>CM066575.1:13497500-14097500 GCA_033816785.1 Picus viridis
GCTTAGCAAAGTGACTAACATTCTCCACAGTTTCAATGGTTCATACATGTTTTGCTCTTTCTCTTGCATAAATGTCGTGAATTGCAACTGAGAGTTGTGCAATTTCTTAGATTCTAAGAATGCGCCAATCTTGAAGGAATGAGGTTTAGAAAAAAATTGGGTACTGTGCCAAATCCTAATCACTTTAATTCTCCTTTTTTATAAAAAGAAATGGTATTAGCTACTTGGAAATTTTTTTTACTTTTCCTCTCACAGTAACATAGTTAAATATTATGATGATTTCTCAGTTTAAGTTAAAAGGGAATTGAAAAAAGAACCACTGTCAAGTTTGTTGACAACTTCTAAAGAACGGAGCTTAGCCTTAGCTAAACAGTTTTGTGGATCTGTAGTTGTTAACTATCTTCCATGCCAAATTCTTGGCAATTCCTATAGCAGAGACAGTAAATAACATTTTTCAAACAATATAAAATAGCCTACCATGCGTAATGTTAATTTTAAACATGCTGAAAAATAAAGAGGAGCACAAGTTACTCTACTACTGATATTCAGTGGACTTAAAAACTAGGCTCATACATTTTTATTTCTTGTTTCAAGAAGTCAGCAATTAATTTTCTTAAGTGAGTAAAAAACATCCAAAGTATCGCATAATGCTGCATGCAAAATCATTTCAAAAACAGAGATGAATCAGTGAAAATCACTCAGCTGTATCTTCAGTTGAAGATTCACTTGTCCTTTAAAATGTGTAGCTCACTTTGTCCTGCAGGAGATCGGCATACCAGGGCTAAAAACACCCCTCCTGCTGAATATTATCCCCAACATCACACCACACCATTCATGTGTGCACTGCATCATCTAATTGAACCTCTGCTCTTCTACACTTTAGCCGTAAGACTGCTATAGCAGGTTACATAGGTTTGAGTAAAATGTTTTTATATGATGCATATATTAGTTAATTTCTCCAGCATAATAACATTAAAATATATTTTTAATCAGAACTAGGGTATTAAAATCCAACTTTGAATGTCCTATGATGTACCATATATGCCATGGCATTTTAAAACCTTTTAAACATTTCTGCTAAATTAATTAGTTTTGCATTAAGGAGTCTCAATGCCTCCTATTAAATGCAACACATTTGAAGGACAATTAAACATTATGAACGATCCTTCTGAGGAAATAACGATTAAGTGGAGAAAAAAAAAAAAAGAAAAAAGAAAAACAAGATTTTGGGGGGAACAAACAAGAACACAAGCATGCATAAAAGACTTCAATTTGTTTTTAAAGTCTTCTGCCTGCAATATTTTAGTTCCGTTTGTTTGAAAAATCAGTCTTCTGTTTTGTTTTTGTAAAGAATGAAAACCCTAATGGAGTCCAGAAATCTGCTAATGGTACTAAAATTATAACAGTATAGCAGAAGAAAAAACCCCACACAGTAAAGTCTATATTATATATTTTTTATGTCTTTAAATGGAATTTACAGTTCTCCCTGGCAATGTGAATGAACATCCTATAATTTAGTCAATTTACAGATTACAGGTTCAAATTGACCTTGTAGCCCATAAAATTGCTCATCTTCAGTGCAGGATTAGAAGTGGGAAAAGAATGTCATAACTGTATTTAAGGAATTTACCATAACAATGGAAAGGAGGATATGCATGCATAATTTTAGCCACTCTTGCTCACATCACAGTTTTCAATTCTGAAACAATGCATATCCTGCTCTCCTCTCCTGGTTAACCACAGTGGAGACTGTTTCAATTTACTCACCCACAGACATGACACTTGTATTCCCTCATCCCAAGGTGCCTCTTGACATGGTTTCTGGCATCTCCAAGCTGAGCTGTTGCAAAGTGGCATATCTTGCACTTGAATGGCTTTGATCCTAAGTAAAATTTAGCATAAGATATGAGTTGAATTAGAATAATATATCACCCACAGTTAAAGAAATAAAAAATCCCAGGGAAAAAAATAACCTTTAAAAAGCCCATCCCACATTTAACCTGTTTGAAATTTTCACCTAACAAAGAAAAGGATCTTGTACATAAATTTATAACTCCCAGGACACAGATGGTACATATTATACATTACTCATTAAAGTTTCCTGAAGTTCAAGATCGTGGAAACTATTCTCTTAACTTTTAATAATGATTCACTCTTTCTAAAATCTTATTATTTTTGAAACCCACCAAATGTTAAAATAAGAGGACAACATATATTACGTAGATAATCTTTCAGCAAGACAGCAAAAGGTAATGCTAAAACTTGGGTAATGGTCTTGAAGTGGCTTGAAGCTGGTGAAAACAGCAAACTGTACCTGTTTTTTAAGGAAATACGTTTAAAGTAAAGTAATTTTACAAGTCCTCAGACTTTGAATAGATTTCACATTAGCATTGGTATTTCAGATTTGTTCTGTCACACACAGAAAATGATTCATCACCTAGCTATTGTAATGACATGCAATGTATGAATATACAGTGGATAAAATATTATGCCTTTATGACTGTTTTATGGTCAAGAATTTATGATTATTCTGCAAACCAGAAGTATTGACATTTTGGCTATTATTTATTTCAAGAACAAACTTTAATATTAAATGTCTACTGCAGACCAAAGAACTCCGAAATTATTTCTCCAAGGAAGAAGTACCAGCCTGTTTCTTGTATCACGTCAGTTCAACAGGAAGTGAAATTATTTGTCTGCATTAATTAACAGTGATCTTCTCTCTAGGATGGAAAAGCTAATTTTTTAAACTGAAATGGTTACAGTGGGCACATGTTACTAAGCAGCAACACCATTCTAAAGTAGGCTGCAGCACCTTCCACTTTTCTGACCGCTAAATCCTTAAATCAATAAATCAGAATCATAAAATTGCAGGTAAAAGTAAGTATCATATGGTCACAGAGTCTCCATATTACATTTAGTGTATGTTTTGTGAAGTACTTCTTCCAATACAGTTAAGCATAATATGAAATATGTGATCTTTAATAAATATACATAAAGAGCTGTGATAAGAAAAATGTTGCACTATATCATACTTGATCAATGAACCTTTTTCTTTGCCCTTGAAAACAGAATATCCTCTAAGAATCCATTGGTGAAATTGAGGATCTTAGTAAAAATTTTAAGTCTTAAATTTCAATTTAATTCCCAAAAGCTGATGAAAAATGAAGCATTTAATTTTAATCTTCTAACAGAAATAAAAAAGTCAACAGTACTAAGCACGGGCAGACAAGGTTGAATATTTCACAGTTCAATGACAATGAAGCCAGATCTCTTAATACTTCCATTTCTACTGTGGGAAGTAGATGTAAAACATATTTAGCACCTGAATGATTATATCTAGTCAGCTTTATATGTTAAATATCAAAAGCTGGTTGAGACTGCAGGTAACAGCAATCACATTCTACCAATCACACTGGAAAAAAATAGTTTATTTACATCAGCCTGGTAAAACTAAACTAATCATTAATTTGGTGACATTTCAAATCAACACCAAACTCTATAGAGAGACCCATGCAAATATTATTTTTTTAAACAGCCTACCTTTGCATTAACTAAAAGAGTATTAGAAGTTGATGTTTTAACTTCTAATATTAAGATCAATTGCACAGTTAATAACATCAAGGCTCAAATTGGAGAGGATTTTCTATTGGTGTTTATACTGTTCTTTTTTGTCACAGAATTCAAATGCCATGTGGATTCAATCCTATGTTCCCTTAGTTTCTCTTCTACTGATTAAATTGTAAATTTGTTCCTCATTCTGTTACTGCAGGTGTCCCACAGGGCTTCCACACAAGACCTTTGCTGTTTTCCATTTACATGACTCTTTTGTGAAGAACTTGAGTTCAGAACAGTCATAGTTACACCATGCTGACAATACAGAAATGTATTATTCTGTTGACTGCTCTCATCCAAAAATCATTGAGGCCTTGAGTTTTTTATTTATTTCTAAAATCCTGAGCTGAATATCTGTTAACATCTTCATTTGAACCCCATAAAAATTCAAGTGCTGGCAAGCCCCAGTTTGTACTTACACGTGAAAAAAAAACTGCGCATCTCACTTTCAGGTCGATGATGCCAAATTTGTTCCAGTGTGTTCTCAGATAGAGCACCCCAAAATTTTATACTTAAGATGAAGACATTAGACTAAAGGTTAAACTAATGGGACAAAAAGCCTGCATTTGCCATAGGGCTATCTGAAATAATGTTGAAGCAATTAACCATTTCTTACTCATATCATTACAGACTTGAATGGTTCTTATATGCTGTGTTAAATGTGATACTGTTGGATTTGCACTTGGATTTTAGTTCACAGGAAAAAAAAAAGAGAAAAATACTTTCAATACAGCATGTTTCCAACCAAATTACTTTAAAAAAAAGCAGCCACAGAATTACTTTACCCTCAAGTTACAGCATGGAAGCAAGTGTGCATTTTCTGATGGTAGCAGTAAACAATAAGGCTCTTAACAAGACAACTTGCGGGGGGAGGACCCACCAAATTGAAAACAGACTCAATTAAGAGTTTGGGCCAGACAGACACAAAGCATGCTACTGTTTTACTACTGTTTTACTACTATTTTACAAAAAAGATTGGAGTTCATACTCCTTATTTTACATTAAGACAATAGAGACCCAAAACTGTTAGAAAAATTTACTGCCTCAGCTTTAAGCCAGCCAAAGGCAACATCACCTACACCTGCAAGCATAGCTGTGTTCCTAGCACAGGCCCAATGCAAAGTGAGCAGAGCTGCACACAGTATCATCATACCACTACCTCCTACTTTTAGGACACGGGAAGCAAGATACTACACTGACATTGAGCAAACCTTCCATTAACTGAGAAATCTGATGAGAAACAAAATAAAGATGATGTGGGTGCAGGTGATGTTTCCTCAGATGTTGATTGTTAATTAAGTTTATGGGACCTCCATCAACTGCGAACTAAAAAGTCTTCCACCTCTACTACTCCTTTTATTTTTCTGCACACTTCCTCATTTTCACTTGTCAGCATGTGATGGACTTACTTGTTATCTCCTCTCTAGCAAAGCTTCCCTTTCATTTGCAACATGAAAAATCTCCTACACTATTTAACAGTATTTTGAAACATTATTTTTCTATTAATGGAAGTCGTTAGTTATGGCTCTCTACAACTTTCCTCCCCCACCACAAACCATTGTTAATTACTCAATTAACAAATATTTTAGAAGGCAAAGAGTTGGATATGGTTACATATATACAAACATATATATATGGACATCTGGATGCTGAATCAAGATTTTTTTCAAAAGCATGTAATCAAAACAATTAATGGGGAAACGTGCAGCTCTGCTCCTATTATGTACCTGGTGTTAGGCTGGATCAGAAGGCAAGCTAGAAATACTGCGCTTTGCCTCACCAATGTTCCAAGCCAGTGTATACCCAGTTGGTGGAGTATGTCAGTACCCTCTGCCACCATTCCTAATAACCCAAAAATATTTGTTTCTTTTTCAACTGCATCCATTGTGATACTGATTGGAATAAAATGTTCTATAAGACACAAAGGAGATCACAAATATGAAAGTACAGATTGGAAGAGAAGCCTTCTTCCCATTAACTATTAATAAAAGTCTCCACATTACTATTTATGTGAATAAGCAAAGCACAAGAAAAGCATTTCATTTAAAGGTGCCAGAAGAAAGCAGGCAGGTAAAACACTGTTCTGTAACCCTTCTATACCTCCTCCACACGCACCACCAAAAAGCGACTTGCAAAATGAATTATATTCTTTTATTGCTTTGCATATTTAGGGCCATGCAAAAGCACAATAAAAATATACTTCATGATAAGACCTACACACAAGATGTTAAAAAGTACACTAACTTTTACTAAATGTTACAATCAATGATGTAACTTATGTAAGTAGGGTTGCTTTGTCGTATATTGATAGTTACCTCACTTTCACATCCACATTAACTTGATTTTAAATGCAATTAATACATATAGTCAAGGAAGACTAATGGACTACATTCTGCACTTAACCTGGTGGACATTTTCAAATGGCACAAGTGACCAGTGCAAACCTATTTTGCATTGTAAACGACTAAATAAATCTTAATGGATTAAGAATGATCAGCTATCAACACACAAGGGAAATTAAGTGCTGAAATGCCTACATTGATTATTTTAAATTATTAGCCTTACTCTGTTCTTGAATTTGTATGCTTTTAGTGAGCTTTAACACATTTACAAGACTTATTGACTATAATTACAAGAGAATTCAAGTAATGGACACATCAATTATAAGCAACATGTCTTGACCAGACAGTTGCATAAAGAATTCTAAAGCGAGCTCCATTAGCATCCTCCCCCTTAGTTTTATTCAGTTTTATCTGCCGTAAGAGGGCATATTAAGGGCTCATACAGCTGTTCTGACCATGTGAGCACAAGCATCCCTCTGAAGACTTAACACTACATTCGAAGTTGGATGTTAGTTGAAGCAATACAGGTAACTATGTTACTGACAGGATAGAAGTAATGCTGAAAGCATCAAGTATGTGAGTTATTGGCATACATGCATACTGCAGTTACAGTAAAATACTTTGAGAGGTTTGAAATACAATGTCAGCGTTCCCAGGATTAATCTTAAACTTTGTTGTCCAGTCACGCCCTTGCCTTTTCATAAAAAAAAGACACGTTACAAAACTAGTTTAGGATTATGCCAGGAATTGCCATCCTTTTATGTTTCCTTTTTCTTACCTTTTTGTTCTCTTCCTTGTAACCATGCACGAAGTTTCAAATACTGCATGAATTTAAACTATAGCTTCCATAATAAGCCATTATTTAAAAGTACAGTAAAATAAACCTTACAGTTTTAATGAAAATATGTTCATTGAAATGTGAATTTATTATTCAAATCCACTCATAAATTCAACCATGGAGACACCACTTGTCTAAGCAGAGCTCAGTGATTTAGAAAAGCTGTCTATTTAAAATAAAGAATGTATGGCAGGTTTATAGAAACATCGCAGTGAATTTTTACATAAATTTAGAACTGCAGCTTATGCATTTTTCTAGAAAAATGTTTTTAAAATTTCCCCTTAAAATTAAACACAAAAGTGAATTGAAAGTGTGATTAGCACAGAAACTAAATCAGATACTGCATCCCTGTGTATCACATCAGCATTACACAGTACCTTCCAAAAAGGCTGACCAATTCCAATTCCTATAGCTTATTTCTATAAAAACCTCTTGCTGCTTCTTACTGGTATTTATTTAAGGAATGATGTCATAGCAAATGTCTATCCTGAAGCATTAGATAATGCTGAAAGTGTAACTAAACTGAAATGAAATAAACAATTTGGATATTAAACAACTGCAAGGAAGAGGAAGATAGAATGAAAAGCTAATTGTTCGCTCAGCCCACCACTGCTTCATTATATAAATTTAAGAACCAATTAATGGTTACTATTTAGATTAAAGGGAAGGAAATCTCTACAGATAGGAAACAAAAAGCAGAAGGGTGACTATGCTTACATCTTTTGCCCTTTGATCACTGTTTTCATACTCCTTTAAGTGATTTTGAATTTCTTTGGGGTTCATCAGGCAATATGAATGCCAGTTCATATGAAATATTAAAGAGATTAACAAGCAGGAAAAAAGCCAATGGCGTAATTCATTCTGTTTCAAAGAGACCACTTGTAAAGAGAGTGTTTCCATACCTGTATGGGTACGGATGTGAGCTAGGAAGGCCATGGAATTGCTACTTCTACACATCTTCCCACAATATTTGCAGACATTGCCTTGGTTCTCTTCCCTCTCCCTGTTTATTTGTTCAGTGTCTTCCACAATGTACTTATTTACTTCCCTCAATAGCTCTTCATGTTGCTCTTTGATGTGGAGAAACAAGCTCTGCTCCGAATCAAAGGGCTCTGTGCACTTCACACACTTAAAGGTAGCACCTCCTTCGGGCAGCTCCTCCACGCTTGCCTGCTCATTTCGCATGTGCCCGGCACTGGCCAAGTGCTGGTGAAGGTTGCTCTCTGTGTAAAATGATTTTCCACAGAGTAAGCAATGAAAATGTTTTTCTTTTGAAGGATGTTTCATGGCTATGTGAACATTTAGTCCGCTTAAGCCATCTGCTAGAAAACCACAGTCATCGCAGCGAATACGTGTTGATTCCCCAAGGGAAATTCCTTCTGACTTCTTCTTTTTGCCACCACTTGGTGAAGGCTCAGCTTTCACCATGAGCTCACTAGCTCTCACTCCACCTGACAGCTGTCCTTCAGCAGGCTGGTCAGTGGCCTCCCCATCTTGATGGCTTTTTAACCTCACTATAGAGGAATCAAACTTGGCAAAATTGTGTGTTGCCTTTCCTTTATCATCAGCACTGATAACTGTTCCTAAAGCCTCATTATTACTTTCTTGCATGCCCTCAGCTGTTGAGCCATCTGCCTCCCAAACGCTGTTATTTATAGTTACTTCTGCCTCATGTGGTGCTTCCATAAGGGCTTCTTCTGCCTCCCTGGTAGGATTCTCTTTGAAACTTCTGTCACCCACTAAACTCTGTATATTTTGTACCATTTCTCCAACGTTTCCAACAGAATTTGGTTGCTCCACTGCACTACTTGTTTCTGGAAGAGTTAGCATAAGTAGGTTATTCTTTTTCAGTGGTGTTTTGTTGATACTGTCTGTGTTTCTACACCCTGTTTCAGGGGTTTCTCTATTTGCTTCCAAGCTTCCCTCATCTTCTCCTGAATTCAAGTTTGTGCTGGTTGATCTATTTTGATTTCCTGCAGGGCAGTCATCATCTGAGTTGAGCAGCTCCTGACCATGCCTACTTTTCTGCAGGTCACAAGAACCTGTTTCTTGAATTGATACTTCCTTGTCAAGTTCAACAGTTTCACATTTCTGAGGAGCCTGCTGGAATCCTTCACAAAAAAGGTCCTCTTCATTTTTAGACTCCTCTTCAAGTTCACCTGCCACTGCATTTTTGGAACTGCCACCTTTAGGCGTTCCTGGAGTCACATTTTCATCTAAGACAACACACTCAGTTAAGCTTTTATTCATTTCATCACCTCCTGCTGTGTCATTGGCACATTTGGTTTCACCTAAACCAGCTTTCATTTCTCCTGCACTGTGATGGTGCTCCTCTTGAGAGAAAGCAGTGCCTTCTTTAGTGGCATTTGCTGTGTTTGCTTCCTCTCCAGAAGAAGAATAAACATAAGATTCTCTTCTAATCTTATGTTTCTCTGTTGCTGCGTGCCTAATCATCTCTCTGCGAGTAACAGCGTAGTAGTCACAAGCCATGCAGTAGTATTCAAATTGTTTTGTATGCTTTCGCTTCACATGCAGCTCTAAAGAAGAAGAAGAATGAGCAACAAAGCTGCAGTGTAAGCATCTGTTGTTGTTTGCATTCACTGCTCTTTTCTGGAGGCATGGGTCATCATCCTGAGTAACCCTCACTGGCTCCAGAAATATACTTTGGTTTGTATTCAATGTATTGATAGCATGGTCTGAATCTGGCAGGCTACTGGCATTTACAACTTGGAGCTCAGCATCTCCTTGCTCAACTTCCTGATTGTCTGCAACAGAATTCTCCATATCTGATGACTGGTTACCATCCTCAGCATGCTCACACAAAGCAGCCATGGGGCTGTTAACCTTCTTGCTCATGAATTCTAAATTACCTCCTCCAGGGCTAATGATGATCTCTGAGTTCTGCTTTCCACATCCTTCTATTTCAACACGACTTTTGTGTTTTTTGGTTGCACAGTGACGTTCCATATCTCCTTTGGTTACAGTGTAATAATTACAAACCTTACACAAATAGCTGTACTGATGGCTGTGCTTTCGTCTGACATGAACAGTCAAATTCGTAACACTGGAGGCCAAAAGACCACAATGGGTACATGTCCTTGATATAGTGCCTTTGGGTTTCCCTCTTCTTGGTGCATTAGCTGAAACCAACTCATTTTCAGCAATCTTTTGATCAAGTGGGATGAATTCCTTATTTCTTGGTACATTTTCTACAGAAGAGGATGAAACATGTACAATGTCTTTATCTAACTCTATATTCCCACTCACGGAAGCAGAAGGATCCACCACTGTTTTAATACCACCAACACCAACACAAACCTTTGCAATACATTCTTCAAACCGTAGTCCAATGTTGTTTTTCCTAGCATTTTCAAGGTGCTTGCTTCTTTTGATATGCTTCTCCATTCCTTCCTTACTCAGTGAGTAGAGATTACAAGCTTTGCAAAGGAAGTGATACTCCTGTGCATGTCGGAGTTTTATGTGCCTTGTAAGAACCGTGGAAGATCTTGTCTTATAAAAACACTTTTTACATTGAAATTGAGTTTTATTCAGAACCGAATGCTTTGGTTCATTTCTGTGATTTATGAAGGAAGAGTCAGGAGTTTTTCCTTTTATTGATACTTCTGTTTCCTTTACAAGATTTTGGCTATTGTTTGATACTGAGTCAGCGTAAAGTACTGCTTGCAAGGTCTGATCACTGTTACTCAATGGAGTATCTTGCTGAAATAATGAACCATCATGTTTCTCATTTTTTTGATGATTTTTCAGCTCTTCCTCTGTTTGAAAAAGCAAAATGCAAGCTGGACAACTATGGGACATATTATGCACTTCACTCATATGGCTTCGAAGGCTAATCACATTCAAGCTGGTAAATGAACAGAGTTGACAATTAAAGCTACAACCACCCATCTGGTGTTTATTGTCCTGACAATGTTGTTCCATGTCTTCCCTGACTCCAGAGGAATAACTACACATCTGACAATGAAACTGGATCCTTTCTGTATGAAGCTTTGCAACATGATTTTCCAAACTTCTCCTGTTCTGAAAAACGTGGCCACAGTCAATGCAAGTATGAAGAACACCACAATCAGCAGAAAGTTTAAGGTCAGAATCTTTAGGGCCTGTAGTGCTGGAAGAAAGAGTGTTTGGCTTATCTTCAGCAAGACTTTGAATTTCTGAAGCAGTATTACAATTACTTTTAGCATCTGTTTCTAATTCTGTATGTGACATAGAGCTTGAATCACCAGGCTTAAGCTGTGTGCTGGAGATACACTTCATGAGTACTCTCTGAGTTTCAGACTTGCCTCTCTTACTATTACCCAACAAACTGTACCTTTTCTTTACCTGTCTTTTTAATCTAAAAGACCTACTCTGACCAAATGAAGATCTTAGCAAGACAATATTTTTTACATTCCAATCTATTAAATCTCCTTGCCACGTTTAAACTGGTAACTAGCTTTTTGGTATTTGGAGGGAGTTCTGGTTTCTGCAAGGTATTTTCTGAGGGCACTGGTACTTCTGTTTTTTCTGTCTGGACTTCATCGTTTCCTTCTACACCAGAAGAAAGTAATGTTTCTTCTGTCATAGTATCTGTTTTTTCAGTGGAAATATCTGAAGATGGTATCATTTCAGCAAGTTCAGTGCCATCATTCTGTTTAGGCAAGCTTACTTTTGAGCCTTTCAATGCACTGCAAACACTTAATTCTTTTGCATCAGCAGTTCTTGCCCTTAATTTACTCATCCCAGGTTTTGCTCTGATTTTCCTCTCTTTGATTGCATTAGACTGTTGTTTTTTAAAGGACTTTTTTGTCAGTATCTGTACAAATCCCCCCCGGGCAGCGAGATTTTGGCGTCGAAGGTGTGTCTTGCCAAGCAAATGAGAATTTAGGAGATCTTCCTCACCACTCTGAAAACCACAAAGTTCACAACAAAATATCTTGGATTTCTCATGATCTTGCTTAACATGTGTATGCAATGTTGAACTACATTCAGCTGTGAAGCTTGAGTGAAGAAATGTTTGCTCTTTGGATTGTTTAGAGGAGGTTTCTTGTTTATGTTTTTCCATATGAGAGCAGGAAGGTAAACACTGATCACTCATTTTGCCTTTAAGATCTTTGTCTGTGTTCCCAGGTGTACAGCCAACAATGATTTGTTCTGAAGAAGCTAATTTATCAGGAACAACATCTGGCACCTCTTGTGAATGTTTGTTTTCCTTGTGAATTTTCAGCATGGCACCATCAGCACATTTGAAATCACAGTGTAGGCACAGGAAATTTGAATTAAATACATCATCACTGAGACAAGTGGCGACTCCTTCCTCCTTTACAGCTCCAGCTACACTACCTGGTTCTCCAGATACTTTGTGCAACTTCTTTGCACTATGTTCCATGTCTTCTGAAGAAATCTGCTTTCTTTTTCTAGAGACATTTTCAGGTTTGTCTGCTTCAACAACATCCAGGTTCGGTGATCCTGACATTGCCTTTTCATTTGTGCCATTTCTCTTTTCAGGGTCCCTGAACACTTCACCTGATAGAAGCCTTGTTTCCTGCTGAGATGAAGAGTTGCATCCAGCATTTTCTCCTGATGTCTTTCTCTGGGATTCTTCTGCCAGCACAGTTTGTAAACACTCGTCAACATCATCTTCCTTTTCATTTTCTTCCCCATCCATTCTTAACATTGGTATGACCAACTGTAGATCATGACTTAATACCTATAAAACAAAAGGATTACTATTAGTCTTTTATGCACAACCAAAAGTTGAAAGACTCAAGTAAAAAAAATAAAAGAAAGGGGGGATGGGTGGGGTGGCTAGGAGTGGTGGGGGAAGCAAGATATATAGCAAATGAAGATCATGGCAGGAAGACGGACAATTGAAAGATACAAGGCTACATTTTCAGCATGATGTCTAAAATTATAATTATCTAAAAATCAAACCAACTTTGAGGCATTTGGTTACAGAAGTCTCACTGTGATAAGTACCATGTGAGCACGCACTAACCTCAATAGTTTTTGTGCAACCAAGCTATTTGTTACATGCTTAAATTTGAGCAGACAAGCCTAACTTTTGTTTCTGGAAGCATATTTAGGGAATGAAACACCAACAGCTTTCAGGGAACTAGCCATGGGATGCTCTAAAAGAATATGCCACAAGTATAGTTACCCATCATTCCTAAAACGATGGTACAAATTATTTCGTCATGAAAGGGCAGGAGGCAGTCATGAAACAGCAGTGCACAGAAGGGCAGCATCTTGAACCCCAGCACAAACTCTAACCATCCAAAACAAGATTTTGCTCAACTGGCAGTGCAACCTTCCTGCTCCCAAAAAGATATCGCCGCTAGAAAACTGATGCTACCAACACAGAGTATAAGAGGGATGAGGGTGGGAAATCAAATCTTGACATTTATTACCTTTTCATTTTGATATGAAGCGACTGAGAATTGAAAATGCATTTCATTTTAACAGATGATTAAATACTAAATGTTTATCTATGTGCTTTACACTATGATTTAAACATCAATTTGCTGCAGATCCAAGTATCTTTTTTTTTTCCAGTTACTCATTGAATGAGGCCATGACCACAATTTTAAGTACTTTCTGACAAGATTAAGTAATTGCAATTGTTGATACAGACAATGCAGGGTATAAAAAACTATTCAGGTACGTGCTATCAAAAAATAATTAAAATTATGCTTATTTTGGAGGACAAAGTAAGAATGTGTTAAAATGTACTCTGTTAGACATTAGTACGGAAGTTAAAAAAAACAAAACCAACATTTTCTGCTTAATAATAATTTATGGGTGGCCTATAAGGAATTGAGTGCACTGCAGTTGCCTACACTGAACAGTTTTTCAACTGTAGGTCTCTGAGCTGAAGTACTGATCAAACCTATACTGAGCTAGCTGTACCTAAATAACAGGAGAAAAGCCACCTGTAGCTCACAAAAGCCCTTTGGAGAATCCATATATTGCTTCTCTAACCGTGATTTTCTGACTCTTACACACTGGTTTTTTGTTATTTGTTCACTACAACATGATAGAAACTATGACAACTGGTCAGATATAAAACCATCAGGTCTATATTCTTAGCTGGTGTAAATCAGCATATAGTTGGTGTGTTCAAAAACACCACAGCCATTAACAGCAGAGAAGGATGAAGCCTGTGAAGTGCAAGCTTACCCTGAAAAGGACTATGAGCACTGTTGGGGATTCAGAAAGAAGATCAGATGAAAATTATGTTAACTGCATAACAGCTTTAGCAATATAGCTTGGAAAATATCAAGAAATTACTTCAGTGATGAGTGCTACAATTCCATCCTTAACTGTATGCACACAGGGACCATGGGTCTTTTGTTTCACCTCTACAGCAGGTTCCTAGCCCACCACTGAGATCAAACCACTCTCCTTTTGCATGGCCTGGGGAGGAATAACATTTTCTTCTCTGTTGTACAAGGGAATTTACATTCTCAAACCAATTGTCCATGTTCTTTAGAGGATACTTTCCTCTCAGACCATCTGATTTACCAGAGAATCTGTCCAGCAGTGAAATAATACCTGCATTGGAAATTTCCACTATCAAAGGCTATATCTCAATATCAGGAAGTTCTCCATCAACCAAAATTCACATATTCAAGATAGATATATAGACATGTAGATACAGGTATAGATACATAGATGTAAGGGACTGGTGGTTCCACACCATACTTTCCTCTCATTTAAAGTCATCTTATAATTTGATTTAAATCATAAAGCACTGTCACACCTAGATCAACCTCTGACAGAAATCACAAGCCACTTTCATCCAAAGCTACAGTGATCACCACAGGGTGGATGTTTCCTAGCTTTCACAGGCCATTATCAGTAGTCTCACAACACACCTTTTCTGTCACACCAGTGCAGATTGAGCTCATCTCCACTAGGCACATGCAAATCTCAAAATACGTGGCTCATTATTTGCATGTGGTATCTGCAGACTTAGCTCCACTTCCTGGTATTTGTTCACTGCAACAGAAGTGACACATTTGATGGGTGGATAAGGAATTAGCTGGATGGTCACATCCAGAGGGTAGTGGTAAATGGCTCAAAATCTAGAGGGAGAGCAATGACAAGCGGCGTCCCTCAGGGTTCCATACTGGGACCAGTACTGTTTATTATCTTTATCAATAATATAGACAATGGGATTGAGTGCACCATCAGCAGGTTTGTAGGTGACACCAAGCTGAGTGATACTGTCAATATGCTAGAAGGACAGGATGCCATCCAAAAGGACCTGGACAAGCTGGAGAGGTGTGTTCTAGTATAGTTATCTGAAAACAACCTCTTCCCACAGAGGTGGGCCCAGACAAACCTCATGACCTTCAACAAGACCAAGTGCAGGGTCCTGCACCTGGGCCAGAACAATCCTCATTATCAATACAGGCTCTGGGTCATCCTGCGGAATGCAGCCCTGCAGAAAAGGACTTGGGAGTTCTGGTGGATGAGAATCTGGACATAAACCAACCGCTGTATTTGCAGCCCAGAGGGCCAGTTGCATCCTAGGCTGCATCAAAAGAAGCATGGCCAGCAGGTCAAGAGAGGCAATTTTGCAACTTCGCTCTGGCGAGACCTCACCTGGAGCATCCAGCTCTGGAACCCTCAACACAATAAGGTAATAATGAAGCAGGTCCAGAGAAGGGCCTTGAAAATTATTAGGGGTCAGGAACATGTCTCTTATGAGGACGAGCTGAGGGAGCTGGGACTGTTCAGCCTGGAGAAGACTCTGGGGAGACCTAATAGTGGCCCATCAGTACCTGAAGGGGGCCCTACAAAAAGGCTACAGAGGGAATGTTTACAAAGGCTTGTAGTGATAGAATGAGGGGCAATGGTTTGAAATTAGAGAAGAGTAGATTTAGATTGGATGTTAGGAACAAGATCTTTACAATGAGGGTGGTGGAACACTGGAACAGGTTGCCCAGTGAGATAGTTGAGGCCCCATTCCTGGAGATGTTCAAGATCAGGCTCGACTAGGCTCTAGACAACCTGATCTAATGGAGGATGTCCCTGCTCACTGCAGGGGTTGTACTAGACCTTTGGAGGTCCCTTCCAACCCAAACCATTCTGTGATTCTAAGTTCATCCTGCTCTATGCTTTACCAAAAATCTCAGATCGTAATCCCAGTTCTGGCATCTAACCTTGTCTTCAACTCAATTCTGTTGCAGCGGTTATGGATTTTTTCAAATGCTCAGGAAAAAGAAATAAATATGTATTTCTCTTATTTTTGTAAACTGTACAAACTAGCTGCAAGGCAAATGAAAAATGCAAACCACAAATCTCATAGGTGCTGCCAATAGCTTCAGTATAAAATTACAATACGCAATACAAATATGCACAGGAGCCTCGTGCCTCAGCCTTCTTCCCTAATTTCTCCAGTTCTCAGTCAGCAGTAAATGGAGACACTTCTCTCTGCCTTCATTTTATGATACACTTCTAGCACACAGACCAGGGATGCACTCCACTTCACTTCCAGGCAGTACTCCTAAATGCAGTCAACATCTTCACATCAATCCCCACAACTAAGAACAAGTGTTATCAAAGCAAGAGCTCCTCTGCACAGCACAAGTTAGGTATAGCAACAATTAACTACATGCCTTTGCCAGTGTTCTCTCTACCCCACGTCTGAGTTTTTTATGAAAATAATCCCCCACACACACCCTTCTCATACTCAGCTGCCTCTGTCTCATCTCCATATGAACTGTGTCAAAATATCACTACCTGGGAATATTCACCTTCATGAAACCATAATCCAGAAAGGATTTTCTATAAAAGAAAACTACTGTGAAGTAGGGGCTCTTGTTTCTCTAAAATCATCCCTATATTAATTAATCTAAGGAATGAAATTACCTTCAGTTTCTTTTGATTGCCTCTTACAGTAGCTTTTAGGACAAGAGCACATCTTCTGTGGTAGACAGTGGCTACTGTGACTGCTTTCTGGGACCATGCTCAGTAGTTTGCTGAGCTGTGGTCAGTTCTCCACATCTAAGACAAGATCTAGACCACAACACTGAACCATGTCTCTGTTTGTCCCCACTATGATCTTTACTCAGACAACTATCATTATTTTATTGCACAAATGACTATCACTACTTGAAGATGCATTTAGCATATCATAAGCTTCCACTAGGCAAAAGGAGTGCATCTACAGTGCTTCCTCTGCTGTAAACTCCTCTCCAGAAAGCCCCTTCTCAGATTTGTCACAAGACAAGAGGACAATGGCAAAGCAACAAACTGGTCACAATTCTGGGTGATCCTAATCATCACCTCGCATAAGCCAATTCACCTCTGCTCTCATCAAAGCTACTACACTAATTAAAGGCTCACCTACAGTTGGTATTTATACCGGAACTAGTGCATCAGAGAAGACATCAATGGCACTTCAAGTCTCTATATTCCCAGTGATACATTAGGTTAAATGTCTGTCTTTTTGCAAAATTAATCTTGGATCAAACCTTAGTCTGGCACAGGGATTGTCAGCATTTAATTAAATCAACAGGGAAACAAAACCACATCCTAGATGTAACAAGTAATCCTCTGCAGCCACAGAAGCTTAGGTGCGCACTTAAGCCTAACTCCCACTTACTGGTGTTACTGACTAAGCCTTTGGGTGTCAATGCAATGCTGGCAGCCTCACATAGCAGTAGAAGTAGAGAACAGCAGCTCTTGAACTACCTTATTCATGGACCAACAAGAACAAAAACAATGCCAAGATGCAAGCTCTCATGCTTTTCCTTCTGCCTTCACCTTTCAAAGATTCTGGTTACATTTTTACAAGTAACAAATAGTTAAAGTGCATGAGTACTTAACCAATTTATGTATTGCATAAATAAACAAGAAAGTGTACAGGCTCCAGGACTGTACCAGTGATATCACCAGGCACAACACGGCAGAGAACCAGAGTACAGGATCAAGCCCAAGCTAAGCAGAGACCAGTCAAATTCCTCAGTATTTCCATTGTTTAAAACCTGGTTCTGTCAAACAGAACTCTCAACATCATATGTGATGTTCAAAATGAAGCTGTTCTAATTCAAAAGTGGGTTGACTTTTTGTGACATAGATCTTTTGTTAATGTTCATATAAATCAAGTATAGCTGAACAGATTCTTAAAGGATATGACCAAAAATTAATTTGCCACATTAGCTTCAGGTTAACAAATTCTTCTGCTTGGAGACAGTCATACATTACCTAACAGATTTTAAGGTTCTTTGCAGCATGCTGCTGTTCCTGAGTTTTGGATAGAAACCTGTTGTGGCTTCAGCATTTTTGCATAGAAAAAGCTAAGCTTTGTAATTCTACTGGAAATAGCAGCTAGTCTTTAACATTGTGCTTTTCTTCAATAATTTTCCAGAGATCCAAAAGAAGTGAGATGTGTTTTCAAGACACTAAGAAGCAGACCATTTATGTTATATGAGTTACGTCTGCAAAGGCCAAAGAGACAAATCTTTACAGAATGCATGAGGAGACACATGCATTTTTAAATTATAGGTGCCTAATACATGATTCTTTGGTGGTGTCAAAGAAACCAATAAACCTGAAGATTCAACTCATTCATGCGTTGGGATTTCCAAACAGTCAGAATCATGGAAATTTTGTTTCACTGTTTAATCTAATCTAAAAGACAACCCACAGTCACAATTCAGCACCATCTCAGGGAAAAAATGAGAAAAATACCACTTCCTGTGCTGCCAATAACATTTGTTGCCAGATATCAACACAGATTTTCGTATTTTTCCTACTATGATATTTTTGCATATTGATACAGCATCTGCTACAGTTCTACGCATATGCATTACTTATTTGTGGACAGAAGACCTTTTGTTTAATGGAAATGGAGAACATTTTACTTCAGTTTTTTCTCTCATTTTTTTCCTCTGGTCCAAAAAATAGTATGTAATTCCCCTATGCCAACAGGTGGACATAGCGCAGTTAAGATATTCAATGTAAGACTTGCATTGCCCTAGTCCTCAGATGAAATTTAGAAAGCAGTTATCTTAAATCAAGATCAGAAGGCACAAGCAGTTTAGTGATGATCCATAAACCTGTAATGAACTGCAAAGTTTCCTAACTTCACGCTCAATACAATTTTATTTACTTCTCTTTTTGGTCATTTGCCAGCTCTTTAAGGGAAGGCTTAGGGATGTGTACAGAAAAACCCACAGAATGTACACTCACAACTACTAAATTCCACTTTGGTTTTTATTTTTTATGCTAATCCTGGCATTAGAATTCCCAAAGCATTTCTCAGAGTATCACTGTCTCCAAGTATTCAATACCCAATCTGCAGCGTTTGTAAAGGATGTGACATATGGAAAACAGAGGTTCTTCTTTTTTTCCAGTAAAAATTCCCCTTTTTCAGACAATTCTTACAATGAAATAATGGATACAATGAAGCAAAATCTTTTTTATGAGCAGCTTCTTAAATAGCCTGCACAAAACTGGACATGAACAACATACAACCTTTGTGTCAAATAAACATCTTCTCATTTTCAAGGGCATAACATCCTCCCTAAATCAAATCATAGGTTTGTCTTATGGCCTTACAAAGTTACCTCACTTCCTTCAGAGAGACTAATTCAAGAGAATAGTCTCCTCAGTAATGGAATACAGAGGACAACATGGTTGTTGGTTCAAATAGAACAAAGATCACCTTTATTTTGAGGAATATTTGATGCCATCCATTACAAATATGTATTTTCCACTGTAGCTCAAGAATGCTGGAACTTCAAGCTTTGCATCATGAGTCTGTTGTTTGTGCAAAGCCACTCCTTTTCCTGGAGCACCAGCACCTCCAGGTAGACTTCCCAACAAACTACAGGCTTTCAAAGACTAAAGACTTTGAAGCTTCCACACTGATGTACCTACAACTGTTAAAGTAACAGAAGTAAAGCCCCCTGACAGTCATCACACCTGTACCACTGAAAACTGCAATTTACCTGCACCCATTAACTCCATTTTCTTGTGGGCACCAGAAAGAACTGTAACAAGATCACAGGGAAACAATAGCACTCACATCCTTGCTTCAGTTGTCAAACCAGTGAAAGTCCTTCTGGATGGAAAGGAATGGCCAACATAAAGGAATTTCTTATGAAATTTTAACATAAGAAATATAACAATTAATTCCCACCATAAAAAAAAAATAGGAAGAGACAAAGAGAAGGCTAGAAGGCTCCCTAGTTCATCAGCCACTTACTCCAGAAAGAGACAAATGCTGCTAAACGCAGCAGTGACTACTGATTAGATCTCATTTTGAGTGCAGTCAGAATCAGTAGGAATGCACATCCAAGTTAGAGAATAAGAGGAGATGCATTAGTATCTCCTAAAAATTGTTGAATAACCTTCAGATCCTCAAATGTTGGAAATTTAAAAAGATCCCTCTATTCTGAGTGGTAGATTCAAAGATTTCTTTTTCACTGATTGCAGAGCATGGCATATATATAGCAACTGTAATAAAAATACGCAACAGAAACTTCGGAGGATCCCAGAGAAAAGCATGTAGCCCTGTGTTATTTGTGAATTAAAAGCACTGTTCAAGTGTTCTCAACAAACTTCAGAGTGTTTATCAGATCCATGAAAGAGACTTTCAGGAAAGACATTTTTTTTTTCACATACAAGTGAATCCCACATTCTGTGAGAGCTCTTAGAACATAGTTTCATGTGCAATGGAATTCTCACCAACTCCACCCACTGAAACTACAAAGAAGTAAAAAGTAAAGGCAGTTTAAATCTCTGCTCTGCCATAGGCTGTAGCACCCTCTTACAGATAGTGGACCACACTAGAATTCATCAGAAGAAGTACACAGGCACTATCACTGACACTTAAGAGAAAAAGGGAAAACAAACAAACCACCACCAACAACAGTTTGGAAGTCTTAGGTTTTTCCTATACTTCAGTAGCAAAAGATAAAACCAAGCTGCTGTTACTTGCAAACTGTCACTGGAAAATTTTACTCTAGAAACCTGGTCTTAGGATTCCTGACTCTATTCTTCTTTAAAGTATGAGCGGTGCTAATTTCCTGCACAGTTATTCTGGTGTTTAATACTTGCCAACATTTAGTAAATTTACATCAACTTCTGATGAAAGTTAAACCTATCAGACAAAAAGAGATGACTTTGGCCCTTGTTTTAAACTACTGTATCACATGAAAAGCAACAAAAAGCCTCCATCATCACAGCCTAGGACACATCTTCTAACACAACTTGAACAGCCTGGGGTAGGCAGCAGCACCAGCACAGGTGAAAAGGCAAACACAAACAGCTCACGCTCTGCCAGCCGGGAACCAGCATTCAGAAGGGAATAATTCAGTAACTTCCACCATTCTAATGGCATTCTAATGGTTTAGCTACTGTATCTACCACACAGAATCACAGAATGGTAGAGGCTGGAAGGGACCTCTGGAGATCAAGTCCAAGCCCCCTGCCAAGGCAGGTTCACCTAAAACAGGGCACAAAGGAATACGTCCAGGAGGGTTCTGAATGTCTCTAGAGGTGGAAACCCCACCACCTGGGCAGCCTGTTTCAGTGCTCTGTCATCCTTAAAGAAGTTCTTCCCCCGTTTCAACGGAACTTCTTACATTCAAGTTTGTGCCAGTTATCCCTTGTCTTCACACTGGGTACCACTGATAAAGATTGATCCCATCCAGCTGATACCCACCCTTGATGCATTTATAAGCATACTCGCTGTCTGTTAATACTCCACACAGTAACCTGTACATACACACATGTGCTTCTCACTGTTGTTCTCCATTCTGTTTGTCTCTAGTCAGCTGCCTATTTGAATAGCTCAGCTGAAAAGAGCTGCGGTTTTTGTCTGAACAGGTAACATAAGGATTTAGGATTATTTGTGGAGTACATAAACAAAGTTTCCAGAGAAGATTAACAAAGTGTACACACACTTCTAAAGAAAAGGAGAAATTAATAAAAATAAAAGCATTCTGATGACACCTGGTGGCCACTTCACACAAGGAAGTAATTATTGCATTTCATCTGAGAAAAGCAGATCAGACAGAAATGTGTTATATGTTACATGTAGATGTAAGCACATCTACAGAAAACCAACTGATAGTACAATCAATGAGAATAGGTACTCATTGCAACGTACCTGTTTACATGTCAGTATATATGAAATAACTCCACAGACATACTCAAAAACTTCATTATTAAAGACAAGACCTGCTTTTCTGTACAATGAAACAGAAGTGAGCACATTACAAGTATTCCAGCTCAATCCTACATGGCATATGAAACTAACCTTCTTTTCAGTATTGATTTTCCAGCTTGGTTGCTTAAATAAGGCAGAGGGTGATGGAGGAGAAGCACAGTGGAAGCAGGGGGCCGCCTTGCACCAGGGTGCACTAGAAGGGCTCTCTATGATAGATGCTGCCCCAAATCCCCGCCACGTGTCAGTCCTCTCAGTACACTTCAGCAAAGTGCAAGAACCAGGCTTCCTTTCTTTGTACCACTGGATCTCTTACTAAGAGAAATTAACATCCATAATTAGAAATTAATAGAAAAAAATGATAGCTGTACACAGATCTCAGCTAGGGAGAGGATAAACCCTTAACATGCAGGGGGAAAGCTGCATGTCAAATCACACCTTTTCCCCTTAATGGTACAGTACGTGCAAGTAATCGCAACAGTGCTGCCATCCCCTCTGCCACAGAAGGGGATTTCCCCTCCCCACCCAGTAACCTTAGATGATCATCACTTAAATCATATATTACTGCTTCCTCTGTAATGACTGTTACTTGCTTTCAGGTGAACAACACCATGCTTCAGGTGAAGTTATTGAATACCTTTTAAAGCTACATACTTCTACGGTCTGATACCATCTGTGTCAACAGATGGAAACCACTGTAAGACAAAAACATACAGGTGTGATGGAGGCATCATCAGTCCAAGCACTGGCAACATGAGATGATACAAAAATTATTTGTGACTTCTATGGTGCTTGTGATACCAGTCAAGTACTACTACAAAGGCACAAGATAGAATTATAGAATGGGTTGCGTTGGAAGGTACCTCATCCAGTTCCAATTCCCCTGCCACAGGCAAGCACGCCTTTCACTAGACCAGGTTGCTCAAAGCTCTTTCCCATCTGGCCTTGAACAGTTCAAGGGAGGAGACATCCACAACTTCTCCGAGCAACGTGTTTCAGTGCCCCATAACCCTCACAGTAAAGAAATTTTTCCTTACAGTTCATCTACATATACCTTTCAGTCATTGTCCTATCACTCTACATGACCTTTCCTGTAGGCTCCCTTTAAATACTGGAAGAATGCTAGGTGGTCTCTGTGGAGCCTTCTCTTGTCCAAGTTGAACCACCCCAGCTCTCTCAGCCTGTCCTCATAAGCAAGGTGTTCCAGCCACCTGATCATCTTCACATCCCTCCTGTGGGCCTGCTTCAGCAGGTCCATGTTTTTCTGACACTAAGAACACCAGAGCCAGACACAGTGCTTCAGGTGCAAGGGGCAGAATCACCTCCCTCAACCTGCTGGCCACACTTACAATGCAGCCCAGGATGCAACTGGTTTTCTGGGCTGTAAGCACACATTGCTGGCATACTCATTTTTTTCATCCACCAGCACCTTCAAGTCTTTCTTCTCAGGGTTCCTTTCTATGCACTCATCACCCAGTCTATATTTACCCTTGGGATTGCCCCAATCAATGTGAAGGACCTTGCGCATGTGTCTTTGTTGAATATCACGAGGCCTGCATGGGTCTACCTCTCAAGCCTGTCCAGGTTCCTCTCGATGACGTTCCTTCCCTACAGCAGGTCAGCTGCAGCAGAGAGCTTGGTGTTGTCAGAAACTTGCTGAAGGTGCACTCAATGCCACTGTCCATGTCACCAACAAAGATGTTAAGCAACACCAGCCCCAGTACCAACCACTAAGGAATGCCACTTCATGACTGGTCTCCACTTGGACACTGAGCCACTGACCATAATCATCCATCCAATTCTTAATCCACTGAATGGTCTTGATATCAAATCCATGTCTCTCCAATTTAGAGACAACAGTGTGGTACAGGACAGTGTGAAATGCTTTGCACAAGACCGGATAGGTGCTCTCAATTTGACATGAAGCCTCTTTCCTTGTCAACACCCAAGCCCTTCACAACAGGTGCCTGCACTCTAGCAGAGGACAGGAAAGAGGGTGAAGGCCAAGCAGGCTCCCATTTCTTCCCATCAAAATGCACTCTTGGTCAGTGGATAGAGAGCAGAGGTGAAAAGGGAGGAGGTAGTGCTATAGCAAAAGGCTTTGTACAGCTTGGGAAGGACTGAGGGATGCTGCAGCAGCATCTACCTTTTCCCACAGCCAAACAGTGAAACCAGATCTTCCAAGGATGGTTCCTAACCAGCTAGAACTGAAGGAGGGAAGGAAATTTAAAAGTGACCACTACCATCTATAAAATTCCCATTTACCCCTTGTCCGAAGCTTTCACAGTACTGACACTTTGGGAACAAACACCACAAAGGTTTCAAATGCTGCTGTTTACCAACAGGATCCATTTCCCCCTGTGTCTATTTGTTTCAATGTTAACAAATTTTGTGCCTACCTAAACCAGTCCCTAAAATCTGGCATCTATCTTCCAGAACAAGCAATATGCCTAAGCATGTGCACAGTGTGAGCAGGATTCCTCCTTGGCTTCACATGAGGCACACCTGTTCAAGTGCATGCCCAAAAAAGGACTCACCTGACCATTAATTTTTCCATTTCTCCTGGAGAAATGGTGCACACAGTGCAGCACCAGGAACAGTTGCACTGGGGACCTGACCACTGCTATATACCTAAAATAATCCTGCACTTTCACTCTCTTACATCCAAGAACTGCACCTTGCTTACTAGTTTTCTGTTACTTCGGTATCTAGAATGCAATTTGCTCTCCTTACATGTAACAGCCACACAAGACTACAGTGCATTTCCTTCAGCTGTTGGTTTACCACAAACTCGACTTGTTGGTTGGCACTCATGCTATCAAACAGCTCCCCAGGAAATAACAGCAAGCAGTCTCCTTGTCTCCTTGGAGCCTAGCAGCCACACAGAGCCACTGCTAACCTGGCTGGTGTGATCAGGGTGGCACTGCAGCCCTCCTCTTTTGGAGGCTAAAAATACATGTGCCAGTAATCTTAATAGCCCCAGTTGTTGACTCCTGCTCCCCAAATCCCTCTTGAGCAGGAAGTGCCACGTGCTACCCGACTCTTCCTGGATACAGTTCGGTAATCAGGAGAGGCTGCAGTGGGAACACAGGGCACTTCCCTGGGTAAGGGAACCTCAGGAGCTGGGTCAGAGCTGCAACTTGTGTGCATAGTCTCTGTATTTTCTCAATCCATCACTCTCTCTGGAGAATGCGTTAGGAGAGTGTTATTGTTAAAATACTACTAATTCCCTGAAAAGCACAGAGTTAAAATCAATCCCACAAACTTTCCTGAGATCAATAGGCTTTAATGAACACGGAAAACAGACTTGTGGCAACTACGGGCAAGTATCCGGAGACTGAGCTATTGTAAGAAATTGCACCTGCTCCAGCATTTTCCTAGGAGAAAAAATTGACATATTACTAAGTAGGCTATTGCTCAGCTCAAGCACCCTCAGTATCGAAAGGGACCACAACCTCACCCTCACAGGCAACCTGCATGGTGATTTATCATAGCAGAGAGCAGCCAGCACACAGTCAGATGCCCCAACACAGACAGGGCAGGGTTTTGGTGCTGCACTCTCAGCTGACCAAACAACCCAATTCCACTGAAAAAGTGATGCAGGTGCAGAAAGCAGACTGCTCCCGAAAGCAAAGGATGCATGTGTAGCCCATTTTCCTCACAGGCAGTAAAAACAGTATATATAGTTCTGTGTTTCAGTCATCAATAGTCATTTTCCTGGTATTCATCCTGGGAAAACACTTTTCACAACTGCTACAGGACTTCTTTTCCTAGTCATCAATGGAAAAGAGGCAACAGTCTAAAATTAAAGCTTACAGGTAGCAGAAGGAAAAATGTGTCTTTCATAATGAAACTGCTGTTCCATCTTGTATTTTCCAGAATACTTAAGAATTACATCCTATTTTTCCCAAGCATCATGATTCAGATTCACTTTCCAGTAAATTTCATAAATATTTGATAATCAAATGCAACTTCTGTTTCATCAGCTCTGCAGCGTTCCTTATTCACAAGCACCAAATTTGTTTGCTTTTTACGTGAAGCAGGAAAAGAACTCCCTTCTAACAGTGGTCCTGAAATCCCATCTTGCAATTTAAAATATTGTTGTGCAGTCTATGCACCATTTTCCCAGAATCTAATACCTCATATTATTTCTATAAAACATACAGAATATTCTGCTGGTTAAACCCCTGTCTGTAACAGCACAGATTATGAAACTCATTCTGTGCTACAGTGCAAACAAGATCTAAGTATTCTTAGCTGCATGTACAATGGGAAATATAAATAAATACCCCTTTAATGGCCACGAATTCCTCACAAAATCCTTTTCCCTCCCCATATGTGTACACTTGGACTCCCAGTTGCTTAGTAGGCATCCCAATGCCCCTACCTGTGCTTTGAATGACTTGAATACCTACAAATGTCTAAATACACCTGAGGTCACTGGGAATAGGGCATCTGAAAGTCAAGATATTTCTTTAGGTGCTGAAGCAGGATTTGTAAAGTAATATCAGATACTTAGATTTCATTATTTTACCCCCAAGACTTGTTATTCAGAACTGAACAAAGTGACATAAACCCACATTTTTGTAATGTAGAGGGGGTATTTTGAAACCTCAACAATTAAGAATGCTTAACTGCATTCATAACTCCTTCTCCAGAATGCTTCAAAAGAAAAATTAAGTTGCATTAGACTATTTTTAATAACTTGTAGGTGCCCAATTATAAATGAAAAAAAAATAAAAAAAGACTACAGAATAAAGGTAGCAAATGCACAAATTCAATGCTATTAAAAGGCAGACACATGAGAGCTCATGTATCTTGTGCCATTTGTAAAAAGGTTGTTTTATTATCAGTGTAACTAATCACAATGAAGCCATCTCTTACAATCAAAGACATTATAATGAATTTTCTTTACAGCTACAGAGAAATGGGATTTGCTGTTCCATATCAAACTAGAACAGGCTGTATAAATTTTCCTTCATATTTATTGTTAAATGTAATTTTTATCTATAAAATCAGCCATGAAATATTAAAAACTGAAACAACAGAATTTATATCCTTTACTTAATTTAGTTTAAACGGTCTATTCACTAAAGAGAGGGAAAAAAGGTTACATATGTATTATAGCTTGCCCTCCCCTCTCCCCCTAAGTGTTTCCATTATAAACCCCCTAGTTTTTTGGAATTTATAACTTGGCTGTAAAAATTCACTTCATACTTAAGAGTTGGTGTACTTTTCCTGTTACAAAGTAAAAAACAATAAAAATAAAAACAATCTGTTCCAGGAGGAAGTCAAGAAAGGGTGTAAGAGAAGGAAAAAAGCAATCACACAAAAAAAAACCCCTTCAATGCTTAATCACTTAAATCAGTAAATAAGGGCCATCTATCATAATTCAGACCCATCTTCCACCTCAGGGAACCAGTGGGAGATGGTCAGCTGGCTGCACTGCAGTCTCTGGGTGGATGGGTGCCAGGTGCTGACCTCCATCTCCTGCTGACCTGCCAGGTTCAGGCTGCCAGACTAGGGAAGAAAATCTCCCTATCCTATTGCCAGAGTCATCTGCCCATCTGGGAACTGGACAAATTGAAATGAGCAAGTACAACAAAAAGCATTAAAATCATCTGGATCGGACAAAAGACAAAACAAACCAGCACATCTAAAAAATGAATGACGGGCAAAGCATTTAACAAAGGCCTTCTCCTAATTCAAAGACCAAAGACTTGAGAATTCAGGAACTGGGTACTGCTCATGGATGCCAGAGGATTAAAGGGTATAAAAAGGGCTTTATTTAATATAGCATGAAAAAGAATTCATCTGTAAGAAGGTAGATTCCAAACTGAAGCATGGAACAAGGCAACAAAAGACAAGCAACCTATGACCTCGAGGTGTAGGCTACAACTTAGGCTATTTCCTACTACCAGTATCTTATTTTCAGCTTTCCCTGAGAGCACAACAAAAAGCACAATAACATAATGTACCTTCATTTTCAGAGTCCCTCTTTAAAGTTTGAAAGAAACAGAAAGTAGCAAGGGAGCAAAACCCTCCCTTGGTTCTCACAGTGCAGCTGGTGAGTTGGTCAAGCTGGCAGAAGCAGCCACCAAGGCCATGGCTTCCAACATAGCCTTTATTTATTCCATAACTAACTTCACCTGGAAAGGCGCTCTCTCAGCAAGTCTTTAACCGCAGCCCGTGAGGCCAACGTACATAGTTTGCAATCTATTCCCATAACAATACAAATGAATAATTTTTGTAAATTCATTGGTTCTCTGCAGTGAATCAGGCTTAGAGGTGGTCATAGTTAAAAAAGTAGCATTCACAAAAAGATCCTTTGCTGGACTGAATTAATCTGTCACACACAGTTAGGGATATTTCCAAAACACATCTAAACAAAACCAAAACATGTTACCTACATACCCTCCTGCTGACACAGCAGATTGGTCACTGATTCCAATGTGGTGATTGAAGACACTTTATTAATGCATCTGAGAGCCTTATATATCCCCACAATGGCTGCTGTAACATACGGGCAAAGATACAAAACCAGAGCTGTGCCAATTAAATGATTTTAACAAACACACATTCTTTCACTTATCTACAAGGTCAGGGCAGTTACAGATAGCTGTCTTCTTTAGACAGATATGAGCAGAAAACTTTCATCCCAGAGTTTTGAACACTTTGTTACCTGCCTGATCTCATAAAGGGGACTTAGATCCTGCTAGTTCCAATTCCAACATCCTGCCACATACTCAAAAAGGTACATTACGTAAAAGAACTTCAGAGTATAAATTTTAAGCATGTAGTAGACATTGAAGCTATAATTATTTTTATATCATTATTCAATTTTCAATAGAGGTGAATAGGAAGCAAAGAAAGAATGTGGAACTTGGTGCTCTATGACAAATACACCCTTAAAACAACCAGAATCAACAGCAAAGGCTGCAACTGTAAAATCAGTTACCAGTTTATGGCATTTACACCACATCACCAAAAGGAAAAAGATGAAGGGGAGAGGAAAGCTGAAATAGGTGACAAGGATGCTCTATGGGTCCTATGGAACAAAAATCTGCTCTCAATTCCCAAAATTCAACAGTCCAAATCACATTAAGTCCGCATTCACCAGGGATGTCAGGCACTACTGAACTGATCAATGCCAAGCTTTAAAATGCCTGTATCTTGCAGTGAGATCTGGCATCCTGAGATAGGTACTGCTAACTCACATACAATACACAGAGACAGGAAAAAAGAAAGGGGATGGCCTCCTCAGCTAGAAGTCCTAAACCCAGAAAAGGAGAGCTGCTATGTGGACAAAAGAAAGATAGTGACTCCACAGAGCTACTACCCTTCTGTTCACCCTATTCTTTCATCTATGGCACAGCAGCCATCCCAGTGACCTAAGAAAGCCATCTCCAAACATACTGGAGCTGCTAGATAACATGATGTCCCCTACTTCTGAAAAAGCAGAACTTCAAGCCTGAAGACTTCACATAGCGAACAGTAAATTTTCATAATGATTCAGTAAAATCCACGTTCACTCTCTAAGAATATTTTTAATTTTTAAGCTAAAAAGTGCATCGACAATAAAATTATTTCTATTCATTACATTTATTAGAATTTATGGTTACAATGTATTCATTACAAAAGCAGATATTGAACAAGCATGAGTGAACAGTTACTTGCTCTACCAGCCAGCTGCTATTTAGTGGACGGGCACTGAAGGAGCATTAGGAGCACTTTGGAGAACCACTCAAACAAATACCTAAAAGCAAAAGCTCAACCATGTGGCACTTGATAACAAATCTTACTGGAATTTGGGGAATACTTGTCTGAAAAATGTGTCTTTAAATTACCCCCATTTGGAATGGCTGGCATGACTATTTTCTATACATTTTTACATGGCTTTATCCAGCCAGCTTACTAAACCGTTAAAACACACACGACTGAGCTTCAGTTTGACCTGCAGTGACTCCTGTATGTACCCTCAAAATTAACACAAGCATTGAATGCTACTAATCTTCAGTTTGTAATAACTGATCAAAGAACACTGCCCTGTAATTTACTACAAGCTAAAAATCATAGTGCTGAACTGTGCATTTTCAAACAAGTGGTTTACAGCTCTAGATTTAAAATGCAAAGTTTCCATTATATTTAATAATTAAAATGCATGCTGTGTTATGGTTACATTTGGTGACTGGATTAGTAGTACCCCAACTGAGTTAAACAATGCCTTTTTCCTATTAGAGTTCATATTACCATATTATCTATTTGTTTAAGAAAAGGAAGAAAAAAAGCACAGCAAGGAAGAAGGAATAAAAAGAAATATGAATATCAAACATACTGAAAGACAGTGAGGACCATGACAGCGAGAAGATCTGGTATCAGCAAAATCTATGCTAGCTGAAAGCAGAAATGCTGAAGTCTGTGTACATTTAAAGTATGGAAACTTTTTCAAGAAAGATAATATTCTCCCTTTGTCAATAAGAGTCCTCATGCAAAGTAAAGGGTTTAAAGTTCAGTTTGTTTTCCTAGATGCAATTTCTACCAATTTGGGGAATACAGACATCACTGTCAAAGAGCGGAGGCTCTGAGGCTGTCAACTTCTTAATCAGGGTCTGACTTTCCAGCAAAGTGTGAAATTATGTAATTATTTATGCTTGGCAAATCAGCTGGCTTACATAAGTCCAGCACTATATACACATTCTTGTATAAAACAAAATTCCTGCTGCACTTTTCTTTGAGTGAATATACCATTTTTTTGTTTCTCTGCCTTCCAGGTGGTTAACTCAAATTTGAAATATGCATGAAGTAATTCTCCTTTTCCAAAATAGATACCAACGAGCTTAGAAATATAATTTACAGGCATAAAAAATACTTAAGAAATAAAATCAAAATGAAACCATGGCCACAGTGAGATTAACTGAAGTTTTCTCTCAGCACTGTCAGACAAATTAGGTCACTCAAAACTCTGTAATTACACGTCTAATGACCTTTGAGTAACAAAAGAATAAATAAAACATCATTTGACCCCACATCTTACATTCATATATAATTTCAGAGATTAGCTTTGTTTTCCAAGTGCATTCTAATTATCGTGGTACCAGTAGCAGATTTGAAGACAGGCTTTTGTGCCTGAAAGCTCACCTGCCTCTCCGTCTATAGTAGTTGGTGTAATGTATCATCTCTACCTGAATGCCACCTCCTCAGAAATCTGTCCCCTCCCTATGCACACAACATACAAAGGTACCCATCCCGACAAAAAAAAAACCCAAACCCAACACATTCTATTCAAGACTGCATATTGAAACACACTTTATTGATACCAGCAAATTCTAAATCCATGATGATGTGAATGGAGAAAAAGAGAGGGCACCTCTGCAAGTCAGCCTTCACCTGCAAAGCTCAGCACATTTTCTACCTGGAAAAATGATCTGAGTAGCCTGAACAGAGATAGCAAAAGGCACTGTCAGGATATACTTGTCCTCTGCAAACAACTGTCTGCAGTACTTAACAACTTTGCACCCAAGAACAATTCTTGGGTTCTGAGAGAAGGAGCTCCTCATGTCTCATCAGATGTCTGCTTTGGAACAGCAATAGGGACAACTCCAACATCAGACCTATGTCAGCTTTCTCTTTAGCCTCTTCCTCTCCTTCCTTTCTTCTTCAGATTGCCACCCTACTGCAAATTCCTTAGGTTACACAAAGAATATAAGACAGACACACACAAAGAAGTCAAAAAAATACTTGTCATGAATTTTCAAGCTACCTAGATTCAGAGTGACTCACAAATTCACAAGTCTGTACCTTTAACAATTAAAGTCCAATCAGAAACAATTAAAACAAGAATGTTTCTGCATACAACATATCTGCAAAGTTCCTGGTACCATCAGCTAACTTTTCTGTATTATAAAACCCCTCAAAAACCAACCTCTGTTTTCTGGGGTATGATTTGGAAACACACACCCCAAAAAAAATAATTAAATTCACTTTTATTTCTTTGGGTTTGTATGGACAAATTATGAAATGAAGAGCTTGTGTCAGGTTCTGATTTTGATCATTTTGACACAAATTGAAAAAATTATGTTAAACTAAATGGAGATATTCCAATTTATAGTCAGGTAAATGACATCAAATTCTAGTTCCAGGTTTTCTTTCCTTCCTGATCCAATTACATTAATGTACACTTAAAACAAAGAACTACTACTAGCCCTTCTATTTTTTTTTTTCAGCAGAATAACTGCTACAAAAACACCACATACACATATACATGAACTCATCAGGGTTCTTTCCTAAGTCTGCCATCTATCTGAAGTCTCACAACTGGGCTTATAGCAACATTGTAGTATATGAGCACCAGCATCTCATCCTAAATGCAGGACAGAAGTGAGCCTGCTTCCTGTAACGACCTATAGGCTCCTGGTTTTCCCTGAAATATTTTGTATTAAGCTGATCCGTATACAAGATACCAAAAACACAACACTGTGCTCTTTCTTATGTGGAATGCACTGGGAAAAGGCTGAATACCTAAACATTGCATCCTCACGTTGTTAAAAGGTTTGACAGTATTTATTGCCATATTATCCCTAATTATCAGTTTAAGCTTGTTAACAAGAACAGTTCATTTAAGGTAAACAGGAATTATCTTTCCATTGTATAGGTAAAACTTGTAAATAGGACAGCTCATAAATTCTAAGATGAGAGTAACTAGGAAACTATTCATTAAGACTCAGATTATAAATTCAAAACATGAAGCATAACATGCTTAAAGAAGATGGTTTTATTTTTAAAAGCATTCATTAGGCTCTCATTTCCAAGCCTCAGACTTGTAAATAATTTAAAGTGAAAATGTGAACAACAGAGAGAGAGAAAAAAATGCAATTCAAATCAGTCAATTGTTGTACCAATAAACCAGAAAACAATAGAAAAGAAGCTGGCAGATTTTGAAGACAACATCCAGAAAACATTTTTATGTCCTGTATCTTTGAACTTAGATATTATACTAGCATTGGATCCATTCCAAAAAAAATATTAGTTCTGACTCACAACAATGAGGCTGTGCCCAGTAAAGGATACACAAGCTAAATTAGTAAATTTTCATAATCATTGTGTTTTAGAGATGCCAAAACAAACAAACAACTGCAGCTTATAGATGCTCTTAGATTTTAATGTTTTTGTTTTTTTCCATTTTGACTTTTCAGAAATGTATATCCTATTAACAATTTATATGACATAAGGCAAGAACCTCCTTTCCTTTAACGAGTAAGATAAATCTGTTTGCCTCACATGAGGAGCACAAAAAGAAACAGCCTTTACTTCACAGGCACTGAAAATGGGAAGTGAAGACAAAAGTAACAAATCAAACAGAAATCAAACCAACACAGATCACTACTGTCCTTGTATATCCATTGTCCCAGATCCAGTGTCAATACACCCCTGCAGAAGATGTGTTACACTGCAAAGAGCTAGAGTGTTTTGCCTTTATTGAATTTCTCAAGTTTGCTCTATTCCTATGCCACAGCTCTTGGGGGAAAAGATGGGCTCATATGCTGAGCATCACAACATTCAGGCATGCTCCTCAGAAGTCTTGTGTTTACTGCCTACACACCATGCACCAGGAAATCTGACACTTTTTGGCCACCCAGGATTTCCTGTGTGGTTGCAGAACATGAGTAGGGTACTCTGTACTTCCAGCAAGCTCTGGGCATGCTGCAGGTGCATGACTTGTCAGAGCGCACACACACACACACACACACACACACACACACACACACACACACATTACAGCCAGCACTGTGCTTCCCAGGCAGTACAAGATCAGAGAGTCTGGGGGTTCCTCATGTGAACTGAGACTCCATTCATGCTTTTCACCTGAGCACAGAACTGGGTGATGCCAACATGCTAGATATCATTGGTACAGATAAAGTAAGCAAGTCTCTTCCTGCTAAGGTGTGTCTTAAAACTAGATCTGGGTTGACTATCTTGTAAGTTTACAGCAAACATGCTCGACTAAGTTACCAAAAGCAAACCCAATCACTAACCTTCTGAATGGAAGTGGGCACAGGGCATAAGCTCTCCCAGAGCAAGCCCAAGCTTAAAAACCTGCCTTAAGAAGAGAACTCACATGCACAGAAGCCATACCAGACCTCTTAAGACCATCCAAGTATCCCCAGAACAGTCCATTTCTGTCTATGCTTAAGTTCGAATTGTCAGAACCTCCAGAGTTTTCAAACTTCTTGATGGAATATTTCTCACAGAAATGTTTGTATACCACATCAGAAATGTTTGTATACCACATCAGAAATGTTTGTATACAGTAAGAACAATACCTCATGAAATGGCAATTATTTTTTTTTTTTTTTTATATAAAATGGTAACTTAACAATGCTGTTTGGATTAGTTTTGTTACACCTTGTAATTACAGTGAATTTTAACACTTTAATCTTCGTACCTCCACCTTGAGAGAGACTTGTGAAACAGTAAGGATGGGGCTAAGGACAGCAAAAAAATTCCTTTTTAACTACAATGAGACAACAAAATACCAGACAGGAAAGAAAAACTAAAAAATATATATACACACATATATATATATGTATGTTTGTAAGAAGGGGGGAAGATGAGAGATGTATACATCCATATCTAGACACTACTAGACACTGAAATACTGCATAACCTAACTACTCTGCATGTCTCTTCCTTGGCCATCACATATACCACACACAGAGAACAGCTTGTATTTTTTGACTCAAAAGGGCAGAGGCAACATTTACACCTCTACCACTAAGGACCAAAGAAAACCTGCAGCCTCCCAGCCCAGTTAAACATAACCCAATGTTATAGACAGTAGTTTTCTAGGAGGCCAGACTACTCAGGAGGGGGAAAAAAGTCAACTTGCTGTAGAACAAACAAAACAAAGCAAAAAAAAAAAAAAAAAAAAAAAATCAGCAAGCAACAATTCTGCTAATGCAGGACTGGAAAGCAGACATGAGTCATGCAAACCAGCAGTTTACCTTTGGAAGATCACTACTGCCCGTTTCTAAATGGCACTTGGGTTATTCCTTTGTGAAGAAGCATGTGAGTTGGCTGGCACTTACAGTCATTTTTGCATCGAGGAAAGAAGGTAAGTGGATTTATTTCTGCTCTGAAGCTATACATCACTGTTATGTTTGCAACACAACCTTCACACAGAGAATCACATTTTGAAGAACTGAAATTAAGTAACATAAGGAAACTTACACATATACTTAAACACCTAGAATAGTCTACAGACTCCTCTGTAACTACAGGCCCTTCACTGGCAGATGATAGAAACAGATCACCAGCATTAAAAGATGCAAAGCAGGAAGGTGGGTGTGGTTCCCGTTTTAAACACACAACTTCTGCAAAGCAAAAGATACCTTTGGAATTCCTGCTGGTGAAAAATTAGAGATTACAAGAACAGCGTATTTACATTTTTTTGCTTCTTCACTGCTTTTATTCATACAGGCCAACAAACACTTTGAGCTGATGTCCCAGCTCAGGCTGAATTCACAAAACATTTTAAAGTACCAGTTTAGAAGAGGAGTAGGTGTATTTTATTTCAACTTCCATACACGTTCATGTAATGCCCCAAGAATGTCCGCTGCAAAGGCAAACAGACCAAAGATTAAACCACCCCAATGTTACTGGATAGATCTCATGTGAACTTTGACTCCCTGGGCCAGGTTTGCAATGTCACCAAACATGCAGCCCTACTGCCAATTCACCCATAGTAAATCCTATGCCTCTTACTACCACTAAGCATCACCAGTGTGGCATACTGTTCACTTCCTACTTCCACCACAAAATGCTGCTGTTTTTTCCTTATTCCATTCAAGTTGTTTCAGAGGGGGTGAGGGGGTGGGGGGCAGTTTCATGCCTTTATGGCTGCTAGCCAAAGACTGTATGCAGCCACACCTGAGGTGGCAGCAGCAACGCCAGGCAACTGTGTGCACTACCCTGAACTATCAAGGCATCGTGCCTAGCTTTGTGAGCAGTGGAGCAGGTCTTCTTTCCCAACCACCAGAATCTTTATAAAAATCACTGATAGAATAATCATGTCATCATGTCTTCCCATCCCCAAGCCCTATTTTTGGTGATGTGCTTTTCAGAGAATAACCTATAATACCAACCTAAAAAGTGAACACAGTAAAGTCAGGAAACACTACGACACTGTCACATTAATTTGAATGAATGACTAGACCAGACACATCTTAAACCAATGTTTTTATTTGAGTGATGACGTCATCCATCCAGTGCACCCTTTTCGTTTCCCCAAGAAAGAGAATATTTCATGTAGGAACTCCCCAACAATTGCAGTTCAACTACATTTCGCATGCCAACCTGGCTGTAAATCTTACTTGTGCACAAAAGCCCAGGTCTGTATACACTGGAAAGGGGAAAGGGAAAGGGGAAAGGGGAAAGGGGAAAGGGGAAAGGGGAAAGGGGAAAGGGGAAAGGGGAAAGGGGAAAGGGGAAAGGGGAAAGGGGAAAGGGGAAAGGGGAAAGGGGAAAGGGGAAAGGGGAAAGGGGAAAGGGGAAAGGGGAAAGGGGAAAGGGGAAAGGGGGGGAAAGGGACACCCAGAAAAAAACCAACAAACTGAAAGCCCACAACAAAACAAGGCTATGCTTTTCTTAACATTGTGCACACCAACAGAAAAAATGCCCTTCCTCATTACCAGTACTGACTGCTGCAAGTGACATCTGCTTCACACACATTCTTTCTCTAGGTAATGTTTTTCTATAAGAGGACACAACACAGCTTAAGTTAACAAAAAAAAGAGTTTCTAACAAAGAAAACTCTTGTGCAAATAAATCAGAAATCTTTGATGCTGTTACGATACAACAGCTCCTACAGAGGCAGGATAGTAAAGGATTTAACTCAGGTCGTTTGAATTACATTTCCCAAAATGCTAATAAAACTGACATGTTTGAACATACTGAAAAAGTCACAGTCCATCATCGTGCTGTCACATCAGTGCATTTGACTTTTTTTAAAATGTATGGATTATACAATTACTGCCAGGCTCCATATTTTATATATAAAAGCTACAATCTGATTATATGTCCATGCTGAAATAATTTATGAAATAAGGGTGGAATGACTGTAATGTTACTTCTGTGATGAATGTAACTTGCTGTGAGTAGTCTAGGAGATTGCAAGAGAGACCAAACTGAAGCTAGTAATTGTCTTCATCTTTCATGAAGAGGTGTGACCTGGGAAAAATATAGATTCCCAACATCCAAACCTCCAGCCTCATGCAAACATCTTGATTACTCATGTTCTGATATAAGAATGGAAAAATAAAATTTATAGTCTTCACAGGCCACACCTTTAGATTATTAAGGTAAAGATCACAGCGAATTTCACCCAATGTTTAAATCATATGTTAAGTCTATTACTGTTTTGCACCGTCAGCAAATCACTCCTGCCACTAATACCCTTGCACTTTTGGATTCCTGTATTTTATTACTCCCTAGGTGTTACCATCATGCTTAGCATGATATAGGTGAACATGAATACATGACAAATTGAAGGTCTTCCAAGTCTGCTTCAGAACAATTACACAAAGAAACAAGGGTACAGGAAGAAAACAATTAAAACTATTAGCTATAGAAACTCCGAGATCACAAATAGCTACAAGCATACACATCACAAAGTAAATGCTTCTTACTTTTCATTCCCCTTTTCTTTCCACTGTATTTGTGTATTGTGGTTCACAGGCCATACCAACTACTTAAAGAAGCAAGAGGAAACCTATTACAAGCCAAATTAAGCATGATAACCTATCCCTCAGAAGTCAACTAAACCAGATACAGTTTAATGATCTTTCCTATTGACGATTCTCTTTAGAAATGCTACACAATTTGTGGTAACACGGATTCCTCACTCAACCTGAGAGTCCCCTGAAAGTCCACTGACGCCCTATGGATTACAAACCATGTTGACAATCACGAGATCAAGAGAGCTCAGAAGGTGTCGTGACTCAGACTGGCAATTTAAGCAGAGTAAAGGCAAAAAGGGTCACCATTGGTTTATCACCACTTTTAAGAACTGCTTACAAAGCTCCTCTTGTCACTCACTTCCAACCGCACAACTTCTCAAGCTCATCCACACTTAAGATATAACGACCTTCGGGAAAGGAGGGGAAAGTAAGAAAAAAGGAGGATTTGAGCAGCAAAAGCACTCAAGGAAGAGCTGCATCACGGCATGTCACGCCTCACTGGCTCCAGAGGGCAAGCCCAAGCACTGGCACGGGCGGAGTACAGCACCACACGCCGAAGCTGGGCGCAGGACCGGGCCAAGCTGAGTCAGAAGCTCAAGAGCTAGCCCCAGCCCCAGACAGCCCCCACCCCGCTGCGCCTGCGCAGACGCCGCACTGACAGCGGACCGGGACACGCACAATCGCCACCGCAGCCCGGTATCGTCCAGGTGGAGCGCCGACTAACGAGGCCAGAAGTGCCCACCCGTGTCCCCTCAATGTCCCACCCGCCGAGCGGGTGAGGAAGGTGTCGACAACCCCTCTGCAGCCAGCCCCACCCGGCTTCACTGACCGCGCGTGCGCGGCGGCAACGAAGAGCCCCGCTGCGGGGGTAGAAGAGGGGAGGTGGGGCACAGCACGCTTCCCCCGGGACCGCAACGCAACCGGCTGGAGCGCGCCCCTCTGCTCGCCCTTTGCGGGTAGCGCCCGGCCTCTGGCCCAGCTCGACTCGGCTCTCCCGTTCCACTTCCCCTGCCCCTCCTGCGGCCCTCCTCTCCCCCCACCACCACCAGCCGCCTGCGGCAGAGCGGAAGGGCAGAGCCGCGGCCTGGGCATGCTGAGGCAGCCAATGGGCGCGCGGGGCGTTCTTCCCGCCCTGGGCTTCCCGGCCACTCTGCAGGCGGCGGGGGAGGTACAAAAGATAGGATTGGCTAATCGCAGTGCCGCTGGCCGCCCGCCCACCAGCACCAAAAAAAACGACGGTAGCACAGAGGCCCAAAAAGCCTGAGGGGAGACGTCAGCCCGATCGCCGGCCAGCTACAGCCCCGCGGTCCCATAAGTCCCCCCCGCGAGGGTCCAAACCGGTAGCCCTCGCCGCGCCGCCGAGCGGCGGAGGGAAGCGGCCGCGTTCTCTACGGCCACGCTTACCGCACGGGGGGAGCCGTCCGCCTCCGCTTGTGATGATCTTGGTCACAAGTGGCGCGCCGTAGATTCGCCGTCTTGCGTCACGCCCAGAACGAGGCGCGCAGTGCGGGGAGGGAGGCGCGCGAGGCGTGCGAGGCTCGCTCATGTGACGCGGCGCCGGGGCGGGAGCCGCTGGAGCGGCCGCTCGAGCGTACAGCCACGCGTGCGGCCGCAGGGGGATGCGCCCGACGGCCGATCCGCGGAGCGGGCGGGAGAGGGTAGTGGGCGGCGAGCGGGCGAGGGCGCGCTGCCACTATCATCTTCCCCTTGGCGTCTGTGGCTGCAACGGGAGCGCTGGTGGTCTGGAACGTACCTATCTGATGCCGCTGGCCGATCCGTCCGGCTCCCTCGCCCAGGAAACGGGCTCTGTGTATAGCTAGGCTCCATGTTTAGCTGGGCTCCGGGTGCTGAGGGAAAGGTGGAGCCCTGAGGAGTTGCTTGGGGTTGACAGCGATCGCGTTAGGTGTCGTGCTAGTGAGGCCACAACTTTTATTCCCCCCGAGAAACAGCAGATTCAATGTACGCCGTGACTGAAACCACCGTCATTTGTGCCTGGCAGAGTCCCGTGTTCATGTGGCCTCTGCCAGGGCAGCTCCTGCCTCTAGCTTGCACTATGAGAAGCTTGTGCTGTGGAGGGGGGTACATAAAATTGGTGCCTTCCTGTCGCATGTGGCACGGTTGGTGCACTAGTAACCTGCTTTCACCTGTGGAATGCATGCTTGGGGGGGGAGCAGGAGTGAGTTGAGACACTGCACAGCAGTCATTCACTATCATTTTAAGGGGATAAACTCTCCCAGGCACTGACTGTACTACTTCAGCGTTTTTAGAGGAAATACTTCAGAACGGAAACAATAAGGAAGAGAGGTAGACAGCCGTAAAACATCTTACAATTCATAAGCTGGTGAAGACACTAAAACATGTTGGATTCTTTGTCCCTATTTTAAGTTGCGTCACAGGACTAGCAACAAAACTAAAGCATAGTCTTAAGAGTCATGTCTACATCAGTGGTAGGTTTCAGTTGTTTATTCCTAGTTGCTCCTACTTTTTTAAATGCTGGTTTACCATTTATGTTATGCATGTACAGTATTTTTTGGTAGGTTGAAGCATCTTAATTAAACAGCATTTAGCATACTTCAAGACTGTTACAGGGAGTGTTAGGAGTAGAAAAGACACCTGGAGTTTGACTTTTTCAAATCATCCAGTGTATATAAGGTACAGTCAGGCTTGCTAATTGTGTCTAACAACTTTCCATTTCATTTAGCCAATCAGTCATTGCCCAATCTATTAGCTTTATGACACAGCATTGCCTGTTTTGGAATGGGTTGTAGAGACTGGGACTGGTTTGAGGTCCCTACAGGCTGAGCCATTCTTCAAATGAAAACAGGGCATGCAGGTGAATGACCAAAGTATTTTTAAAGATTGAAATAAATGAACAGCTGTATAAAGCCCAAGTATCTGTAGATAAAGTATCACACAGAACATAGGCAGCAAGCACATATCTCTCTTCAGTATCTCAGGCTATAGTACATACTTTAATTGTCCTCTAATAACAAATCTACACAAAGATTTTCTAATTTGTAGCAGAAACGTACTTAGTGTTGCATATATTTACAAGGACACAAAAACCTTTACAAGTTCTTCAAGTAGGTTATCAAGAGACTACATTGAAAGCAGTGTAATTGGTAACAGTGGGAAAATAGGTAAAACAATCGTTTGATGTCTCTCAAGCTCAGTTTCTTGGCAGTTTACAAATTCCTTTTACATGCCTAAAACTTTTTGTAAGTCTAGGCTTCGAGTAGCTGTTTAAGTATTTGTGGTAGTCAGGTCAGCATGCTGCTCCACCCATTATTTCATCTTAATAAAGGGAAACTTGGGGGACATGATGAGAGCTAGAGTTTTGCAAATTAAAATACTTCTAACAGGAAATTGAAAGAGGCAATACGCTTTTAGGAATAGCCTGAAGAGGGAGCCATTGGTACAGTAGAAGCAATTATTAAGGCAGAATAGTTACTAATAAAAAAATACCTATTTGTAGCAAAAATATTTTTTGGTCATCTTAAGCTCTGTCTGTTAGATGTTTACAGCAATAGCTACATTTAATGCCCTGGCTTAGGTATGTGCACAATTCTAACGTCATGCTGAAAATGTAAATGCTTCTCATTTGCTCTGAAGTATTTATGCAGATTATATTAAAGTGCAAATTGAATAAATAAGTCTGATTAATTAGTAAAGCATTAATTAGCTAATGGATTACCTTATAAACGGATTGTAAACACACATGTATTTATTTCCTAACAGGATACAATGTTAGAAATTATTCCACAGTTACTATACATCACCCACACCAAAACACTGATTTCACCAGAAGTGTTGCTCATTTAAAGAGTAGTACCAGCTCTTTACTTCCTGTGCAACTTAAAGCCCTGTCTACCTTTCATACTAATATCCCATGTTTATTCATATACAGGAAACACGGCTTTATGATTATTGTTAACAGAAATCAGTCTTTTAGGGGGATAAAAGCAGTTGCAATACTTGCCAATCCTGAGCTACAGGTTTTCTTGCACAGTAAATTTGGTTAGAAAAACAACCCTGTGACATGATGACAGTACTGTAGGCCATGTCTGATCGGTACTCCAAAGGACATTGCATAGCGTCTGTGGGATAGTCAAGTTGCCAACAGTATTGTCCACAAGAGTTTCATAACATCCATTTTTCCCCAAAAATTAGCAAGTTTCTGAACAAAAGCTGCATGTATCTTTATTCTGTGACAATGTGATTACACTCATCAGAAAACATCAAACAGAATAATTGGGATGTAAACACCAGGAGCTTTCGTAATGTCAGTTGCCTGTACACACATACATAGGTACACCTTCCCTTTGTAAATGTGAAATACATTTTTTTTTTCCTCCATAGAAGACAACTTTTGAAAAGCCTTATCAAGTGGTGGCTTTTCCATTTGAAAAGTGAGGGAAATGGGACAATGTTTTTGTCAGTGTTGGGTTTTGTTGGGTTTTTTTTAATTGTTACTAAGTTTATGATTCATTGGGTAAGATCTTATCTTGTATACGTTGGAGATTGAGACACAAAGTGCCTCACTCTTGCCTTTTGGTTCCCCTAAGTGAATACTTGAGTAAATGAGATAAATGTGTGCATTCTTGGATAGTCAAACTGAAAGACATGCTGCTCTGAATTGGATACACAGCAAAATTCACAGATAGACCTGGAAAAACAGAACACTCTGCTTAGAGGTTTTTAAAGGTGTGTCAAGGCTTGTGATTTAGGGAGCAAAATGCAGTATCGCAATCTGACTGGCCCGAGGCTGCACACTGCTCAACCTGGTGCAGTTAGCCATAGTCATGGGAGCCATCTCCCTCACTGCTGGCACAGCGCTGGTGTGATTCCTGGCTGAGCCGGTTCTGGGCACTGTCCCAGCAGGAAGACAACCTGGGGAAAAGGCAGCAAGCTTTCTGGCTGGCTCAGCAGAACCACCAGCGTTCTGCTTTATCTGTGACTGGCTAAGGCATGGTTGGGCAGCTCTGAAGTGGGTTTATCATAACCCACCATGGGGCTGCCTGTGTGGAACCTGGGGCAGGAAATAAGATGGCATTTTGGTCCCCCGCACCCGTTCTGTGAAAAGGGACTGAGAGCTACCTGCGTGCCTCAGTCTGGTCCACAGCCTCCTGGTCAGGTCAGCCTGGAAGCCAGGAGGGGTGTGACTGCACCTTTATGCTGTAATGTGCCAGCAATGTCACACTGCTTGTGGCACGTGCCCTGCCTCTTTCATTCCAGGTTGCACCTTCTTACTCACTTTGTGTTACCCTGTGGGTTTGCAGTCCAGCCAGGTAACTGGTTTGAAGTAAGAAGTTACACATTTGCACACAAACAAAATGCTCACCTGCTGCTTGATACACCTTGTGGTGTTTTTTTTTTTCTGTTGTAATGGAGAGAAGCTTACATAAAACAAGTAAAAATATTATTAGATTATGTGGTTTCCAAACTTTTCATGTTGTTACAACTGCAATATCAATGTTTCAGAAAAATGAGAATGAACAGCCACAGGCTTAAGTGAAGGCTTAAAAGGGATCTGCTGGAATTTCTTAGAATGTTATTAAATTTAGAAGAAGGACATTTTAAGAAACTTCAAAAGAAGAAAATATTTTTTTTTCCAGTGAAGAATACTGTTCATAGGAGTTGAAGTGTGCATGTACAAGTTAGAAGAATTTGAAGATAGAGACTTCTTGAAGTTCCCCCCTTATCCTAAGGCTAATACTTAAGAGTCACAAATTTTAACCAGAGTAACAGTGCCTGCAAATCCTTTTGTTTGTCCTACAGGAAGTATCCACAGAGCCTGCTGCTGCCAATAACATTACAGACTTTCTACACAGCTTTTGAAGAAATGAAACAATGGCACTTGTTCCATTTTGGATCATGCCAACCTCTTTTCCAAACACAAGGAACATGGTCTATGCCTTAGGAGAACTGAAGGGGAATTTCCACAGACTTAACATTTATTCTTACTGCTTTTGTATTTGGTGATTCACAGATTGCATTGGGTTGGAAGGGACCCTCAAAGGTCATCTTGGACCTCAACCACTTCCCTGGGCAATCTGTTCCAGTATTTAGCACTCTCATTGTAAAGAACTCGTTACATAAGTCTAACCTAAATCTACCCTGCTCCCATTTAAAACGCCTTGTGCTGTCACTACAAGCCCTTCTGAACAATCCTTCCCCAGTATTCCTGTAGGTCCCCTTCAGATACTGAAACATAGTTCACAGAATCACAGAACCTTCTCCTCTCCAGGCTGAACAGCCCCAATTCTTTCAGCCTGTCTTCACAGGAGAGCTGCTTCAGCCCTCTGACCATCTTTGTGGCCCTCGTCTGGATGTACTCCAGCAGGTCCACATCTCTCTTGTGCTGGAGGCCCCAGAGCTGGGCACACTACTCCAGGTGAGGTCTCACCAGAATGGTAACAGAGACATAATTGTAGATTTTAAAAAAACCTTTCCTATTCTATTGCAAAGCAAAGGCAATATTTGTGGGGACTTTTCAAGGTCTTTTTTCCTCTATCAAAATTATGATCTGATGTTACAAAGCTGGAGTGACAAGTACATTAAAGTGCTGATCCTGCAAATGGCTGCGCAACAGATCTCCGCTCCTGTGTTGCAGGCTGCACGGGAGACAGATATCTCCATGTGCATGGAGTGGTGACTTCACCAAGGCCCTTGAAGAGTCATGATCTTTAATCAGATACTGAGTAATCTAGAGTTTTGTGTCTCTGAAGCCAAGTTAGAGAACAGCTGAGAAGTAGCAGAAGAAGCGCGTAACAACGATTTGTAAAATTGTGGAGCTCTAGTCAACAAACTCTCCACTCAGTGTCACAGTTTTCAGAATCACATAAATAGTAATGAATTCTTCCACTGTGATTAAATGGAACTATATGGTTTGAAGCAGTCCCAGGAATGTCAGGGTTGCTGCCAAATTGGTGATGTTAACCCTGCATACAGAGAATCTGCTGTCTGATCAGGAAGGCAGTAATGCGCAGGACACAAACAGCAGTTAACTCTTTAGGTGTGAAAAAAGAGTGATACAAACTTACAGGACATTCAGATGAGGACTCTGCTACCACTTGTCTTCTTACACCAGAAAGCTGCATGTTGGGAGCATGTCAAATATTTTCCAGTTTTCTTCACAGAGATTATCGTTTCAATTATAAGTTCAGGGTGGGGAGGGGGAAAAAAAGAAAGGAAAAAAAAAGAAAAAAAGACATGGTTAGCATAACCTTTAAATTACTCTTACAAATATAAGACAATACTAAAGAAAATTACAACTGCATCTGAAGTCTGGAGAACGTGCAGCTGGCTGGCACTTCATGTTCCCTCACGGTGAGAGATCACCAGAACGATTGGAGACAGGTAGTGGCATCGGTATTGTTCATGCATATGTATACAACACCTGGTTTCTTTCTGTGTTCTTCTACAGCTATATAGAAGTCTGGAGACTGACAATGCCAAACCTCCAAGGATTTGGTTTTGTTGTGCTCTGGGGTTTTTGTGTGTTTGTTTAGGTTTTTTTAACATTTAAAAAGGTAACTTATTGCAGTAGAATGGTCTCACTTATTACCCTGTATGAAGATGTCCAGCTTGCCAGTGTTTACAGTTCTGTCACTGTACAATTAATCTGACCAAAAAATACAAAGCAAGTTTCTGAGGGACAAATATCTCAAATATAAACATCAAATCTGGTACATTATGAAAGTGGTAAGCTTCACACAAAGAACCTGGGGGGAATTACATAATAAAATGCAAGCTTCAGGTAGTATTTGCAACTTTTAAAACTGTGTGAGAGTAAAGCAAGTGGGAACCCCTTCTGTAACCCTCCATCTCAAACAGCTCACTCTGTGTGGATTGCAGAATCAGCTGACAAGCATTGCAGGAACTGCTCAGGCTGGGCTTGAAAGCCTCGTAACAGACAGTGGTGGTTTTTTTTTTTTTTCAGTTACCTCCTTAGAAAGTGGTGAAAACATCTAAATGACTTCTAAGTGACTCAAGAAAGATTTGCAACTGGTTCAAGATCCTACCTCAGTTAAAATCTGCAAACAGCTTACAAAACTGGATATGACCATGCTTGTACTGTTACCAGGTCAGTTTGAATTTCCTGATCAATTTTTATGTAAACTAGTGTAGCAGTATCCAAGGAAAAGCATTTACTACATATTTGTCCAAATGACAAAATGAGGAACAATTACTTCCCCAAAAGGGTTGTCAAACCCTCAACCAGGCTGCCCAGGGAGGTGATGGAATCCTCATTCCTGGAGGGCTTTCAAAGCCATGTAGGTGTGGTGCTGAGGGACACGGTTTAGTGGTGTCCTGGCAGTGCTGGGGTTAAAGGTCTTTTTCAATCAAAACAATTGTATGATTCTATGACCTGTAACATGAAGGTGTTCCTCATACATTTCTGAAGAATGCAGGTGAGATCAACAAAATACTTGGCAGTAAAGCTAAGTAGGCAAAAATGCTTTTTATGAACAAGGAACTATTCATATTTTTCTATTAATATATTTATGCTTAAGATATTTATATGATGATTTAGGTCTGAGAGAACATGATGCGTCTGCAGCACAAAATACAGACATATGGACATATATGGAGTTGGACTTGATAATTCTTATGAGTCCTTTCCAACTCAAGATGTTCTGTGATTCTATGATAAAGGTAAAATTGTGAAAATCAATTAAGCTTCATCTTAAGGCAATAAACATTGACAAAGTGCCACACTAAAAGAGTAACTTGCATCCAAACTGTGGTTAACTTCTGCAGTTCTGACCAGTTCCAGAGTCACTGTCTTTCTAGAGGAGAATTTTTCTAGAATCATAAGTATTTGAGAAAGCTAATTAGAAGGGATGAGAAACTGCAAATGTTTTTTAGGATCCTAGAAAATCCCCTGGTGGAAAACAGCTGTCAGCAACTGTTTGGATAAGCAGAGGGAACAGACTCTGTAGGTAGGTGAGAACAAGGGGCATGCAGTTACATACACTCACCATTTGCAAGTTCTGCATACAGAGCCACCCCTCACACCCTCACATTGAGCATCATGGAGATGAGCCAGGGAGACTACACAGATTCTATAAAGCAAGAAGACTGTGTTCAGGACTTTTTTGGTGCATCACTATTTTAACATTACATGTTACTTGCAGGTGGATGTTTCCAGCAATAAAAAGGGGACTGTGGTCCTTGCTGGCACCAGCCACTGGCACAGGCTTCTATGTCACCAGTAAAGGCACAGCTGTGCTTTTATTTCTTCCTTGTCCAACCATGGACCATGGACATCTTTAACTAGCAGAGTATTTTATAGCATTTTTTTCAGACAAGCTAAATGCCAACAGGAGTTGAAATCAGGCTTCTTGGGAGTACTGTTAATGAAAAGGAAAACCATAACTACATGACTAAGCCTAATTTTCCTTTCTCACAGGCTAAAGCAGATGGTGACCTGATTAGTTTAGTCTCAGGAGCCTGATCATCTCTCTGTCTTCAGCCTCTGTTGTCAGCATCTTGATGTTTTACTCATTCTCCCGGATTTTAGCTGACTGCCACATGTTTTACTCTACTCTTGAGACATTACTTAAGGATTAAAAATTGTATTTAGCTAATAGTAAAAAAGAAACTTTCAAAGTAAACCCACCAATTTCAAACAGAAAACAGTATGTTCCAATACTTCTTTCATGTTAATAGTCAGTAGGAAAAATATGTTCCCAGCCTTGAGGGTTTGATTCCCTACAAAATGGATATCAATCCCTGCAGTAGGGGAGACTTCACGGACCTTGACCTAGTATGTAGAGGCACCCAGTGCTATTAGAGGTGCTCTGGGGTGCTGCATTTAGTTGGATGCCACTCCCCCAGCAGTGTTCACAGAGGGCTTGAGTTGTGTATGCCATCCTTGGGGTCTATTGGATATCCCTGGTGATATCAGACATCCAAGTCTTGACATCTGAATCAAACTCTCAAAGGTACAGATGGTGCTGTTGCACATCCCCCACAAAGGTTGTTTTCTTACTATCTGGGTAGGTTAATCAGCAAATTATCCTCTTAAACAATTATACAGAATATGATATTTATGTTAACCAGGCAGTACATAGGTTTGACTGTAAAGAAGTATCTTGGAGTAAACACAAATTACTATAGACCTTTATCACAGTGTAAAAACCACTCTAGAATAAAATTTAACCAGTCAGATTTACGCTGAAGTCACCTCTTGTGGGTGTTCGCTTTCGGTGACTTTGGGTAAGTATTGTAGCACTTGTAGTTTTGCCCATAAATTGACCAAAACCAAAAGCCTTTCTTCAATCCTTAATAAGAAAAACCTGAATCAGTATGAAGAAAATTGTTTCTGTTAGTAACAGTGTCAGCATTTGATTTTGTAAGTGTATATATGTATGTATGTATATGTATTTATACAGCTATATATATACAGCAACATATATGGATAAGCACAGGTGTGTGGATAAGCACTTATGAAGTGTACATATGATTTCTGTCATGAATCCACCACTACCCTGGGCAGCCAGTAAGTTGGAATTGGAATGCCTGACAACCCTTTCTGCAAAGAAATTTTTTCCTAATATCCAATCTAAATCTCCCCTGACACAACTTGAGGCCATTTACTCTCATCCTATCGCTTGCTACTTGGGAAAACAGACCAGCCCCCACCTCACTCCAACCTCCTTTCAGGGAGCTGTAGAGAACTATAAGGTCTCCCCTCGCTCTCCTTTTTTCCCCAGGCTACACAACACCAGTTCCCTCAGCTAAGAGGACAACAGAACTGGTTGGTTTGGCTGTATGTGAATTAACTACATTACAGTAAAGGTTAAATTTTGAAATTTATGAAAGACAGATTGGAATTATGTGACTTGTCCTAGGTGCTTTTGATTTAATTATCACAGAATCACAGAATGTTAGAGGTTGGAAAGGACCTCCAGAGATCATCAAGTCCAAACCTCCTGCCAAAGCAGGATCATCTAGGGCAGGCCACACAGGAATGCACCCAGGCAGATTTTGAATGTCTCCAGAGAAGGAGACTCCACAACCTCCCTGGGCAGCCTGTTCCAGAGCTTCACCACCCTCACTGTAAGGGTTCTCATGTTGAGGTGAAACCTTCTATGTTCATGCTTGTACCTGTTGTTCCTTGTGCACCACCGAACAGAGATTGGCCCCCTCCACTTGACACCCACCCCTCAGATATTGATAGACATTGATCACATCCCCTCTCAGTCTTCACAAGACAAAACAGCCCCATGTGTCTCAGTCTCTCTTCATAGGGGAGGTGCTCAAGTCCCTTAATCATCTTCATGGCTCTCTATTAGACTCTTTGTGGCAGATTCCTATCTCTCTTGAACTGGGGAGCCCAAAACTGGATACAGTATTCCAGGGGTGGTCTCACCAGGGTAGAGCAGAGGGGGAGAAGAACCTCCCTAGACCTGCTGGACACACTTTTTTAGATGCATCCCAGGATCCCATTGGCCCTCTTGGCCACAAGGGCACATTGCTGTCCCATGGAGAACTTGCTGTCCACTAGGACTCCAAGGTCTTTCTCCATGGAGCTGCTCTCCAGCAGGGCAACCCCTAACCTGTACTGGTGCCTGCTGTTGTTCTTCCCCAGATGCAGGACCTTGCACTTGTCCTTATTGAACTTCATGAGATCTGCCTTCACCCAACTCTCCAGCCTATCCAGACCTCTGTCAATGTAAACTGATGCCTTTAAAGTAATTAACAACAACCAGTTGTTGCTTGTGTGGAAAAACGCCCTTCTGATGACAGAATTTGGCCAGAACAGATGTTTACAAAAGCTTTCTTTAAGTTGTATAAAAAGAAAGTCATGTGAAAGAAACATCATGTACAGTTCTTTAAACTGTGCTCACAGCACAATAAAAGGAGATTTGGATTAAAGGGGGGAAAGGACAGAATGCTTAGTTACTGTTGCAGGTCCATTGACCTCAGTGATTATTCTCATAAAAAGATGTTCATAGACAAGTCTTTACATCAAATTCAATAAGCTAATCATATTGCATTTCCTATTTACAGCCTTCCATGAAGGACAGGGAGGAGATTAATTTGATCGTGGATCTTTCTTGAGACAATTACATAATGACATTTTGTATGGAAGGTAAGAGGAAACTGCAGTGCTGGGTATTGCTCTTATTCTGGAACTGGAGTGTGAGCGAGGCAGCCTGAACGCGATGAAACGACAAAATAGGAATAAAGTAATAAATAAAAATCAGTGTAAAATTTCTCTCTGCCCTGAATTTAAAACCTGGAGCATAACATATTCCACTTAGCAAATGTGAATTATCCCTAAACCTGTTTTATAGCATTACAGATAAGATGACTTGATTGATAGGATCACAAATGCACGCCAGTTATCAGTAAGCCATGTTTTTTTCCACCAGTTCAGACCCTCTAAATATTTGACTTACATGCTGTGCCACATCAGAAATTTAGAAGGCTTAAGCTTTGCTGATTTTCTGCTGGTTGTCCATCAGTTGTTGGCCATCAGTTGTTGTAACTTTTGATTACAAAAGTGTTGATGTAGCTTTGATACCTCCAGGAAAAACGCTGCAGATGCTTTGGTTCCTTCAGTGTAGTTGTGTCTGTGAAAAAGAAAAGAAAGAGAACGAGGACCTGTCAGGCTGTTCTGCTATTCAACTCAGCAGCATAATCCAATAAAGTTTTCAGAGTCTTCAGAGGGATTTGCAAAATTGGTCACCCAAAAAAAGGATTCAGTGGACAGAAAATCTGGACATCTTTCAGCAGAGATTTCTCTGAAGGATTCACTAAGAAAACTTCTTTCCAGTGTTATGTTCCCTAATTACTATTGTCTGTAGCCATAAGGGTTGAGACTATAGCGAGGGGAAACTAAAAATAATTTGAGAATACTTGTAAGATTCTCAGCATGTCTTGACTCAGAAGCTGTGCTAATATTCAGGCAACATGCAGAATAGTGTCTCACCATCACATCTCAGAGAATGAACACAAGTGGCAAGTTTAAGATAATTTGTATAGAATTACACAAGTCCTGTTCCCTGTAATATAAATATTCCTTTATATCCACTTATACTGAAACCCATCAAAATCTTACTTAACTATTAGCCTCCATACATCCAACTGCCATACTTTTAAATTGGATGCTGTGACAGGAGAGTGCCCATCTACATCATCGTCTTTCAGACCAAAGGCAAATTTGAAATGAAAATTGCCCATATGACATATTTAAAGACTGAGTAGACGGCCCTTGGAAACTGTGAATTGTTGGATAGATTGGGAATTTTGCTTTCCCCTTGGCAGAGCAACCAGTTTGCCAGGGACAGTAGTTGGGGGCTGTCCAATGCACAGCAAAGCTTCCCATCTGGCCATGGGACTTTGGCTCCCCCTTTCTTTGTAGAGCAAACAGACAAATAAAAGAAACCTGCATGTTTTCTCATTCTGGGAGTGCTCCCCATCATTGGCTGCTCCAGTCAGAAGCATTATCACACTTTAGTCTGAAACATTCTGGCAACTGGAAATGTTGAAGCATCCCAAATACAATCTGATTCTTCTCCAAAAACTGAAATAGAATGAATTCATTATTAAGTGAAATAAAGGTGCTTTCTTCTGCTACCATCTATCTGAGCAGACAGCCAATATTAAGAGCTTCTGAGTAGAAATTTTTCTGAGTGTGTAGCCAATAGATTTCAGGAATCAGCTTCACTCTACAAACCTCTGGCTTCGTATCAGTATACTACCAAATTAAATGAGGTCTTTTGGCTACTTCTGTTAAATATATCCCAGTTCAGCAAGGTCTGTAATAAGATGTGGCTGAGTTGTTCTATGAAAATCAATGAGCTTTATAGGGGTAAGTAACTATAGCACTGAACTGAAAAGGTCTTCTGCTCTAAGGATAAGCACAAATCTCCTGCACACTTGCAGACACATTAAGAACTAAGGGGGGGGGGGGAAGAAGGAAGATACCTGTTTTTATTGCCTTTCTTGCTGCTATATATAGTGGATCATTAACACCAGTGAGCCAGGGCTGCGTACCCAAAAGCATAGACACTTTTCAGTTTGTTTGACTTTTCCTCTTGGAAAAATCACCCTCCAAGTGCTCCACCACCTGCAGGGAAAACACACTGCAGTCAGAAAACATTCATCTTGCAACTGAAGCTTACACCCACAGTCACATTTCTTGCTCTCAGAAACAAATAAATAGTAGAAACAATTGGTTTGCTGCTTTGGGTGTAAATTTGTGAGGTGGAAAGAGGGACTTTATTTTATAGAGTTTACACAGTAGAAACCAAAGAAAAGGTTTGCCTCTTACCTCTTGTTTCACAACTGAAAGATCCATGTCTGGGACCCAATGGATTGAGAATTTGCCAGTGACTTTTGCTGGAATAACTGTTTCAAATCCTGGTTCATGAAAAGCTCCCTCAGTCCTGTGAGTAGGGATAAAAGGGTAACACCACAGGTGTAGAAGTATTTCTTCCTTCAAAGAAGTAACACTGAAACCATAAGAGATGACACTGGAGCCATTCACAATCAACATAAATTGATACCACAAACCAAGTTTTTCCATCCTAAGAATTTGTATTTGGAGACCCCTGTATTTTACAGATGTTTGATTTGCAATCTGAACCTGTGGCAATATCTTTTGGTTTTAAAAAATACTACTTAAATGATACTGACTTTTTCAGTCAACATTTGTTTGCCTTTAGAAACACTTGGTTGAGAACATCATTTTGTGCACCACTAGAAAAGTGGAGCATTGCTCTGAAATATCTTGGAAATCATTTTTTTCTAGTGCAAAGGCAAATCAGGACAACTTTTGATCTGACCATTTTGATCTCTGAACATCTTGCAGGAGAATCCTGTGACGAGTTTAGCCAGACCTCTCGCAGGTGTTACCAGGGAAGAAAATCTACAAATGAGCATTAAATAATGCAGTGGGTAAGATGATAATATTCAGTAATGAAGTCAATCTGTTTTTCTGGAGAAGATAAGAAGGGTAAAACATTAAAAAGAAAATATTTATTCTAAGGAAGAAGAAATATGTAAATTATAAATTGGTCTTCATGTGAAACCTCAGGGTGCTGCTCCTTTCCTTCTACTGCAGCTTTATGAGACTAGAGCTTTATGTACACATAAAATTTGCACCACTTCATCCTCATAGAGGCAAAGCATCAAAACTTTTATAGTGTAGTTCCATTATACTTTTGTATTACTGATTATGACTGTCTAGCTTAGACTAATTTGGAAGCTTTTTCATGGAAATAAAAGCATCCATGTTAAAGCTCATAGCAGTGTAATTATGTGAATGATAAAACCCCAAATCGCCCCTTTCTCCCAGCTGCCACTCTTGTGTAGAGATCTTTCTGAGCCAGCCCTTACCTGCTGTTTTGTTTTTTTTCACTTGGGATATAATTTTTAAATGCTGGCAAAGAGCAGTTTATAGCTTTGGGTGTTTGTCTGGCATGCTCAGACGACATCAAAATCTGAATTAAACGAATAAAATCCACCTGAAACACATCCACCTAAAGGTGCATCCCAGTGGAGGATACCAGCTGAATACATCTTTCCTATGGTGTAATTTGTATGCATTGGTTTAATGCTTATTTTGTTTGACAGGTTAGGCATGGGGAGAGAGAAGGGATAGTGCAAGGAAGGAGGAACAATATTCTTAGTTTTGCATTATGTGTTTTCATTGATTATTCACGTTTCTGATCACTTTCTCCAGATGTTGTAGCTTGCATTTTCAGCAGATTAATTTTATTTACCTTTTAATGCCCTGTGCTCCTTTATTTTATGTTGAGTTTGTCATTGACTGAAAATGCACATAAACGCTATGAATTGGTGATTTAAATTCTTTTTGCTAATAATTTACACAGATTTTATGTTACCTTGGTGCCACAGAGGATTTTTTTCACAGCACTATTACTTTTATGTTCCTCTGGATCAAATTCAATCAATTCATACAATTTCCTCTGCTCTTCCATCAGGGCACCGACGCTATCATAGATTCCAGGGATCTGAATATGACCTGTGGGAGCCACAAGGCTATCTGCAAAATAAGATAGAGAGATCAGTACAAGTGGCATGTATTCTTCCATTTGTCAATCACACCACCTTTACTAAGTGAGTAAACCTAGCAAGTAAAAGCTGTTTGCATCCTTAAAGCTGTGGCAACCTAACTTGCTGTGTTTTCATATTTACTGAGAAAACAACTGAGCTACTCTTAGTGTTTAGTGTGTGGTGTGTTAGCCCAGCTGCTGACTCGAAAACACCATTCAACTGAGATACAAATCAGCATTACAATGTCAGGTTTCACTATATATGTATCTATGCATGTTGCCAGTGATCCTTAAATGCTCTTGACTGACATATGATTGACTTCTCCTTAACCTACACATATCTAAGGGCCTGGCATTACCAAGGACATACCCCTCAGCTGCTGCTGCCACTATAGCAATGATGAGACTTGGAAACCTGGGACTTGCTTCAATTAGACTTGCCTTACTCAGGTCAATTAAACATGACACAGATCTTCATTAGGCTGATTTCTAGCCACTGCTGCCTAGTCACTCCTGAGCAATGATGTGTGTTATTACCCAGCAGAACTATCAAGTCTGTCATCAGCTCATGAACGATACCTCCAGAAGTTCCATAGTGAAGGTCCTAGTCACCCCAGTTGACCCACGGCAAAACCACTGATGACATTTAAACAGACCCTACCTTATTCTTCGGCAAGTGTTTGTTTTCCACAGCAAGCGGTGGCTTCAACTTTTTAAATAAAGTCATAAATTAATAGAAAACAATTATATTTATAAAATGGAAAACAAGAACAATCTGCTTCGGTAAAGAGAAGACAGGGCTCCGTTGTTAACCATCAGAAAGAGAAATTCAGCTGTCTAGAGCACTTAAAGGCATTTGAGAGCAAGAGTCCTTCTCCATTTCTTCTTTTGCTTCAGTAAGATTGTAGAATAAATGTTATAAATTAAACACTTGCCTATTGCTGTTTCTAACATTGCAGCATAAACACTTCAAGTTCTCTATCCTTTTTACTTAATACAAAATCTTCATAACAAAGGCAAGGGAAAACCCTTGCTTGTTTTGCATTAAGAAAATATACACCCAACCTTAATTCCACACCGCAACACATAATAATTTAGGGGTGTCTTGAATCATACAGCTTTAGAATAGAGAGAAGCATTTGGTTTATTCATTGGGTTCTTTTTCCAGACACATTGTTATACTCAGGTCTATCATAAAATATTTTCCTGCAATCAACTTATTTATTCTTCTCAAAACCTCATTACTGTCAAGTGTCTGGTAGCAGGCAGAGATAATTTTTGATGTTTTAATAGTGTCATTGCTCTTAACCAAGACTTAGAAGAATTGAATCAAGGCTGCCAAGGCTCTTTTACTCAAAATGAAGTTTCTTTCTTTTTCAGATGTAAAGGTTAATGCAGATTTTCCTTTAGTTCCTGAGTTCTTCAGTCTTCTCTTTTGAGTTCCTTTATGCTTCATCAGGAAGTTTCCAGATGAAAAATTTCTGCTTTTCATTTTACAGTAGTTCATGATGGCTGCTAAATATATTACAGTGGGATGTTATTTGCTTCTACAATGCTTACAAAATTTTTGTATGCCTTTTAAATCCAGGGACCCAGCTAAATTCAGTCCCCTTAGGCTTATATATTGCAGTAAGCAGTATATGCTGCACAAAAGCACAGCAGAAGAAGAATTGGGTTTAGAGAATGGAGTGTGTAGGAACAATGATGAAATAGAAGAGATTTGATGTGCAGACTGGGTGATGAGAAAAGACAGAGTGGCAGGAGAGTAATGGGATAGGAAAGGGATCAAGGGGAGAGAGCTAAGTGAAGAAATGGTGATTGAAAAGAAGTTCATTGAAGTAAATAAGGCTAATTGAACTGAAATGAGGAGGGAAATCTGTAATATCCAAAAAAGATACAAAAGAAAGTTCTGTATTTGCTCTCAGTCATACTCTGCATGCAAATGTAGTTGTGATTACAGCTACATCACTGCTCTCTGGTCAGGGGCCAGTGAACGAGCCTGTGTCTTTTGCCTCCACAAAGAAGGCAGCATTGCCCTGACTGCCATATGAAGGGCAGGATTCTTCTTGCTAAGCCAGAGGTTGTCTGAAATCACAATATAAGCAACATCAGATAAAAACCACTGGTTTTCTTCTTTGAGTAACTTTTCTAGCCCCAAGGACCCTGCTTCTTGCACGCCTTCAATTACAAACTCGAAGTTCACTGGCATAGCCTAAATGAACCTCAGAGAAGGCTCAGTAAGGAACAAATATTTTCAAAATAAAACCATATTTAAATTCAGAAGCAGACTGCAGTACATATTGTGTAAGGAAAAGAGGGGCATAGGATATATAGCTTGCTTCAGTAGAAAGGGCAGTGATAAATGGGCACATATAGTTTCCCAGAAAAAAATTGGGTTTCCATGTGTTTTTATCTACAACTCATTTATGAAGGAGAGTAAGTGATAGCTTTTTTTCCTTCTTGTGTTTTCAGAAGCCTTGCTGGACTGTCTCATTAAATGGGCTTTCTCTCAGTGCTAGTGAATATTCTAATTGCTTTGGAAATTCTGACTGTGTAATAACAGTTGCATTTTCACAGAAAATTTCCTGCTTCTTTTATTTCCACTGTGAGCACCCATGTGGGAACCACTGGCAGAGGTCTGCCAGTATTTCCCAACATGTTACCTATCACCAGAGTTACTCACATGGTGGGAAAAATGCTGCTAGTGATTCTACTATAATTGTCCTTTTACCCCCAGTGAAGTAATTTGCCTGCTAGTTCATAAGGATGCATTTCCAAGGGTAATTCAGAGAAGTTTTGTTATGGAATAGTGTGAGAGTTACAAATTCTGGCATGTCCCATGGGAAAAATAAATTTGAGCTTAGTTTCCCATTCTAATTCATTTTCTCATTAAAGGTCTTAAGATGTTTCCTCTTTTGATTCAATGCTCAGGTTAAACACAGGAACAAATGCATACAATCAAATGAACTTGTGTTACAGATGGAGTCACCAATGGTTTATCGACTGATCACAAAAATTTAGAAACAAACTGTTCATGAATATTTTTTGATGGTCTGTGCACTTTTCTAGGGAAAGGCTTTCAAATTACAAAGACTTCTGCTTGCTTCTTTGTTAAAATGCCAAGAAAAGCTATTAGTGATTTTAAAAAATGGAAAGATGCACTTAAAACAGCTAATCCCTAGGTAAATAATGTGTGTGCTTAGTAGCACTTAAGAGACACCAGTTCCATGCTACTGATTCAAGAAAAACCTCCATTTTCCAGAAGGTTGCAAAAGGACTCAGGTCAAGACTTAATTAATGCTAATAGTGTACCATAGTGTCATAAAAGAGGCACAGAATCGATTCTCAGCCATCTAACAAAACATGTTGTGCAAATTCACCTTAAACGATACTTGCTAACCAAGTTACAAGTGTTGGTTTATGCTTTGCTATAGGAATAAAACTAGCCTAAAACTATTAAACATGCAGACTGATTTGAAGTCAAGGGACTTGAACATCTCTCCTATGAAGAAAGACTGAGAGAACTGGGACTGTTTAGCCTGGAGAAGAGAAGGCTGAAAGGGATCTTATTAATGTCTATAAATGTCTGAAGGATGAGTGTCAAGAGGAAAGGGCAGGCTCTTTTCAGTGGCACCCAGTAATGAACAAGGAATAATGGATATAAGCTAGAACAGAGGGAGTTCCACCTAAACATGAGGAGAAAGTGCTTTATTGTGAGGGTGATGGAGCACTGGAACAGGCTGCCCAGAGAGGTTATGAAGTCGTCTTCTCTGTAGACTTCGAAAGCTAACCTGGATATGTTCCTGTGTGACCTGCCCTAGGTGATCCTGCTTTGGCAGGGGGGTTGGACCTGATGATTTCTGGAGGTCCTTTGCAACCCCCAACATGCTGTGATTCTGGGTTGAATATTATAATAATTGGGCAAAAGGTTGACTATTAGAGATATGTCAGTCTCTAAGTGAGCATATTTGTACTTGTTTAATGCAGACATTCAATGAATTTGATTTGGTAAGACCAATACATCGTTGAAAGAACAGCCATTACACACAAGCATTTGTATATACTTCTTTTCTTCATACATACACACAAACTGAAGGTAACTTGTAGGTGGAAAAACACGAAGATCAGCAGAATGTTCAGAAGAGATGAGTCTTCATGGCCAATCTGTGATGGTTGCTAATTCACCATTTTTAAATGCTCTCGAGAGAATAGGGTATCAAAGCTGGTTATATATAGCTAATATATACTGAATACTTTCCCCAGTGTGTATTCCTCTGCGGGGAATTGTCAGCAGTAGCATATTTACATTGCATACAGACTGTCCAAACCACAAATGCTTAAGGACAGATTCTTACTGGGGTGGGATTAATGCCCTGGATACAACATGAGAAATAATCTAGTAATTCTAAATATATGTGGTTTACTGGGACAGAGACATCTAACTCGTAGGAATGTAAATGCATTCCTCCAGAAATATAACAATAATAGAAACAAAAGTGATAATAAATTCCTCATTAATGCTTACTAATTTCAAGGCTCTAAATCTTTCCACTGCATTTATCCAAGCTAGGACAGGTCCTTTATTATCTCTTGCTCCACACCTAAAGAGATTCCCTTTAAAACAAAAGAGGAAAGTTTTTAAACAATCTTTGAAACTTCCTTCATCATTTCAATTGAATCAGTAAGGCTGGTTTGGAACCAGTCCCAACTGATGGGAAAGGGCAACTTAATGGTTAGATAGCACAGGTCTGGGAATTAGGATTTCGGGGCTCTTGGGGTCTTACTCATCTGCTGACCCTCTGCCCATCCTTTTTGTTCCTTCAGTAAATGGAGCTTTTCCTGCTCTGCTGGGTGTATTGGAAGAATTACTACATTAAGGGAGACCTTGCATTCTTCCACAGCAAATGCTCTTTAGCTCCATCATGGCAGGTGGAGCTGCTAAAGGATCAGGAAGCAAGATGAGAAAGTGCAAAGGAGGATCATGGATGATGCAACAATGCAACAAGAATTTTGAAGCAGAAAGAGTTTCTCTGTTGAATGCTCAATAAAGTGACATTAACCTCATGTGGTTCTTCTACATCAAGTACTAGACAACCACTGAGGGGTCTCACTAGTTATAGCACAGTCATCAAGACTTAAAGCTGCCGGATTTATTCCAAAGATTTCCATGGGATAAGTCTTCATGCATTGATTAAATGTACAGGGAGCAGCTATTTCAGACAAAACAGGTTAAGGCTCTAAACTAATCCTGTGATGCACTGCTGAGCAGAACAGATCTCCACAGCAGACAAGAGAGGTTAAGTGTCTCACAGGAGAGGGCAATAAAAAAAGAAGGAATACATGCACTCCTTGTATTCACCAATAATACCAGTCTGGATTGGCCTGTTACAACCCAAAAGCGTTGCTGCTTCTTACCAAGCAATCAAAGGAACAACCCATTTTGTGAAACACTATTTTGGCCCTAGGCAGAGAAGAGTATCTCAGGTCTTTGCTCCTATAATGGGAATGCACTGTTATCAATACAGACTGTTGCCATGTATTTTGCCAATCACAGCTGCATGCCAAGTGCACACTAGGTTTTTCATTTAAAGTGCATTAATTACAACTATTAAATTACATAACCTGAAATATTAAAATGTTGCTGTACTGCAGGGTCCCTGTGCAATGCTCACAATCCTCTCCAGAAACCTCGAAAGAAGGAGAAGATAATTCCCTATTAGTGAACTTTCCTGTTAGAATAAAAACCTAGTAGGTCATGGCAGGAAAGAGGTAAGTAAATTAGAGACAAAGATTTCTCAGAAATTAACTCTTGCCTATTGCTTTCCAACAATCATTAACAAAATGGCATGAAGCTTTGTGGTGGGTTAATGCCCATTCTGAAAAAACAGGGTGGAGGGCTTGTGAGTGCTTAGCCCTCCCTGCAGGGCATTTTCCCCCTGGGAAACTAAGTCTGTTCCACTCCCCCCTCCCTGCCCAGCTAGAGTATAAAAGGAAAGGCACTGGAGTCATTAACCTCTTTTTGGCTCCTGCCTCTCCTGCATGAGAGCTACTGCAGCTGCCTTCCTGCTCCTCTGCCACGTGGTCGGGCCTGACCCTTCTCCCTGCTGCCTCTGCACCTCTTCAGAGAGAGACTGGTTCCGTATTCTTCTTCTTTGTCCCCCTCCCAACCATCCTTGTTCCTTGCCCTTGTGAACCTTACCTGTTATTGTGTTATATATATATATTTTTTGTTTAAAGAAAACTCTTTACCTCTCTACTACCAAGCCAACTCCAAATTATTGTTTGGTGGATTTGCTCCTTTCCCTTTTTTTCCCTCTCTGTTGGGAGGGAGGAGGGGGGAGCGGGGGAGAGATTCTCAGCTTTGTCCCCATCTGAGCTCTTAACTCCCAGTTAAGGCTTAAACCACCACAAGCTTTTGTCAGAAGCTCCCAGAACCCAAGGTGACTCCCAAAACTCAACATAACTCACCCTTTCTGTCCAGCAACATTTTCTTTTTAAAAGCTACCTGACTCATACAGAGAATTTTGGTGACAAATGATGCATTAACTATCATGCTTCATTACTCAGAAGAATGTAAAAAGAAGCCCTGGTTAAAAAAAAATTTAAAAAAAACATTTTACACTTGCAAACTGCTTCCCTCCAGTTAAAAGCAGCAAACTGTCCTTGCTGTGCAGAGAACTTCTATTTGGAATTAGATTCTCTGTGTGGTCTCTGAAGTCTGTTCTCAGACAGTCTGAGAAGGGGCTGATTTAAGCAGGTATCATGTAGCTATAGGATTATTGATGATTTGTTACCTATCTGTGAGGATTGAAGAGAGTTAATCACTTTTGGGCTTGTAGCACAGGTGTAAGAAGTTTTGAAATGCTCAGCCAATGACTGTTTAGGTAAGGGGTAGAAAAAAAAACCAAAACTGTGTGTTCTAACAATAAAGTGGATCCTGCCCTTTCCTCTAAGCTATCTACACTGTCCAGCCTCTCCTTAGACTCCGTGAGGGTCCATGCCACGGTATGCCACTCCTAGCTACCAAACTGGCAGTGTCTCATAACAGACATGTGCATATACATTGTACTGAGTGTAATAAGTAGACTACATGTGCAGATTGGATGTTTTAAAAGCAGGGATCAGACAAGTACCTGATGTGACCCCAATGGCTCCCAGCGCTGCAAGTCTGTCTGCTGCCGATGCCATAATTTGTGTAACTTCTTTCCTTAGATCTGGTTAAGTAGAATCACCTTCCACAGCCACCCACTCCTCAAGACCCTGCACAGGAAGGAAAGAAGTGCAGTTTAAATCACTCAGAATGCTGTGGTGTTTGGCCATTGAATGTGTCACATTAAAGGGTTTCATTTCTTTCCAGATGCTTGTTGGCTCCGTAGAGCTTCTGTCTACACACACTCAGATGATGATGTGAGCTTCTGGTTTGTTGAAGTCCACACAAATCCCGCTCTCACCTGGAAGGTCTTGAGCACAGACTGTGCTTGCAGCCTTGCTTTTTGAAGCATATGTGGCACACCTGATGCCAGACCTGGAAACTTGTCCATTACCTTAGTGGGAAACACTCATCTGGCACACAGAGCACCTGGGGCACCAGTTCCGTGCTCAGCATTTCACTGCAATGAAATGCTTACCTCAACGAACCACCTTGATGTACATCAATATACTGGAAGATCTCTGTCTCAAACACTGAAGGATGATGAGGACATTACTGCCTTAAAGAGAAGTACAAGGCTGAGATGGACACTGTCTGAAAGTTAAGGCTTAAATTCACATTTTAGAGGTATCCTGAAACATGCAAGTCTTTAAGTGCTAGAAAGCATAAACAATTGCAAAGTGCTGAGCCTATTTAAGTCTCATTTAAGTTCCTCAAGCCAGGAGAAGGTATACCTGAATTATCATATAAAACCTTCAGTCAACTCAGTCAAGTTTCTGAAAAAAAAAAAAAAAAAAAAGGAAAAAAATCCCCAAAGAGTGAATAGTTTTACTGCTTAAAAGAAAATTAGGGGAAACGTTTTCTAAAGAAATAAAACCTCAAATTGTGTGTTCTGGGCAGACAACCCCAGGGAAAGACCTGCAGACACTGACAGACACCAGCTCAGGGGACTCCTCTTTTTCATTGCCAGAATGTAGGAGAAAAATTGATTCACTGACACACACTGTGTATTTCACATGAATGAGGGAGAACAATCATGACACCACAGAGTATTAGAGAGCAAACAGCTTTTGTGGCTGAATGAGAACTGTGTCAATACCAAAATATCTGATAGGTGCAGAAGTCATAGTATCAGTCAGGGTCAGAAGGAAACACAAGGATCATCTAGTTCCAACCCCCATTTAGTACTTACAAATCTGTCTTGTTTAAGACAAGTAAAGATATAAAGATCGTAAGATTTTGGGTTTTTTTTCCCCCTTCTTTCAGTTTTCCTCTCATGCTTCCTTAAAGCTGTTGTTGAAGTTCCCTGAATCAGTGTTAGCAGAACGGCATTTGGATGGCTAAATGCTTGGCTGGGCTAAATTCAGAATAGCTGCTGTATCAGGCTGTGTGAGTGGATGGACTCCAAGGTCAAAAACCCAACACTTTGGTAACAGAATGTTCAGTTGCAGCTCCATCCATAATTCCTTAACTTTGATGCATTGCTAAGGTGATAGGCTATGGCAATATTAATAATTTCAATTATAGTTCTCTGACGGAGAGGGAAGATTGAAAACCCAAGCATAATGAACAAGAGGGAAACATTGTTCATTTCATCTGGAGATCCTGGCTCTATGAATAATAGGTCCCATTTCCCAACCTTCTCTTTGAGGCAAGGTTCTATCCATATTGCCTGTGACACGGGTCACTCTCTGATATAAAGCTTTGAGAATGCATGTGACACCCCAGTGTCCACAAGAGCAGATTAAGTGGGGAGAAACACCTCTCTTGATGTACTGGCCACTGGCCACACTGGAATGCTGATGCATCCCAGGATACAGTTGGCCTTCTGGGCTACATGAGTGCACTGCCAGCTCACGTTGAGCTTCTCATCTCTCAGCTCTACCAAGTTCTTCTCTTCAGGGCTGCTCTCAACCCACTCTGTACCCAGTTTATTTTTGTGCCTGGGATTGGCCCAATCCAGGTGTAGGACCTTGCACTGGCCCATTCTATGAATCTATGTGTACAGCAGTAGGAGCTAATTTACCAAAGCAATGGTGAGCCCCATTGAAAAGAACATTCCCTCTCAGCAATCACCATCAAGTAATGTAACTAAGAGGGTTATTAGTTAACTTGCTTTAACAACATTCACTGATAAACGGTGTATTGTATTATTATATTGTATTGTATTATAAATGACCTATCTTTACTAGAAGCAGGCAATCAAGCCTCAGTTGTCTCTCCAGCTTACTAGGCCAGACCCTTGGAGAAGGAAGATGACTCTTCATGTAGCAGTCCCCAAGCATAGCTTTGACCACTGCTGCAATGACCAGGACCTGCAGAGACCCAGACACCTGCAGGGGGATGGACACCTGCTCACAGAGCCAGACTGCATTTGAACATGATGAAAGAAATGCCATCAAGTCAAAAAACCTGCGTAACACCACTAAAAACCTTGGGTGGAAACCATAGGGATGATCTGGCACTTGTTGGCAGGTGACACTATGATATCAAGTGCTGTTTCCAGCGGTCAGCTCTAAAAAGTGTCACAATATGAGCTGCCTTAGGATGTTTTGGAGACTGACAATGACTGGTCTTGCCCTTCTTCAAGCTGACCCCTTAGAGAAAAAAGTGAGACCCTGTTTATCAGTTCTGCTTTGCTGTTGTACAGATATTAAAAAGTAGTACTTACCTCTTTGTGCTCCTGGTTTTGCAGCTGTCTTTAAGGTGGTTGATGAGGGCTCAGACTGGCAAGATATCCTCTTCCTCCTGCAGAAGAGAGATTTTTTTTTTCCCTCTGTTCATTGATAGGTTCAGCAGTTATGAAGGGTTACTTTAAAGATTAACTTTTGGTTTAGATGCTTAAGTCTGATTCTCTATCATATAATAATTCAAATAACATATCCAAAGCACTACCACACCAAGCCATGAGAAATTTTTTCATGTCCATTTCCTCCTCCTCTTCTCCCTGCAAGTCCTGGATCCCAGGAATCCTAGCATCACAAAGCACTTCAGTGTTCCTGGTAAGTGTTGCTGCTTTAACAGTAGTATTTTGGAGGACTTAGGGAAAAAAAGTTGCTTTTGTTTGTTGCCTTGATTTGAAAACTAGAAAATAAAAGTATATATTTCTGTTAATGCAAATGATTTCTCCCAGGAAGTATCAGCAGCTGACATCAACATCTAAGCGCGTTGTATTCATTCGGATGTGGATAGCTTCACCACATCTTGTTGCTGCCGATTCTTCCACACCAGCAGGCCTCTGAACCTGCAGCACATTTTAGGAGCTTGTGTTTGGTACAAGTTTCTGTCCTTATTGCCCTCTGTTCCAAAAGAACCACTGTTCACATGACCAGGTTCCATAAGAAGCATCAGTCTTCAAGAGAGCAAGGTCCTGCCTCAAAGCCTTACAAAGGCCTTTTCTTCTTTCATTTGATCAATATATAAACACTCATTTACAAATGAAATGCAAAAGTTGGGGGAAAATTAAATGTTTCTTTGTATTTATTTAAAAGAATTCTGTTTTAATATTAATTCATCCTTCCTTTATCCTAATTTCAAATATCTCACAGTGGCATTATTCTCAAATTATAACAGCATGAGTGAGATTAGAAATAGGTCTACCAAATTATTCATTCAACTATATGTTTATCACATTTTTCCACAATAATATAGTTTCTCAGCAGTGTAAGTAGCAATGCTTACTTTGTAGCTTGCTATTTCATTACTAATTGCTCCTTAGTTTATAGCCTATAACTTGAAACAAGGTTTAGAGTCCACAGCCTAAGAGATTTCAATTTTTTCTGGTCATTATTCCATTTGTGGGGTATCGTAAACATGGCCAACATTGTTTAGAAGTGTTTATAAATGCAGGCAGCTTTATCTCCTTAATAAAAACAACTACTCTTTGATAGTAGCTTATTAAGTACAAGAAATTAAAGAACCAACTTTAACAGTTTGGCTGTCTGCTGGTATGGACAACACTTTGGAATACACCAAGTATTTAAGCATGAGGAAATAGATTAATTACAGAAAAATAAGAGCAGAATGAAAACAATAGGATAAAGAAGAAGAAGAGCAGGGGGGTGGGGGGAGGAGGGAGTGAGAAAAGCATCAATATCTTTGTTTCTCTTGTCGTTTGAAAGTGTAAATGATCCAGGGCAGAGATAATCTTTGAGCTTGTGTTTCTATCACTACTACAGGGCTGCATCCTCAGTTACAAAGTGATGGTACAAGGAAGAGTAACTTACTATCATTGGCACTTCAGCAGAATGAGCATTCCTTGCTACATAAAAAGTGTATTTTAAATAATTACAATATTAAGTTAGGAAGAAGTTCTATACAGAGAGAGTGATTGCCCATTGGAATCGGCTACCCGTGGAGGTGGTGGAGTCACCTTCATTGGAGGTGTTCAGGAGGAGACTTGATGGGGTGCTTGGTGCCATGGTTTAGTTGTTTAGGTGGGTTGGACACAATAATCTTGAAGGTCTCTTTCAACCTGGTGTATTGTATTGTAAGTTTGACTATGTAAGAAATATGCTGTTAGGAGCAGTATTTCATTGACAGAGAAACGATATGATGCTTTCCAGCGCTACCTGTCACTCTATAAACAGCTACTTTCAGAGCTCCAGCTGGCAATTTTTCATTTCTTGAAGGCATATTGCAGGGAAATGGGAATGATATTATAATGTCCTAATCCATGGAACCCAGTTATTATTGCAGTTTACCATAATTTCCCAATATACAGCCTTCACAGAACTAAAGTTATTTGTCACTTCCTAGAAGCGTAAGTGCGGCATGGAGAGGATTCTTCAAGCAATTCCCTAGATAGCTCTCCCTTACAAGGATAACTACTTCTGCATCCTGTGCAGCAGCAAGTCCTACCACCTCCACACTCCTTCCTGCTTCACCCTTCAGTTTGAGGGGTATTTACCAGACATCACCTTTCAAAATAATAACTGATGCCAAAACTTTGGACCACAAGTCAAGCAATATTGCCCACTGTATGAGCTTGTCAGTGGAGCAAGATTGCACTGGTAGAGATACAAAGACCCTTGGGAAACTGAATGTGTAGTTGTTACCTGAACATTGACGGTTGCACTTGGGTATGTTAGAGGAAGGAGATTAATTTAGAACCATACCCAGGCAAAATATCATGCAGCGCTTCAGAAAGGTTGGAGGCAACAGGTTGTCCTCTCTATGGAACAATGATGCTCAGCACCTTCCAGGAGCAGGGCCACAAAGATTTGACATACTCTGAAAAGGAAGAACAATATTGTGAAGCCATCTTGCCACCTAATTCATCTAACTCTCTTTACACAGAGCCTAAAGAATGCAGGCATTAAGTGATACACCCTGGATATGAACAAATATGTTGTTCTTGTCCAGTGCCTTTTCTACCACACTGCACTGAGAGCTGAGAGAGGAGACTTGCCTATTTTTCCACAAGCAAGACTGTAAATTCATTTTACTTAATCATTAAGTTAAAATATTTTCAGATATTAATCACACAGTAGAGATGGCAGGAAGTTATTCCCATCTTGATATAGAATCACAGAACGGTTTGTGTTGGAAGGGACCTTAAAGATCATCCAGTTCCAACACCTCTGCCAGCACCTTCCACTAGACCAGGTTTCTGAAAGTCCTGTCCTGCTTGGCTTTGAACACTTCCAGGAAAGAAGCATCCACAACTTTTCTATTGCAGTGCCTCACCACCCTCATGGTGAAGAATTTCTTCCTAATATCTAATCTAAAGCTACCTATTTTCAGTTTGAAAAACATGACTCCTTGTCTTATTGCTATACTCCCCGATAAAGAGTCCCTCACAATTTTTCATGTGGGCCCACTTTAGCTACTGGAATGCTGCTGTATGACCTCCCTGGAGCCTTCTCTAGACTAAAACTCCCCAACTCTCTCAGCCTGTCCTCACAGGAGAGGTGCTCCAGCCCCTGATCATCACGGACCTACTTCAGTATTTCCATGTGTTTCGGATGCTGAGAGCCCCAGTACTGAACACAGTACTCCAGATGGTGCATCACAAAAGCAGAACAGAGGGTAGCATCACCTGCCTTGACCTGCTGGCCATTCTGTAGATGCAGCCCAGAATGCAATTGGCTTTCTCAGCCGTGAGTGCACACTGCTGACTCATTTCCAACTTATCCACCAGCACCCTCAATCAAGTCTTTCTCTTCAGGGCTGCTCCCAGTTCACTCATCACCTGGCCTGTATTTGTGCTTTGGATTGCCTCTCATGTATAGGACCTTGCACTTGGCCTTGTTGAACTTCAGGAGTTTCACATGGACCCACCTCTCAAGCCTGTCCAGGTCCCTGTGAATGCCATCCCTTCCCTACAGCATGTCAGCCACACCACACAGCTTGGTGTCACCAGCAAACTTGCTGAGGGTGCATTTGATCCTACTGTCCATGTCACCAAAGATGTTAAACATCATTGGTCCCAATATCTATCCCTGAGGAAGACTTCAGATAGCCTTGTTCAGCCAAACAACAGCAACATTCCCTGAAGGGTGATTAATGCTCTCTGTGCTTATAAGGTTTTATTCAGCTGATAACTCACTTTCATTCCCAAATAGAACATCAGAGACTGGCTTTGAGTTCACAGGGTGAAGATGACACTAACCATGCAGATCTTTGCTTATGTAGTGTTTCATGCTGCCTCCTCCCAAATTTCTGCAAGGGCCAGGAGATAGCAGAGGCTGAGGTGGTGCTGTGCATGGTGTCCCTCAAGGCACACATCTGGAACAGAACAAAGTAAATTCAGTTTGACACTTCACTGACTTCTGCATCTCAGTGTCCCAGGAGCAACAGGCTCTGAAGAAAGGTTTGAGTACTTTTCCATTGCAGCCCTCATGCCATGAACTGGGAGAAAGCCCAGGCAAGCAGAGAGGTTCTTCTGTTGACAAATGCAAGTCACTGTTAAAGAGCTTAAAATAAAACTAAAAAATAGGAGCCCATTGTTTATACTTATATGAATACACACACACATATAAACTACATATACACACAGAGAGAGCACTGTTGCATCTCATGGTGACAGATGTTACCATTGAAAGGTGTTGGTGACCTCCTTAAGGAGGAGTGCAAGATATTTCCTAGTACATCTCATCTATCTAAGTGTCACCAACTACATCAAGGGTAAAGCACATGCTTTGAGAGCCCACAGCAGATGCTCATAAAGCTGAGGCTCTGCAACCTTCACTGGTATGCAGGTCATGTCATGGTGGTTTAGAGGCTGGAGTACCATTAAGAACGACAAAGTTACAGACCTCCAGAAGCTAGAGAGGTCCAGGAGGTGGACCAGAAAAGTGTAATCTTTTGTAGTTCCTTCCTGTTAATTCCTGCCTCCCTGTAAAACTGGCAGCAGAATTAGCTTTCTTTTCTTTTTTCTCCTCCCTCTCTCCTCCCAGGAAGGTCACACAGGCTCTTACCTCTTTGCGGGGGAGGCCTGGTGTTGGCTTTGGCAATGCTGCCAATTAGGCCTGGAGTGGCCTACCCTGCTTCATCAGGGTAGAGGGGCTTGGTAGGGAGGGGGCATGAAAGCTTGGGTTTGTTCACCTGCTTTAAAGGGAGGTTTGTGTGAAGCTTTGGCTGAATGAGCTTCTGTGTTAAGCCCAGACTATGGATTTTTGTGTATTTTGTATGCTTTGCACTGTTGTATGTAGTTGTGAATAGCATTCCCATTTAAACTTTCTGATCCTATCCAATCCTTTTGTATGAGTGTTTTTCTTTTGCCTCTTTTGGAAGAGGTAAAAGAGCAATCTGTCTTTCTCTAAACCATGCCATGCCATCAACAGCCTTTTGGTGGGAGATGCAGTAGTGCTTCCACAAAAGCAGAAGGGCAGAGAATTACAATACCAGCACCTATGATTTGAAAATCATATCTGGACATCTTATTAAACGCCTGCACATAGGTGCTGAGCTGCTAACAAGCGAAGTGGATGTGTGATGAGTGGATCAGGCTCTTTGGCCGAGCTGCTATAAACTTCATTCTACCTTCTATAGAAAATATTCTCCTGCTCATTCCACGAGGGTTTAGACTTACAAGACTTTTCCTACAGACAAGTATTTTTGCTCTCTTCATTACAGTCTTTTCAAGCAGCAAAGTTTCTCATGTGTTCAAAGGCCTTTCAACAAAAGTGTGGCATGTGCCTTGACACGGCTTAAAAGGCAGCAATGGCTTTGCATTTTTTGTACCACAGGAACTTGAACATTTAGAGCTCATATTTTTGTATCTCTTAACTTCTAAGCAAATGACAGTTCTGGAAAAAAAAAATCACTGTTTTGGATATAAGTCATTAATCCTACCTTCTAAGTGCCTAAATCCTTATATAAGTTATGGAATTTTGGTTGAGATAATCCATGAAGATGCATAAAGTTTGTGTCCCTTCATACACTGCACTTCAAAAGGATTCAAGGGTTTGGGGTGAAAAAAGAGAGAGAGAAACATGGGAGATCTCATTTAAGCCATTAGCTGTCAAAGACCAAATGCAGAAACACCTGTCAGAGGAACAGTTCCACCCTGTGCTCCTCTCCTCTTGCCTGGAAGCCAGTCTTTAAGGGGCACACAGTTTGGCCAGGAAGAAAAAGATCTCCCCATTTACAATAGACTATACTCCCTTTTCTGCAAGCTGGGAAACAGGAGGGCTGGGAAAGGATCACATCTTGGATACAGATTGCCTGGATGCATGCTTGACCCACAAGACTCTGGCACTCAAGAGAAGCAATACAATCACCAGCTTTGCTTTTCTTCTTTTTCTAATGAGGGTTTCCTGCTCAGGGTCCAAAATACAAGGTTCTCTACCTCACTGAGTTGGAACATAAGGGCAGCCTTATGTAAGGGCTCTCTTATCTTGTAGAGCCTCTTGATAACATGAATCCACATCCAATGCATTGCTACAGGCAACGCCCACCACAGGGCTTTAGGCTCCCTTCCAAGGTTCACCTCAAATCCATTGTCATCTAGACACCTCCCTAGCAGTGGAGTGCTACTGGACAGTCTAAAACAACTCCAGGTTGTCAAAATCTGACTCTTCACTACAAACCACACTGACAGCTTTTGTTTCACATTTATTTGCATGGCCACATTGTTACTTACATGAATTGATGGCACAGCTGGATTCCTTTAATCATAGAATCATTTAGGTTGCAAAAAACCCTTTAAAATTACCTAATCCAACCACAGATCTCAGCCCCTGACATGCAGTTACATAGAAACTACCCATAACAAACCACTTTAAATTTAGAGGTAGCATTTTCACTTCACTACATGACAAGTTAACTATACCTGTCTTGCACTATGTCTCTTTATGAGAAAAACTTTGTTTAGCAGGTTTTTGTATTCCTTACACCAGATGTCAATATCTTCGATTACACATTGGAAGCAAAAAACAGTCTGGTGTCCTCTCACCTTTCCATGGTGTCTTCCCTCATTAAGGGTACAGAGGTTAGGATTGTCTGAATGTCGACACCTACAGGGAAACAGGCTGGGCAATTAGAGTCTCACAACAAAAACCTAATTGAGGACCATACACAGCAACATCTGCAGAAAATGGGGACTGAAGATCATGGCATAATGAAATGGACCCAGTTTTCCTGTCACTTTCAGAGAAGTACAAATATGCTTATGTTAGGCTTAGTTTCTCTGCTTGCAGCAAGTCTGCTTTGACCTACATGATCATTCACTGCTGGGGTAAAGGAAAAGTTATTATTAAAAGCAGTGCTACAGGCAGCACATAGCTCCATTTCCAAAGCAGCAATTACATGAAGAACTCATGCAGAAGAATCTAACTCTGAAACTTGATAGACTTAAGGACTTCAAACCATCCATTTAGTACCTTCTGAATGATCTCAGCTGAGTACAAAGGTGTCAGAGATGTCAGATCCTTCATCGTTGTGCAGCCTTCCCAGCCACGAGTAAACACATCTTTCATCTACCCTAGTCTTGCTCTTTTAGCTGGGAGGAGAGAAAATAGAGATACTTAAAAAAGATAATGTAGCTCAGACAGTTGAAGGTTTAGGTGAATCCTGCAAGCAAAGGTGGGAAAAAAGTACGCTTTCCCCCCTCATAAATAGTCAGCTTTCAAAGAGCTCATTTCAAAAAAAAAAAAAAAAAAAAAAAAAGGGAGAGAAGGTGTCAGCCTGAAGTAGTGTGACTGATTCCTTTTGAATTATCTCAGCATGGTGTCATCTTACCTGGAGATTTCATTTGTTCCTGTGACTAGTAATTGGGCCTTAAACCAGCTAACAGATTTAGTAGGATCAAGCTCTCAAATTCAGAGCATGTAGAGAATGTCTGATCTTTAAACTGAAAGATAAATGGATGTTATCCTGGTGACATGTGCCACTAAATACTGAGGTAAGGGCTTTAGAGCGTGGGTTTTCTTGTATTTGGCGTGTTCCTTTGCTAATAGTAAGGTATAAGTCACTCTTTGCTCCTGCCAACCTTGAAAACTCTAAATACAGACAAATCTGTAGAAAATAATAATAATAAAAGAATAATCAGTGACAGACCAAGCTTTTAAGTTTATGCACCGTTTGCCAATACCCATCTTACCCAAAATAACCAATTGTCTGTAATCACAGGCTACAAGAAAAAGGCTTTTGACACTACTTTGCTGCCTGTTAGTTTTGAGTTGTAGAGTAAGTTTGTAGGTTTAAAAGTACTCAGGATGACAGATAAGGTTATATCTGGAACAGATTAATTACACCCTGTATTTTTGCACTATAAACTTATGCAAAGTGTGTGAAATTATAGTTTAGTCTTGTTCTGCTGTAAAGGAAACAAGTTTCTGAACACTTCACCGTTTGAAATCACCACATTCTCTGCTTTCCATTTAGATACAAACTAAAAAGCAGGGTCTCAGATTCATAAGCCACTTTGTCATTTTATCACCCCAAATTCTTGTATTCAGTAACTGAATAAAAAACCACACTAATAAACAGTGTGCCAGAATGTTAATTATTTTTGATGAGCACAGACTCTAGTCATTCAAATTCAAAGCAAATAGGTGCATATATCTACATCTCTGAATAAATTACCATGCACTTCTGGATATATCAGCTTCACTTCTCTATTGATGTCTATGAATACAAGTGGATTACAAGACTGTTGTATTGCAGACTATTGAGTAAAAAGATAACATTTTCCTGTTCCAGCTCCCTTTTTAATTTTAGTGCTAAGTCTAATTATTTTCAGAATCTTTCTTCTGCATCCTTAAGGATTGCTGGTCTGTTAGTGGCAGGGATTTTGTCATTAAAACTTCCTTCTGTATAAATCAAATTACTGGAAGGAGCCAGAGGAGCATTTATTACCAAGGCATTCTCAGCTCCCTCTAATGAGGTCAGAGAAGATGAACTTGCTTTACATTTGGAATAGATAATGCTAATCAGCTGTTACTGAGCACAGCTTCAAGGTGACTGCTGTGTCCCAGTAAATCTGTGTCATATTTGCAAGTAGATAGATGTGGAACTACAACACATTAAGAAAACAGAAAGAATCATCTTAAATATTAATATTTTATGGTGATGACTCAATTACCTGTCATATCCTGTAGGAGCACTTCCACAGACTGGACAATGTAATACAGCATAGCTCTCTATTAATTTTTTAGTCAGTAAATCTGGTGCTGCCATATTTCACAGGAAAAAAACCCCACCCAACCCTCAGATATGTTCCCTACTTCTTAGTGTATTTCTGTTTTCAACCCATCAATGCATGAACTTATCTGCCATCAAAGATGTTCTATTTGCCCATTTCTCAAATCCCTTCTTCAAAACTCCTTTTAACTTTAGAAAATAAAGACTTCTGAACTGGCCTTGAAGGTATTTAAATTCCATCTACAAGTGTCAGGCAAATCCAAGTAAATCTCCCAAAATTTATGCACAGCTCAGAGTTATGACCAGCCAAATTCCATTAAACATCATTTCCGGATTAGTGCAAAGGAACATCAGCAGAGTAAAGCCCAGAAGCTAATAAACTCTAGCTGCTCATAGTCTAGGACCATGTACTTACATGTTCACTTACACATTACTCATGAAGCCTTCTACTTTATTTCTGAAGTCTACTCTCTCCCCACTCTTTCTAGATTCAAGTTAACTTTGTTTACATCTCTTTATATTGAAGTTCTGTTGCCAAACAACAGAAATAGTAACCGATAGTAAGCCTGAGCTCCTGATGTAGTCTTTCCAATACTTGATTTGGACTTCTGAATCCATCTGGTCAGAATTAAAACTGCCTTAAAATGTGTCTCCCTGTACAAAAATTTAGTATACAGCTGGCAATGCATTGCAGGATATTCCTGAAATACAAGCAATATTCAAAGCTCTGCAGAAATAAATATCTGTGCTTTCTTTTTAGTTACTCTGCTTGCCAAGCAATTCCTGCTGCGAATTAAAATCTTCCAGCTAAGTGTTCAACACATACAATAGAAAAACCTAAAGCGGTTTGCCTGGAACCATTTCCGAGTGACTTCTGTCAGACCTATTAACTTCTGGCATTTCTGCACATTAAAAAGCAATGTGTTCCAGTGGACTTGCAGAAATAGCAGCTCTTCTGTCAGAGTTTTTACAGCTTGCTGTTCATTCAAAGAGGTTAAATGAAGAGGAATTGGGACAGAAAAAGTTACATTATCCCATTCAGTGCTATCATACTGTGGTCACCAACTTGCAAAACCTGAGAACTATTGTGTTGAAGTGTATCACTATCACATTATAAAGTGAACAGTGGGTCATATTCCTGGGAAAACTCAATTGCTCCCACTTGCAGGATTAGCTCCCCTTGTGCGAATGAGTGAAAAAACAGCAGGAGAGAAGTAAAGTTCCTGTTTGAAGTAGGTCCGACCATCCTGGACCCCTTTGTTCTTAAAGGTTGCTACCCAGGGCACTCTCCTAATTAGTTGCTTAAGTAAGCTGAAGTCGGCCCTCCGAAGTCCATAGTAAGGGTTCTGTTATAGCTCCTGCTTATTTCCCTGCATATTGAAAACTTCACTATCTCATGGTTGCTGCACCCTAGACAGCCTCCTACCATCACATCTCCCACCAGCCCTTCTCTACTTGAGAACAGCAGGTCAAGCAGGACCTGACCCCTGGTAGGCTCACTAACAGCTGCATCAAGAAGCTGTCCTCCACACACTCTTAAAAACCACCTGGACTGCCTCCTCTCTGCTGAGTTAAGTTAACCTGCCAGACATCTGCTGGGAAAGTTGCCCACAACAACAAGACCTGATGATCTTGAAACAGCCTCCAGTTGCTTATAGAATATTTCATCCACCTCTTCATCCTGGTTGGGTGATCTATAACAGACTCCCACCAGGATGTCAATTTTGTTAGTCTTCCCTCTGATTTTAACCCACAAGCACTCACTCTTTTCATCCTTAACTTCAAGTTCTGTGGCATCAAGAGATTCCCTAATATACAGGGCCACCTCTCCTCGTCTTCTCCCTTGCCTGTCTCCCCTAAAGAGCTTGTAACCATCCAGCGCAGTACTCCTACTGTGTGAACCATCCCACCATGTTTCTGTAATGGCAGCTACATCATAGCTTTCCTGGTGAACCAAGACTTCCAGTTCCTCTTGTGTGTTACCCATACTGCATGCATTGGTGTACATGCACTTCAGCTGGGCTGCTGCTTTCCTCAACTAATTCTAGTTTATATCCCTCTCTCTCCTCTCCAGAGAGACTGGTTTCATCACCCACCCCCTTCAAACCTAGCCTAAAGCCCTCCCAATAAGCCCTGCCAGCTCTAGTGCTAGAGCCCTCTTGCCCTTTCTAAATAGATTTACCCCATCTAGTCCAGCAGGTCAGGTGTGGTAAAAGTTGCCCTTGACCAAAGAAGCCAAAATTCCACTGCTGGCACCATCCCTTGAGCTATTTGTTGATGGCATGGGTTCTCCTGTTCCTTTTGGTGTACACCCCTGCCACTGAGGGAACTGAGCAGAACACCACTTGAGCTCCTGCCCCAATCAATCGTCTGAGAGCCTTGAATTCCCTTCTGATTGTCCTGGTGCCCTTCTTACTGATCTCATCACTTCCACCTGGATTACAAGCAATGGGTAATAGTCAGAGGGCTGGATTAGCTTTGGTAGGCTCCTGGTGATGTCCCTTATCTGGGCCCCAGACTTCCCTGTGGAATGGGTCAGGAAGACATCTAGGTCCCTCTGTTCCCCTCAGGAGAGAGTCACCAACAATTACCCTCCTCTTTTCCTTTATAGCACTAGTCCTGATGGTTGGTGGGGACTGATTTGCTTTATGCATCCTCTCAGATGGTTCCTCTTCTGTCTTCTCATCCATATTGCCCTCAACCTGCAGAGCCTCATACTTATTGTGCAAGGGCAACAGGGCAGGCAAAGAGGGCAGGGATGGAGTCTTCATGCTTCTCCTAACAGGGACCTGTATCTATTCCCCCATTTCCAGGGTCACCTCCCTTAGCTGGGGGGGGGTGTGGGGGTGTGTGTCTATAAAGCCTGCTCCCACATATCTAACTCCCTTTTGCATTCCTTTGCATTCCTGAGTCTTAGCTTTCTTTAGCTCAGCCACCAGATTAAGAAAATAATTCACTTGGTCACACCTCACACAGGTGTTGTCTCCATCACCCTCCATTTCAAGTGCCAGGCTCCAGCACCCTCTACAGCTAGCAGCCTGGACACCTGCATGCTTGTGCACCGGCTCTGCCTGGGTACCTACTGTTTTTCTAGTAGCCTTTGGTTAAGTTGTTACCATGGAATCTCAATATACAAGACAGAAGTTGCTGGAGCACATCCAGAGAGGAACAAAGGTGGTGAGGGTCCTGGAGAGCAAGTCTTACGAGAAGCAGCTAAGGGAACTGGGATTGCTCAGCATGAAGAGGAAGCTGAGGGAAGAGCTCATTGGTTCCTGAAAGGAGACTGTAGGAAGGTGGGGCTCAGTCTCTTCTCCCTAGTATCAAGTGATAGAATGAGAGGAATTAGCCTTAAGTGCACAGTGGGTGGTTTTGATTGGATATTAGGAAAAATTTCTTTACTGAAAAAGCAGTCAGGCAGTAGAAGAGGTTGCCCAGAGAGATGACAGTGCCTGGAGGTGCTCAAAAAGCTTGGTTTAATAGTGATGGTGGTGTTAGGTCAACAGTGGAACTCAATGAGCATACAGGTCTTTTCCAACCAAAACAATGCTATGATTCTGTAACAAACTTTCCTTACCATCTAACACCTAACCTACTTCACCTTCAAATACTACCTGACACTGAGCTGAGGGTCAGATTTGTTGCTATTATAAGTACACAGATGTTCTGATAACTGTCTTGGTGCAGTTACCTTTCACTTTTTGTGGAGACCACACATCCACTGCTACAGGTGTCATGGTTCAAATGCACTCCATACAGGATGGCTGCTTTTCCAAAGCAGAGTATGGCACACTAATGATGACAAAAAGAAGCTGCTCAACTGTATTTATGTCATCTTTCAGTCTAAAGGTCAGAAATAGGTCCACAGGGCTATCTCCATGATTGATAAGAACATAAGCCTGCTCAGATAGAAGGGTACTGCCTACCAATGTGTCAGCATCAGCTGACATATTTCGTTGTTGTGCAGTTTAAGCAGTCCTCAAGAAATCTCAGAATTGCTTAAGAGATGCAAAATTAATAGAAAGATGAATAATTAAAGTACTAGGAAAACATATCTTAGCATTCAGGGGTTGTCATAACCTAACATCATGATGCAGAATGGTAGAGCAAGCTATCAAGGGACTAGAATCAAGAAACACCCACTACTAACCTTTCCTGTGTAGCCTAAGCATATTCTCTGAAGAGTGATTTAAATCTCCTGCATAACTTTATTATGAGGATGGTGATTTATTCAGATTGACTCCTCATAATGTAAAAGCACATTTAGCACATTAATCTATTCTATTTTAATTAAATAAGTTCAGGTAATACTAAAAAAAAAAAGTGTTTCTTAAGCTAGTACTTTGGCAGTATGAACAAATGTATACTTCCTCTAGATGAGCCCTCCTATCTTCACACCTCACAGTGCTTCCAGGTCAAGGCCACAAAGATGAAGTTCTTGGACTTAAGACAGTCTGACATCTCACCTTATGGAAAAATAAGTTTTGGGTTAGTCCAGCCAAGCTCATTTGGCTAAATCAAAGTCTGTTCTGCAAATTAAAACCAGTTGCAAATTAGGAAACATTGTGCTTGATAACCCTAAAAGGCATTTCCACATAGATGAAAATCAGGGCTGTGTTTTTTAATGTGCATGCTATTGTTTCCCAGTACAAAGTGACATTTTGAAAGGCATTGAAGGACTTATTCATGTAGGGATAGTAGCTTGTAGTAACTCCTGCCACTCTTTTAAGTGCATATTCCATATCAAGATGTACTATGATGGATTTAGCCAAAACACAGAAAATCTAGTGAGCAGCAAGGTACCACAAGCCAGAAGTCTGCATTCATTCATTTTACAGTACTTTCACCACATGGACAAGTAACTGCAAAATACATGTTGTAGATCTCCCCTCCATTCTTGGAGCACAACTGGAAGTACAAGCCACCTAGACTTGCCAACAGCAGCATGACACTGACCAAGAGGTTTCCCAACTTCCTATCAGGAATCAAGCTATTATTCCAAGTTAGAAAACAGGAAGAGAATGTGTTTTGCTGTTGTAGCATAAGGGCGATTAGACACTGGAATGGTCTGCCCAGGGATGTGGTGGAGTCACCATCACTGGAGGTCTGTAAGAGAAGACTGGATATGATTTACCTGTCATGGTGTTAGGTCATAGGCTGGACTTCATCTCAGAAGTCTTTCAGCCTCAATAATTCTGTGATTTTGGGGACCCTCCATACATGTAGTCTTGCCTTCTCATGACAGTACTTCCCCTAACCAGAGACTGGTCTAACAGTCCAGCCAGTTCACTGAGGACTCTTAATAAGCATGAGTTAAATTATTATTCATTATACAAGCATTCACATTAAATGGAGCTGGACAAACCTTTCAGTGGACTGCAACAGGTGAAAAAGCAATGCTGTGAAGCTGTGGAAAACACTATGCAGCCTTTATACAGCCAGCAGATGGTGGTGTGAGGTCCTGTGCTTCACTGATGCATTTTTTATGTTCACTCAGCTCATGCTGCCATGTCAGACACCTCTGTACTGTACAAAAATGCTGTTATTCAAACAAACTAAGCAAACTCTTCATATGGTCCATAGGCACTCAGATGCAGCAAACCAGCTCTCTAGTTTTATAGAAGTCGGGCATGAAAGCAGGCAGGCTGCAGAAATAAGCTGCCACAACTGGTCTTTTTAGCCTGCGTTGTTCACTCAGGCAAAGTGTTACTGCTTTTGTGGTCACCTTCAGCAGGGACAAGAAAGGTTACAGCTAAAGAAGCTCTGCTGTAGCAAGGTGACAGATATTGATGATTTCCAACTTGAAATTTATTCACCTAAACAAACATGAAATGCCATAAGATCCCATAAAGGAGCTGTTACTTTAGCAATGTGCTCCTGCGCTCTTCAATAAGCCTCCTGCATTTTCCTCAGCCAAAGTCACATTTTCATCTCCTTTTCACAGGGTTCTTGCACTCACCCCATGCCAAAATATTTCTGCTGTTTATCCAACAGGATCCAATTCCCAGGTGGTTCTTCAAACTCTTTTGCTCTGGGCATCCCTCACTTCTCTGCCACACTGTACTTATTGAAGTGCAGGACCTGATGCTGTGTGTTGTGTGAAACCAAAACCAAATACCTGGTTCAAGAAACTAGTTACAAATTAAAGAGGCGAACCACAGACATCCTCACTCAACATAGTTCACTGCATTATCAGCTTCCCCACTGCTCAAATAAGCTTTCTTTTCATTATGAGACACTAGTTTAGTCCATGAACTAGATTTAAGTGTTGATATTTTTTCAATTTGATAGGTTGCAAATATTTAATAAGCTCAGCCACAGCCAGGAAGTTGTCTTGTGTGTGAGAAACAAGTCTAAGGTGTCAATTCAGTAACGAGGGAAGTTGCTTTAAGTACATTGACAAATGGGACTACTTACTCTCTATAACTGATTGATCTCAGCATAGATATGACCTTCAAATATTGAGGCATGCCAGTCTTGCCCTATGTACAGACCACAGGTTGCAGCAGGGCAGCTTCACTGTCTGAAGTATGAAAATTTAGCAGCACACTAGTCAATGTTTGTCTTTCTGGTGCAAGGACTGACACAGGCACAAGACATGGTTCTCAGACTCTGCCCTAGCTGCAAGTGCTACATTTAATTGTACCAGGTTACCTCCAGCCAATCAACTTCCATGACAAGGCACACTGAACAAACCAAACAAGGCAGACAAGGTTTAGAAGCTTCCTATTGAGAAGGCTCCTTCTGGCCCAGCAGCCATCCACTACTGAGATTACAGATCAAGGAACAGTGAAAACAGACATTGCTATTCCCTGCCCCATAAGGAAACATCACACAGTCTGTCAGGATACAGGACTGCACCATGCTCTCAGGCAAAGCATCATTTGCAATACTTACCTGGCTTAGCCTGCTAATGACGGTGAGGGAATTCAAAAAGCAAGCCAAATCCAGTTCAGATTAACACATTTAAGAGGGTTTGGCTTTTTGACATAATACCAGAAGTGTTAGAGTTTAACAGTTCCAAAAGAGAGCTACAAGTTGGATGTCAGTCAGTAGTTGCACTGAGTGCTGCTACTCTCCCCACTTACACCTATAAATTCCACCCATACCCTTGCAGTAGCATCAGTTGTGCTACAGTAAGACCTGTCTCAGAGCCAAAACAGAACTTTATGAACTTGTTTTCTCTCAGGAGATCAGGATTTAGCAACAGTTTCAAGTCCACAAGCTGTTATGGAGCCAAAACCTAATCTGGATTGCCAGGAAGCACAGTCTGTGTAGCCACACTGCTCATCTGATTCTATAGCCATAGAATTCCTCCCAGGTTACCTGAAGTTGCCTTCCCTCCCAAGTCACTATCCAATCCTTAGAGACCAAGAGCCAAACTCTAGAGCATGATTATTTATTGTCCTTTTCAGGGAGTAAAAAGGCAGCTTTACAAAAGGACAGTCAGCAGTCACAGTGAATTTTGTTTTAGCCTCATTCACTGTGGACTGAAGCCTGCAGGCAGGTATCAACTGTAAGAGGCAAACTGCTCTTCTGAATCACTCAGTCAGCAAGACAGATGCCTCATTACAGCTTGAGCACATTCCAGTACAGCCCCATAATCAGTCACTTTGACTACTTCCAAGACATAACCAGGAATCAGAGCCTTAAATTTGGCTGGCAGTCCTGCAACTGATTTGGTTGCTTCAACAGCTGAGAGCAAACAATTCCTCCTCCTTTACAGAAGTAGATTAATACAGCAAATCACAATTTTGAAGTGAAACAGAAGGGACAAAGTTGCTGTTCAGGACTGCTGACCAGAAAGAATGGTCTGTCATTTGAAGAGAGTTCTGGTATAAAGTTGTCAAGTGGGACTGCATGCTTCCCTCTCCCCCCACCAAAGCTGTGGAGTGCTGGTGGAAAAGGGGAGCCATGTAAGACTTGCTAATTGATGACATTTTGTAAGAAAACTTAGGCTTCTGATCCATGAGCCAGAAAGTAAGGTGTCTAAGAGTCTTTCAGCTGGGAGACTTCATAGAGGTATGCACCAAGCATCTTCACTCCCTGGATGTAGTTGTACCTGGAAAGCAGATAGAGGTTTCCATTAGTATTGTCTATGTTTGAACTCTGTTTCTTGTAGCTGTGCATTTTGCAGTATCAGTCCCACACAGGCAAGAGATGCTATAAGCACTACTGCTGAGCAACAGGCACTATGCTCCTAACATCTCTGGAATCTCCATTGGCAACAGAAATGTCAGCCTTGGGGTAGGTGAGGGCAGCCAAGCTTGGAGACCTAAGTGTGAAAACTGTTTCTAGGTTGAAGTATACAAAACAAGAAGCAGTAATGAGATCAAGATCCAGCTACAAACTACAGTTACCTACCCAGTCAGCCTCTGATAGGGATATATGTTGTTTTGCCTTCCAAAGACAGACAAAAGCCTGATGCTGCTTGTTCCTCAACATAAGACATGCCAAGACCCAGTACAAGTGAGCCTGGAACAGGGATAAATATTCTCTTACCTATTTAACTTCTCATTTTGAGAGTGGGCACCATCATCTGCAGCTCCAACAGGAAGCAGCATGACATTCTTGCCTGTTGCTTCTTGAAAGGTAAGGGTAACAGGAATGCTTCCTCCCTCCCTTGTCAGGTCTGGTTCAACTCCAAAAACTAGAACAAAGTGATAGTCCAGTCAGTTTGGAATTAATTTGTTTTTCCAACACAGATCCCTACTGCAATCAAGTGCCAACCTCTTCTGTAACCATGTGCTGACCAAATCTCTCATTAATCACCCAGACTGCAGAAGTTGCAGAATTGTGGCATTTGCCCCCTAGATGTAGGGCTGGAGTACTGTCACTGAGTTCATTTACACTAACACTGCATCTGAAAGCCTGTTTGTACTCCAACACAATTTAGCTTCACTATTTGCCCTATGTGATCTAGCATAGCTAATTCAGAAGGATGATGGGATAGCTCAACTTTAAGGGCTTTGGCTAAGTAAATCTAACTACAGTCTCATCCTTATGCAAAGCAACACCATAACAATGAACTTGTTCCAGTACAGCAGGAATGAGCCTCATACCAAGTTTCTTCCTGTACCTGAGAACTGATTTTAAGGATTGCACAATATGCTTCCTTACTTGGTAAGGCAAACTTTCAGCAGGTGCAGAACACTGCAAACACAACCTCTTCAGTGCTTGAGGTGCTGGAACAAGTGTTTTTCAATCTTCCCAATGCCAAGTGGAACACACTGACCTGTTTTCATGGCCTTCCTTCCAGCCAGGTAGTGGGGATCGTTGAAGTCTGACACCCAAGGTTTTCCACCATGGCCTAAGTATACTTTGAATTTGTTTGGGCTCTGCAGCTCTGCAAACTTTTTGCTCAAATAGTCTTCAACCTGCATGAAAGAACAGTTGTATCTACTGCTGGGGTGAAGATCATACACAGAAAGCTTCTTAGGGACTTGCAGGTCACTACTTTTCCTAGTACTGTTATTTTGTATTATTCCTATGTATCTCTGTTCTAGAGTATCCCCCTTAGGCAAGCTAATAGTATACTGCAGAAGAGTTGGCCAATAGGACAAACCCTTATGTTTGAGTATCTCTGGCAATTCAAGTGCACTACAATTAAATTAGCATTTACTTCTGAGCCCTTTACTCAGGTTAGCTGAGAGAAATTAAACAGCCAAGCAAGAACAGACCAGTGTGGGACAGTACAGCAATTCCCTTAGTTGGAGTTAATGTGCAGGATAGGGAAGGTGGTAGCAAAGCAAACAGAACTGCTTTAGAAATCAGAAATACTCTTCCCCCAAGGCATGGAGAAGTTTAGAGACAAGTTGTTTTGATACCATCAATCCATCTCAACATACATGCTTTGTGACTTCTTCAGGATTCATGTTTGGCACTAGTCTGATTGAGAACTTGCCAATCACTTTCCTAGGAATCACAGTCTTGGCTCCAGAGGCTGAAAAGGCTCCTTCAATTCCATGAAGGGACAAGGAAGGGTATCTCCACCTATGCATAAGTATAGCTCTCTGCAGAAGCAAAGGGAAAAATACAATACTTGAAATGTGACAAAGTTTCCCAAAGTAACAATTTCTTCAGATAAACACTTCCCAAGAAACTGCTTTCTCTCATGAAGAAATGCAACTCATCCAAGACTACTCAGCTATAAACAGAAGCTGTTACTCCCATTAAGCATGTTTTGATACAACAGTGGGGTTTTCATCACCCTAAGAGCTCTAATCTGGCTTTCTCTTAGTCCTACAGAACTTATGGGGCATGACCAGCCTTATTCTGACAAGCACACAAATTCAATTTATAAGGGGCTCAAGCACAGTGTGTGCACAGTGCATTAGCAGCTCTGGTTCCCACTGCCTCACATCTGGCAGTTGCCTTCATCACTGAGTCACAGGCTTATGAAGATCACAGGCTTTCTAAAAGTCTCACCCCTGTGCTGAGGCACACAGTGTGCTCCTATTTATATCATCTACTGTAACTGCTCCAGGTTGATTGAAGTGAGCATTACTGCCTCTTTCAGATACACTTCTGCATTTCCTCCTTGTTGCCTTGGCACAACTGTTCAGTAAGTACCCTGGGTACTTAATTCAACACTTGTGCCCTCTACAGACAGCTACAGTATCTCAGGCCTAAATTCCACTGCAGAAATTCAGGAAACTGAAATTTTATGGCATTTGTAAATAGCTTTTGTTCCAGGACAACCTGCCTTTTGCCATACTCAAAGCAAATGCAACTGTCTCAGTTCAAATCCCTCAAGCCCATTGTTTTTCACCTAGAGATTACAGCCTTCTCTCTCAGATCTCTCCTTAACCCAAAGACTCCTCCTGCAAGTATGAAACCTAGAACCCTTGATAAATTCCACTAGGATTACAGTCTGCTGAAGTCTGAACAGCTTTAGTTCAGTATCATAAAGAGCATCTTGCCATCTCCTCATACACAAGCTACATTTCATCCATTATAGGACAAGGATAAACAAGGAAGTCTGTGTGCTCTCAGTTGATGTAAACCTGAGCATGTAAAGATAACGCTGAGGTTATAAAATTGTTACTTAGACATATTTGCATTGAGTCTGAAATCTCCTCCTGACAATACTAAAGACAGAAAACAGACCTGCACATCTAAACTTGTCTTTTACAAAACCCGTTTTTGCTTTTATGGTAGATGCAAATGTATTTAGGGCTTAATGGTTTAAAATTAGTAATACCTAGACATTGCAAGAGTCAATGCTGTTAAAAGCATTAATTTGGAGAGCACCCAGGATGATAATTCAAGAAAATCAGACATGAATTTATTCAACTTGAGCCTGTTCAAAGATTTTGGCAGCTGCCCAGTTCATGGCTACAGAACAGCCCTTGCTTGCCAGGTGTAGGAAGATGTTCAATATGTCAGCTTTACAGTAATCACAGCTAGACCAAGCGGTCTTCTCACCTAGTGAGAAATCACCTCTATGAGCAACTACTATTACTGATAACCCACTGAACTTCCTACAGATGTAGTAAATCAGATCTTTGTGTAGGTGTGGTATCTAATCTCTGGAAAACTGCTGGCAGTTCTCATCTACTATTAAAAATACAGAGCTTTCCTTATCCAGTGCTTTCAAGTTTGAAATGCTACTTCAACATAGAGCACAGAGTAAATTGAAAGTTGTTTATACCATGTTCAAGGCAAGCAGTCTAAGCTGGACTTAGTTTCCAAGTAACTAACCTTGCACAGGAACTACTACTGTTCAGTAACTGTATAGTAGGGCAAGGCCATCTCAATTTTGAAGACATCAGATGATAGTCTGCATACTAAATTACTTGGTAACTACACAACTATCCACCAAAGCTTGTTTCTTTCAGTACATGCTTGTACCAGCACAGTTAAGTAGGGCAGAGTGAGAGCAGCACAGTATACCTTTGTATCATGCAAGAGCTTTGCTGCTCCTACATCTTTTGCATATTCTGCCAGGTCAAAATCAATCTTCTCATATAGCATCAGCTCCTCATCAGTAACAGGTGCCACTGCTTCATTAATGCCTGGGATGAGAATCTTCCCTTTCTTGTCTACAAGAGAGCCTGTAAACCAGAAGCACCTACTATTAGCATTCAACCAGGAGAAACAAGATGTCATTGTTTGCAACACTTTGCATGGGACAGAACAGAAGTCTGCCTTCTGCAAACTCTACTGAAATTCTGACTTCTGCCTTCCAGAGACTGCACCAATAAGCATGGAAGGCACTCCGGAAATCTGCAGCTATCCAAACTATGCACTTCCTTGCAACTGTATTTAATTCTACTGCTATATGTTTGAATGGCTGTTGGTAGGCAGGACTTCCAAGGAATTCAATATGGCATCCATAGTTAAATCAACTCTTTTCTGCAAACTTTTCTAACATACAAGCTTGCTGTAAGAGTTTTAGGGAAAGCTAAAGCAAATAGACAACTTTTTGGCAAGACTTTCCTCATTCCTGTCCCTAGGGCATCAGCCTTGTATACCTGGCATGCACTATTTCACTGGTCATTGCTTTGCTAGTGTAAGCAGCCCTCAGGTGCCCCCCTCCCTGCAAACTCACTCATGCTTTAATGGCTCTTGCTCCCACTTTGGATGCATTCAGTGAAACCTGCTTTTTCTTACCCATCAGTGTAATGAGATCAGTCATGGCCTCATGCACTGAACCACCATAAACTCCAGAGTGAAGGTCTTTGTCACTACATTCAACCTGGTTTGAAGTGAATCAAGATTCAGGTTAATTTTAGCACAAAGATACTGTCAAATGCACAGACTTTTACCCCAGCTTTTTGCTGCATGTATTTTGAGAATGCATCTGATTTTGAAACCAGACCATTTCACTGCAGCAAACATTTTACTGCTCTGTAGAGTACAGGCCCTTAAACACTGACTGTCTCAACCTTTGAACTTCAGTGGTGATATCTCTTCCTGCACTGCAGGAAATACCTGGAAAAAGGTATCTATGACATGATATAATCTTCCAATGAAGATATTGCCTTATCTTGCTTCAAATATCTGAAGCTATCCCTCCCACTCAAATATCATATCAGGTAGTAAAAGGCAGATAGTTTCTGCTAATGGTCTAAATGTCCTACTTAAGTAGGCACACCTTTTCTGAAAAGCTATGGGCATGAAAAATTCAGAGCTACCACTCTTCCACAGTAGGAAATTTAATACTGTCTTTGCAGTACACTTACCTCTATGAAGTAGTAGCAGATACCCCTCAAGCCATAGGTGATACAAGGCTTCTTCTTGCCTAGCCAGTAGTTGTCAGAAATGCAAACATAATCCACATCTTTGAAGAACGTATCTCGCTGAGCAAAAATCAGTTCATCAAGGCCTTCAGACCCAGATTCTTCCATACCCTCTAAGCAGAACTTCACATTTACTGGAAACTCCTTTGAGAAGGAAAACACAAGAGCAGATTAAGTACATGAAAGCATTTGACTCCAAGGATGAACATTATGAACCACTGATGAACAAAGGAGGAAAATGGACATGGGTAAATTAGTTCCATGACAGTGGAGTTTAATTATACACAAAGTATTAAAGTCTGGACTGTGATTATGTTGAGGACTCTTACACCACTATTTCAAGGAATTCAAGTTCTTCAAAAAGTTTTAACTAAGCTCCAGAACAACTTGTTCCAAATCCTCTTAATTGTGGGAACACATTAGAAATCTGTTGTCAGAGGTAAATTATAGGGCTAGGAAAATTATTATTAACCTCAGAAACTGCATGCCACAGTAAGAGAGTCAGAACTACCCTGTCTATCCAGTCTGCCATGCTCTATGTCTAAAGAGTGCTTGAGAACTGGTAATTCTTCTCACAAGTTGTAGCAGCTTGTCTTGCAAGATAAAGCAGGCACCCTAATCTATTTCTGATAGTGCTTTCTTGAAAGCTCCCAGTTTAGTGTTACTATGTTAACCTGTAATTAGAGGTCAGTGGCAGTGAGATATTAAGGCTAATGGCCAAGCTAATTTGACATCTTTACATGAAAGTGATCACACTTGTTTTTTCTCCCTGCCTGCCCCAAACACTTGCGTATATACTTTCCTTCCTACACACTGTTAAAGCAAAAACATTTAAAGTGCAATCCATGCATCTACAAAATCAACCTGTCAGCAAGTCAAGTCAACCCTACTGACATCAGGAAATTTAAAGGACTATTGTATCACTTCTGATCAGCTGAATAAGCAGGCTTGCCTCACAAGGGTTTGTAGCTTGGATAACATTTATTGCTCAGCTCAGTTGTATGCAAAAAAGGAAGAATACATTTTTGAGCACGTACCTGGTTAGTTTGTTGATAAGCTTCCAAGGCATTCAGCCAGGCAAGCACTGGACCTTTGTCATCTGTTGATCCTCGCCCATACAGCTTTCCTGTAGAAACAAGATACAAATTAACCAGTGAGAAAAAGTCATGATGACACTTCAGTCATCTCTTGCCTGAAGGAGAAAACTTTTTGGGTAAGATTTTTAGCCCTGCTTATATTAATTTCCATTTCTGACTCTTCTGACAGCAGCTTTACATCCCACTTCATACACCCATGCAAGTGGAATGGGTACAGGACTGCAGTAGTTCTATTGCTGAGCTACCCCAGGCCTTCCCCAGCTGCTCCCTGGATAGGAATTGAATGTGCCTGGAAAAGATCTAACTGCCTTGGGATATGTCATTCCTACATCTTTCATAATATGTCCTGTAAACACAGTAGTAAGGGTATAGGAACATGATACCTCCTTTTAACAGAGATTTATTCAGTATTAGCTTCAGTTTAGAGATTTTGTCCTAAGAGTAAGAACTCAGATAAAAGTGAGTATCCCCAGACAGGGCTTTACTCAAACATGTTTTACAGGCTACTGGAGGTCCCAGACATCACAGTACACGGGATCACACTAGGGGTAGGTATTGCTGCAACTCAGAGCTGTGGCTACAACCCCAGAGCATGCCAGTGACAGAACAGGCCAGACAGCTTGTAAGGTGAGGAACCATAGATAAATATGCCTATTACACTGCCAGGCTGCAGACATAAGACACAGCCTGAGGCAAGTCTACCCCTTGCTATCAAATGAGATAATCCCACTTACTAACTTGGACTCTGCTGCCTGTGACCAAGTGCCTGAGCAGAAATACAAGTTACCACAGAGAGTTGTTTTCTTGGCAATGATTTATGCTTATGCAACACATAGTTACACATAGTCCCTCAATTCCTATGACCTTTGACACAACACTGAGCAAATGAAACATGGAAGAGACTGTTGGTAGTACCAGCTTTAAACAGAAAAGAAAGTGTTAGTCTCCTCCACATTATTAGCAAAGGAGTTACTGCACAATTTCTTTGCTCCCATTCATGGGAGAGGGACACTTGCCTGGGCACTAGCTCTGTAAAACAGTTTCTGCAGTACTCACTGCAGCACAACATGTGAATGCAAGGCAACCCAAGGAGGCTGCTGTGCTACTTCTGTCTCGAGGAGTAAGTGGTTCAAACTCTCTGCAGTCCAACATGACCTTGAAGGGTGCAAATTGTGAACAGCACAAGAAAGTAATTCCTGAAAACTTTCTGGCAACAAACTGATACCATGGAAAGCAGCAGTTAAGACTTTCCTGTAGCTACAAGGAAAATAACATGGAAATACAGCCTACACTAGCAGAAAAAACCAAGCAGATGAAATATGTGCAGTTCTACTTTTTTACCATTTCCCCTCCTATTTTATCTCACCATTATTAAACATCCATTGTCTGTTCTTACTCTCCTTCCCTTTAAGGGCACAACTTTAGAACAGTCGAGAAATACCACACTTGAAGTGTTCATGAGTTTGTGAAGCCTGCAGCTCTTACCATCTCTTTCTACCAGTGTGAAGGGCTCACTATCCCAGCCATCCTCTAGTGCTGCTGGCTGAACATCCAGGTGACCATATACACAAACTGTCTTCTTGCGTGGATCTGAGCCAAGTGTTCCCAGAACAATTGGTGGTAGAGGGATCTCTGATCCATCAGGCAGCTAAAAATAGGAGGCAAGAAGTTTTATTCACATATGAAATGTCAGTGGTACATTTTTATCAGATGAATTTATTCTCATAACTTTCATAATCTTAAGTAATTGAGGCAAAGATTAAGCTACTTACACTAATTGCCAGAAGCACTGTGCTGAAGGCACAAGAGCACCATGCCAGTAAGCTTCCTGACAAGTCCCAGTAATACTCAATGTTCCAAGCCACTCTGAACTGTTAGCTTCAAACTAACAATCCTACATCAGGTTTTAGCAGAGCAAGCAGTCTGCATGCCAAACTGTCACATCTAATGGTGACCTAAGCATAAGTGATAAAACTCCAATATTGCATTCTGCATTGCTTGTTGCTGCACTTTCATTCTTCCCACAGTACAGCTCCACATGAAAGTTTCCTGACATTGTCATCACTGAGTCTAACACACATCTACACCTAATAAGGTCAGCATAAGAACTCTGCTTCTCTACACCAGCTTACAGTGTTAAGGGACAGGGTAGTGCCAATGAACTTAGTTCAAGAGATGAATTTGGCTTAGTCCTTTGGAACGCTCCATAAGCAATTATCACACACTATTCTCAGTCAGCAGCTATTTCCCTTCCACTGAGGATATACTCCTAAGGTACTGTTCAGCAGATCAAGATCAGCTGTGACTTTTTGCTCATACAAGTTCCAAGCTTCATTTCTTATGAAGAGGTTACATGGCCCTTGGCCAGCTGCAGCTCTAAGTGATTAAAGCATTGGTGCAAGAATTCACACTAAGTCTAATCAGTGCACACTACAAGCTGCTTGTGCAGTAGTGAACTAAATTATATCAGACAAGTTCACCAGGTGCTTTACATTGTCCTTCATATAGCAGCAACATACATAGTACAGTAACTGGTCCTGTCTATATTTAATACTAAAAATAATTCAAACACTAAAGTTAATTTTACTGCAGCTGCAAGAGTTTAAGCGCTACATGTAATAAGCTCTGTAAAATCAGTTCTTGTCCTCAAAAAGTTACAAGATGAAGGGAACAAGTTTGCTTCTGAAGTAACTGAAACTTTTGAGGGGATTTTAGGCCATAGTGACAGTGCTAGAACTATCCTACAGATTCCCTCCCAAGAGGGCACATGAAGCCAGCTGCTTCCCCGCTGGGACCTGTAGTGCTACAAACAAGTATAGTCCAGCTGCCAAAAGCTGGAACTGCTCTGAGAGTCCTTAGACAGATCTGACTTGGCAACCATCAGCACCAGTTACAATGAAGATCTTCTGAAGCCAGGAAACACCAGTACAACAGAATCTTGAACACCACTGTCCAAATGCTAGGTCTAACAATTCCGGTATAGGTCTTTATTATAGAATCACAGAACTGATAGGTATTGGAATGCTTACTGTGACATGTAGTGACTAGGCACTTTGGAGGAGCAAAATCAGGTGGATGGTTCCCCAGGACAAGACTATCATTCTCATAAGCACATACATTTCTCAGGTGAAAATCAGTTTAGCTACTTAAAAACAAGAAAGGGATTCATCTTATTAAGGATCCTTCTGTATCTGGCAAAGGAGCAGTGCTATCTTGTGACAAACAGAACAGTTCTGGAAAACCCTAAGATGCTTTTGAAAGACTTACTGAAGCTTTAGTCAGTATCTTTATCTATGGATCTAAGGTTTTTAACAGCAAGCTGGTGCAGGACATCTAATGATTTTGTTTGCAGGTGCCCTGTTCATGTTCAGTTAGGGTATTTAAAATGCATTTAATACAAAGCCCAAAGTGTAACAACACATGTATAACTGATCTGGATCCTAAGCTTTACTAGCAAAAAAAGGGTTTCAACAGGACTGTGGGGCAGGAAAGACATTATCATACAGCCCAACCAACTACTGCCTTTCCAGGCCATTACTTACAAGAGCCTTGTATGGTGATCATGGCCAGAAGACTGGCAGACATCAAGGAATTAGTGATCCACATAGTTACCCTTAGTACACCCAGGCCTGTGCTGTGTTATGCTGCACATGCAGCTTCACCTTCCTGCCTATATTGCACTGCGCATATCCTCGGGCTGCAAGATAAACTCAGCCAGCTGTCACTTGCAGGGAGTTCCTACTTGATGCAGGTGATTACGCTACCTGCATGCCCCTGCCTTTATCTGAAAGTGCAGAGGAAGCTCTCATGTGAACATTCCTTTTTGTTTGGCAGTGCAATCAAATACCTTGAATAAATAAAATGGGATAATATTCCATGAATGTGATCTGTACCGCATGCTGACTGGAAGCTTGCTAGATACTGCACAGCTTTGCGGTTCCCAGCATCAGATTACCTATTCTATCCTCTTTATAGTGGTAGTGCTAACAAATAGCTTTTTAGATGGTACTTTACCGCCTGTAAGTGCCTTTCCTACTCAGATTAAAAATCAGGACCTCCTGGTGCAAAGCACCTTGTATTCTGAAGAGACTTTGTGGTAGCTTTAGGCTGTACCTTTAAGATTTTCCACAGATCTTGAACAGGAAGTAGTAACATGTAAAGAAAGCACTATTTGGTGTAAAAAGGAATAATTGTAAGTTCTAAGCAATCCACTGGACAGATAACAAACATAAGCTAGTAATGAAAACCCTCTCTCCCCTGATTTCCTCACTCTGGGAGACAGTAACTTGCTTCTGCTTGACTTTGGCTGTGTTCTTTGTTTTGGCCGAGTATTGTAACAAAATAACTCTCTGCTCTTTTCTCGTGTCCCTTTGTGTTCAGGGGGTAAGGAGTGGGAAGCTATTAGCAGCTCCCCTGGTTTTTGACCAGGGGTTCTTGTGCTGCTTATAAATTGTAAATACCTGCAAGCACTGTATATTTTGTACATACTCATTGCATTTCATTGTAGATTGTAGTTTTGCTTGTAAATACAGCTTCATTTGCCTCCAACTAGGCTGGTCTGGCAATTTAATGTTGGGGGGATTTTCAACCCACCACAGACTACTTCTACTAAGCTGGAATAGAGATGTTCACATACCTTTTGTTTCCCAATATCCATAAGGCGGGTTGTGCCTCCCAGTCTCTCAATGTCCTTTGCAGCCACCTCCATCATGCGCCTGATTTCAGGCCTCTTCTCTGGCCACGCTGACACGCTCTGGATGGCCACCCATTGAGCCAGGCGCTGCAGAAAGGGGGAAAAGCAAAAGGGTTTCCTGCACAGGAATTATGGCATGGGAGGGAGGCACTACAAAAATACACCACCTTGACATTCAACTAATACTGTTCTAGTCAAACTTAACCTTGAGACAGAGCAGCTCTGTCCTTCTGTCAAAAGAATAACCATTAACATTACCCTCAAAAGCTCTCTAAAACCTCACTTTACAACTGCTGCCCATTCAGCATAGCACAAAGTCTACAGATACAGGTAAGCTTCTGAGCATATTGACAGCTTATGTGTACTGTGCCTCTCCAGCTGCAGTTCTTTAAGCATCCAGAAACAGTTTGCCTTTCAGGCTTCTCAGAAAGGCTGCCTTAGCTTTTTCACCCCTACATGAGATCAGCTGGAAGAAGTCAAGCTGAACACTTGGCATCTGTTGCCTGAGAGTTTACAGTGCTGTATCACTGATTGAAATGCAAGGTGCATAAATAGCAGGTTAAACAGTAATAAGCAGAAAGTTCTCTCTGTACCCCAACATGCACAGTTTCATATGACAAAGCTTTATTTCAGCCATGTTTGTATCTTTCCCATCTCAAAAGGGGAAAGGTAGTAGAAACCTAACTTGGCACTGAGGAACCAGCGCAAACTTCTTGTACCTCTAATGGTCACTGCTCACCTTGTCTAGTCATGGAGCATTTCCTCCAATCTACCATGGAGATTTAAGCCTTTGAATACAACTACGCCTCAGCTTAAGAAACAGTTTTCTACCTTGACTCAAATCAGTTACACCTGCTGCCTGCCCTCCTTCTCTCCCCAGTTACTTGGCATTTTTCTTATTTGGCATACCACACAGGTGTAACAACAAGCTTGACCAACAAACTCTTAATATCCCACAGCTGTCTATTGCAGGACAAAACTCAAAGAACGCTTACCTGAATATAGAGATCCTGGTGCTCATCAATGTACTTAAAAAGGGTTTCAAGAGCAGACATTTTCAGACCAGAATGAGATTGCTGAAGATGCTGTGACAGAAAAATATTTTACCATTCACAGCTTCAAAAAGCAAGTCAGTAACCAAGTAGACTCAGAAAACTTTCACCTTTCAGATGCTAGTGCCACACATCAGGCTGTGCTAATATAAAACTTGAGGCCACTCCCTCTCAAAACCACACTGAAGTGGTTACACAAAAGCATATTAAATCTTAACACAAGTGGTTCTGCCCCTCCCCCAAATAACTTTGCAAGTTAGTCTGAGCAAACTTGTCTATAGAGAGGCATGCATTTTACTTTACTGCAAAATTACAGGCGAAATGTTACTCAAAGGCAACTTCAAGAGCAGATTTCATTATGAGAGTTCAACTAATAGTGTGCCATTGAATGCTATCAGCTAGGCCTAAGAAAGCATCACACTTTGTGCTCTTCAAAGGAGGATAAAGGCAGGCTTAAAACTGTTTTCTTCAGCTTTAAAGTCCCAACCTGCTACTTAGCCTTCTCAAAGGTCACAGAAAAGCCAGAAGAACAGAAACCAGCTCCAGCAGGCTTTGAGCAAGTGGTCAATGACTACTTCAACACTACCATTTCCTTATTTTGTTGTAGTTTCAGCTGAACTTTATGAGATAAAATCCAAGACCTCCCCCTCCTCAGCTCACTTTCTTACCAGTCCAAAGTCCATATTAAAAAGACAATGTCCACTCAACCAACAAACTTCAATGTATTTCAAGTTAGAGCTGAAGATACTACACCTCCTTTAAGCCAGGAAAATAGAAAAGCCCCAGTGTGTGCAACACATTGAACATGCACATTCAGCAGCACCAACTGCTGTGATTCAGTGTTTTGTTCAGTCAGCTTTATGCCAGATCCTGTAAGCCTTTCTTCCACTTCCACACAGAAGTCACAAGACAAGTATGCTAGTTGTTAAGACATTTGACTGTCTTGGGATTTCCTGAACAGCTGACTACTCTACATAAGTGAATAAAGTCAAACTGCAGGTTGTCCCACACAACATGCTGTAATACAGTACATCCTACCACCTCCGATTCACAAAATAAAACACACTTTTTTTCCAAGCAGGATTATGCTTAGATCACTGATCTTTGACATACAAAAATCCTTTGACTCACTAGAGATTGCTTCTACTGAATTTAAAGCATCCATCAAGTTTAAATTTGGATAATGAGTTTTAAGCACCAATTAGAACCCCAAATCAGACCCCAATCATTCCACAGCCATGAATGGTGAAACTAACATCGTCAAAAAGACTACATAGACAGAGGCAAGTTAGAGCAATGCTTCTCATGGAAAACTGGTTTCCCTAATGAAGCCACTATCCTCAAACAGAGCTCAGACATGATTCACCTGCAGCTTTTCAGAGAAACCAGCAAATGCATCATTCCCGAGCACCTCAGCCAGGTCCTATAGCACCATCAAGGCCTTAGCTTCACAGAACAAACAATGCTACACAGAGACTGATATTCTGTCCAATACAAACAAGACCTGAACTACTTGCTAAGTCAGGGACTACTTTTAAGCATCACTTTAAACATAACTGCATAATAGTGAAAATTACAGGGCCCTTCCTACCTACACAGAAAGGGCTCCACAGTTCTACCTTTTCACAGCACTATAGCAGTTCCATTATGAAGTAAGATAACCAAACGGGCTATCAGTACACTACAGCAGCTTTGCCCTCCTTACCCACAGGCAAGACTAGTATCCCAGCTGACAGCGTTTAATCAAGCGGAGAGGTCTGTAGCACTAATAGAGCACTCACTGCCCTCCACAAGCCACTGAAAGTAGCTGCATACAGCCCCGTGCCCACATTACACGCCCTGCTAGCTAGGCTGAGGTTAACTTAAAAGGTCAGATTTGGGACTTGACAAGATTTGCAGCAAAAGTCACCGTTCGCCGCAGCTGCCAGCTCTGAGGGGAAAGCCTCGGGGAGGGAGGGAGAGCAGTCGCTGGTTTCCTAAAGACTGAAACAGGCTCACGGGGAGAGAGAACATGCGGAAGCGGACTGGGGGCAGTGGCGGTATCCCTCTGACAAGCAGCCACAGCGCTGCCGCGCCCGGGCCCAGACACGAAACTGGCCAGGCGCTTCTTACCGCAGACACAGAGCAAGGCCCGGCTCCGCAGGGACGCCGCGCACCCGGCGCCTCCCTGCAAGGCCGCGGTAAAGGCAGGCGTGGCTCTGCGCACCGGGCCACCGCGCCACAACGCGAAAGGACCCGACCCGACCCGACCCGGCCCGGCCCGGCCCGGCCCGGCCCGGCCCACCCCACGCACCGCAAAGCCGCCACTCACACCGCCCACAGCGTCCTGATTCCCTATTGCAGGCGTCAGCACCGCCACGGCGGAGCCTTAAATACCGCCGCGCTAGCCCCGCCCCGCGCCATGCGCCGCGGTGGCCAATCCCCGGGCAAAGAGAGGGAGGGCGGGGGCCGCGCGCATACCGGGGCGGGGCTTTGCTGGACGGCGGGGCGGGGCCGCGTCCTGAGGGGTGGGGGGCAGGGCTAGGGCTCGGGCTCTCCATCGCCCCCAGCGGCTGCGCCGGGCTACGGCGGAGGCGAGAGCTAAGCTGTGCTCGGTCCTGCATGCGGCAGCCACCAAAGGGTACTCGGGTGCTGATGAGCACCCCAGTGCTTCTCCAGTAATGAGCAAATGCATAAATAATGCCAGAGAAATATGAAAAATAATGTCAGAGATAATAAGGAAGAATATAATGTGGGCAAATGGAATATGGAAAAAATCTGGGAGAACTTGTCCAGACCCTGTCTGGACAACTGCATGATTCCTACCAAAGATGGAAGTGTCCTTATGACCTTTCTACATTTGTGGTTGAGATAGATTAAATGCATTTAGACAGGCAGAGCCTGCACATGGGTCTGGGAAATCCCAAGCACAAATACAGGCTGGGCAATGAATGAAGAGCAGCCCTGCAGAGGATTGGGGGAGAAGGGGGTGGACAAAAGAGTGATTATCAGCCAGCAACATGCACTAGCAACCCAGAAAACAGATCACACCCCGGGCTAAATCAAAATAAGCATTGCCAGGAAGTTGAGTGTGGTGATTCTACTCTGCTCTGGTGAGATGCCACCTGCAAAACTGTTTTGCTCTGGAGCCCCCAACACACAATGAACATGGAACTGCTTGAGCAAGTCCAGAAGAGAGCCACAAAGATGGTCATGGGGCTGGAGCATCTCTTCTATGAGGACAGGCTGAGTGAGTTGGGGTTGTGCATCATGGAGAAGACTCTGGAGAGACCTTGTAACAGCCTTCTAGTACCTAAAGCAGGGCTACAGGAAAGATGGAAAATGTAGTGATTGGATAAGTGGAAACAGTTTCAGAAGAAAAAAAAAATAAAAGAAAAAAGAAAGAGGGAAGACTTAGACTAGATATTAGGAAGAAATTTTCCACCATGAGGGTGGTGAGACACTGCAACACATTGCTCACAGCAGTTGTGGATATCCCACTGAGAAGCATTCAAGGCCAGGCTGGAAGAAGCTTTGAGCAACCTTGTCTAGTGGAAGTTGCCCCTACCCATGGTAGGGGAGTTGGAACAACATTATATTTATGGTCCCTTCCAATCCAAAGCATTCAATGATTCTATGATTTACATGTGGTATATATAGATTAGATGAGAAAAGTTTAATACAAACAGTGAGATGCAAAAGCAAAGTCAGATCACCTAGTGAAGAGTTTCCTTGGCTCCTAACAAGGTTGGAAAGGCATAACGTCATTCTATGCACAGAAAGATAAAAGTTCAGGCAAGGTTTACTATCACCCAGCTCCTGGCCTAAATGAGGCAAGTCCTTTTAAGAGGGGAACTGCTAAGGGTTCTTCTGTCCATGAGTAATTGAATAGCTTTGATATGTATAGCTGTTAACCATGTATGCATGTAATAATTTGGTAACTCATATTGCTTTATAGGCATTCTTAAAAGAACTGTAAAAATGGTGATTTGCCACAGGCTGTAGTAAAAACATTTGTTGCCTGAGGGAGCTTCACCACTCAGTCAAAACTGTTGGATGGTGTAGTTCTCAGTGCCACATTAGGAAATGTGCTGATAAAAGATGCTAAAAGCATGATGCCAAGAGATGGAGTCAGGACACAGAAGGAAAATAGAATAACAAGATGACCCTGAGGATTGCAGAAATAAATCTGGGAGCTCATGTGCTGGAAATGAGTGATAAGGAGTGCAGATTACTAGCTAGTCAAGGGAGGTTTGTGAGCTAGTGGGAGCTGCCACAAGAGAGAAAAACATAATTTGGGAACTTGGCAGGTGGGTCTGGGGGCTTAGCAAGTGCTAGGACCTTGTGCAAGGCTGTGGTGATTGTTATTCCATGTGGGCCTTCAGGCACAGCTCCAATCACCCATGGATGATGAATTGAAACCACAACAGCAGGTCTCTGGAGGTCACTCTGATGGTCAGAGAAAGGCAAAGTCTCTGAGCATACAAATTTAGCTTAAGTAACCTATAGAAACGATTGAGGAAAAAACACAAAGCGTGCTTTATGCTGGGGTTAATGCACAGGGGGAGGAAAATAGTTATTGATTGTGTCCATAAGGGCCTGAGAGCATACCTTCCCCTGCACTTTTGGCCATCTGGGCTAAGGACGAGCCAAGGATGAAGTAGTGAGGGCTGCCCTGTCCCGCTGGTGATGGGGATTCCTGGTGACCTCCTTCCATTCTCATGTTCCTACATGGACATAATTTTTGGTACTTTTCCCCTACATCCAGAACATACTCCACAAACCAAAAATACGAATCAAGGACAATAGCCGAAAAGATCCAAAGCATTAGGGAAGCACACAGTGCAGTCTACTGTTTTATCAGAGTTTTCTATATGCTTATATTAATCTAAAATCCACAAAGGATTATCTGAAGAGCAAACACAGAAACCACACAGCAGCTTACCCCTGTGAAAACAATGACTTTTTGGAAAATAACAGGCTAAATTATCAGCTTTAAGAGCCTTGTAAATTGTCTTTGAGGAAATGCAGTTCTGGTTTACAAGGATGGTAATTTGGAGGTGAAAAGAATATATGCATACATAAAAATCCTTAGGGAACAGATTTAGAAGGGAAGGGTAGGAAAAGACATTTATCAGAAATGGTCTAGAGACAGAGGATGACGAAGCAAGGTACTTTATAAAGAAAATAATAAGGATGTTTAGCCTTGTCCAAGTGAAGCTATCTAAACATCTAAGCTGCTCTATTTCTTTTGTCAGTGTTGTTGCTGAAACATTGTTTTTCCAAAGAAATAACTTGTAGATATTTTTGTCATTGAAAACATTAAAAACATTGAAAACATTGAAAAGCAGTTTACTTTCCCATGCAGAACCTTGTTGTGGGATAGAGAACTGTATAACTAAGCTTGGGCTTTGCTCTGGTAGCCATTTGTCAGTGATCAGATGACTGTTTTCTGGGTTACTCACTGCCTTCTGATCACAAGCACAAAATCTTTCCTGAGAACAGAGTAGGCTACTATTTGTGTTGAACCCAGAAAGAGGTAAAGCTTATGGGCCAAATCAAATGATGGAGTTACACCTATTCCTGATGGGTTTGATTTTGTTGACTAAAGGTGAACAAAGCTGCTTATGCCTGGAAATTGCCTCGCTTTAGACATTCCAGCAATGTAAGCCTCATCTATTACCTCTGGCTTTTCAAATTCAAGTGGTAGGAGGAACGTGGCCTCACAGCCTAAACTCATTTAGAGGAACAACGCTAAACTAAAACAAATCAAAATATTTGCTGTCACTTTTTTTCCCAGTCAGTAGTATGGTTCCAGAAGTAATCTTCCTCTGGCCTCCACAAAAGCAGGGGTTCCTATGTGATAGATGCAGTTGTAGAATGATGAATGCTTTAAATGTGTTCATGACCCTCCCAATGTGTATATATATATGTGTGTGCTATATAGTAATTAATGAGTTTGATCTCCACAAGCTTTCTCCAACAAAAGAATCACTGTTTTCCTTCTCAACAAGCAAAGTAATTAATCAAAGTACAGGGCAGCTTACACTTAACCCAGGTAGAAGACTTTGATGTTTATGTGAGAGAGCTGAGTGTGGAGTGCCTGTGTGCCTGAGTCAGAATCCTGTTGGCAAGTGCTGTGTCCCTACATTGGACTATGCACCCAGCTTTTACTATTGTGGACAAAGTTGTGGATGCAGAGGAGTGCTCTGATTCTGACAGGAATTGAATCTAAATATAAAGTCCTGGTCTCGTGATCCTTAGTTCCTATGCTCTCATAATGAGGGACTGGTATGAAATGGGGCTCACACAGCCCATCAGACCAAGTAATAATAAATACCAAAGGACCATTTTCACTCTCTACTTCTTCCCTTCCTCTGCTACACTATTTACTGGGTGCTCTGTTTGTCATCTCCAGAGTCCTCTCACTATACTCAGCCAGGAAAGTGGAGAATCTATATTCCCAGGGATTACCCTGTGGCTCCATCCAGTCCAATACAGAACAGACATCTGAACTGATCCCTCAGGAGACCCTCCTAAGGTTGGGCTGCTGTGCAGCAGACAGATGAGCCTGCTGGAGCAAGCAGTACAGTGAGGTGGCTCTCTGCTACTGTGCTAGGTTGACTTTCCGGCTTGGTTCGCACAAACTTGATGAGCTGTGCTCTGTGCCCTGCAGTGGGAGTTCAGATGCTGAGGATGCCCAGGATGCTAAGGATTAAGGGTTCTTCTTCCTTACTGATCCCTATAAACTTCTTCCTGTCCCCAGCTGCCTGACTCGGTGGCGGATGCATCAAACCTTTTTACAACTCTGATAGCCCCTATATCAATAAGGTTGTAACTCTCTTGTTAGAAAACACACTCAAAATCTTGCTGCAACTTCAGATCCTTCAGTGTCTTTCAGAAAGTACCAAAATTTGATTACTTTAAGCCTTCCATAGTTACTCATTGCTTCACTAAGCCAATTCAGGACACCGTAGATCTTAAAGTCTCTCATCTTAGGCAATAGATTTATCTGCAAACCGTGAAAGCACAGTGTGGAATACAAGGGTCTTGCTGTGCAGTGCTACATAACTCTTCACTCCTTTATTTATTTTTTCCCCCTATCTTTATCTGGGGTGGTTTTGCCACTCTCTGTGAGTGCTGTTTTGCTGAGTCTGTATGCTATAATGCAACCTGTGTTTTCTGTGTCTTCTTGTCAGGATGCAACAGTGACATGTTGGAAATGTGATGTTAAGAATCAAAAACAAACCTGAAGACTGGCCTAACCTGTATAGAGGGCTGGAGAGGCTGCCTTAAATTAAAGAGAGCAGCAGAGAAAAGGACAAAAAGAAACTCTTCTGAATTTATTATGTAGGTTGTTCAAACATCCCATTGCACTGCCCTAATGTTGCCCAGGAACAGGCAGACTTTCTATTTTGGGGATCTTTGTCTCAGAGATGGCAGGTTCTGTTCCCTCTTCTGATTGTTGAGGGACAGATGAAAAATTGATGGGAGAGGCTGCTAACAAATTGTTCTTCACTAGCACCTTGGAGGACTGGCTCACAAACTGCAGAGCCAACATATCTTGGAAAGTCATTGAACAGCCATGCCAAATGATTCCTTGCTTGCTGAAGTGTTAGTCCAGCTGTGCCAGTGTTCTAAAAGGAACAAAGATGCACCTGTGTCTCTTCATACAATGCCTGTTCATCCACCTAAGAATCCCTAAAGGACTCTGTGCTTCTGTCTGCGTGCCCTGATGCTCTGCATTAATACAAGGCAATGGCTCAAATGGGAGAAGTTATATGTGTGTTATGAAACAAGCAAGTGTAATAGACAGGCAAGCAAAGGGTCAATAGCCCAGCTACATGTGGTCTGACTGCAGATGAGAACCACAGTCCTTGGAGACTGCTTCATTCCAGCACTTTTCTTTGGAATGACCACAAAGCCCCAGTGCCAAAACATTTACCCTTCTGCAGCTTAATCTCTACTACCCTGTATTTCATCCCAACACCATGCCCAGTTTATCCACACTGAAAGTGCACAGAATACACCATGTGCGTGAGGAGATGTCATTTTCAGTTTCTCCTTGAATATATTTTGGAGTGTTGGGAGATTTTATTTCAGTCTTTTATAAGTTGTTGAATTGCCAAAGTGCCAAAGTGAAAAATAAATATTAAAAAGACTTGGCCAGCTCTGCATGTTCTCCTCAATGAAATGGCACTTAAGTGATTCCCCAGATGGAATTTCCCTCCCAGACTGCAGCTCTGCAGGACTTCTCTTCAGTGCCTGTTGTGGTTTCACCATGGTTCTTTTCCCCACCCTCTGGTGGGTTTCCCCTCTTCCCATTCTGAGGGTCATATCCAAATTAATGCAATCCCTGGTTTTCATTTTGAGAGGCTCGCTAGGAGTTCTTTTGTTAAGAACAGGTGTGTGTGCATCCATACAGCATGGGCTGAGCACACACTTTTGTTATATGCAGGAAACAGTCACAAACCCAAGGAATATTAAATACTCTCTAGTAATGGTATCTACTTTTATGTACCTTACTGTAAATCAAAAGTAAATCCACTTCAAAAGAAGCCTCTTGCTAAGGATGTGGAAGAAGGACTCCTACAATGCTCAAGGTTTTCTGAGAAGAGAGATGACCTCCCAGATAATTACAAGCTAAGAAGAATAGAAAGAGTAAATCACTGACAAATAAGGAGAACTGGGGAAAAAAAAAATTAAGTAGGGGAGAAAATGTGGTTGCACTAACGTAAAATGACAGAAAACAGAAGGCAGGAAGGGATGACAACACGTAAGTTTGGGAAAAAAAATAAGAAAAGCAATGCCAATTCAATCACAAGAAGTTCTGGAGCAGAAGCTTTATTACACAAAGGCATTTTCCAAACTTTTATGAAATTCTAGTTTTAAGAAAAAGGACAAAGTTTTTATTATCCATTGCACAAGCGTAATCATATGCCCTAAAACTGAAAGATACTTACATTGCCAAAGCCACTAAAAACCATGGGATGACTTCTGCTAACTGCAGTGGCTATTGGCTCCAGCCCATATCAAATTAAGTTTGTTCAAAATATGTTATTGCCTTGTAAAGTATTTCTCAGCCAACTTCGTCTCTCATCAAAGGACAGCTCACAAAACCCATTGTGGCCTGGTGGGAAGAGCTGACTCAATGCCAGATTTTAAAATAGCATAGGAAGAGAAGGAGAGGAATGTTACATCTCCTGGAGTAACCAAGTGAAGTCTACCAAGTAAACCATACACACCAGCATAGCTTTGATGAGAAGCAAATGCTCCTCTCTGCTGTTTTTGTAAAAGGAGGCGCATTGCATGATGGATACAAAGATTGTACCTGCAGAAGATGTGGAAAACCACTTCTGAGGCTTCTCAGACACAGACAGCTCTGCTCCAAACAGAAGGCAGTGCCATGTCATTCCTCGTTTGCTACATTGGTTGTTGGTGTCTGTGTAGCAACGATCCCTCAGAAATAGGCCTGGCCACCAGAACCACTCAAGCTCCCAGAGGGTGCTTCTATGAAAGAAGAGGAACACCATATAGCAGTGGCACTGCTGCTGCTGCTGAGGCAGCTGGACAGGATCCTACACAGAATTCTTGCTCAAGAGTAACACAGTGGAGTCACTCACAAGAATGAGTATTTGACCTTGGTATAATTATGAGAGACCTGTTGTAAGCAGTGCAGCAAGTAAATTGTCTGCTCATCCCTAAGCAAATGTCATACAACATTGGATGTGTGCAGACTAACATTACCTAGAGAAAAAGCTAATTGCTTGCAAAGAGTGATAGAAAATTGAATTTCACGAATGGGTTGTTTGGCACTTTTCTCCATGCCCAGCCATTCATCATTCACAAAAAACCTGCAACAAAGAGCTTCAAGGGAATAATTGAAAGCAAGTTGTAAGGAACTGACACTGTGAGGCATCCATGATCCTGCTAGTCCTTTTTTTTACTATTTTTAATTTATTTTTTTATTTCAGATTTGGATTTTCAGAAGAGAACTCGAGAAACAGACATATCCACCTGTAAAAGAACCATGACCTGTCATATGTAATGGCTATATTAAATTTGGGGTTTTTTTAATGCACAGTACACAAAAGGAAAAAAGGCAAAACAATCAGAAAAAATGCTATGAGTTCAGATTTGCTTATGTGAATAGAGAAAGTAGGGACAGATTCCCTCTGGAAGGTCTATGCATAGTCTACAAAACCTTTCATGTGCAATATCGAAAGTATCCACTTGGTGGTCACTTGTGCCTGCAATGGTGATGCTTTTTTCCATCTCCAAGGATCAGTTACTCGCTTTCCATTTCTCTCCTAGTAGCAGTGTGCAGCCCTCTGGAAACACCTGGGCTGCGTTTTAAAATCCGTGGCACAACAAGACGCAGGTGGGTAGGCCTCGGCTATCTGAGATCGGTCTGCAAGTGAAATACAATTAAAATCACCCTTGTGCAAATTCCTAACATTAACTCATTTCAGAGAGTCTGCAGTGATAGAGCTGCACTGGTTTTCATCTATATGACAACGTGGTAACTTTTCTGACAGTATCCAAGCCTGAAAAACTTCTTCTCAATCAAGCCACTGCAATATATACAGTAGTCATTAGACTAGAAAAGATGCTTACTCTTTAGAGCTAATACATATCCAGATGAGTGCAGCCCTGTGCAAAATCCTGTGGAAATTACTTCAGATCACTCATGTAAATAACCACACAATGCAAGAGGCCGCAGGGAGTTAGCTTATTACATGGTGTTTCTTTTTATTTCTACACAACCTTAAGTCCAGCTTCAAAATACTTCTGGAATTGCTTCAGACTCTCATAAAGGGAGGCTACAAAGAGCCAGATTCAGTACTGGTATAATGAGATCATTTGGCCTGAACTTGGTATGAAGAATAGACACTGCATATAGAAAGACTGGGAAAGGACTGTAGCATATTCCCTGCTTTGTTCTTTCTTTCAGGCGTTGCAGGCAGACATTTCCCCCTTTCACACACACAGACAGGCAAAAAATAAGACACACAGCAGCAGATTCCACTGGGGAGCCTCTACTTAGACTAGAGAAATTGTCACGGAGTTGAGAACTTGCTTGCCAAACCCAGTCAAGACAATTCCACTTGTAATTCCACTCATAGACTGATTGAGCTTCATTTTACAGCTAATTAAGCTATTTTGTCCTGTTGGTGAATAGACAAACAGACACAAATAGCAAAGAATGTAGCAGAGAAGCCTTAGGCAATGCTGTGTTTGGCATAATTTTTGTTATGTGGACAAAAATTCCTGAGTATTTTTGCATCTTGATTGTTCCATCTAATCTGAAGAATTACAAGTAAACCACAGTCTGCCATACTCACTGCCAAGGTATATGACTGGCTTCTTCAGGCAGTACCATTTCCAAATGAGAGGGAAAAGCTGGCATGAGGCTAATATGGAGATTAGCTGGAAGGAGTGGAAATAAGAAAGTCATAAAAGGGAAGGAGAAAATAAGCATCTTTGGTTTTCATGAGCAACTCTGCCTAAGAAATAACTGCTGCAAATTAAAAAGCAAACAGGACAAAATACATGACAAATTCTTCATTCTATGTATACATGGGTACGTTTCTGGGTTTGGTTTTGGTTTGGTTTCCTGTCTAAACACTTTCCCTTGTAAGGGAAAAGACCTGTCCACAAAGCTAAACTTCGTATTTTATATCGTGCCATTTTCCTGCTTCTGTTCTGCAACACGACCCAATAAACTCACTGCCCGCTGGTGCAATGAAACTTCTGTGAGTAGGCTGAAACATATTCTTTTTGATTAATGGCATGAATGAGAAAATGCATTTGGATTCCTCTGCTAGACTTGGTGCTCTGCAGGGGAATTTTGCTGCCTAAAGGACATGTTCAAACCTATGTCAAAACCTTGTGATGTTTTTCGGCAACTCAACTTTGCCACAGGAAATCAGAAAGAAATATTTATACATTAAAATACATTTTCAAGGTTTGAACAGCACTTGAAAGGTTCCTCAGCATCCAGCAGGAAAATAAGAGATGCATGTGTGCTCCTGAGACAGATTAGCAGGATCGTACCCTGTTTCCAGAGATAGCATCATGCTAATCATAGAAGGTGATGAAATTAATCAAATGGGACAAAACCTCCTAATGAACCTGTTTTACATTTCATTAACTTGAGTGCCAAGGTAGTTCTCAGTGACTGATTTGTTTTTTTCTTTTAAACTCAAAAGAATTAAGTAATTAGGCAAATAAAGATTGTCAGCCTAATCCAACTTTTGCAACCCAGAGAAATGTGTGGGCTCAGCAGCTCCTGGGGCTGAGGACTCCCAACAATCCTTGCTTCAGGAACTGCTGAGACCACTTCTTGAGAGACAGCACAGGTAGACACCATGCCAGGCTCCTTCACCTTGGCAGTGCCAAGGCACCTTGCTCCTGACTACTGAAGCCTCTGGTTATTCCAGCTCTCAACTGTCCCCAGTGATGTACAATTTTGTGATGTGCCCAACACAGTGATGAAGAGGAGACCAACTTGACATTGTCATTGTGCTCTAAGCAGTAATTCAAACAGTTTGGCAATTTAATAGGGTAGGAACTACTGCAGTTAGTCCAAGTTTATTTTTACTGCCCTTGATATCACTTCCTTTAATTCAGCTTCTACTAATTAATTTCCATCAAGCTTAATTCTCAGTTAAAATTAGAATGGGAATATTGCTTCCTTTAGGAATCCAGGAACGTAGAATGAAATAGTCACATTTTAATATACACAGGAAGCAAAGCTTCTCTGATGCAGAGACTTTTTTTTTTTTTCCAAGGGAAAATTGCTAGGGGACAGAGAGATGCTCAGATGCATATTATATAGAGGATGGACTAGAATGAACTCTGTTAGTCTGAAGAACCTTGAAGTTTAGGGACATGTAAAACTAGCTTTGAATTTTTGCAGCTAGCAACAGACTGCTATTAAAGGCCAAAGTTTCACCTAGGCTTTTATCTTTTGCTAAACCCAAGCTTTCTGGGTCAATCCTTGTTCCATTCTAAAGACGTCTATGCATACGTCCATTTGTATACAGGTACATACATGAAGGTATGTGTACCCCCCCACACACATATATTTGACAGATTTGTCCAACTTTTCACTCCTACTAAAGCTGGAGGGATATGTGAAAGTTCAGAGACTAGATCAAACCAGATACAAACTGTTTCCACTGTCTGAATGCTCTACTGAAATCTTTTGGGAAGGCCAGGCTTTGTTCCCTGAAAATGCCTCCAAGGGGATCGATCATAAAATGAACCTAGTAAACAGACTGGTGTGAATGTCATGCAACTTGCAGTTGCTTCATTAGACTCCTGTCACCTTTTACTTCTATTTCATATTGAAACTATTTAAAAAATATTAAAGCTATGCTAAAAACTGTTCTTACTTGCTTAGTCTATTTCTTCTTATTCCAACACTTCAAAGCAGTAGTCACCTGCATGTTGAAGGCAGAATTGCACTTGCTACGTGTAGAAGCTGTTCCAAAAACTAAGTGAGGATGTGGGCTCCTTACACTTCCCAAAATCCAGCAAATTTTCGCTGGCACCTTGGTAGGAAATAAAAAGCACACTCGGAAACCTACAGGTGCTGCCTTCTGCGCTAACTACCCTGATCCAGCCGCCAAGTAGACAGTGGAGGCGCATGGCTGGGGTGCAAATGGGAACAGAAACCTTGCTTTCAGCAACCATTTCCATTTAGATCACCTTATCTGCAGCATCAGATTGGACCAGTAATGTGGAGGCATGCAATGCAGCTGAGCCAGTGGGACAGTCCTGCCTCCTGCATCCCAGAGCGGCTGGCCCTGCAGCACACCTCCCTGCTGCAGACCTCCCAGCATGGCTAGTGATATCCTCAGGACTTCCTAACCTATTTGAGGATAACCTCAGCAAAGGACTGCTTTACCATTCTCTGTCCTGTTAGCGAGGCAACTCACTGGACAGTGAAACACATCACTTCCTGGGGAGAGGATTGCATTAGGCAGGGAGACCAAGAGGAAAATAGGAACGGTGGAGGAAGAGCAGGGAAGAACATGCTTGTTTGTTTCCACAGCAATTAGAGCAGTTCAGCCACGATACCTAACCAGATCTGGTCTCCATGTTTTGTTCCTAGCTCAAAGTCAGGAATAACTAAGATTTGTTTTTAGAACTTTCATTAACACACAAGTGATACACATGGAGAATTTCACAGACATGAAATAATAATATACAATATGCCCCATTCCTGGAAGCATTCAAGGTCAGGATGGACAGGGCTCCGAGCGACATGATCTAGAGGAAGGGATCCCTGCTCACTGCAGGAAGGTTGGACTAGATGATCTTGAAAAGTCCCTTCCAAGCCAAACTGTTCTATGAGTCTATGGCAACAGCCTTTGGGAATGCTGACACAGAGAAATCAAGGTCCACACTTTCAAAAATAAAATGTGTTATATATATATATGTATATATATATATATATATGCATATATATTTTTTAATATATATATATATATGTATATAAAATTTTGGTAGTGCCTAAACAATTACCCAGACAGCTCAGGACCAAGGAGTAGGAAGATATTCTGATGCTTGCATCTTCTCCACCATCTGCATCCATCTTTGATTTTGGATACATCTCTCTTCACCTCAGATTTGTTCCAGACATCAATATGGCAGATTTGCAGTTTTCCCTCCTAGGTGGCAGCAGCAGTTGGTGATGGTTGGCTGTGTCCAAGCCTAGCTGCTACTCCCTGAAGAGGAATGGCCAAGCAAGACTCCCTCTTGCCCTTCCCCACTTAGTGACCTAAGAATTTCCAAATGAACGGCCAAAACTGGTCAGAGACAACTTGGGACAGTATTTTGTATCAGACTGAGAAGTAGAATTGAAGCTTTCAGTTTCTAGTTGCCCAGGTAGTCTTTCCTGCTTGCTACATTCCAAGAAACAGATTGTTATCACCAGGGCCTCAACAGGAAGCTTCCTCTTGGAAAAAGTATTGGGAGGGGGAAAACAAACAAACAAACAAAATATGGTCCCAGACAGCCTCTGCAGGTGAAGAAATGATGTGGTGAAGGAGAGAGTGAGCAGAACACACTAACCATGGAAGACATGGAGAGTGGGAGAGTGATAACAATAGTGCCTCTGAGACTCTTGGGAGATGACAGTGAGTTTGCTTGTTGTGAATCCTCTTCCCCTCTCCTAAGAAGCTGGAACTTTTTCAGCAGTGTTTTTATCTTTCCATTTTCTTCCCTGTCATAGTTTGCCATCTACATAGAAGCTCTGTTTCAAGCCCTGCTCTGCTAGGTAGGGGAGAATTGTACTGACCAGGCACCTGTGCTCTTCCCCTTGCTGTTCTGAAGGTAAAATTCCACCGTTATCAATAGACACATCTTTCTTTTCTAACAGCATGTAGTGGGAAATATTTTCCATGAAGTTGAGCGTGATGGTACGGAACATATAACCTGAATCCAGCTCTCCATCAATGAACTTTCCCTTTTTAACCTTAAATTAATATACTAACAAAATGCACACCTATACTGTACAAAATGCACATTAAAATGAGTCTGTCAAATTATTCTGCAACTCTCCAGCCATGGGTCATATTCTTCTGTTCTTACTCATTTTGGCAAATAATTTATTCTCTGAGCGTCTTCATTAACTGCAATTTATCTTTCTGCTATGGGATGGCAAGTAGCCTGAGGTAACCAACCATACAAGGAAAAGAAAATTAATTTGGTCCTTATTCATCATTCCTGATAGTAAACCTGAATCAGAGACACCTTTATTACATTGGGCTGTACTTTAGAATGTGAATTTTCCCACTGAAAAATGTAATGGTGGGATGCTATGAAGTGGGAGTCAAGGGAGGAAAAAGTGACTGTGGTGGTCTGAAAAGCGAACATCTGCACCTTGACTGAGGAGACGATGCCAGGATCTTGCTTGCCTCACACGAACAAACATCTGGGTCTTTGACCCCTTAGAAACGTTAAGAGAGTTAAATATATTATCATGGAGCTGACCGCTTCTCAGGGAGAGACATAGCCACAGATACTGTCTCTGCCCGATGTCAGGGCACCCTTGCCCCCCGGCCACCTTGCCCTGGTTTGGCGTTGTGTTCCATGAGGCCGCTCCGCTGGCTTCCTCCCGCGGCTTCCGAGGGCCGTGGGGGTGCTGGGCAGGAGCCAGCCGCATCCCCGTGGCCGGGACAGGCTGTTGGAAACTGCTGGAGAGTCAAGGGCTAACCCAGCGTGGCTGCGCCGGCAGTTGTGGTGGGCACCTGAGTCGCTTCTCTCTCCCTCTCCCTTAGCCCTGGGCGGATAAAACTGGACAAGCTCCTCAAGAATAAAGAACTTTGAGGGTTGTTCCCCCCCGCATTTGATGGAAGGTGAACCTCTCGCCAGAATGAACCTTCCGTCTCCATGCTGCCCCTTTCCGAGTGTCGGGCAGCCGCCAGGGTGTGAAAGATTTCCCACAGCAGCTTCCATCACCCGTCAAAACCCCTTTTATTCTCGGGTGAGCAACTCAAAGGGCGAAGTAGCGGGAGGAGGGGGAGCCCGGGGAGAGGTGGCCGCAGGGGCCGCCTGGCACGGGGGAGAGGAGACAAAAGCCGGCGGAGCTACGTGGCTCAAATTCAAAAGGGGCGCTCCAGTCTTCGTAAGGGCAGCACCGGCCCAGGAGGAGGGAGGGGGAGCGGCGGGGGGGCGGGAGCGGGGCCGGTGCCCGACGGCGAAGCCGTGGGGAGGCGGGGCGGGAGTGGGGCCGGTGCCCGACGGCGGAGCCGTGGGGAGGCGACGGGGCGGAGGGCATTTGGCGATGGGCGCCGGCGGGGAGCGGGACAAGCGTACGAGGTGGGGAGCGTGGCACCCCCGGCCGCTGCCGCTGCCCTTCGCTCGGGGACGCAGCAGCTGAAGCGGCCGCCTATGAGCCCAGCCCGGGCGCGACGATGAGGGGCATCCCCGGCTTAAAGCGGCTGCGGCTCAAAATCTGGCGGCGATGCACCCTGGTGCTCCTCCTCCTTTGGGCTGCCTGCTGGATGGTGGTGAGCGCCTTACTGTTCTTCCTCCACAAGAGCGTCTTCTCCGAGCGCTGCACGGACGAGAAAAGCCACCGGATCCTGGCCAAGCTGGTACGTGCCCCAGCGGGACTCGGGACATTACCCGGGGGCTGCCCGGCAGGATATGGTACTGGCAGTCCGTCAGGGCTGCGAGGAACCGAGCGCCCAGCCGAGCTTCCGCCGGGGCACTCCTGCCCGGCTCCGTCCCGCCGGAGCTGCCGCATCATTGACGCTGCCTCGGCGGGCAGGAGGCTGCTTCCCTCCCTGCCTCCTTTCCCGGGGCGAGGGCAGGTGCAGGTAGCGGGCCGGCTCCGGGCACGGGGTGCAGGAGCGCTTCCCCAGAGCTTTGGAAAGGGCAGCTCGGCATCCCGTACGCTCTCAAGCGAGGGGAGCGGGGCGGGGTGAGAGCCGGGGCGGGGAGGGTGGCGAAACGAACAACCTCCCTCCAGGTTTTTGTTTTATTTAGCCTAAAAGATGTTTGTGCAAAAGTCTTCCCTCAGAAATGCCGCACGGCTTGTAATGCTTCCTTTATGTCTGGCGGGGGTTGGTTAAGGTGCAGTTACTAAAAAATCAAGAAAGGACTTGAGAATAATCATAAAAATCTCCCTTAAAAAAACAAACCAAAACAAACAAAAAACACCCCCATAGGTTTAGAACTGTATAGAAAACACTTCAAGAAGAGAAACAGCACGGGTTAATGTTTTGAGTTAATTAAGGTATTTGTAGTGCCAGTGGTTAGGTGGGAAGGAAAGAATCCTAATGGAAATGAAATAATCTATTACTGCAGAAAGCAAAACCCCATCGTAGGTATTCCCGAATTCTTTATAATGAAGGAAGAGAAACTATATGCAGCGGTGCTGACGCTGTGTTTTTAATGGCAGTGAGATACAATTTCTTTACCCCAGCAGTTAACCTGAAGCACAGCTGAGCTGGGGATTGCAGCTGAAGGAGTGAATCCTGCCCCCTCCTTACGTGGCTTGGGAAAAGCACAGAGGTGCAAGGAGCTGCAAGCTCAGGGGGACCTGGCTCTTGCCATCACACTTGCCAGTAAACCAATGGACAGTGAGAGTTATTGCTGTTCTTCAGTTTGGACCAGAGTTAGGCACCACTTCCAAAGGCTGGGCAGGGATCAGATTTCAGGCACAAGCTTGGATTGTCTCTGTCACGGTGTGATGGGTCAGTTTCAGGCCTTCCTTTCAGGGGAAGGGTAGCTGAGATTGCCGTGCTGATCTGTTTCTGTTTCTGTAGGTGAGTCTTCAATAGTATGGTTAAAACTTGTGACAGTTTTCTCAGATGATGTTGGAAAGAGATCTTCCTTGTAGTGGAACAATTAGAAGAAGAGCTCATCTTCATCAGCCCTGAAATAAGTCTTCACACTTCTTCCAAGCATGGCATGACTTTCACAGTTAGAGAAAGTGCAATTGGTCTATGAAACAAACAGTCTGCTATCTGGAGTCTCATGCCTTGTGTTAAGCAAAGTTTGACTTCCAAGAAAAGTTATTTTACTAGTCGTCTGTCATATTTTCAGCAGGAGAGAAGATGAGCTATTTGGAGTAAGTGGATGAAAATTGTGTGGTTGCATACCCTTGCAAGTGGTATTTCTGAAGGTTAATTTCCTCCTGAGCAAAAGGTACATCTGTACAAGTGTGTGCTGCGCTGGGAAGGCTGGAGCAGCAGTGGCCATTTTGCAGAGGCCAAGTTCAACTCTCAGAAAAACCACTTACTCTTTCCTAACACCAATCTCATCTTCATTTACACTGAACACACTGAATTGTAGCAATCAAATTTCTGCTTTCCCTGGAGACATTGATTAATTCTGATGTGTGCCAAAGCTTTGCTCAGGATTGAATTTACATAGAAGTACTTGGTAAGAAGTCAGGACTCTGTCTGGGGCCTGATCTGCACAAAACTGATGCTGGTATAGTAACTTATTTAAAATTATATAAATCCTTAGTGGGGTTTGCATTCGTTTGAACTTTGATGTGAATTTAAACTCAGCCTTTTTTAACTTCTCCTGATCAGCAAACTAAGGATATTAAAAGTGATGTAGCCAATTTTAAACAGAAAGAGAGGAGTGAGTCCAAACCATGTTTGCATTTTGTGCAGTATAGCTGCTTTTCTATAAGGCTTTTGGCTTTGTATCACTTTCATATTTTACTTTTAAGAATCTGGCACTTAGTGCCATTCAAGGGGTGCTCATTAGGTAGATTTAAAACTCTCCCATCAGCAGATCTCAAAATGCAGTCATTAAGACATGACAGAAGCGTGGAGGGCCATTTCTGGAAGATTTTTTGGGGGAAATTGATTCTTCTTTTTACCAGCAGCCATCATGATGACATTAAATCTTGTAAAGTTTGCAGTTAGTACAAAGATTCCTGGGTTGGTAAATAATAAACAGACCATCTTTTCATGACAGATTAATGTGGATCACCTGGTTAAGTGTTTTCAATCCACCTGAATGTGTTTCAGTACAGTATAATTCAAGCTAGAACGCTGGGGAGCACAAGAGTACAAGCTATGCCAATAGGATGGAAGACTGTCTTGTAAACCTCTGTGACTTTGGAAAGGATGTAGGGGTCAAATAATTGCTTCAGCATGAACTGCTAGTGTAGAGTTTGCCTAGAAGGTTGATCTAATCTTTGAGTGTCTCCATAAAGGAGAATTAGGGTAGGGCTGTTGACAGTCTTTGCAGCACTGGACAACAGTGTTCAGTTCTGATGTCTGTCCTTCTAAGGTTGGAAGAAGGGGAAATAAAGAGAAGAAACAGGGAAGGAATAGAAACACAAACCCCATGTGGGTACTGAAAAAGAAATGATATAGTGGAGGGACTGGGGAGCTAAGCTTAGTTAGTGTAGTATGCTCATGACAAATATAAAACACTAGAAGTTTGAACAATGGGGTGGGTAATGAGGACATGAAGGTGCAGTCAGCCTTTGCTGACCTTCTAGATTATAATGAACAGGAAATGAGGGATATTTTTAAAGCTGCTGAGGGACTCACAGCTCACTAAATTCTGTGAGCAAAAAGAGACACCTTGAAAATTGTTCAAACTTCTCAATAGCTTTTGAGGAAGCCTTTTTGAAATTCTTGCTTACTTGGGTGACCAGCAGAAAACGTTATTTCTGGGAGGCTGATCTATATTTCATCACTGTGAAACCAGGGACCTCTTGGTCATCTCCTCCTTTATAGATCCTAGTTTACAAACCAGTTCAGTGTAAGAAGAATCTGATTCAGAGACAGTTTGTCAGATACTAGGTTAATAAGAGAGAAAGGATCCTCAGTCCATCCCATATTAATAAGCACCCTGGGCATGGATTTGGAATTCAGCCTGTAAAGAGAGCATCTGAAGAGCAGGATAAGGGAACTGCAGTCAACCAATCAGCTTCAGCGGAGCCCAAACTTAAATCCTTCTACGCTAAGGGCAAGGGGAACAAGAAAGAAGAGCTACAGATAGCCTGCAGGGCTATGATGTCATTGGCATTACTAACATGTGGTGGGATGGCTCCCATGGCTGCAATGTGGGATTAGATGGGTATAAGCTTTTCAGGAAAGACAGGCAGAGGAGAAGGGAGGGGGTGTTGCCCTCTACATCAAAGACCACCTGGTATCCCTGGAGCTCTACCTGGGAATAGATGAAGAGGTGACAGAAAACTTATAGGTGAGGATTAAAGGGAAGGCAAGGGAAAATGACATCATAGTGGGGGTCTGTTAACAGGCCACCTTAGCCCTGGTCCTCATGGGAGATTTCAGCCACCGAGGTATCTGTTGGAAGGAGAACACAGCAGGACACCAGCAATGTAAGAGGTTCCTGTACTGCACTGATGACAATTTCCTCCTCCAAGTGCTAAAGCAACCCACAAGAAAAGGTGCTATGCAACCCACAAGAAAAAGTGCTATGCTGGACCCTATTCACACCATCAAGCAGGGGCTGTTGAGCAATGTGAAACTTAAGGGCAGTCTTGGCTGCAGTGACTACAGAATGATAGAATTTAAGATCCTCAAGGCATCAAAGAGGTAGTGAAGTAAGCTCACTACTCTGGATTTTGAGAGAGCAGGCTTCATTCTCTTCAGGGATCTGCTTGGCAGAGTGTCATGGAATAAAGCCCTTAAGGGAAGAGGGGCCAAAGAAAGCTGGTCAGTATTCAAGGACCATCTCCTCCAAGCCCAGGATCGGTGCATCTCAAGAAGGAAGAAGGCAGGCAAGAGTGCCAGGAGGCCAGCCTGGATCAACCAGGTGTTCCTGGACTTACTTGGGGGTGAAAAAAAGTCTGTAAGGAATGGGAGCAAGAACAGGCCATGTGAGAGGACTACAAAGAAGTTGTCTGAGCAGCCAGGGATCAGGTTAGGAAATCAAAAGTGCAGCTAGAATGAAACTTAGCTAGAGACATAAAGAGAAATAAGAACAATTTCTTCAGGTACATGAGGGACAAAAAAATGGAGGCCAGTGACAAATGGCATCCCTCAGGGGTTGGTACCAGGACCAGTGCTGTTTAACATCTTTCTCAATGATATGGACAGTGGGACTGAGTGCACCCTCAGCAAGTTTGCAGATGACATCAAGTTGTGTGGTCCAGTTGACATGTTGCATGCCATCCAGAGGGACCTGGACAGGCTTGAGAGGTGGGCTCAAGCCAACCTCATGACCTTCAACAAGGCCAAGTGTGAGGCCTTACACCTGGATCAGGGCAATCCCAAGCCCAAATATTGGCTGGGCAAGGCATGGCTTGTGAGCAGTCTTGAAGAAAAGGGCTTGGGGCTGTCAGCTGATGAAAAACTCAACATGAGCCAGCAATGTCCACTTGCAGTCCTGAAGGCCAACCATGTCCTGGAATGTATGAAAAGAAGTGTGACCAGTAGGATGGGGGAGGTGATTCTCCCACTCCACTCTGCTATCATGAGACCCCACCAGGAGCACTGCATCCAGCTCTGGTGCCCCCAGCATAAGAAGAACATCAAACTGCTGTGACAGGTCCAGAGGAGGCCATGAAAACGATCAGAGGCAGGAGAGCCTCCCCTATGGGGACATGCTGCGAGAGCCAGGGCTGTTCAGACTGGAAAAAAAGGCTCTGGGGAAACCTTACAGCATCCTTCCAATACCTGAAGGGGGCCTACAAGAAAGCTGGGAAGGGACTTTTTACAATGATTTGTAGTGATAGGATGAGGGGGAATGGATTGAAGCTTCAGGAGGGTAGACTTAGACTGAAGATTAGAAAGAAATTCTTTACAGTAAGGATGGTAAGACACTGGAACAGGTTGCCCAGGGAGGTCATGCATGCCCCCTCCTTGGAGGTGTTCAAAGCCAGGTTGAATGAGGCCTTGAGCAATCTCTGGTCTAGTGGAAGGTGTCCCTGCCCATTGCAGTGGTCTTGGAACTGGATGGTCCTGGAGGTCTCTTCCAACCTAAACCATTCTATGAGTCTATGAAAGATTTATGGGTTCAGCTGGAACAGTGGAGAAGCCCTAAGCAGCAGCTAGGTTCAAGAATGACTCATCTCCTACGGCTGGGAAATATAACTGAGACTGTTTTTTTCCACAAAGAGTTTCTCTCATTAATGTCATTAAGAATGACATGATGGCAACACAGGAAAATAAGCTGCATGTTGACATGTTTGGCTGCAGGCCTGCTGGACTTGTGCTCTTCTAGATGTAAGAGGTCCACACATATGAGCTAAGAGTGAACTTGTTGGTCTACAGTAAAATTGTCCACAGGAGCAAATGTTCACCCATATGGACCCAATTACAGGACTAAGTTATATATTCTCTTGTAGCAGAAGAAGAGTTAGGTGGTTGTTTTCTCAACAGGAGAGCAGTGATTTTAAATTTGAGTATACTTAAGCTTCAAAGAAAAAAAAACCCACCAAAATTCCTTCTGTTTGTAATCTTCATTCTAAAGTTGCTTGGAGTTCCAGATGTTAGGTACTGCTAAACCACTTTGGTTAAGAAAATTACGTTTCCTGTTATAAAAGGGAACATAAATCTATGTTATAGTCATAGGACTAGATTTTCAAAGGGAAGAACACTGATCTGCGTGCTCTAAAGCCTGTGGACAGCCCACTGAGTCTGCTTGCCCATCCTGATGTGGATGTGTTTTAGACATGTACATCACCCTGGATTCAGGCTTTCCTTGCTGGCATTGAATGATCTCATTTGGGCTGTGAGAACACCAGTGCGGGAATAAATGTTGCGCCTGTCTGAACTACCCTCACTGAGCTGTTTTAGTCAGTTTATCACCATCCCTTAATTCTGCACCTGTTCCCCTGTGGGTCATCTGAGGCTGGACTCTGAACATTGCCTGGGTCAGAACATATTCTTCTGGTGCCCACCTCAGTCTGTCCTAAGAAAATACATCACTTGAATTTTATGATCATGTTTCTTGTGCATGTAACAGCAAGTCACACATGGGGTGGGGCTCAGGCAGCCCTTGAAAGTGCTCCACATGCAGAAGGAGCTGCCAACTTCTTTAAATGAAGGTTCAAATGCCAGAAAGTAATAAAGCAAGCTGACAGTGTCAAGCCACCTCCCAGATGTTTGGCTTTCTACACCACCACAGTCTATTCTCCTTTCACCAGAGACCTTTGAGCATCCCTTCTACTCTGATTCACCCACAGCAGTCCCTGCAGCTGTGCTTCTCAATGCCCATAGGAATATATCAACTGCCTACACTTTTGGAAGTGATGGTGGGGAAATGATTGTGGGTTGAAGGAAGGAGTAGTGAGGGAATCCTTGTAGTTCTTGTACAAGTTTGCAGGGACCACCTAACTATCAAGCAGCAGTTCTCACATTTTCACAGGCTGATTTTTTTCCCCAGTTAAACCCAAAATTATTTAAGAAAGTAATACTAAAGCCTTACATATAAAATCTGGGAAATTACTTTTGTCCTGCAAGATTTACATCTTTAAAAATGCTGAAAGTTCCTGGTCCAAGAGGCATTGAGTACAACCTTTATGTTTCCTGGTAGTGCGGGAGGAGGTCCTTATAGCTACATTCATGGCATGTCAAGTGCAGGGCTGAAACATGCAGAGCTGCAGAAGGTGCCAGCAATCCATCAGCCTCTGGATTTTCCTGTAATTGAAGTGGGGATGTCTCAGTGATGCTGCACTGAACCTTCCAAAGTCCTGCATTACAGTCGAAGTTAGCTCCTGTGCCTTAAATCGTTGCAGCCCAGAAAGTTACACAGTGCAACCAAATATGTTCAAAGCCTGTCTTACTGAATTCATATGTGGCAAGAACTTCAGAGTAACAGGTCATCTAGTCCATCTCTTTGCCCTAAAAAGCCTGTCCTTTACCATCCCAGGAATTCCTGGTTTTAAGCAAGATTAGACATTAAGAAGAAGGTCTCTACTATAAGGTTGGTTGGAATAGGTTGCCCAAAGAAGTTGTGGATGCCCCATCCCTCTAAGTGTCTAACACCAAGCTGGATGAAGCCTTGAGCAATCTGGTCTCTTAGGAGGTATCCCTGGCCACAGCAGCAGGGTTGGAACTAGATGATCTTTATAGTTCCTTCCAAGTGAAGCCATTCTATGACTTCCCTTAGTAAGAACTCTCTAGAGCCTTCTGAAAAAACAGTGAATCACACAATGGTTGTAGGAGGTGTGTGCTTGTGGTACTGCAACTGGTGCAAGCCTCTCAAGCTTAGGACTGTTGCTGACTGTTTGTCTACTAAGTGGTCCATGGGTGTGTGGTCTTGCTATGAGTATTCTCTTTCTCTCCAGTGTCTTGACTACAGCAGTGGAGCCCTGACTGGTGACCTCTGTGAAGACCTGTGTGTGGCACAGAAGCTGGTGTACAAACACTGTCTTTACTATGACAGAGGTAAGAAGGTCATCCAGGCTGACTGGAGAGGCCAGCCCATCATCCTGAAATCCAAAAAGGAAATCTTCTCCAGCTACCAGCATCTCAGTATCCTAGAGGAGGTGGAAACAGAGGATATTCCTGAAACAGAGCTTCTGCTGATGGTAGCCATGGAGGTCAAAAATGTTCTGGGGCTAGAACTATCCAACAATACCATGGGGCCTCTATGGATAAGGAAGAAAGGACCACATTGGAAAGCACAGGTGGCCAGCATGTGGTCCTTGCTCCAGCAGGAAGAATATATCTACTTCAGTTTGCTGCAGGACTTCAGTAAACACGTGCTACGAATTATTGGCTCCTGTGGACACTTTTATGCTGTGGAGTATCTCACAGCTGGACATGCCTGGCACAAAACTCTTTTTCCCTTGGAAAATGTGTTTGGTCCCTCACTTGCTGGCCATAGAAGCATGGTGAGAGCCATCACTGACATTGCACTCAGCTTTCTGGACATGGTGCAGCATTTTGATAACGATTTCTCTCACCGACTTCACCTGTGTGACATCAAACCAGAAAACTTCGCTATCAGGCATGATCTCACAGTAAGTTTGGGGTAGTGTTGCAGCAATTTGAGGTCAAATTCTAGTCTGAAAGTGGCTGTGTAAAAATGACATTTCTCTCCTCATACAATTGGGCAAATTTTTTCAAAACCAATGTGCCAGGGGAGATTCCCTTCTGCTTTTCCTCTTTGTGGTATGTGCAGCCGTATTTCAGAAGCACTAAATCCTGCTGCTTGTTTTGAGAACTGCTTGCTCAGTTCTGATTTTTTTTCACCTCCTCAAAGGCACTAGCACTGGCAGAGTCCCTTGGATGTGGTAAGGAATACTTCCAGAAGGTAAGGAGATCTCAAAAGCTGTAAATGGAGTTGTAATCTGAGTCACAGCAACAGTTTCTGGTAGTGATGCTGAAAGGAAAAACTTTGAATTTGAAAGCTAAGGCTGAATTCTCTGACCTGACACAAGGGGAACTCCCCACATCCAAACACAAACATTTATGCTTTAGAGCTCAGATTGTCAGGTCTGAAAGTGATCCACAGACAGTGACCTGAAGCTCCCTGGTATGTTCCTCCTTGACTTTTCATTGTACAGCCATAATTCAGACCTGATTAGCTGTACAAGTTTTCTAAGTAGTGATGTAGCTCAGCAGCACATTGCTGCATGTATCTTGCATTCGTCCTGTGGGCAGAAATTCCGCTGGTTCCAGTGGGAATTGTGTATAGGGATGGGGTCACTGAAGAGTAAGTAGGTGTTTGAACCAGGCTTACAATTTGCAGTGACATCAGTGGAGTTTCTGCAGTTTGAGTGAACACGAAGCATTTTCAAGGTCTTAAATGCTATTTTCAGTACTTGCCAAGTGTTAATATAGCACTCCCATCTTCAAAGTACTAGGCAAACATTGCCTAAACATATAGCCATTAAGAGCAATTACAGTGCTTCCCCTTCACCCTTCCCTTGCCTCATATTGTTTATTCAGGTGCAGGACAGCAGCTGAACAAGAAATGGGTGAGGAGCTATAGCAGGAAACTAAAACAACCTACCGGTATTGAGGCAAAGTGAGGTACAGCAGGGATTCCTCAGGGCAGGCTTTGCCCAGCTTTTTCAGCTATGTAGGACTGTGACTGTGTGTGGCCAGGCATGCATCAGAGCAGGGGAGACCTTATCACCACATTCCAGTATTTAAAGGGTGGCAACAGAGAAGAGGGTGATTCCTTTCTTTTCACAAGGAAAAGATGTGGGGTAGTGGGTACAAGTTACTCCTAAGAAGATTCTGATTGAACACAAGAGGAAAATTTTTCACAAAGTGAAGACTCTGCTATTGGTATAACCTCTCCAGGGAAGTGGTGGAGTTTCCAACACCGGACACTTTTAAGGTTCAGCTGGCCAGGGTGCTAGGTCATCTTATCTAGACTGTGGTTTTCCCAAGAGAGGTTGGATTGAGTGATCCTTGAGGTCCCTTCCAACCTGTCATTCTGTGATTCAATGATAGAAAGAGAAAAAGATTATTAAATATGAGACTTGCTCTTACAGGATACTCCCATGACTTCTGGGTTCCAAAAAGACAGCAATCACCTTCTGATAGTGAAGTGATTTAATTTAGCATTTTCTAGGAGAATTACTTACAAACACAAAAAAAAGTTAGTTAGTTACTTGCTGCTCACACCTGTTTCTCCCAGTTGTGCATTAGGTACAGCTTGTTGGTATTGCCTGGTTTTGCCCCATTTGCTCCTGTGAGGGAGTCAGGAGATTCACAGTCAGAAAGCTGCAGAGATTGGGATGGAGATGACACATGCAGAAAGCTTGTGATCAGCAAAGAAGGAAGGACAGTGAGAAGCAGAAACTTGAGGTGGTTTTACCAACCAGTTGGAATGGGGACACAGCAAGGCAGCCTTTTTTTTTTTTCCCCCTTGCCTTATGTGTAAGTAATTTTTTTCAGTTGTTTTGTGTTCTGTATAGGATAATCATGAACAACCACAGAAGTACCACTACTCTTCATTCCAGTAATGAGACTGCTAATGCCCCGAGAAATGTGCCTGAAGTGCAGTCGTTTTACTTTGAGGATTATTCTTTCAAATGGTGGGGCTAAGCCTCCAGCCTTCACATGCTGTTTCTGCAGCACAGAGGGGAGAGATTACTGCCTGGTAGATCACCTAAGGGAATTTTAAGATGCTGTGGAGCTACATAAGGTGCAGAGCTAGAAGCAGGTCTGAGTGAATATAAAGTGCTCCAGGAGGGCTTCCGCTTTTGCCAGCACCCCAGAGAGAACTAGGAAGATTACAGCACATAAAACAAGACTTGAAATCAGGTCAGGAACCAGGCTGGACTCTAACTGCATTTTCTTAGGTACCTTCATTAATTACAATCATAACAAACCTGAACAAAATACAGCTGTTTCTAGGTAGATATCTCTCTTCAGAGGGTCTGGCTGGATGCCCACACATTTTTGTAAGAGATGAAACTTCAGTGAAACTACCAAACCCTTTGGCAGCCACACGTTCAGGAACCAGGGCGGATCTTTTTCTCCTAGCAGAGTAATTGATCAGATTGTCAAAAGTGCTCAGTGCTGGCAGACACCCCACCTGGGAGCTGATGCAGCAACCCTTGAACTGGGGAATCCCTGTTCTGCTTTTGCTGTCTCTTCTCCAAAGTGAGCAGCAGAACAGCAGAACGCTTAAGGAAGTAATGAAGAGAATGAACATGAAATTGCTTGTCCAAACGTGTGAAATTCCTTAGGCCACATCATCATTACCAAGCTCTCTGAGAAGCTTAAAAATACTTCAGTTTTTAAGCTATGCGCATCTCTTTAAGATTTTCCCTGGGGGAAAAGAAATAGAATAAAACAAAGATTAGACCTTGTTCTTTCTTTTGCCTGTGGAAGGCTTATTTGGCCTCCTACCAGATCAGACATCTTTCCTTCCCAGGGTTGATCCAGCAGCTGCTCCAGCCACACAGTTCAGCTTCCCCTGTTATTTGGGAGGTTGAATCTTAAAAGTGAGAGTATCATTTCAGCCTAAGTAACTCTACTTTGCCCAGGTCTCAGGCATTTTCCTCCATGAAAACATGTGTCCGGCTGCAAGGAAGCATCTCTAACCCTAACAGTAGGCGTTAATCATGACTCTGAGCGTACACCGCTTGCTGCATTCACGGTGCAGGTTGCATTCACTGGGGTCACCCACAGTTTGTCTTGTGTCAAGCAGCTGTCATCCAATTACCAGCTTCCTTTCTTTCCATAATTATTGCTGTGATTTTTTCCTAAGTGAAGTATTCATGGCTGGAGTGACACTGGCAGAAACTGAGACTGCATCTCTTTGCTCCCAGAGTTGTCTCAAAGCTAGGATGAGCAGTATCTGTGCAGACCCCTTTGTGCTGCATGCTCACTATTTGAGCATGGGTGAGAAAATTGATTGACTCCTTCAGTCCTTGCTTTTTCTACCAGGACCAAACTCAGGCTGGACTCTGCCACAGACCACCTTCCAGGACAGGCAGAACAAGAGCCATTCCCAATAAATGAGTCAAACTATGGCAAATAGGACTGGGCAAAACTGGTCCCAACCTTTAGCAATGTTGGGGATATCTTCTACAGCTGAAAAGATGCAAACCCATGGAATGCAATGGCAGGTTTGCAGGAGCTGTACCAGGTGCAGGCACTCTACAATTCCAAATGTAGGGGTTTAGTCTGAATGGTGCATTTTGAATGATCCCCTCCAGTCTGTGGATGGTCTTGCACTATCATAAAATTAAAAGGTGGAGATGCCATCTGCGTAACTGCAACAACAAAAGAGTTGGTCTTCAGGTTGGATTGTTTTGGTTTAAGGCAAATCAATCTGGTAGATCCCAGGGATATATTACTGTGTGATACTGTGTGGATTCAGACTGTCCACAAATCATTTTCCCTTTCCTGATGTAAGAAGTGGATGTTTTTCTTTAAAAGCCATATATTTATAAGACTTGTGGAGCTCAGTTAAGTGACATAAAAGCCCTTTCATTGTGATCCCAGCTCCCACTGGCAGATGCTCTCAGCACAGCATTTCCAAAAGCAAGCAGCAAAGAATGCGTGCTCAGCCCTGTCCCATGGGCTGTGACATGCCAAATCTGATGGGTTGTTTTGATCCACAGGTGGTGGCCATTGATGTGGATATGGCCTTTTTTGAACCCAAAATGAGGGACATCCTTGAACAGAACTGCACAGGAGATGAAGATTGTAATTTTTTTGATTGCTTTTCAAAATGCAATCTGAAAATCAAAAAATGTGGAGCACAGAGAGCCAATAACAACTTGCAAGTGAGTAGACACAGCTGCTTTATGCATCCATTTCTTTTGAAAGCACATTGTCTATAAAATGCATGGTATGTACTAGGAGACTGTGAGATGAAGACAGTCAGGTTTTAAACACGGTCACGTAAGTTCCAGTCTTGTTCAGAAATCCCATCTTGGGGCATGCAAACAGATATTTATATTCATTAGTGATTATTTGCTGATGTTTTGGGTGGCTGTTGGCTCAATGCCTCGGACAAGAGAGTGAGAGAAGCAGGGGCAGGGAACTGGCATTGCTATCTCACCAATGGTCAAGTCAGGGCTGTCCACATGTAAGCAGTGGGGGAGGCCATTGCTGCAGTTTTCCACTCTACAGACATAGTATGCAGATGTAGTGAAAAGGGGAGCCTATGGTGTTCTTGGCCCTGGGATGAGGTGTCTTAGAGGTCACCCAGATTGTACCCAGTGAGGAGGCTGGGGAAATGTAGGCTGCTTCTCCTACCCCTTCACCCTCACAACTTGGTATGCAAAAGTACAAGAGCAGTCGGAGGATAGGTTCCTCAGCTAAAGCATAGCCTTTGTGGATGCTTCTTTTCTATACCCTCCTCTTTGAATGGCTGAGGTCATTTTGGATTCAGATAACATTTTGCTACAGCCGCAGAGAAGCAGCAGGGCATTAGTTGCAGCCCCTGAAAGACCACAATCTGCTCTTTTCCATTTCCTCAGGTGATCTGTGACAAAATATTCCGTCGCTGGTTTTCCCCAAATCTCAGGGAACCGTTGGTTTCCCTCTCACTGCAGCAGCAGCTGCAGAAGGCTGTGCAGGAGTGCGCCAAGCCGGGACATGGGGATGCTGCTGGGCACCAGAGGACTCTGAAATCTCTGTCTGAGTTGTACCACCTGCTTCGAGTCACTCAGCAAGAACTGCAAAGGGCAGAGTAGCCTCGAAAGGCAGACCTGCAAAGGTCACATCCCAGCCACTGCTGAGGGACGCTGTGGATAAGGCAGACAGACTGCGTTTTTTTTTCTCTCTCTCCCATCCCTCCTGCCTGTTGTATTACACTTACAGCACAGAGATTGTTTTTCTCCTATGCAAATGTAATTCATGGCTGCAGGTGCACCACGTCCTCTTAATATCCTTTCAAGTGTGAAATTGTTTTACATTACCTGGATTCTGTCCTTGCTTATTTTCCCGAGCTGGTGCTAGCCCACTCCATCAGCATTCAGCACATTGTTTGCTTACCAAGAGCTGTAGCCACTGCTCAGATAGCATCTGTCTGAGTGAAGTGCTCAGGGTGAGGATGCATTTACAGAAGAAAAGTACAAGTAAGTGCAGCAAAACTAATATCAGTAATTAGAACAGTGGGTGAGAGGGTGTGTAGATAAGCACATTCATAGCATTTGTTTTAATTTGTAGAATGAGGTTATTTTTAAAGTAGAACCGGGTGCTCTGTGTGAGAAAACAATCTTAAACAGGGAAATGTATGGTCACCTGAGTGAAGGGTTGCTTTTCTTCACAGCAGTCCTTGCTGATGTCTCCAGATGCCTTTTCTCTGGTGCGTTGCATTACCTGTGCCATAGCCCACTTTCTGTGGAGAAATTATAGAAAGGTGCTTAGGATTTCTCTAGAGTGAAATAATTATATCCTTGTTGAGTTCCCATGTGGGTACTCATATTCTGCAGCAGAGAGGTATGAATAATGTCACTGAATTTTCCCATGTGAACAAACCCTCACACACTTATACATCAGAGCACTTGATAAGAGGCACTCCTTTGCCAGAGAGCAGAGTTACCCAGGAATGCCGACAATCCACCCTTTGCTCTGAACAGAACAATGCCCAGACCCAGGGCTTTCTTGCATGGTGCTATTTTAATGACAAAAGGATTTATTTTTTTTTTAAAGAATTCACTCTCTTGCAATCAGTTACATAAATAAAGATCCTGGCTTAATTTAAAACAGTTAGCTTTACCTTTCAAATGTGTGTAGCTGTGGCTGAAGCATCGCACACGCATGTTCAGAAGACACAGCATGTGTTTAAGTCCAGTGCTGGGTGTGTTACCCATGAGCTGGTTTTGGTGTGAAGATACGAGAAACCCCACAAAGAGGAAAAAACATCCTGTGACAGCACTCAGCTCAGAAGGACTCTTCAATATTGGGACTGACAATACTGGTTTAAGAATGTGAGACACATTAACACCAACTAATCTTTTATGACATTATATCCCTCTGCCTTTCAACAGCCCTGAAGCCTGTGAGCACTGAGTATACAGAAACCTTCCTGAAGTGGTTCTGCTTAGGAGATGTTGATATAGCCAAAACTAGCTCAGCTTTTCAGAATAGTGTTAGTTGGTTTGGGGGTTTTGTTTTTGTTTTTTTGGGGGGGGGGGGGTGTTGTTTATTTGTTTGTGGTTTGGGGGAGGGGTTATTAGTTTGTTTTGTTTTAGTTTGTTTGGGGTTGGTTTTGGTTGGTTGGTGGTTGGTGGTTGTGAGGTTGTTTGTTTGTTTGTTTTGGTTTGGTTTTTCTTGCAGTAAACTACCGCAATGTTAAAAATCACACAAGACCTCAAGATGCTCATAGATAGAGCAAGGTTGTCTTCCTTGCCTGGGGGATGGTGCTGAAGAGAAGCTGCTGTTAAGCTAGAGCTACAGCTTAGGAGCTCCTGACTGGTAAAGTCTTGCTCAGTCTGCGCTTCTCCTCTTACCAGGGAGATGAACAATGTTTCAATGATTTAAGATCATCCTTTGCAAAAGCAGGAAGGCAAAGGGGAATAGGAAAAACACAAATTCCAGAACAAGCCCTGTTACAAAGTCCTGATAGAAGAGAAAATTAAGAAGGATAGAATCAGGTTGCAGTAAAGCACTGGAGATGAAGGAAAAATAGGAAAAATTAATTAAAAAAAATACAGCCCACTTTGTGAAGACATGATTTGTGATATAAGATTGACTGAACTGGTGTTTTGTCTGAGAATAAAGAGACTGAAGACAAGCATGGTAACATTCCAGAACCAGAAAGAGGCTGATAAAAAGGGACTAGGAGAGAACTGCCCTGTCCAGATTTCCTTTCTGGAAAAGCAATGAGCTTAAGCTGCAGTGAGGAAAATTCAAGGTAGACACTTGTTACAGGCTTTCTGCTAGTAAGGAACAGTGGGGATAGGGCACAGGCCATTGGGAGAACATCACTCTTCCTAAGTTGTGGTTCTGAACTACAGGTCAGAGTGAGTGCCTTTCAAGAATGAAGTGCATGCAGTTATGTTGTTAATCCTGCCTTGAGGTTGCCTTTTATCTCCAAGTCCTGTGATTCTGTTATTACCAGTACATGTCTGTGCTCTTGCCACTCCCTCACAGCAAAATCTGGCTTTCTAGCCATGGGAACAGGTAAGTCTCATTTACCTTCTATGTACAAATCCATAGGATTCCCTGGGAAGGGAAGGCACAGAGATCTCCAACCGTACAAATGATGCTACAGATCCTGCTGCTGTGATCAGGATTTCTGTATTCCAACATGATCTCCCTACTGAAAGCAGTGATCCTGGCTAGGTCTGGAGTGACTCATTATACACACCAACCACTGCTGGGGACCCCTGGATCTTATACATAATCACCCTCCTGTTTCTCTCGTCCCATTAATTCTGTTCCCCTTCCCAAGCCTGGAGGGTATCATCAGGGAAAAGAAAGCATCGTGCAGACACTCAGTGCTTTGCAGCAGTGTTTCAATCTGCCATAACAGGGCTCCCCTTCCCATTTTCAGGTTTGCATTCTAGGCAGGATAAGTTTCTGTTGGATGTGCTGTTTCAATATTAAAGCAGGTGGAAAAGCATAGGGACATGAGATTTGGAGGCAGCCAGACGCTGCTGGAATGTCACTCTGCTCGGAAGGTCCTTCTTGGCAAGATTTAGGAAGAGAAGCTGCCTGTGATGGATTTCTTCAACCCTTTGGCAGAGTCTGTGTGCAGCCACCTCCACCTGGCAGGGACCTGCTTCCCCCACACCACACACTTTCCCAGATCATTAGGTTTCACTTCTTCTTGTCAAGATACAGGGAATAATCCTCAGAAGCCTCTCAAGACTGACACAAATGGGTCATTTGTTCTTGACTGGCCTGTGAGACTGAATATCACTGATGCAGCCAGTTCTGGCTGGCTTTGGTACACCTTCCCCTGTGAGTGGAAAGGAGAAAGTGACAGGCTGCAAACACAGGGCTTAATTCTTCAGTGTCTGTGCACCTTGTAAATGCACTCAGACGTGGGAAATGGAAGAGAAAAATACTACCAGTGAAGCAAATTAAATACTCCAGTCTCTTTAGCACAGGTACCAATGGCCAAACCAGGGAAGAAAAAGGAGACACTGGTTTTGGTGTCAATTAGCTTAAGGAGGCAAGTGCAAACAGCATTATCTTTACACCCATGTTTTATGGTGGAAATATCTATGCAGGTGTTTGACAATGAAGAACCAGGCTCACATGTCCCTTCCAACAAAGTCCCTTTCATACTGCCTTGGCAGCACTGTCCACCAAAAATAGCCCTAGCGTAAAGAGATACCCAGCTGGCATAGACTTCAGAGGACACAGCCAGCTCAGGCGGGTGTTGAATGAGAATCCTATGTGCTGTTGAACCTGGGCTGTTGGCACAGTTGTATTACACTTCAACAGCCAGCAGCTATAGCTGGGAAATTCTGCAGTGAAACAGTCCTGGGGTATGGACAGAAAATGAAAAGCTGTCAAAAAGTATATCATTCACTACAAGAGTCTAATTACACAAAACCAGACAAACAAAACAAAACCCCAAACCCAAGACACCAAAACACTCAATTTAAAATGTTTTAAAGTCAATGTCTAACATACTCACTTTTGACAGTTTCTGTATGGAAACATCTGCAAGCTATTGTCCCCCTTTTAGTTAAATCATACTGAGGAGGTTTGCAAAATAAGAAGATGAAGATTGAAATCAATCACAGTTTGGAAAACAGTGTTTTGCCTGGTCTATGCAGTGAAGTCTGCTAGAGTCCTCATCACTTTCTGATGTTTACTTTTCATCTCGATTCAGATGAGAAATTTCATGAAAGCTCAAAATCTTTTGCAGAGGCTTTTCCACCCAGCCCCCAGTGGTCAGATCTGGGAAAGGAGAGGTATACATACAGTTCTTGAAGTCACTTTTGCTTCCCATTTTGTTTCTTCATAGTGTTTGTAATCTTGACTTGGACTGGAATGGTTTCTATTTGATTTCTCTCACTTTCAGGTATCTCCAAAGCTCCTGCCTACTGGTATCCCTGTTTGGTATCTAGTTCATTGCAGTTTTGCAAAATCCCAGACTACATGAGACTCCTCACACTCTTCATCCCCTCCATATAAAAGATTACTCCTCTTATACAGGTTCAATAATATTACTTGACTGCACTGGGAATGGCCACTTAATCCAAGCAGGCTGGTCCCATTCAATTGATCTCAGCCCCATCTCTTTACTTCATCAGTCTCTTCCTGAATCCTTTTTGCCCTGTAAAAGTGGCACTACCTCTTGATTCATTTCTATCACTTGCTGCATTAGTGCCTTGCTCAGCGACTTTATCCCTATATTTATGGCTCTCTATCAAATAGGATTGGCATTAAGTCATTGTTTATTCCCTCTTTGCATTTTGGTTATCAGCACGTGCTTCAGCTCTGCAGTAACCTAAATACACTGCCTGCTCACACAAGAAGTGAGTCCAGCTGGAGGTGCACTTCATAATCTTTAAGACAGACAAATTCAGACCTTTGCTCAATTAATAGTTCTGCACTCTTTGCTCAAGCAGGAGTTCTGCACTAGGGTGATGTGAAACACAACAAAATACCCTGCCCCAAAAGATTTACATGGGTCCCCACTGTGTTTTGAAGTTGACTAAACAGTGACTAACCCAGAACAGTGAGTCATTGCTATAGCCGTCTTTCTTCCTGTAGAGACTACTACTCCCTGGTGTGAATTCACAAACTCATCCTCCTCCACCAACAGCATTCAGGTGCTTTGCCCAAGGCAGCACTAGAGATAGCAATGCTGGGACTGAGGGAGAAGAGAGGGAAGGGTTTACTTGGTTTTGATTAGAATCATTGACTGAACAAGACACTTCCCACAGGTGAAGACTGGGATCAGGAACTTGAAGTTAGGGACTCTTCACTTCAAAAAAGGAATGGGAGAAAACACATACCATGTTGTATTTACTGGGCAGGAAGGTGACAAATAGCAGCTTTAATGAGTTTTGGGCTGTGACATTGAAGCCTTGTGGTTATATTAATCAGTTTACACATCTGGACCTCCAGGTGTAAAAGAAACTTACAACCATTATCAGTGGAAAAGTACAATCAGGTTAGCCACCTTGGCAGATGCTCTCAGAGCCTGGTGTGGATGAACCATGAAATCCCTCTGTCAGGACTGACCTGCAGCCAATGTAAACGATAAAGAGAGTCACTCTGCAGAAGCCTCAGTCATTGCCACTTTCCTGGATCTTCACTGAAATCAGAAGAAAGGTTTCTAGGCTTTTGGGAGCTGAAAAATCCACCAACATGTAGGGAGGGAAAGAATGAGTTGCTTGGAAGAATAAAAATCCGGGACAGCTGAACTTAGTACTGAGGCTAAGAGACTCTGCACTGAAATAGCACAGAATGTCAACAAATCAATTTTGGGGGAAAAAAATATCCCAAACACTTTTGTTGTGGTTCTTCAGAATAAAACAGACCAGCGACACAGGGGACATAGTGCAGGCAGCTCCAGAGCCATTTGTTGTACGTGTCTAAGGATCTGTCAAGTAGGCTGTAGAGCTGTATAATGATGTCTGCAGCCTAAAGCTAGGCTGAATAAAATACCTTAGCAGAAGCTTTTCGAACTACTATTTACATAAATACAGAGAACTGCACTAATTACTAACAGCCTATGTCAGCAAAAAATAAAATAAAAAAAGGAGAAAAGAGTTCCTTTCTCAATAAGAGTGTTATTATTAAAGTACAGAAAGAATCTGACATCCCTGAAAGGCCATGATCCATAATCCTGTGGTTTCTTTAAAGTTTTGATCCTGCAGGCTCTGGCCCCTAAGCAGCAGAGTGATTGCTGAGCTCCATTAAACTCTGTGATTATTGGTGCCTCCTGCAATATACTTTGAGTCCCTTTCTTCTGTAAACTGGAGGGGCTTTTTCCTATGCTACAAATGTGCCTGAGTGGTGATGGCAGCCAGAAGGATGTGCATATGATCCAGTGCATAATCACTTCCACAAGCATCTGCTGCTAGTGCTTTCAAGATACATGTAATCCAAGCTGGAGACTATAGTGAATATCTCTCATTTTCTTTCACCGGCTCCTTAGTGGTTTGCTTGTAGCTAGTTAGAAACAGAATCCCCCATCCCACTTAAATTGTTTATAATCTCTCCAAGATTCATGCTACAGCAGGACTCCATCGAGTTCAGGATGGGTTCATTCTCTTAAAGGTACGACATGCAAAGCTGCAGGAAAGAACAGAAGTTAATTTTTGTTTCTTAAGAAGAGGTTCTGTGGCTAAAACTGAGTAGACCAGAAAATAGATGTTGCAACCATTAACCCATGTACCTTTATGAATTAACATTTGCCTGTGTTTGCATAATCTAAAGGTCTCTGCTTCTTTCCCCTTCAAAAGCAAATTTAAATAGCAGAATAGGTTTAGTACTTCAAAATTCACAGGCATGACAATTACTTCTTCCCCATTTCCATGTCAGACATTTCAGGTTGAATCTTTTTCCTTAGGAAATGGATTTATTTAAATGGATTTATTTTTTTTTCTCCCTTTTATCCCAAGAAAATGGGATAAAATCTGGAAAATTACAGATTAGAATTTGTTTTTTCTCTTGTTTAAGTGTTACTGAGCACCATTCCAACCTCAGAAACAGTTATCAGTGGCTAGATATTCATTACATGAGACCAAGGCCTAATTAATGGACTCTGTGTCTAATAATAACTGAATAAATATCCATGTAATTACTCCAGTGTTTGTCATTCCTCTTTTAATGGAACAATGCTAGTTTTATCCTATCTGATTATAGATTATGTATGTAGGAGTAAGTGCTTTGCTGATTTTATTCTCAGAATCACAGAATGCTAGAGGTTGGTAGGGACCTCCAGACATCATCAAGTCCAACCCCCCGCTAAAGCAGGATCACCTGGGGTAGAATCAAATCGAAACGAAACAAATTAGACTAGACTAGACTAGACTAGACTAGACTAGAATGGAATAGAATTAACCAGGTTGGAAGAGACCTCTGAGATCATCAAGTCCAACCTATCATCCAACACTATCTAATCATCTAAACCATGGCACCAAGAACCCCATCCAGTCTCTTCCTAAAGACGTCCAGTGATGGTGACTCCACCACCTCCCTGGGCAGCCCATTCCAATGGCAAATCACTCTTTCTGTGAAGAACTTCTTCCTAACATCCAGCCTAAACCTCCCCTGGTGCAGCTTGAGACTGTGTCCTCTTGTTCTGGTGCTGGTTGCTTGGGAGAAGAGACCAACCCCCACCTGGCTACAACCTCCCTTAAGGTAGTTGTAGAGAGCAATAAGGTCTCCCCTGAGCCTCCTCTTCTCCAGGCTAAGCAACCCCAGCTCCCTCAGCCTCTCCTTATAGGGCTTGTGCTCCAAATCCCTTACCTGTTTTGTTGACCTTCTCTGGACACTTTCCAGCAACTCAACATCTTTCCTAAACTGAGGAGCCCAGAACTGGACACAGGAGTCAAGGTGTGGCCTAACCAGTGCTGAGTACAGGGGTAGTCTGCACAGGAATGCATCCGGGTGGGTTTTGAAAATCTCCAGAGAAGCAGACTCCATCACCTCTGGGCTCCCTGTTCCAGTGCTCTGTCACCCTCACTGTAAAGAAGTTTCTCCTCATGTTGAGGTGAAATCCTCTGTGTTCAAGTTTGTATCCACTGTTCCTTGCCTTATTACTCAGACTTCGACACAGATTATAGCTACAATTGAGTCTTGGCAAAACTGGACCAGAGCACAGAGGGACAAAACCTAATCCTTGCAATCTTACACCCTTGATCTTTCTTTTAGTCAATGTTCATTTTTTTTGTGGAGTAAAGGCAGTGTGTGTGCACACAGATACTCATGCATCTGTTTGTTGAACTCTATGTAACAAATGCTCAGCAGATAGTCCACAAATACCAGTATTTGTATTTTTCCTGTTATGCTCTATCTAGCTGGGGAAATGCAAGAGTAGTTAGCAACAGGAATGAGCATCACATAGTGTAGAGATACAATGAAAAATTAACGGAATGTTTAATCGAATTCTGCATTCCCCCCCCATTGGTTTCACTGAGCTTTCTTAAGTGATTAAAGAGTTAAATTTGTTGGATCACATTGTGGTCTCCAACTCTCAGAAAATATCAGCAGAACAGTATTGTCTTAGCCAAAGCAGTATCACTGAAGAGACATTAAATCATGTAAGTACACTGCATGCATTTCCAAAGCCATTTCAGTAGATACCTCTCAAAAGTGCTGAAATGAATCCACGCCTGGGACAGGACGGCGATAAGCACTACTGAAACGCCTACAAATGGAATCTACATTAAATAGCTGGGACAGATCTTCAGTCCCACCTCATTCTTTCGGGGTTCATTTTGCCTCTCTTACTCACTTGCATTAATTCACGTGTGATACTGGTGTGGTTTATGGCTCAAGGTGGATTTACACCAGCAAAACTCACTGGCATTTCTGTGACTCCTCTTGAATCATGTCAGCAGGAGTTTCTTGCACTTAAAATGGGCAAAAGTAGGAGCAACATGAGCAATAAGCTCATTTAATAAATGTGAGGATACAGAAGGTTTCCTATAGCCCAGAGCTTGCTTTATTTCCCATCTGAAATCTCTGTGGAAAGGGTGATTCACAGCTGTGGTGTCTCAGAAGTGATCCAGGGATGCTTCTCCAGAGCTTCAGGGGATGGGTTCTTCTCTCCTGCACCTGAATGATGAACAGGTAGATCAGGCCAACCTTCTGACTGAAGGGTGTAGCTCAGCCCCTCTCCTCTGACCCTCCTGTTGGTAGATAATGTTCACTCTCCCAGGCTTTGCATGCAAGCTCACTGGGAAACAAAAAATACTTTCTAATGGATCTTCTTAAGGTACTGGAGGGTGAGTCTCTAGCATTGTTGCCAGTGTTGAGATGTCTCCTCCAGGAAAGTTTCTTTCGTAACTGGTGTCCTTCCCAGTCCTGGCACTGCTCATCATCCTGCTCCTCCAGTGTGGGCTGCAAGAATTCTCCCATGCAAAACCGGCACCTCAGAGGAATGTCACATTCATGCTAAGAAGCGTGGTGAAACACAACAAAACAAAAGCGGCACCACTGGAAGTTCCTTGTCTATTCATTTCACCCCATTCCCACAGCTCCAGGATTGTGACAGCCTCACACAAACTTTCCTGAGAAAGATCCACTCTCACAATGCAGCCTGCTGCAAAAAGATTGCAGGGGTGAATTTAACACTATCTGCTTTTCCATATGGGAAACAGATAAGAAGTGTCTGAGTAATCACTGCAAAATAAGACTGTTTTTCTGGAAAGCATAAAGGAGGAGAAAGAATTGGTTGGGCTCCATCCTTTCATGCTCTAGACAGCAAAGCACAGCAAGGCTGGGTCTAATTTGTAGTGTAGGAGTTCACAAAGCAGTCAGCCAGGTCAGATGCCATCTCTGGAAGCAAGAGGGTTTTCATTGCAGGCACACAGACCTCATAGGACGCTGGATAAAAGTCTGGTAGCTGGAGTGTGCAACTACATGGCTATAAATATTTAAACTAGCTGCTCTGAGTGTGTGTTCTCAAGCTTCAACGATGCTGGAGTGCAGAACAGAGTTGGAGCAATGCCAAATCAATAGGTATGGGCTTTTAAAGGGTGCCTCTAGGTATCTCTGTGGACACTCCTGATACTGTGGAGTGCTATTAAAAGCAGAAGATAACAGTGCCTTTTCATTAGAAGAAGAAAACCATACAAAAAAAAATGCAGCCTCTGCCTTGCATAGAGATAGGAAAGATTGTTATGAGAAGAGGCTGAGATAAGGGTGTGTTCAGCTGTAAGAAGTGACTGATGTCTACAGCCAATGGGAACATGCAAAGAAGATGAAGAAACCCTTCTTGGCAGCTCATGGCAGTGCAAGAAGCAACAGGCACAAGACAGAACATGGAAAATTCCAACTCAGTATTAAGAAAAAGTTTTTTTACTGTGAAGAGGGTCAAGCACCAGAACAGGATCTCAGAGAGGTTGTGAAGTCTCCGTGCTTTGATATAATCGAGCTTGACAGGACTAAGCCCTGAGAAATCGGGTCTAATTTGGCCTCTTTTGAGCAGGCTACCTCCATGTCTCAGTGCCAGCATGCAGTTTCCAAAACATCAACTGCAGTATAAAAATCAGAGAAAGATAGTGATCGTTCTTTATCATTACTCAAAATGTCCAAATGTTTCTTGTAACTGTAAATATTCTTCATGAGAAGGAGCCAAAAGCACATATTTAGTCTCTATCTAACCCGTGCCTTATCCAGTTGTTTGCAGGCATCTTCTACTCTAAACTGAAGCACAGATTTCACACCTTAGCCCAGCCAAAGACAACTCAGGCTCTGAGGAAGCTGAGGAATGGGAAGAACAAGAGTTTCATGAAAGCCAAGGAACTGCAGAGTTGCACTGCCAATAGGATGAAACTGCTGAAAAATTCTCAAATCACAAGACTTAGTCTCCATCTGAGTGTCTAGAACAGTATGATCATGGTTTAAACATTCTGTTGTCTCTGGTAAGCCAAGTGCATAAGGGCCTCATTATGCCAGGTGCTGGATGAGACCAGAGTAATAAATAATGCCTGAAGTTGCTTTCACGTTTGGATTTCTCTGGCCTGCTCTGTAAAAGAACTTCGTGGTGTATCACTGCAAGACCTCAACATGAGAAGACAAATGGACTCTAGCCCAGTGGTTTGGTGCCCTTTGATGTGACTTGGATTCTTCCTCCCCAACAGAACCTCAGTGCTTAGAACACCCCACTGCTCCTCCTTTATCTTAGGCACAACTGCAAGATTAAGTACAAAACCAGACCAGCCAAGCACTGGAGGTACAAAGATTTTGAAAAGTAGCTGTCATGTAACTAGCAGAGAGGTATGAAAAAAAATCTGAAGAAACAAGGAAATTAATGCCTCTTAGCTGTTCAGCTGAAGGAGACATAGCAAGATTCTAAATAATGTATCACTACTGTTAGAAGCTCAAATATTTTTGCTTTTTCTCCCCAAAGAAGCAGTGTATATGGCAAATACAAAAGGGTTGTTGTTTTGTCTTCAGTTGGGGTTTTTTTAAAGCATTATGCCAAGTTGCTGTTTTCAAACACATGTTGATGCTGGGAAGAAATGGGCATGTATCCATCTTGCCTTCAGGCCAAACCATTTAACCAGAACTGGGAATACTGACAAACTTTCTGAACCTCTCTCCAGCACAATTGTGTAAAGCAACCTTTTTGCAGGTTTCTCTATGAAAATGACCAGTAAAAATATCACTCTGTGTGCTGCTGTTTGTCAAGTGGAACGTTATTTTTAATGTACTCCTGAAGGAAGGTAACAGGTAAGTAGTAAATGTTCTCACGGTCATTATAAAGGGCTATGTGTCAGTCTATAAATCAATAGCTGGCTCGGTGCCATTCGCTTCTAAATGGAAACCAACTCTTTTCTGCAGAGCTCTGCTCACAGAAGCTGAGTATCGATGCTAAGTAGTGTGTAGCTATTAGGGAAAAATCGAGCATGACAACACAAATCACAGAGCCCCTGATGAACATCTCTGCACATGGCTGCTTCTTCTAATCACCAGCAGAATTTAATGAGACACCTGCAGTTTATAGACACGCTTGTTCCAACATAAATTGCCCAGAGAGCACAAAGTCTTCTTTTAAAAAATATTCTTCAGCAAACCATAAGCCACAAAGAGTTCCTTGTCGCTAATAACATACTCCTCGTTAATTTAGAATTGCATGAAACTATATTCACCCATACATGAGCTACAACAGATCTGAAAATAAAGTCAGTGTCTGTTAAGATCTCCTAATCAGCACAGTTTTCAACCATTTTAGCTTTCATTAATAAAACAGTGCTACTGACCTTGAAATTGACCATTTACAGTGCTGCAAAAATAGCAATTATTCATAAATCTGGGCCATATTAGGTGAAGCAGAAGACTGAATTCATCCTCAAGAGGTCGAAGTAAGCCCAGGCAAGCTGGGATTCCTCCTCTGTTGAAGCTGCAACAGCATCCAGTTGACTGCAGCCACAGATGCTCCTGCCTCACCTTCCACTTCCACTGCAGTAAGAGCGCAGCTTGGACTGCCAAGAAACACAGAAGCTGTTCATTAGAATGCCAGAAAAGATAAAAGTAACATATACCTTGTCATGCCTTATGACAACTGCAAAAAGCAGGCAATAAACCCCTTTATTTTCTAATCAGCAATGTGTTATTTGCTGCAGGGCAGAAGAAAGAGAGAATGCCATCTGCTAAAAAAAGAAAACAAACCCAACTGCTCTGAATCAGTGAGCTTAGAGAGAGAGAAAAGGCTTATTCCTGTGAATTAGGGAAATTGTCATCCACCAAGGAAGCAGCTGGAAATCACTGGCATGAATTGCTGCATCTATGGTCCACGCAGGGGCTTTCTTGTCTTGGACCAGAACATGCTGTGGCCACAGTAAAGAAACCCATCAAACTCTCTTCAGTAGGTTCACAGGCTTCCCAGGAATTTGGCTAAGAGCTGTTTTGTTACCATTGACAACAACACTTTGACTTTTTAACATCTGGGATGAGTATTTCTGGATCTTTGGTCTAACTCTGTTGCAACCTGGAAATATCTGCGGGTTACCTTAAGACTTTCTTTAGAAAGGTTCTCAGAAACTGTTAGCACATTATAAATTGTGGTCTGTGCTGACACAAGCTTTGTGTCATTTGTGACATTAACTAGTGGAAGAGCATTTAATAGCAGCATTGAAAAAGTAATGGGGATTTCATCCTGCGCTTCTTTTGTTGTCAAATACAATCCTTTTGTCAGTGGCTGCCTCTCTGACATTTCATATCCTCTTCCCTCATGGACAATAGCTGTATTTCACACTATGCCAGCTGGTGTAAATAGACACATCTCCAGTGAAGTTAACAGAGCTGGGGCTTTTTTGCACAGTCTGAGGATCTGGCACTGAACATTTTAAGCTGGCTGTGCAGTCTCATCAGTTATCAAATGGGACGTGTCGGAGAGCCACTACAACTCAGACAAAATAGCTGTCTAACAGCCCTGCTATCAGGAAAGCCACAGACACCCTCCAAAACCAGTTCTGGTAGGGCTGGTATCTTTTACAATATATTCCATAGGGGGGGGGTGGGGGGAAGGCAGCACATTTTTATTCTTCTCACATTAGTTAGAGATTTTTCTCATCATCAGAACAAGGAAAAGTCAGAATAAGTTTATTTGAAAAATACTATTTTTTAATAAGGTAAGCAGACTCTTCCCAGCTAACGGCACTGGAAGAGGATAATGTTAATGGAATTTTTATTAAAGAGAACTTCTTCTCAAAATAGTACAGACCATTGAGAGTGGAAAATTAGCAGTCAGATCCTCACCAGCTGCAATCTGGCACCGTTCTAGTGACAGACTAACATCTCGACAAGTGTTGCAAGTGAAATTACACTCAAGTTGTGCTCTGGCATAAGCATTTGTCATGCGCTACCGCATTTGTGCTACTTGTTACCTCAGGGCAGAGAAGTAAATTTCTTTTAAATAATGATAAACAAGCAGGTGATATCTAACAGAGAGCTTCTTGAGTGTTTGGCCTTCCTTTAAAAAAAAAAAACAAAACCAAAATAACCGACAGATAAATACACATTTCAGTCTTTATTCAACCTGAAGTGGTTCAAAAACATCAGAACGAGAGGACACAGTCTCAACCTGCGCCAGGGGAAATTTAGGCTCAAGGTGAGGAGAAAGTTCTTCACAGAGAGAGTTGTTAGCCACTGGAATGGGCTGCCCAGGATGGTGGTGGAGTCACCATCCCTGGAGGTGTTCAAGAGGGGATTGGACACGGCACTTGGTGCCATGGTCTAGTAGTCATGAGGTCTTGGGTGACAGGTTGGACTTGATGATCTTTGAGGTCATTTCCAACCTTGTTGATTCTATGATTCTAAAACCTCATTTCTATGGCCTAGGGGAATTTTACATGCTCAGTTCATATTAAGCACAGAGTCACCTCTGTATTTATACCCCAGGGGCCAGCCTAGTGATCCACTTTACCACCACAACAGTCTATAGCTGTGTAAAGGGTTAGCTGTGTTTTACAGGCTCAGCTCTCTTGATAAACAAGCTCACAGTATTCAGCTTCTAAAAGATGTAATAAACATCCTGTCTCCAAACCACATGAAGGTAACCTAGTGATTTGGAGGGGTTTTACATCTCAGTATTCTCCCATGCCTGTGTTGTCCCTGTCACAGTTAGAGCCCCACAACAAGGCTGAGAACCCCACAGGCATTAATGCATTTGTCCTTGAGCAAAGCTCTACAGAGCAAGGCTTTGCTACTGTTGACTTTTCCATGTGTTTCAAACAGGTCTCATTTATAATGATTTTTAGAGAAGATGTTCAGAGGGCTGGATCACCTCCCATTTGAGGATAAGCTGAGAAAGTTAGGGTTGTTCAGTCTGGAGAAAAGAAGGCTTCAGGGAGACCCTATAGTGGTCTTCCAAGAAAGATGGGAAGAGACTGTTTATCAAGGAGTGTAGTGACAGGATGAGGGGGAACACTTTTAAACTGAAAGAGGGTAGATTTAGATTAAATATAAGGAAGAAATTCTTTACTGTGAAAGTGAACACTGGAACAGGTTGTCCAGAGAAAGCTGTGGATGCCCCATCCCTGGAAGCCTGAGGGGCCAGGTTGGATCAGACTTTGAGCAACCTGATCTAGTGGAGAAACAGTTGACCTTTAAGCCGTTGGCCTTTAAGCTCAAACCATTCTATGATTCTATGATAAAAAGTAGCAGTTAGCTACAGTTATTTTGATTATTAATGGTCTTGAGGAGCTAGGTATACTGCAGGTGGATATTCCAGCTAAGTGCATCCCCCAGCACAAATATTTTTTAGGCCTGGCCTGGCCTGACATGCTGAAGGTCACAAGACTGTTGGAGGAAAGGTAAGAGAGAAATTCTGACCTTTTTGCCATCAATTTCAGTCCAAAGCCTCCATTCCATCCACTGTGCATGCTTTGCATTACCACCCTGGGCTGCCACCCTGCCTGCCTGACACAGAATACTGAAGCTAATCCTGTGGTCGGTGGCTCTAAAGCACCAACCACCTCTGTGGTCTGCAGCACTGGAAAAAAAATCAAGCAGTGGGACCTTTGTGGAGGTTTCCATGCTTCTCTCTTCAGTCTTTTCAGAAGAGAGGAGAATAGTTGCAGCAATGTGTCCACTGCAGCTGCAGAAACTAGAGGTACAAGAGATCAGTTAGCTCAGGCACCAAAGTCAGCCTCCTTGGGGTCAAGAGAAAGATTGGTGCAAATTCATTTACTTTCCATTGCAGGCTATAACTGTGAGGTGCCATTTGGCAGCGTTTCAGAGGAAAGCAGGTGATGAAATGTGTTGAAACATACTTGCAGTGGGCACAAACAGAATCAGGTGAATAAACATCAGATAGGAAGTCCAGAGAACAGAAACCCTTTTTCCTGTCAGTCAGACCACAGCCAGAGGGCCCAGACTAATTCCATTAGGAATCCCAGAATACCTGGTGGACACAGGAAAAATCTGAAACCCAGGAGGAAATCTGTTCATAATGAAGCCACTGAGTGAGCTGGTGAGAGAAATTACTCACAGGCATGGAGCCGTGCCAGGGAAAACAGACAACAATCAATCAGGCATCACAGAAAATTCTGGGGTTAGACTGCTCTAGAGAAGTGCAGTGCTTCTTAGGATTGGATTCAAGGGTAGTTAAGGATTATTTCTTGTGTAAAACTTCCACAGCCAGTTGCTTGGGATTTTTTTTTTTTTAAGCAACTTTTTAAAGGCTGAAAAATACTAATTGACCAAAGCTAATATTTTTGGGGAAAAGAATATATCTGCTTTAAGAAATGTCCACAAGAACTCAAAAAAATAGCCCTGAAGTAGGGTAATTTTTATGCCACATTACCTACTAGGCTTAACACCTAGGATCTGTTCTATGGCTGCTTGGCAAAAGGAGTGGACCTGCAGATGCCAAAATTTTCATACCTAGGAGTAACACAAATTTGTGAGCTGCCTCAGAGCATATGACCCCAGAGTTTCCAGACCATTTCACAAAAGTGGGATTGTAGAAGCCCCATCTCAAAGGATGGTTATCAGAGAACAGACCCACCACTTGGGAACTGGAGACCCTGAACAAAAGAGGACTTCGACGTAAGGAGATTAAGATGACTGTGTGCAGCAGATTGAGGGAGGTTCTCCTCCCCTCTACTTTTCCCTGGTGAGACCTGACCTGCAATATTGCATCCAGTTTTGGGCTCCCTGCTTCAGAAGGGACAGGAGTCTACTCAAGAGTCCCAATAGAGGGCTATGTATGTGCCCTATGTATGTGCCCTATGAGGAGAGGCTGAGAGCCCTGGAGCTCTTTAGTCTGAGAAGACTGAGAGGAGATTTAATAAATGTTTATAAATATCTGAGGGTTGGGTATCAAGAAGGAGGGGATAGGCTTTTCTCAGTTGCACCCTGGGATAGGACAAGGGGCAATGGACATAAAATACAGCACTTGAAGCTCCACCTCAACATGAGACGGAACTTCTTTACTGTAAGAGTCACGGAGCACAGGGACAGGTTCCCCAGAGAGGTTGCGGAGTCTCCTTCTCTGGAGACTTTCAAGACCCATCTGGATGTGTTCCTGTGTGACCTGCACTAGATTCTATGGCCCTGCTCTGGCAGAGGGGTTGGACTCGATGATCTCCGGAAGTCCCTTCCAACCCCTAACATCCTGTGATCCTGTGAACTTCCCAGAGCACTTGGGGTTTCTCTGTTACTGTGAATGATGCTCACTATGCTGCCTGAAACAAACTCCCAATTTTAGTGTCACTCTTTATAGTATTTACAAATATGGGCATGCCCTCTGATAACAGACAGTTTAACAGCTTTGAAGTATTTTTTAATAAACAAAATCTGCACATTTTTCAGTGCTGAGATCACGGCATAAGTAATTCCTATAAACATTTTATTTGAACCAGCATTAGAAATCAATTTGGTATTTGTTCCATCATTTGGCCCATTGATATGTAAAAGCCTCCTATTCTGTTTTGTATACAATTTCATTTTGATTACTGTAATTTTGGTTGCAACTAATCACACACATTAAAAATCAGCTCCCCTTGAATAAGTCTCTATAAAAAGCTCAACACTGTGCTGCTCATTCTTGATAATTGATGCATTAATGCACACCTAATTTAAAATGCATATTACAAATACTAAGTGCAAACTACAGCAAACCACACTGCAATCAAGGTTTCAAGGTTTTCATGGGTCTGCAGGGTGTGGTGTGGTGTTCACCAGCTGTAGCCCAGGGACCAGTAGGCTGCAGTTCAGCCCTTGTTTTTACAGTTTACTCCCAGGAAGCAAATTGCACTACAAAACCATATGAGATCAAGAAGAAACAAATCTTGAGGTCTAGTTTCTCACTAACCTGCTTTGCAAACAACCTCTCACGACAAGTGCATCCTCACATCCAAGAACTCATCAGGCCATTATCATAGGATCACAGATTCATAAAATACTTGGGGTTGGAAGAGACCTTTAAAGGTCATCTAGTCCAACCACCTTGCAGAAAACAGGGACATCTTCAGCTAGATAAAGTTGCTCAGAGCTTCATCTAGCTTGGCCTTGAATGTTTCCAGGGATGGGGCTTCTACCACCTCTCTGGGCAACCTGGGTCAGTGCTTCACCACCCTCATTGTAAAAAATTTCTCCATTATACCTCATCCAAATCTACCATCTTTTAGCTTGAAATCACCACCCCTTGTCCTGCTGCAACAGGCCCTGCTATGAAGACTATCTCCATCTTTCTTATAGACCCCCTTTAAGTTCTGAAAGGTTGCAATAAGATCTCCCTGGAGTCTTCTCCAGGCTGAACAGCTTCAACTCTCTCAGCCATTCCTCATAGGAGCCTTTCCTCCAGCCCTCAGATCATTTTTGTGGCCCTCTTCTGCACCAGCTCAAACAGGCTCTTGCCTTTCTTGTGCTGAGGACCCTAGAGCTGGACACAACACTGCAGGTGAGATCTCACCAGAGTTATATTATTAAATGATATTAAATGATGTTAAGGTTTTCTAAAATTAAGGCAGTAACAAATCTTTTAGAGTTATAGTTATATATGGGCCACATTTGCAAATTCAGAGCCTTCTGATCCTCCATGTATTAGGGCAGTGCTATGCAGGCTTTGATTCAAGCCTATGATCCCCCACTGCTGCCAGCACAGCCCTATGAGACTCCATTCAGAAGCAATTGCAGATCAGGTCCTTAATTTGTACTTGATGATGACCAACTCACACACAGCAGGTGGGTGGGACAACGTGATGGCTTTCAGATTGTGTTTAAGGAAGAATGAAACAGACTTTGCTCTGTATTTGGCACAAAAAAATGATTAATCTCTTTTATTCTTTTAAGGTGCAACATGGATGTGGAATAAGAGAGGCTTTGAATTTAATCTTTTCACTAAAGTAAAATAATTAAAAGGGCTTCACAAACTCATTTATTTCCACATGGAAAATTCTATTGCAGGTACACCTGAAAAAAACGTTTCAGAAGTTAGCGATTTAAAGCAAGCAACCACATACTGATAACAGGGCAAGTATCTCACTGTGGCTTTAGATCACAGAACCCACTCAGCAAAGGAACCATTTTTTCTTCCTAATTTAAAACAAAAGAAAACAAACCAAAACAGCCCACTGGTTAGAGTGCTGGCCTGAAATTAGAACACATCTGCTTACTTTGCAAGAGAGACATTATAAAAATAGGTTGAAAGAGATGCAGCTCTTTTAGTATCTCAGAAAATAACTCACTGGTAACAGAAAAGCTACTGAATTCTTCCTCCGCTAATTAGTATTACAATACAATACAATGCACCAGGTTGGAAGAGACCTTCAAGATCATCACGTCCAACCTATCAACCAATCCAACCCACCTAAACAACTAGACCATGCCACCAAGCACCCCATCAAGTCTCCTCCTGAACACCTCCAATGATGGTGACTCCACCACCTCCACGGGCAGACCATTCCAATGGGCAATCACTCTCTCTGTATAGAACTTCTTCCTAACATCCAGTCTAAACCTCCCCTGGCGCAGCCTGAGACTGTGTCCTCTTGTTCTGGTGCTGGCTGCCTGGGAGAAGAAACCAACCTCCACCTGTCCACAACCTCCCTTCAGGTAGTTGTAGAGAGCAATAAGGTCACCCCTGAGTCTCCTCCAGGCTAAGCAACCCCAGCTCCCTCAGCCTCTCTTCATAGGGCTTGTGTTCCAAACCCTCACCAACTTTGTTGCCCTTCTCTGGACACGTTCCAGCAAGTCAACATCCTTCCTAAACTGAGGGGCCCAGAACTGGACACAGTACTCAAGGTGTGGCCTAACCAGTGCAGTGTACAGGGGCAGAATGACCTCCCTGCTCCTGCTGGGAGGAGGGAGGTTTTCTACATATGGACAGAAGATGTGCTGCTGTTCATATAGGCATTTTAAATACCGGCTGATTATGAACTCCATGCTTGCTACCAAGGGTTTTGTCATGGAGGGGTTACCTGCGCTCCCAGCACTGGTTCCAATGCACACCAAGCAGTCTCAAGCAGTGCCTGCTGGTCTCAGAGTAGAGACTCACAGAATCACAAAATGCATCTGTTTGGAAGAGACCTCAAAGATCATCCAGTGCAACCCTTGATCTCTGGAGTCCAACTCTATCACCACAAAGATCTAATGCAACAAATGCTTGTAATTATTTGCTTCCCACACAACAGTCTGTTCTCTTACCTTAACCCCTGGCAGCTCAGTTTTATCAAATGATAAAATGTTTTATCACAAATCGATGCTTAGATGGAAAATGTGTTTTGTGAGAGCTGGTGGTGACTTACAGGTTTGTTTGCTCAGTATTTCTTTCTGTCCTTCTGAACTTGTCAAGCATGAAGAGAATCAAATCCTGGCAGCATTTACATTCAGTGTCCATCTAGAATAACTTGGTAGGTCAAAGAATCATCTGTCTGACATCTGGGGACATCAAGTGTCAGTAGTCAGCAGATCATCTCTCAGTTGGGCTCCATGATGGCCTATCAGGGTAAAATCAGCTTCTCTCTGCTGTGGGGAGTTTTCACCTACAGATGTCTTCTGTGACATGTGGGCTCATGATTTTCTTGGCAACTCTTCAAAATTGGGGTTTAAAAGAATTATTTCCATGTTGACTCCACAGTTGGATGTTGTGAGTTTGGCAGACTCAGAAGAGAAGATCTGCAAGAGTGTTCAGGGTTCAGAAAGTCACACTGGCATTATCAACATTTTAATTTGCCCAGAAGGAATCATTAAATATTATAATCTTCCTTACATCACAGGCCAGTGACTTTCATACAGCTACCCTTTGTTCAGGCCCCCAAAATATTTGCTTGATTACTCATTTCTTCCATGTGAGATGTAATTGTTGATTTGAAGACATCCAGACATGGAATGCCCTCTGCTTCTCCTCATAGTGTGTTCCAATGGCTAATCGCTCTCAGTTGTTTCTCGATTAAAGCTGCCTGATACTGGCTTCCAGCAATCTATTCTTACAATGTCTTTCTCATGAGGTACGACAGATTTGGGTAAGACAAGGTCAGGCCCTGGCAAGCTATGTCCAGTCAAGCAAAATGCTCTGCAAGAAGGGTTGTTAGCATTTTCAATTATAAACTGTTTATTTATTCATTCAAATGAATTTAAATTAAAATCTCACAGTGAATTGGTGGTTTTCATAGCATTTTAAAAGGCACTGAGCATTATATAAGCACATGGGTTTGTTTTAGTAGTTCTCCAGCCAGGTATTATTGAGAACTGGCAAAATACAAAAAAACCCCACCCACCTCCATATTTGTTCTGCTTTGTGTAATGATCATCTGCATTCTTGTCTGTCTCAAGTGTCTGTTTATGAAGTTAGAGAAATTCAGTGTCTAAGGAACAGGCCAGAACAGCACTGGAAACTCTGAAGAAATACCAGCTGACAGTCTGGCTGACTAAAGAGACTTGGGGGTGCTGGTGGACGAGAAGCTCAACATGAGCTCTCAATGTGCGCTTGCAGCCCGGAAAGCCAATCAGATCCTGGGCTGCATCAGGAGAAGTGTGACCAGCAGGTCAAGGGAGGTGCTTCTCCCCCTCTACTCAGCTCTGGTGAGACCCCACCTGGAGTACTGCGTCCAGTTCTGGAGCCCCTATTACAGGAGGGATGTGGACGTGCTGGAGCGTGTCCAGAGAAGGGCCACGAGGATGATCAGAGGGCAGGAGCACCTTTCCTATGAGGACAGACTGAAGGAGTTGGGGCTGTTCAGTCTGGAGAAGAGAAGGCTCCGAGGTGACCTCATTGTGGCCTTCCAGTATCTGAAGGGGGCCTACAGGAAGGCTGGGGAGGGACTGCTCAGGATCTCAGGTAGTGATAGGACTAGGGGGAATGGAATGAAGCTGGAAATGGGGAGATTCAGGCTAGATGTGAGGAAGAAGTTCTTCACCATGAGAGTGGTGAAGCCCTGGAATGGGTTATCCAGGGAGGTGGTTGAGGCCCAGTCCCTGAAGGTGTTTAAGACCAGTCTGGACGAGGCTCTGGCCAGCCTGATCTAGTGTAGGGTGTCCCTGCCCATGGCAGGGGGTTGGAACTAGATGATCCTTGTGGTCCCTTCCAACCCTGACTGATTCTATGATTCTATGATTCTATGAAATAAAGCTCAACTCTTCACCTATCTGTGACAAAACTCATAGAGGATAAGACAAAACACCCAACTATGACATTCATTAGCTGTATTTTCATTAGAAAGCTCTTTCTTCTCTGCCAACTCTACCTTGAAATCATTGTGGACAGAGAAACTGAGGCCTCAGGTGCCGCAAAAGACACACAAATTGCTCCAAAATGAAGAAAACACATCAGAGAGAAGAAAAAAAAATTCTCTGTCTGCATCCATTGAAAGCTATGGAAGTTTTGCACTGAATGCAAACATATTTTACTACTTTGAAATATTCCTTCTGCACAGCCCCTCAGATTCAAGAACTGCCAATGTTACTGCTCACATTAATGTCACTGTGCTGCGATGGGTCCCTTTTACAGGCTGGGTTTGGAAGGATGGCATCAGAGAATTGTGGAATGGTTTAGGCTGGAAAAGACCTTTAAGATTATTGAGTCCAACTGTATCATAAAAACATACTGAAAACCTGAGACAAGCACAAGAATGTTTTGTAAATCCACCAGTCTTGAAGCCCACAGAGGTGTAAAATCAGGCAGAGAGCCCAGGGACAAAGGCAGGAACAACAGAAAATATTAAAAAACCTTAAAACACCCCAAACCTGGAAAATACTACTCCAGTAAGTTATCTTTCTGAGTTTCAAAGACCCCTACAAGCCAAACTCATAAAGATTTATTTTAATAATTGAGGCAATGGTCTAAATTCTTGTTGTTCTCTACCACAGAACAACAACACTACACTTAACTAATCCTTGTGAAGGGATCAATTACACAGTTGCCATTAGTGCAGTTATCCAATTATGTCCTTCCACACAGCTGAAGGAAATCAAAGGAAATCCATACATTAATGTGCTGCACCTTTGCTGCAGGGTATTCTGGCATTGCATTAAGTACTATTTCCAGAGACTGCCTGCAGCAGACTTAAATTCTGCTTGGGTTGAGTAAAGGAGAGATAATGTTACTTCAGTCTCTTTGGGTCATCTGGGTTTTGTTTTGAACATATTTCAGGATTATTCACATGCTTCCCATACATACTGTAAGAGTATTTTTGTAACATAAATTTCTTCTTTCTAAGGTCATTTATTTTAGTTTCAACACAGCCATGCTGATAAATGGGAGATGAAGGGGCATGAGGACTTGCTTTCTCATTTAATCACAAACTCAAAGCAACAAAATGTATTCCCCAAATACTAAGAATAGTTTGGGGGCAAATCTTACATATGGAAAATTAATTAGCAGAGTCGAAACTGACAGGATTCATCTCTGAGGCCACCTCTGTAATCCTTTATTAGGTTAATTCTTGGGTAGCCAAGGCTGAAGCACTGCTGCAGTCTTTCAGGGGACCCTGAGCATGGGCTTTTACCACTAAGCCATTGCAGCATGTTTGCATTAGGCACAGCCAGGGCCTGAACTATCTGGCCTCATAGAAATGGCTCTGCTTGGCTCACATTAATATTTACCTCTGCCACTTACACAAAAAGAGAAGAGGTGGGAAAATTCAGTCCTGAGCTCCCTGCACTAGCCATAGGAAGCCAGAAGTTGGCCTTGAATGGAGCAATCAGCATTTGCACCCCTAGGTTTCCCTGTGCACCTGCACAGATGCAGACTTTATTCCAGTACAAAGCTCAAAGCCCAGTGGTTTGCAATAGTTAAAAACACCTTTGCTTTTCTCATTCCCATGCTTTGCTCAGCTTACTTGTTAGATGGCTTCTGTGTCAACACTAACTCTGGCAGGGATGGGGTGGCTTTGCTGGTGTATCTGTCACTCCATCTTGGGATACTATGGGATCACTTTCCAGATATCCACATACACAACTGGAGGAATATATATACATCCACATATATAACTAAAAGATTTCTCGGCAGTGATCACTGGGCATAAAAGGATGTAGTGTTTAGAAGAAAGATGGGGATGCAGACAGGGGCAGAGCATCATCCAGCTGAAATCAGCAACATATTCCCTTGCCCTTGCACTCTGGAAGAGCTACTGCTCTAAAGGACAAGTCTCAAGGTCCCTTTCTCAAAGGCCCTCCAAACAAAACTTGGAAGATAACTGGCAAACATGATCCTCCCTGGATCTTTGCTTGGGCTGGTGCAAATGTAGAAACCAATACAGGGGTAAGAAAACACTGACTAGTGACAGAGATTTCTGTCTGGGAAATTAAGAAAACACCAGACTGGAGTAAGGCTGTGGGAGAGAGCAAGTGTTGTGGGAGAGGCTGAAGCTGTCTGACTTCCTGGGGCATGCCAGGCTGCTCAGAAACACATTTCTGGCATGTAGTCACAGACAGAATTAGCTGGTGTCTGGCCCAGGAAGGAATAGGGTCCGTACAACTCTTGTAGCACCATTAACATACCTGGGTAAACACTGCAAGTCTTTTCTGAATTCTTCTCAAAATGCTGTCCCTCATTCTGCAGTAGCAGGCATGTGCAGTTGATTTGGAGGAGCTAAACTTTGCATCAAATTTCCCCTGGGTACTGTGTGAAACTGTACAATAAATGAGTGTTCCTGCAACTTAAACAGATACAGACTCTTTCGAGACATGAAAATGAAAATGTTGTGGTATTAAAATGCAGCCCTGACAAGTCTGTTACACTCTTCACAAAGTCTGATGGTTTTTTTCCCTTACAGTAGCTGTCTTAAAAATTGATGATGAATACTTTCAGTGTTACCTCATTACTGACGCATGACTCGGTAGATCCAGATGAGATTCCAGCTAGATGAGTGCACCCTCGATCTGTAGGGGAATGGGCTCAATTCACCAAAAATCTTTCATTCTGTGTATCTTTACCTTCCTACTCAATATACAGAAACTTTCTGTGAGATCTCCCACTCTGTGTTTTCCTTTCCAGCCACCAATATAAGATTGCTTTAGGTCTCCACCATGGGTTACAAATTCCATATGACAGCATAACAATAAGGAGTTTTTAACTCGTGTAAAAAAAAATCCCACCACATATTTTAAGGTCTGAAGCAGAAAAATACCCTTCTTCTATAGCACTTTTATAGTTTCCCAGTAGCATTCTACAACATCCAAGCAGACGGGACTTTTCCTCCATGAAGCTGTATACAGCATTTGGAGTACTGGAACTCCCAGTGAGATTATTGTGATAAATTCCTGGTGGCTTATTATCACCAAAGAGCAATGCAGGAACTAAGCACCTTTTAGCCTTTTAATTTGGACTCATTTAAAATTAATTAATCACTGTAGTCATATGTCAGACATGCAAACCAGCTCTCCAAAGGAATGTCTCTGTGATTTAACAAAACTTCTTGCCCACTCCCACCCAGTCAGTTCCCTCCAGCCCAGAAAAAGCCTGGGAAAGTGGGCTTTCTGATGCCAAGGCCACCAGCTTTTGCTCTGCCAGAGAATCACAGGAGAGAGGCAGTTCAGTTCAGCAGCGCTCAGTCAGCTGGGGCCTCAGGCCTTAATAGGCACCTGCATGCCAATAGCCAACTGATATAGGCACATGCAGTATTCCCAGTACAGGCAAAATCCCCAAACTGCTGTGGCTCTTTCCTTTGCACATGAATGGTGGTTCACACTGCTTAAGCTTACACTGCCAGCATCAATCAATTCATCTCCAGATGAGAGTTAATGAAGATGTATGCTTAATCACGAGCAGGGCTGGGTAGCTGCCCAGCAACTGGGAGCTGTGTGCTTTCCATTACTGCCATGCACTCACACTCACTGACCTGCAGAGCCCGGATTTTATCGGTACTCTTTCTAAATTAAAACAACTGCAGAGGCAGAATATCCAATTAGTACTATCAGACTGAAAAATAATACCCCAGGTTTGGTCAATAGGGTGAAGTGTTCACTTCGTCTGGGTGGCATTCTAGTGAGGACATTTCTAAAGGAGCTGTGAGGCACCTCTGCAATGAAGACAGGCTGAAAATTGAGTGGTTTCAGCCTGGAGAAGGCTCCAGGAAGATCTTATAGCACCTTCCACCATTTGAAGGGGCGTATAGGAGAGCTTGAAAGGGACTTTTCCCAAAGACATATAGTGACAGGATGAAGGACAATGGCTTCAAACTGTAAGAAGCTGAATTTACATGAGATATTAGGAAGAAATTCTTCACCATGAGGGTGGTGAAGCACTGGAACAGGTTGTCCAGAGAAGTTGTGGAGACTCCAACCCTGGAAGCTTTCAAAGCCAGGTTGGACGGGGCCTTGAGGAACCTGGGCTAATAGGAGGTATCCCTGCCCATGGGAAGGGGTTGCAACTAAATTATCTTAAAGGTCCCTTCCAACCCAAATCATTCTATGATCATGTAGAAATCCATCGCTCTTGCCCTGAATATCTATATCTCCAAAGCACTTCTGATAGCATCCTAGATGAACCTGCTTTGGCAGGGGGGTTGGACTAGAGGATCTCTCGAAGTCCCTTCCAAACCCTAACATGCTGTGATTTTGTGTGTGATTATGTGAAATGTTTTCATCAGCCTTCAGAGCACATGATCTCCCAGGGTATAAAACCTTATGGAACTGAGTCTTACTTGAGTTTCTCTTTCAGTGGAAAAGGCACTACAGAAATGTCCTGGTTAATAAATGTTTGCATTTACACAAATTTCAGTTCTTTACAATGTTGGCCACATGTTAGAATCATAGAATGGTTTAGGTTGGAAGGGACCTCCAAAGGTCATTTAGTCCAAATCCCTGCAGTGAACAGGGACATCCTCCATTAGATCAGGCCTTCTTGAGCCTGACCTTGAATATCTCCAAGGATGAGGCCTCAATGACACTCCCTGGGCAACCTGTTCCAGTGTTCTCCTACCATCATGGTAAAGAACTTCTTCCTAATGTCCAACCTAAATCTACTCTTCTCTAATTTCAAACCATCTCCCCTGTCTGATCACTACAGTCCCTCTCCAGCCTTCTTTTAGACCCCCTTCAGGGCCACTATTAGGTCTCCCCAGAGTCTGCTCTTCTCCAGGCAGAACAACCCCAGGTCCCTCAGCCTGTCCTCATAGAGAGGTGCTCCAGCCCCCTGATCATTCTCATGGCCCTCCTTTGGACCCACTACATCAGGTCCATGTCCTCCTTGTGTTGAGAGCACCACAGATGGGTGTAGTACTTCAGGTGAAGTCTCACCAGAGCAGAATCACGTGGCAAAATCACTTCTCTTGATCCACTGGACACACTTGATGCAGCCAAAGTACAATTTGCCCTCTGGGCAGTAAGCACACACTGTTGGCTCATGTCCAGCTTCTTGTCCACCAGAACTCCCAAGTCCTTTTTTGCAGGGCTGTTTTCTGTCACTTCAATGCCATAATGAGCTGCAGAATGCTTTCTGTTATGCTGAGGGCCCTTCCCCTCCCCCCCCTATTATTTTCCATCATATGAATGTGAAAAAAATGCAGCCAATTTTCTGATAATTGGTTGTTTTGAAGTCTGAAAATTACACCTTATAATTTTTGAATTATGACTTACCACCCTCTTTCCCCTTCTTCAGCAGAGATTCAATTTTGCTTAATTTACCTCATCTGCTTTGAAATATCCCAGAACCATGCAGCTCCAGGTGCAACAAAAACACTTCTGCTGCATAATAAATATAATAAAAAGAATGTAACATAGATAGTTATATTAGGTATCTGCATCTAGTTGGGATGTGTAGGCACAGTTAACTTTTGCTAGCACCTGCCAGTGGAATAACCCTTCTTATTTTTTGGACTTGATGATCTTTGAGGTCTCTTCCAATCTTGGTGATTCTGTGATTTTCATGCTGGCCAGCACTTTGCACTGAACAGACTTAGCTGACTTCCCTGGTACCATTCACTGCTGAGCTGAGAGACCAGCAGCCATCTGCTTTGTAAGAGGAATGTTTGTTGTTGCTATCTGTGCTGCCATATCACACCTAAGTAAGAGAAATGAGTTTTACTGTGCTGTGGAAGCTGAAGAGCACATAACCACATGCTTTATGTTTATTTATGTTCAACTTTGGATTGTCTACCCATGTGTCCATTTCAACTCCCAGGCATACCTGCAGTGCACAAATCAATGTGTTAGGTCCTGGCATGTAGGAAAGAGTGAAAGTTTTAACCCTTACTATTAGGCTGCCAACACCCAAGACTTCACATCACACTGCACACTGCAGGTCTCGGCACATTTGGCTAACTCCTGGTTTATTTAAATAGTAGTAGATGGTTTAATATCATACAGTAATGAGATGGCACAGTTAAAGCCAGCTAAACTTTGGCAGATTGTCCCTGTCAATATAAATTGTGTTGATATAAATTGTGTTGTGGACAAGAGAATCAGGGTGACAGAAGAAAAATTATGCCTCATGCATCACCCCCTGGTGCCTGGCAACAGGGAAGTGCCAAATGTGGTTGCCCCATGTGAACTGTCTGAACTACTGGAACATCTGAAACATCTGTAATGAAACATAGTTGTATGTACATGTGTGTGTGTATCTATGTCTATACACACACACACGTATTTGGCTGCTCTCACACCGTATCTCTTCCCAAAAGCCATTTTCTGATCCCAGACATGGAGCTTCCCCCTGTGAGAAGATCAGACATCTTAGCTTTCAATACATCTGAAATTCTCTTGCTGGAGCAAGTTTGACTCCCTGTTACATATTTGGTTTAGTAAGAGATTTGTTGTCACTGTTTTGAACAATAAAAAACAAATCATTGCAGGAGGCTATGTGTGCTCCTGGTAGAACTGACAGCTCCTTGGGAACTATTTTCACATATTTTCCAAAATGTAAGTACTTTGTCCCAGATCCTAATGCTGGCCTAGGGGAAATGAGCTGTTCAGAAGTTGCATCAAGTCCTGCACAGATCCCAGGGAGAACATACTTGCTCATCCTTGCTGCACATGTTTAGGTGAGAGGTTGACCTGCTGCCCTGCACTGTTCATGGGCCAGCAGAACAGCACAGTTTTGTGAAGAGACAGAACACTGCTGTTTGCAGGGCTGGGATGAATTGTTCTCCTGAACTAGTATGAGAGATGCCATAGAATTCTTCAACTAGGATGGGCATATTGCTGCAAATGAGATTAAGGCCCAAAGTCCTTCAATTGCTGTATTTACTCATTATTTTGTGATATCATGACATAGTGCTTTTAGAGGTCTTAATCTGACCACTTTTAAACCGGTTATTAAACACACACGGGTACGAAACCAGCACCCAAAGAACTGAACAGCGAGCTTCCCTGCTGTTACAAGGACATATGATACAATTCAGAAACTTCTAAGTTCAGATTTGACAGAGCACTTGAGCATATGCCAACTGAAAGTATGCATGAAGTCCCTCTGGCTTACATCTGTGAAGGCTAGGGAGGAAAAGAACACTGTCAACTTATGAAAATATGTGAGAAGAGATCCCTCTCTGGACGTGCATATTTACTGAAAAATGTGAACTACTTGTGAACACTTCAGCTGAAGCTTCCTGTAGTCTCTCTAAGAGCGACCAGAGAAAGGTTTTGAAAATGTAAGTCTGAATCTGCTTAGACATAAAATCAGATTATTTGAAAACTGATGAAAAAGCTATAAAACACTGTAAAACTCAGCAGGCATCAAAGCAAAGGTGACATCTTCTGCCATTTAATTTCTTACCAGTTTCTCACACCTAGGGATTATTTTAAGCTTTTACATTTCCACTTGTTCCTGACGTTCCATTTTTATAGTCTGGGGCAGGTTGGAGGGGTCTGTGGCTTTAATACTGATACATCAACCTGCAGATATTATGTGTGGAGGCTCCAGATGTTGCTAGATGCCAAGGGCTCAGGTGCTTTGACGGCTTCATGTACCTGCCAGAAGTTAGAATATTCTGCCCAGTTAGTACGAACTGATTAAAAGAAGAAACTGAGACAGGCTTGCACAAACCCTCCATACAAACAGTGAAGAGTAAAGTAGCAGCAAAGGTTCCTTCAGCATTGCCAAATCCGCTGAAGACAGGCACAGCACTCTTCTGTTACCCTCCCATCAGTGTGATTTCCAACACCACTCCTGCACCCACCATGCCTCCACTCACTATCAACACCCTAGTACACATTTATAGGAGTGGGTGGGTGGGGGTAGAACAAGAGGGTGCTCTGCTACAGCACAGACTAGGAAGCATTCAGCAATTTAGCACAAGAGAGCAATTCAACAGTTTATTTTAAGTGGAAGAAACTGGATCTGCAATAATCGAATTGTCTCTATTGTGAGTGTTACAACAGATAACACAGAATGATGCAAACATTTGAAAAGGCAAGAATAATGCAAAATCACTTCTCTTATAATAACAGGCAAATGATGGCAACCGGCAGCATTTAAAAAGCAGCAATAGGAAATGGATCACCTGGGGCACTAATTTATATAGCACAGTTGGAATGCAACTGCTCTACAGGCATTTTCGTATCGTAAGACAAGACTGAGTACATATAGATGAACCTGTGAAAGAATCCTTAGCGTTTGAAAAGTTGCTTTTGTATGCCAATGGCCAGACAAATGGGAATATGATTTGATGTCTAGCTGAGCATATTGCTCCAACTTTTGCAATATTTGTGTGGATTTCTACTGTTTTTATATTACTTTTGAAAAAGTTAGATGTTGTTGAGGTACCCACCTCCTTTTAAACACTGCCACCATTAAAACAGAGCTATGTTAACAGTTGACAGTCAGGAGAGAAAAAAAAGGCCACAGAAGAAAACAGAAGTTTATGAAGTACATAAATATACAGCTATGGCAATATAACCCTAAAAAGTTTTCCTAAAGCACATAAAGCTCCACTGTACCAATTCCTTTAGGAAAAAAAGTTGTACAAATGTATATCCAAAGAAAGTGTTAAACTACAGTTCTGTATCGTTTGAGTTTAGGAGCTAGTGGGACATTTGATTCTTATTTTCCAAGTAACACAATAACATTCACTTAAAACCAGTGAACCTGGGGCAACAAGCCTATATACTATATGTCTGTAACTACACTACCCCTTCAAGGAGGACATTGAAGATAGGTTTCTGCTGATAAAATTATTCAAAGCACAGCCATACACACTCTGTACAAACTGCTGAAGAATGGCATTACCAATTGGACCTGAAAAAATCTTTTACAGAGCCATTTCCTTTCTGGAAATGGAAATTCATTTAGAATTATAGTAAGAATGAAGCAGCTTGAATCAAATCCAGCCTTTAGATTATTCCTCTAATAAAAAGTGTACCACTTACTTATTTTATAACAATTTGACTTGACAAGGAAAAGTTATTTAGGAATGTTCTAGTGATGAAACAAAGAGGCCCAGACATCTTAGCAAAGAATTAAATATAATCATATCATAAAAAGACAGACTTAAAACTTCAAAGTAACTTGGAAGAATTAGTGTTTAAGTGAGTACTAGGAGAGATATAAAGTGGTTCAAAAACTAAGAAGTGAGCTAAATTTGGAGGTTAATGAGGAGGCTCATTAACCTAAACTGTCTAGAGAAGTTGTTGATGCACATTCGCCTGTATGTATTTAACCCTCAGTTTTTCATGCAGAAACAGGTACCAGGGACGTAAAATAAAGAGACAATATTCACAAGGCTCAGAGATCCTCACGAATGTTTATGTTGTCTTGGGAACCTGAATGGAGGAAAGCAGAAAAGTTTAGCTTGTGAAAGAAAGCAGAATAAAATGCAGAGCTTTATGGCTAATATGCAAACAGAAGTTGCTGTATTGCCTATTTGTACTGGTACTATGTTTACAAAGTGTGGATTTGGGGCACTCAGGTTGAATGTTTGCGTTTTTATAAAGAAGAAGAAAGAATTCTCTCCTTGATAAATCTATGGTACTATGCACAGCATTTACTTCCCCTTATGCACAGCATTTACTTCCTCTTCTGCTTGGGATTTCAAATTTAAAGTCCTCAAAATATTACAGTAAGTTTAGAGATGAAAGAAGGAAGTCTAATCATACATTCCTAACCATCTGAGCTTAGGTAGCCAAACCACATTCTCAGTTCTACATGAAAGTAAGAGACGGAATGATTAGAAAGTATTCTTTAGCATTTTCCAGTGGTCAGGCATACAGGAAATTAGATTATTCCTAACCAGGAACAATCCTGCAGCAATGAATAAAAATCAAAGTTCTGTTCTGCTGATTGTTCTGAGAAGCCAAACTTCCACAGTAGGTTTTGAATTTGAAAATGATAGGATGACTTTTGTTGGAGACTTTTTAAAAAATTGACAGCAAATACAAAACAGCTTTAAAAGAATATATAAACCTCTCCTGAAAACTCTGCAGTCAGGCAGGTCTTTATCTAAATTGAATTCAAGCTTGACTCTTGGGATGGTCCAGATTTAGACCACTTAAATTTATCTGTCTAGATATGTGTTAGATATCAAAACTCCTACTAAATTCAGTTAAAACCTAATAGATGGACCCAATAGACTCTAGAGATCTCACTCGACAGCAAATGTCCTGACCCCACTCCACAGGCTGCACATCTCAGCAGCCTTGGAGGTTGCACTGTCCCGGTCCACATGGACCTGGAAAACAACAGTTTATCCATATGGGGGCTGGAGGGGAGTATCTCAAATTTGTGCTTAATATCAATATGCTCTTTTTATGCCAAAGGAAAAGTCCGAGACTTTTTCCAGACAGTGGAGGATGATCTACATACAGGTAAAACCAGAATGAATGAGAATGGCTTGGAATTTGAATCAAATGTTCAGCTTCTTAAGATGGTAAATATTTCTCTCACATTGTTTTATTAACATACCCACTGTTCTCACCAGCAAAGCAAAGAAGAAAATTAGAAATATGATGTGATTTCCTGAACAAGTTAAGAGGCTGTGCAACTTGGCACATTAGTAATGAAAATTGACCCTTTTTGCATGATAATTGTAAAAAACTGCTGTTATTGTCGTGAATTATAGAGCCAAGTCCTTTCTGTTGCCTTGAACTCCATTGGAAGACCTTCTCATCCATAAATCTTGCTACACAGTAAATTTGAAATCTTACAAGTAATTCTCAAGTGTTCAAATGAAAACATACACTCTGAATGCAACCGTAGTAATACATCATAAAGGAATTCAGAGCAAAGCTCTTCAGAATCAGAAGTCTAGGCACTGATCCAATAGTGGAAGCTGTTGTAGCTTTAATTTTCTTTTAAAATTATCAATATCAATGAAGAATCCAATGCTACAGACAGACTGTGTGAAATCCCACGCTAATGGGGTTCTTAAACATTGTATTTTAAACACTTTATGGAAGACATTCTTTCCTCTCCAGGGTTTAAGCGACATTTACCATAATCAACTTGATCCTGTGGCATTGTAAGTCATAAAAAGAGGGGGGAAATAAGTTAAAGTAAAAAATGTAATGTTCTGACCATTCTCAGAGACACCATTTCTGTTCATCAGTCCTCACTCAAAGTCACAGACTTTAAACTTACAGATATCTATGCTGAACTACTAAAACAGGTCACCTCTGAAGAAGGACCATGTCTGAACTGCTGGCTTAAAGCAGCAGGAGGGAAATGCTAGACCCAGGAACAGGATATGCTGAATACTGAAATATGAAGGTTCTGTATGGAAAGCTTCCATTCATACAATGGACTTTCTTTAGGGCAAGCAGACAACTGATATATATGTTCTCTGGAGGAAACTCATTCTCACAAAAAGGAAGAATGTAAAGTTCATCTTGGAGACAAAATGCACATTTGGCTACTTGTTATCATTTTCATTAATGCCAAAAGCCAGATTAAAAAATGCACAGTTTGTATTTTGCTTTTTTGTTGCTACATTTTCCCATTTGTTCTGTGCAATACACATATTTGTGCCGTTGTGTCTGTGTGACCATCAATATTTTCATTGGAAGCAATATACTTCCATATATCGCTGAAGCAGTTAACTACTGCTACTCCTTCTTGAATGTTTTACTACTGATACCTTGTGATAAGCATTAGGTTAATAAAAAACAGTGGGTTTCATGTGCTATACGTATTCTTAATATTCAAAGGAATATTTAAAGGAAGAGTAATTCTGAAAGACAATTATTGACATAGCAGGTTGAAATATATGGTCACAAAGCTGTAAATTATTCATTTTATAGAACAGACATTTTGTCCTTGGATTAGACCTTAGCACCACAAAAGCATTTGGCCACCCCACTTATCTAATGATATTAAATTATATAACAGCCTTACAGTTTTAACTTCAGCTCAGATTCAAATGAAACTCAGCAGCACAAGCACCAGAAAGAAAGAAAGAAAATGAGCCAATCAAACGACCAGTTTAAGCCAGATTCTAAGTTCTATTAAGTACAGGATGCCTTTGTATTTAACATTGCCTGCTTCACAAAAATAAAGCAAAGCTTTATTTGCTAGTTTTGAATAAACCCAAAAATTTTAGTTTCTATTACCTCCTTAGTTTGCTCTAGAAGCCAATTGTTCAGTAAAGTGGTTCCACTGGGGACACCAGATATCATTACCATGATCCAAAAGAGCAGGAGTTATTACAGACAAGGAAATACTATTTTTGTAAAGAAAAATATTTAAAATTTGTAATGAGCATACCTACAGTTTTCTTTCAGCGCTGTAGAACATCCTAAATTGCAAGCTTACTTCTCTTAGCTTTCTTTAACTTTGAATAACATTCTTCTTTCTGCTAACAAACCAACCAACCAACACAAACAACATCAAAAACCAGGCAAAACCCCAGCAAAACAAAGCAGTAATACTAAGAGCTCAATTAAAAAGTGATATGAGAAGTACTTAATAAAGGTTTCTATTTTCCAACATAATTTAATGTATGTTTATATGTACAGTGAATATTTAAAACCAGAGTTATTTTGAAAATATCCTTTTACATGCTGGCAGCCAAAGCTTTCAAAATCAGATGATCAATTTTGTTTTTTAAACTGGCAATGATGACAATGGCTTATTCTTCAGAGTAGCATTTAGCAGCATCCTCAGTTGGCACCGTCATATTGTAATACAGGAGAGGAGATAACAACTTAGTGATCATTGAAGAGTCTATCTCTATACCCATTAGCAGACAATCATGGAATCATAGAATGGCCTGAGTAGGAAGGGACCTTAAAGATCATCTATTTCCAACTACCCTGCCATAGGCAGGGCCACATCCCACTCCAAGCCTCATCCAGCCTGGTCTTAAACACTTCTAGGGACAAGGTGTCTCTGGGCAACTCATTCCGATGTCTCACCACTCTTACGTTAAAGAACTTCCTCCTAATGTCTAATGCAAATCTACCCTGCTCTATTTTCAAACCATTGCCCTTTGTCCTATCAGCACAGGCCCTTTTAAGGAGTCCTGCACCTATTCATGAGAATCCAGCTGAAGTATCCCTAGAGTTGTGTATCCACTTCACTCAGGTCCAGCAGTGGCAGCATGGCAGGCAGACAGTGACAACTTGCTGTCTCCTGCCATTTCCCAGAAGTAGCTTGCAGGGCTCAGGCTGGTACCTGTGCTACTCACAGCCTGCCTAGAGAGAGGAATGGCATGGGGCACTAATGACTCATGACTAGGACAGGCCAGTGTCCCTTCCCCATCCCAGCAGTGTTGCCAGACCAGATAGAAGCTCTTTGCTTGCCCAGTTTGCCCAAGCTGTAGAGCTAGTTCCTATGCTCCCTAGCCCTAGTGTAGTTGGGTCATTCCCAGTTGAAAGGACTTCAGCATCTAATGTGTATTATGGTGTATGCCCCCCTTCAGTACTCTTTCTCTTGGACCCTGGGGTTGTTATTCTTACAACCACAGGTATTTTCAGTTGCAGATTTTGTTTTCTTTGTGAGATTGACTCCTGCCTACTGCTGTAGCATTGCAAAGCTCCATCTGTAATTAGCAACTGCAGCCCTATAGAAAGGCCTTTCCCACGTGCAGTTGGCTGGGGCCAGCTCAGAGCATCTGGGCTGGCATCTCCCACACCAACTCCTCTCTTCCCTGCTACAGTTTGAGCTCTAGGGTATGAGTGTGCTCCCACAGCAGGCCCCTGAGGCTGCTCTACCTGCCCTTTCTGAACTGCATGGATTGCAGTTGGACAGAATTGTCTTGTACTTGGCTTTAAAAGCATAACCAAACAAAAAGATGACAGTTAATTTAAGGTTTACAAGCACTAATTAAGTGGGAGAATCCAAATTATGGATATACACTCTTAAGTTCATAACAGTCAATGAGTATGTTGACAAGGTAAGTTTGTGTACCACAATATTTCACTAGGCAAAAGCACTTCAGGTCAATGGGTAATGAGTACTGGGTAATTAGACCCAAGCATGGGTCACACTTGCAATGAAATATAAAAGGCAAAGGAACCTGGATGAAAAGGGTAAAAAATGCAGCCAAGTTTTCCTTTTGACTTCTGCAGAGTTATTGCACAATATCTCAATTGGCTATTAGCAGAAATTAAACAAATGTATCTATGTAAGAGAATACAGTTGTACTGAGCATTGGATACTTGGGAGTTGTTCCTTTTAATAGGCCTAAATTCTGAGTAGTTAAAGCATGGAAAATGTGGTTATACGGAGAGGGAGATGGAAGACACAACTGAGTTTTAAAGAGCTGATTTTTAGAAACAGAAGAGAAGCCTAGTGGTAGGTAAAAGTAATATTCAAGTATCATTAAAAGATATTATGAAGAGTAATTTAAAAGTGCACACCACTATCATCAAAGCAGCATCCAGAGGAAAAAGTATTGAAAAAAACCAATTCTTGGTAGGAAATTATCTAATTGCTGATTCTGGCCCCATCTAGTAATGCAATAACAACTTAAACGTATTAAATAATTAAGAGACTATAACTTAAAGACAGAATGCATTACAAATAGGCTTGTGGAACTCATTTCCACAGGATGTTGCTGAATGCAAGCACTTAAGAGGAGACACTTTCAGAGCCTTGAGAATGCCCACAGTTATATTTGGCAGGATAAAACCTGCTTTCTGTAGAATCAGAAAATCTGCTTCAGAGATATATTTACATTAAGTAACATCATTAAATGCTTTCATTTTAGCAGCATCTTTTGCAGGAGACAAACATGCTTGAAGTAGCATCAACACAACCAATGGTTAAGGTTAATTTTATCCTGGTTAATTTTAACCAGAACTAGGCTCAATAAAATTTCTTGTTTCCCCTGTATTAACTGAAACAGGCAGAAACAGAAAATTTAGGTTGTAAAACACCTCTAGCAGTAATCTAATTGCAACTTTCATTCAAAATAGGGCTAACTTGGGAGCTATATCCACATTCCGGTCATTTTGAGAATCTAAAAGGAAACCAAATCCACAACCTCTCTATGCAGCTTGTTCCAATACTTCACCACTCTCAGTCTGAAGAGTTTTCTTTATGCACAGTAGGAATTTTTTCCTGTTGCAACTTGTGCTTTTAGTGAAGTTGTAATTAAACTTGTATTTGCAAAACTTCCATGTTTGTCTAACAGCACAATGCCTTACACACACTGCAGTCAGCAGGACACGATTTATGAGGTTTGAGATTCTTTTCATTAATGTGGTTTCATATGAAGACAGACTGAATACTGAATATTTCACTGTGCTAACCTCACACAAATCTTGATAAACTGATAAACTGTCTTAAAGAAAGGAAAACTAATTACCCTACCTTAGAAGTCCCAACTAGAAAAAGCACGTACCTCAAACAACACAGTAAATCATCTTCCCTTTCAGAAAAAAGAGAAGCAGCGGTGGCTGAAAACCTTAACTTGTATGGTGGAAGTTTTAGAAAACTATATTGAGGATGATTGTAGAACATGGTGGAAATCATGCTCTTTACTGCTTCATGTTATTTTAGAATATACAGAATTTGTGAGAACAAGCTCTGTTATTTACTGTACCTGTTCTGAGTTACATTTGGAACGCCGAGTGGCTGTTGCAGCAATGTAGGCCTGAGAATAGCATACTGCTCTGTTTGCTTCACTTCTGGCAATGCACATTGTACCATTTGAGACAGATCCATAAATATTTAACCCTGTTTCTTCATTTGATCTCTTTGTTTGTTGCTGTGATAGACCAGTATCTGTCATTTCATTGTCTAATTTGCAAATCTGCAAAGGTACTCTGTTTGACTGGAGTTGTTTCTCAAGAACTTGTGAGGTATTTTGACTTGCAAACCTTTTTCCCCTTCTTGCACTGGAAGGAGCTGATGCATAAGTGTTCAGACTCAGACCAGTGTTTGGCTTCTGAAGCACCAACCCAACATCCTTAGGAAAGGGAGGAGAACTGGCCTTCTTGTGATTGACTTCACTTGAATTCCCACCTGATACTGAGCTAGCAGCAAAATCAGAGTTAGTCATTTGCCTGCCAGTCTCTGTTTTCCACCGAAATATGTGTGTAGTGCGTTTTGTGTATGTTTTCATATTTATTACCCGAAGTATGCTGTTCTGAGTAGGATTTTTGACTGACATATTTTGAACAGGTTTGCAAACCTGAGTTATGCTGGTCTTGTGCAGACTCAGCATAGAAGATGAAACACCCATAACTTCTATTGGTGAATGTCTTTCAGTGTTTTCTCTCCTCTTGCCATCCATGTCATTTGTGGTCCTTCCATTCATTTGTGTCAACTGTCCTTTGAAAATTGGTATAATTTTGCTGGCTTTTTGGGGAGGGAGTTCCAAGACTGAATTCACAGGCATTCTAAAAATCTTCCACCTGGTAACTCTGGTACTTCTGGTGTTTGCCTGTTATTCGTTGATTTCTCCGTGGCTTCAGTGGAAAAATTTTCTGTACCCTTACAGCTACTCAAAAAAGTGTGTTGTTCTGGCTCTCTGACCAAACGCTCCATCCAGTGGCTGTTTTCCATACTGCACGATGAAGGAATTGCAGACAAAGTCTGTTTCCTTGGAGGATCCTGTGTTAGAGATACTACACAAACCATCTCACCAGCCAATTTTGTGCGCTCAGATTTTATTTCCTGCAATACAAGAGTTGCTAAACTGAATGAGGTGGATTTAAAAAACTGATAGTGCTACCTAATGCATCCCTCTAAGATATCAACATATGTCACAATATATAATACAGAACCATACATTTTCCTGTTTTGAATTAATCTGAACTATACCTCTAATCAATATTTTATTGTCACTATAAATTAAGATCTGCTTTCTCCTCCCTGCTCTTTGTTTATATTCTACGCTGGAATATTGTACTTCTCAGAAGGAAAGTCTTAAATTACAGTCATTATCTTGCTTTAGTGCTTTCTAACTGGGTATTGCCTACTCCTTTTGAGGGGGTCTACAGAGAGTTTGACTGACAGGACTCCTCATCTCTTAAGACTTCTAAGGGCATCTGTATTCTGAGCGAAAGACAGTTTGGATGTCTATAAAAACTGCAGATGACAAAGAGGAGCCATTCTAGCTTTGATCACCAAGGAGACATAAACAGGAACTGCTTTCTGAAAGGGGATTATAGTATTTTAGAATCTCTGCAATTTCTGTCACTATTCTTTGTTCAGAATTAATTACTTCATTTCTTCTTTCACACACTACCACCAAAGAAATCTGAGTCTCAGCCTTTGTCACAACTTCAAATTAAAGGAGTTTTGATTACTTGCCTCCTTTCCATCACCAGCCATGGAGTGAATCTTACAGCTTGAGTGTTTTTAAATGCATAAGCACACAGAACTTTAACTTTTTCTCAGTGTAGCATTTTTTAAAATAAATTGTAGCTACAATAATAATACTTTTTATTGTTGTTGTTTTTATTATGATTATTACAGAAGAGTTGTGAGAAAGTTCTGGATGTGCAAAATAGTAAAATAAGGTCTAAAGAACTGCAAATATTGAGAGCAACTAGTTAACGCCAAATCATCCAATATTTTTAATGTATTTGTGATGTAGCAACAACATAACAATGGCAATATAATATTTAATTTTGCATGTATTTAAAAGTCACACAATTGACTTGTTGGGGAAAGCATTGTTTAATGCTCTTACTGTGTTCTGAATGTGACAAAGACCACTTGTTCCCATGAGCAAAGTACATGCCATTAATATGGTTATAAAAAACTTCACACGCACCGGAGCCCTGGAGAGTTCCTGTGTAGCATAAAGTGCTTTACTTGTCATCTTCACTGGAAATCCACAGAGATGTGAAAGATTAAGCTTCATGTCAGAAAGAAATGAGTTCAACACACTTTCTGAATCTATTCTGGGGAAATACTGCACTGGCTGACTTCGAATGCAACTTAAAGGGTACCTGAACAAGTATTCAGGGTTACATAACAAGTTTCTTTACATTTCTATGACTATGAATCATCTCTGTTGGGAAGAAAGCATGAACATGCCCAAGGTTTTGAAAAGAAAGTGATCCAAAGCACTTACTTTCTAAACAAACTGAAGCTTATTAAGTTATAGAACTCAATATGATTATGCCATATTAACCTACCAGAGCAAAGATTACTCATTATAATTAATCCTTTGTCTGATCTTTCCTACCAGGAATATTCATTTCAAAACAAATCCTTGTTAGCCATACTTTTTATGGGAATTTAACTATTCCTTGTACATCACCACCCAGAGTGACATTACCATGTTTACAAAAGTCGTGAAGCAAACTGATCTATTTGTCTATTACTTGACATACAAAGAGACTTGACTATGTTTTTTCTCCACTTTGTGTGTCTAGTGCAACAGTTCTCCACTGACTTCTATGAAATAATAGAAGAAGAAAATGTAGCACAATCAAAACTGAAAATTTAGGTCTTCATAGAGGTATAGTAAAGGAAATGGAACAATATACTGAAAGGATACGTAAAGTACCTTTCCCCTATTGGCTTGAAGTAAACACTGGCATATATTTTTGTCTCTTCATGATCCTCTGGAAGAACATACCCGTACTTAAAAAAACAAAACAAACACAAATGTGCATGAGAAACACAAACTCAATAGGTACAGAAGGGAGGGGGGAAATGAAAGCAGTGTATATTGTTTCTTACCATATTCTTCCAGTGCCTCTGAAAGTCTTCATAGGAATGGAAAGGAGATTCTGAAGGAACTACGTGGCTGATGTTTATGATCTGACCCATTTTCATGCTGTACTTAGGTAAAAAAGGGATGCTTAGAAAGGGTATAATAAAATTCAGCTGAAAATATACTGGACTTTGGGGAAAAAAACAAACCTTTTTTTGACATTGAAAGAATTTACGTATTATTTTTATGTTTGGAGGACTAATACCTTTAGCTCACAAATTTATGACAGAACAATAGCAGTATTTCTTAAAGTATGGAAAAGAACTTGACACCCACAACTCTAATTTCTCATGTCTCTAAAGCTCACTACCAGTAAATGTAGAATAAAAGCACATATATCATTGGTTCTTGTATTTTTGTGATGAAAATTATAGGCAAAAATAGGGATATTTTGTGGCAAAGGTGGTTTTGCTTTGACTTGACACTTCCTGCTAGCATTATATTTCAGAAAAGTTTAGAAAAATGCCCTAGCATACCACAGAAATAGCAGAGATTACTAAACTTGATACACTTAAATGTATGGCTTATGATCCACTGATTAATATTTCTCATTTTCCATAACACTGAGACTTTAGAAGTAAAAGACTCCCAAGTTTAAAGCAGTCTGTAAAGCAAAAGAGTTCTTATCACTAGTATCAAATTCACAACTGGCATGGCAATCATTCCAGGAAATGTTTATTTCTGATGAAATGTAAACAGACTCCTACCTTGGCAAAACATAGCACCAGTTACTTAATATGGAATGTTGGTGAATAACCACGTTTTCATTGCTGTCAAACTGCTTTAAGGTATTTGCTAAAATACCAAATTCTTCCAGCTGAAAACAGAGGTGGGGGAAGTTACTTGCAAATATTTTTACAGCAGTACAAAATCTTTTGTTTTTTAATAGTGTATCACATTACACATTATTATTTATCAGCTCTCACAGACCATTTCAAAAGGTATTCCTACTATCAAATTGCAGACAACCTTATGTAAGAAACTATGTTGCCAAAAGTTATGCAAGTACAAGGTGTAACGGTTATTTAATTCAGTGGGATTTAAACTTTGTTTTAATACGTAAGAATAAAGCAGAAATTTCTCAATCTAAGAATTGTCTTACTTCCATGCATTGTTTAAAGTTCAAATGAGAAACCCACGTTTGACAGTCTAGTAACTGCACAGACCACCTTGCCTCATCAAGTGCAAAGATCCAAGAAACAGAAATAACGAGACATGTAGTTTCACTCTGGCAGAATTCAAAAACCCACACTTTTTGACAGTGTCAAAATCACAGAATCACCAAGGTTGGAAGAGACCTCAAAGATCATCAAGTCCAACCTGTCACCACAGACCTCATGACTAAACCATGACTGTAAGGACCAATCAAACAGAGATTTGAAAAACATTTTCCTCTCTGTGGTCTACCAGGGTTCTCATTTATTCACTGACAAGAAAAGCTGTCATTTCTGTTTTAGAAATGCTTAACAAAGGTCAAACTGATAAGGAAACCACATCATGATTACTTCCAGCATTGCTTTGTATCATTTGGAATGGGATTCCTATAAACAGCATTAATATTTATGCTGTCCAGCTACATCACACAATTAATCCTATTCTTTTCTAAGAAAGAAGAATTTTGTACAGAAACACTTATTTGGGAAGAAACCAGCAAGCCTGGCAAATACACTCCTTCATGTATGCACATAATCAGTGATGGTAACATGGCTGTCATGGAGGATGGTAATTTTTCAACCTCAGCCACAATTTCCTAAAGAATCTACTAATTATGCTTAGAAACAGCATGATCCATGTCACTCCACTACTTTGGAAAATGTGTGGAAAATGAAGCAGATTCCAGAACAATTATATACAGGGACTTTCAGCAGAGTGCTGACAACTTACTTGTAGCTTCACTTTAAGGTTGTTACTCAAAACTGTCTCTATCTTACAGTGAGACACTGAAAGCCTTCTAGAAAACATTGCTAGAAGGATATCTAGAATCACAAAGAAACTTCAATACTGTATTCTGTTGAAGTTTTTTGAACAGTGTTTTAAATAGTCTAGCATCTCACTTTCATAATGCATAACTATAGACGTAACATGGACATTATGCATTTAGCAGATGCAGATAGTCAATGCAAGATACCGTCACAATGCAAGTCACCTAACAGAAAAGAATGATTAATAAAGCAAGCACAGTCATAAAAAAATATAGCTGTTTGGTACCTCAGGGGTGGCAACCGAATTAAACAAGCCTCCACGCTGATGCAAAGCTGTCTCTCTGATACATTGAGGTCTAAAACTAAAGTAAAAACAAAGCACAGAGCACTGTTCTGAACTACAGTTCATTTGTTATACAAAAGCTAACCCAAATGTTTATTCAAAGTAATTCTTAGTCAAAATTATGCATTTGAAAATCAAAGGCTAGACTTCCTCAACAAGGAAATTAAAACTAAGCACACTTTAACTGTTAAATAATGTGACTTACCATTCATGCATTACACTTCCCTAGGAATTCATAGCTGTTCATGCAACTGGAGGCTTCACACTCACATCTTTGATACACAAACACTGATTTTTCAAAGCAAATTCAGTTCTCATGACCATTATCTGTATTGAGTCATCTGCGCACTATTACACATCCAGAAGGGGTCAATGGGAAAGACCATGGCAAGCATTTATTGACATACATCCAGAACATTCACCCAGTTTTCAGCATTCTGGAAGACAGGGACTGAATGTATTACAATACAATACAATACAATACAATACAATACAATACAATACAATACAATACAATACAATACACCAGGTTGGAAGAGACCTTCAAGATCATCGTGTCCAACCTATCAACCAATCCAACCCACCTAAACAACTAGACCATGCCACCAAGCACCCCATCAAGTCTCCTCCTGAACACCTCCAATGATGGTGACTCCACCACCTCCACGGGCAGACCATTCCAATGGACAATCACTCTCTCTGTATAGAACTTCTTCCTAACATCCAGTCTAAACCTCCCCTGGCGCAGCCTGAGACTGTGTCTTCTTGTTCTGGTACTGGCTGCCTGGGAGAAGAGACCAACCCCCATCTGTCCACAACCTCCCTTCAGGTAGCTGTAGAGAGCAATAAGGTCACCCCTGAGTCTCCTCTTCTCAAGGCCAAGCAACCCCAGCTCCCTCAGCCTCTCCTCATAGGGCTTGTGTTCCAAACCCCTCACCAACTTTGTTGCCCTTCTCTGGACACGTTCCAGCAAGTCAACATCCTTCCTAAACTGAGGGGCCCAGAACTGGACACAGGACTCAAGGTGCGGCCTAACCAGTGCAGTGTACAGGGGCAGAATGACCTCCCTACTCCTGCTGGCCACGCTGTTCCTGATGCAGGCCAGGATGCTATTGGCCCTCTTGGCTGCCTGGGCACCCTGCAGGCTCCTCAGCATATATATATGCATATATGCTCCTCAGCATATATCCCTGTTAAAAATTTAGGCTCCATTGTCCCCAGATGTCTTTAACTGCTATACTGGAATATAAATATTACCTTGCAATTTGTGCCATAGCTAAGCAGCATGCTTTGAGACTGAACTGTTGTGAACAGCAAACATAGTACATACAGGATGGTCACTTCAGCTCACTTTCCTGTCTATGATTATGGAACTTCTACATCACTTGCAAGATACATCATTTGAGACAAGTGCATTTAATTGTAATAATCATAACTTTTACATGGCAAATTTCAAGCTGTGGCTGCAGACTGATAATAGAAAAATTACCTTTTTTGTGGGTGATTTTTTAAAGGTGCAGCTGAGCTAACAACTTTCACATACAGAGCATCACGTGCCATCAACTGTATTTTGACAGAGGTTAAATCAGAATGATAAACAAAAAGACACTGTGTTGATAATACCAAGATCAGAGCAGCATCTAAACACGTAACTATACCTTGCTCTCTCAAGTTTACCATTAACCAAACACTGTACTTACCAATAGCATTTTGCTTTCCTGAACATGACAAAAAATCTCTTCCTTAATAAATAAAACAGATAGATGTTATTTTCTTAAACCATATGCTTAATGTCTTTATGCAAAGAAAAAAGCTAAACCATACAGTTTGGTTTGTGAGCGTCATGAATACTGAAAAGTTTGTTCTCTTTAAGGAGAGAAAATCCCCTCATCAATTAACTTCTCACTGATTCATTAACATCTTATATAAAAAAAGAAAGATATAAGAAAGTATAATCAGTGGACAGCAATTTACACATTGTTTCTTCCTTCCAGTAAGGAATTTATATATAGAACTATTTTTCATTGACTAATAGTTAATACATTTCTTAGGTTCAAAAGCAAATCAGTATAGCACTACTACCTATTTTACCAGAGAGCATCAGCTTTGCCCAGGTTCAGCAACATATATGATTAGATAAGCTGCATGTACCAGGTCACATGGCTGTTACTTAATGTCTTCAGTTGAAATCAGTTTTATATCAGCTACCACCTAGCTATCTACATCTAGCTGCTGTTCCTGAATAAACTGATTTCATTCAGTAAGCTACATTTTTCGAAGATATTGAAAACAAGATACTGTTAATATTGTGGCTGGGAGTAAGGTAATAACATACACATATTTCCAAGTGTATATTTGGAAGTATTTTTACAATTGCTCTACTTAGGAGCAACACCATGGTATCTGAAACAGATCTATTTTTCCATCCTATGGTGATTCACATTTATCCTATGCAGGAGTTAGTAGGGAGGTGCAAGGCAAAGGAACTACCATTTGAAGAGACAGAACTTGGTAGAAGTAGAGGGCCTGGCAGAAAACCACATCTGTATTAGAAAAGCATGCAAACCACGGCAGAAGTGCCACTGATGAAAGCAAGAATCTGAGAAAGCAGGTGCAATTTTTAGAAGACATTTACTGTCCAACAACTTTTGTTGTGTTCAGCTGAAATAAGTATTTGGTCTATTACAAAGATGAGAAGATGCAAAAGTGAATGGTATGTCCATTCAGATTGTTGACTGGAGTAACTGAACTCAGATGAAGGAAAAATAACATGGCCATTAAAAAAAATCCTAGGAGGAAACAATGCAATAATTTAATATAATGAATGATGTAATAATGGAAAGAAAATTATGCAAAACAAAGGCAGCAATAAAGAACTGAAAACTAAATGCTTGATCCCTGAGACAGGTGAAGCAAATACCTTGCACCAAGAGATGACCAGCCTTGTTCCATCTGGGTGCAAGTTTGGCTATAAGTGTGTAGGAAAGACAGGCTTGGAGAATAGGTGGACTAACGGTTTGTGGTGCTTCCAGCTAATAACAGCAATGAGAAAAGAAAAAGTATTAATTACATTATTAATAATTTAACATATTTAAAATATTTCAGACAAAAAATGATAAAAAATACTGCTGCTGCATTTTGGAGCCAAATCCTAGTATATGCTACACATCTTTACTGTTCATTTATTTAGTTACAAGAAGAAATTAGCATAATATTTGATGTACGCTTTTAAATTGCATGCATCATCAAAGTAAAGTGCACAACAATTCATTTAGTATTTTCATAGGTTCTGATAACAGTCTTGGGGAGGAGACTAACTTAACAATCAGAAGTATTTTATTGAATATGTGTCTCTTTTCAGATAATAGGCATGATGTCCAAAATTTACATATACAAATTCTGCTGTCAAACTCAAGAGACATTTTCTTGCAATCACAAGAACAATAGACACCCATAGCTTTGTTCACCCAGCAGTACTACTTCCCTGCCTACTTGCCTGCCCCAACATAGCTTTCTGTTGACAGTTGGCATTAGTCAAGAAAAAGAAAATAACTACAATGGGTTAAAAAAGAGCTAACTAATACACCACCAGAAGGATGCTTTGAATGAGATCCTGCAAGGATCTGTTTCCAGCTCATCATTATTAAATACACTTTGTACTACTAATCTGCTGGTGTTAGGAAAAACTAACGACAGGTTAGTTACATGTAGGAACATAAAGCATAAAATAAGAGAAGCAGATTTGAGCAGTCTATGTTTTACTAATCCAGACATGCATTTATATCTCTTGGAACAATGAGAAATACACCAAACTCGTTGTGCAAAGCTACTGGCTTGGATTCCAATCAGCCTTTTGACTCCGAAATTTTAGTGCATCCACACATAAGTTCATAAGTGTAATAGTCTAAAGCACACCAGCTGTTAAGCCCTTGGATTCCATTTCTTCTTTATATTTTTTGTTTTGTTTCTCTGAGACTGTCCTACACAGATTGGATAGACCCAAAACAGGAATCATAGAATCACAGAATCATAGAATCAGCCTGGTCTTCAACACCTTCAGGGACTGGGCCTCAACCACCTCCCTGGATAACCCATTCCAGGGCTTCACCACTCTCATGGTAAAGAACTTCCTCCTCACATCCAGCCTGAATCTCCCCATTTCCAGCTTCATTCCGTTCCCCCTAGTCCTATCACTACCTGAGATCCTGAGAAGTCCCTCCCCAGCCTTCCTGTAGGCCCCCTTCAGATACTGGAAGGTCACAATGAGGTCACCTCGGAGCCTTCTCTTCTCCAGACTGAACAGCCCCAACTCCTTCAGTCTGTCCTCATAGGAGAGGTGCTCCAGCCCTCTGATCATCCTTGTGGCCCTTCTCTGGACACGCTCCAGCACGTCCACATCCCTCCTGTAATAGGGGCTCCAGAACTGGACGCAGTACTCCAGGTGGGGTCTCACCAGAGCTGAGTAGAGGGGGAGAAGCACCTCCCTTGACCTGCTGGTCACACTTCTCCTGATGCAGCCCAGGATCTGATTGGCTTTCCGGGCTGCAAGCGCACATTGAGAGCTCATGTTGAGCTTCTCATCCACCAGCACCCCCAAGTCTCTCTCCTCAGGGCTGCTCTCCAGCCAGTCACTGCCCAGCCTGGATTTGTGCCTGGGATTGCCTCGACCCAGATGCAGGACCCTGCACTTGGTCTTGTTGAACCTCATGAGGTTGGCTTGTGCCCACCTCTCCAGCCTGTCCAGGTCCCTCTGGATGGCATCCCTTCCCTCCAGGGTGTCCACTGCACCACACAGCTTGGTGTCATCAGCAAACTTGCTGAGGGTGCACTCGATGCCACTGTCCATGTCACCCACAAAGATGTTGAACAAGACAGGTCCCAGGACTGATCCCTGAGGGACTCCGCTTGTCACTGGCCTCCACTGGGACATGGACCCGTTGACAGCCACTCTTTGGGTGCGGCCATCAAGCCAGTTCTTTATCCATCTAGTGGTCCATCCATCAAACCCATGTGTCGCCAGCTTGGAGACCAGGAGGTGGTGCGGGACAGTGTCGAAGGCTTTGCTCAAGTCCAGGTAAACGACATCAGTTGCTTGCCCCTCATCTATTAATGCTGTCACCTGCTCATAGAAGGCCACCAGGTTTGTCAGGCAGGATTTGCCCTTGGCAAAGCCATGCTGACTACTCCCAATCACCTCTTCACTGTTCTTCTGAGTCATTAGTGCCTCCAGGAGGATCTGCTCCATGATCTTTCCGGGCACAGAGGTGAGACTGACTGGCCTGTAGTTCCCCGGTTCCTCCTTCTTGCCCTTTTTGAAAATGGGAATAATGTTTCCCCTTTTCCAGTCTGTGGGGACTTCCCCAGTCTGCCATGACTTCTGGAATATAATAGAGAGGGGCTTGGCAACCTCATCTGCCAGTTCTCTCAGCACCTGTGGGTGTATCCAGTCGGGTCCCATGGACTTGAACACTTTCAGGTTCTTCAGGTGATCACGAACCTGAGCTTCACTTATGATGGGCAGTTCTTCCTCCCCGTCCCTGGCATCGTCTGCCATGACACCAGGAGTGTGGCTGGAGGCCCTTGCAGTGAAGACTGAGGTAAAGAAGTGATTGAGTACTTCAGCCTTTTCCACATCACTTGTGATTAATTCACCACTTTCCTTTCTGAGGGGGCCCACATCTTCCCTAGTCTTCTTCTTGCCATTAACATACCTATAGAAATTCTTAGTGTTCCCTTTAACCCCCTGGCTAGATTCAGTTCAAACTCTGCTTTGGCTTTCCTAACCAGGCCTCTTGCTGCTCGGGAATGGGAGACAGTTCAGCTGTCTGAAAACCTGCAGCTGTGGAACCTACAAAGCACAGACTGAGGAGGTGACACCTGCAGGGGAGCTGCAGTTCTCTAGCCTGAAGGGCAGGTCTGTCATTGCCTTGCGGTCAAACCCCAAGGCCACGGAGCAGGACCAGAATCCCACTGCACCAGAGAGATCTAGTGAAATTGTTCAAGAACTTCTTAAAAATTTTGACTCTGACAAAGCGTGCTTACTATAGCCACATTTGTAAGAGACATTTTGTCTATGGGACAGACTTTTTTACCCTGAAACTTGGCTTCTATAGTGCAAACTGCAGGCCCTGGCAACAGCAATTGCAGACAAATATAACAATCTTGTGACATCTTTCAGCACTTACAGTAGCTCCTTGTTGCTTTATGTAGGCTTGGCATATCCCTGACTTGTAAAATGGTATCTAAAAAAAAAAAAAGTTGAGTGTTTGAAATTAAGGGGTGCTTCAGCAAACCATAACCTAATTTCTGCTCCATCAGTGATTTTGCCTATGAAAAACATTGTAAGGCATACTTATACAAATGTCATATCCCGTATTCTAGAGCAGAACAATAACTGAAATTAGTTCAGGCATTTGCCAGTGTAATCTCATTTGCAGCTACAGATAGATTAACAAGCAAGCAAAAGACTGCTCAAAACAAAATCATAGAATTCTGCCCCTGCTGCTCTCAACTGGGTGGCATCTTACCAGCCGAGTCCATTCTGTTCTACAAAAGGTTCACCATCTGAAAAGATCATTTCATCAAAACAGTAGAAGAAATATGCTGTCATCTACATTACTAATGCACAAAAATAAAAGTTTGCATTAAATAACTTAATTTTTCCTATCCTTGATTCTCAAATGAACCACTACTTAGAGAAACATGCATGCATGTGTGATGGAGACACTTGACTACTAGTCAGTACTAGTTTGGTTCATGCTGACCAAGAAACAGCAGGCTGCATGTCCTTGGAATGAACTTGCAAGCTGGAAAGCCCTTCTTGACTCATGTACAAGGGAGTGAAGGTGTCTTGAAAAATATTTCAAAAGGTGGTGTTGAACCCCCAAAGTATAAGATAAACAAAATACAGTGATACTGACCGCCATTACAACTGAAATTTGATTTAGTGTTCCAATAACAGGTGCAGAAAGAATTTCTTGATGGAGGTATAATAATTGCCTATTAAAAAAAAAAAAAGGGGGGGGGGGGAAATGAAAACATTATTTTCCATACTTGATTTTTGCTGATTTTAGTACAGTTAATTCTAGTGCTGCCATTAAAATCTTTTACTAACAACCACCGGTAGCTTCTGAAATAACCCTCAAAATTCCTTACCTGCAAATCTTTATCTGTGTGCTCCTTGCCTCGGATTCTGGTATGTGAGAACTCAGTGTTACTGTAGCAGCACAGAGTTTTTGGAGCTCAGGCAGACTGACAAAGAACAGAGACTGGTGCCTGTTGTCATTCATGTTATATTGTTTATTGCCCAAAAATGGCACCTGGGTTTTAAAACAAAAATTTTAATTCATTTTTATAATGCAGATATTCGTTTACAGAACTTTATCAGTATGGTGTATCAGGTAAATGGACAATCAATTATCTTCTCATTAAGGTTAGGTAGGCAATATAATAATTTGGCCAACTAAACCAGACAGATCAATGTATTTGTGCTACAAATAATGCACTATACCTGGAAAAATGGTTATTTACAAAAGTCAAAATATTCAGAGTCAAGACAGTGGCAAAAGAGTCTCTCCTACCTTCTTTCAAAGTCTAGAATCTATCTTGCATCCGAGAACAGAGAAATCCCTCTGCAATGCTGGTCTCCTCTCTGGCAAGAAAAGTTTAATTCCCAGAAGCTTAACAGCAATCTCATTGAATCATACAAAGACCATGGCCAGCCTGTCAGAGAGAATGAAAACCACAGAAAATGGGGAAACACTGGAAATCTTTTCCTTTTTCCCCACACCAGGCTCACTTACTAGTGGTACAAAGAACTTGTATGCCCCCTGCCTAAACCCAAACCTCTTCTCAAGCAACAGGTGAATGCTGTGTTGCACTCTATCCAGAACTGAACACAGTCCTACATCAGACTGAAAGCTGTACTAATCCAGAGTTACATTTGGTTATACCAGTAATAATGAACACAGACAATTCATTCTCCTATTCTTGCTTTCCAAGGAGAAATGTAAGCCTGTCATTTTATCTTGGTGGGAATTTTTAATAAGTGCACTCCTACATATTTATCAGAAGTTGAAGAAAACACTGTTCGTATTTGAAGTGGAACATGATTAGACATACAGCGGTTCCACCAAAACTGTCTCACATCACAGAATCACAGGATGGCAGGGGTTGGAAGTTACCTCTGGAGATCACCTAATCCAAAGCCCCGCTAAAGCAGGGTGACCCAGAGCAGGTTGCCCAGGATAGCATCAAGATGGGTTTTAAATTTCTCCAGAGGAGATTCCACAGCCCCACTGGCCACTCTGCTCAGAAGTAAATTCCTGTGTTCCAGCTTGTGCCTGTTGCCCTTTGTCTTGTTGCTAAAAGAGCCTGGCCCCATCCTTTTGACCCCCATCCTTTAGATATTGATAAGCATTAATAAGATCCCCTCTCAGTCTTCTCCAAACTGAACATGCCTAGGTGTCTCAGCCTTTCCTCCTAAGAGAGATACTCCAGAACCCTGACCATCTTCATAGTCCTAAAGCTGTCTGTCATATCCTAAGCTTTGCCTTATAAAGAAATTATTGAAGAAATACTGAGAGACCTGGGGATTTTAGTCTGAAGAACAGGAGGGTAATAAGGGATCTTATTAATGTCTACAAATATCTGAGGGTTGGGTGTCAAGACAAAGGTGACAGTCTCTCTTTTGGTGGTGCTGAGTGATAGAACAAGGAACAATAGCTGCAGGCTAGAACACAGGAGGCTCTAACTCAAAACGAGAAGACAGAGCACGGGAACAGGCTGCCCAGAGATGTTGTGAAGTCTCCTTCTCTGGAGACTTTCAAAATCCACCTGGATGTGCTCCTGCGCAGCCTGCCCTTGGTGATCCCGCTTTGGCAGCGGGTAGGACTCGATGATCTCTGGAGGTCCCTTCCAACCCCTAACATTCTGTGATCTGTGATTCTGTGACTATGTTTTATGTTTGAAAGTATGTGTTAGCTTTGGCCTCAAGACCACAGCTGTATGTGGAAGTGCACATGACCTGGTATTCCATGCAACATTAGAATACAGAGTACACGTATGCGCACTAATATAACACTGAGCACACGTACTGAAGCTCCATTAATTTTTGAACTTACTTGAAAAGCAACATAAGTTAGAACTGATAAACAATTAGAATTTCAGGCTGAGGATGTGATCTTTTGATGCAGTACTAAGAAATTTCATGTGAGAGGGGTAATACAAAGTTATGGCTGCTACCTGGCTTGCAGAACGCCCACTGTGTGCTCCTGTGTATTGCAGCAAAGGCCAGGCTCAGTACAAAGGCATATTTAAAATAAAAACACAACACATACTATTTAATTATTTAAAGAACATACACCTTTTAGTTATAGCTCCTTTCTCAGTTCACCTCTTTCAAGGAAAAACCAGCAAGTAGAAAGTCTGCTGTTTATGAAAAGCCAGGAACACTGCAAACCATAAAAAGCTGTTTAATAGTTCTCTCTGATCCAAACCCTACAATGCTTTTGGCAAGTGGTCTTATCAGCACGGAGAAGACAGCAATAAATATTTTGTTTCTAAGTTTTACAAAGTCACCAGGTGAAAAGTAATTTTGCAAGTTGTGATCAAAAAACGATGAACTGGAAACTTTTTTTGAGGAACAATGTCAAAGCTAACTTTACTGTTGTGGTTTTGCTTTGTCTTGCTTATGGCATAACAAATTTAAAAGGTTAACCTCCATCATATCCTAGAAAAATCACAAGGTCAGTGTTTCATAATTGTAATTTAAAAGAAAATAGCATGTTTGCTTGTTTTGTGTCCTTAAAGGAAAAGAACATTTCAAGTTTCTTCAGCAATCATGAAAAACAGGCTTTTTTCAAAATGCCAGCCAAGACTATGACTTCATCAAAGAATTCCAAAAGATACAGCTTAAGGGAAATGACCATTTCAAACAAATGAGAGAAAATCTTGTGAGTTTGAAAACACATAAAAGCTGCATCCTCAGCTTTCATAATGTTTAAAAGAATCATAAGTGGACAACTGGAGATTTTTGTGGCAAAGATGTTGTAAAACACATGCTGCAATGCTCCAGTGATCCACTTGCTCTTTGAGGCCAATTCCCTCGTGGGAACCACTTGCTGTATTCAGGGTAGGTTAAATCTTCCCAGTCTCCTTAAAAGCTAATGGGACAGAGTGCTTGCAAATGGCTTCTCCCTTCAGGGAGAGATTAGAGAACTACTAGTTAACACAGAACTACCAGTAATAAATCATAGGAAATAAATCAAAATGCCTTCTTTACAATTAGAAGACCTTAAAGTGTGGGAGAAATTACCTCTCTGGATGCAAATAATCACAACTTGTGAACTTGAAGCCACCACAGAGCTCCTTCTAAACTGAATGGGCCCTCAGCCAGAGAATGGCTATAGCTGGTTTACTGTTGAGAGAGGTAAATTACAGAGCTTAGCACCAGTATTTGCTATTTTTGGTAGAGACCTGGAGGATGGAACGAAAAGGCTCCCTATTAAAGCTGACAACACCAAGCTATGAGGGTCAGTAACTACTCTCTCCATTAGGCTGTAATGACCTAGAGATCTGGTGACATTCATCGAGGAAGAATGAAGCTGTCCTGCACGGAGCTAACCAACAGCAGACACAGAGGGTACAACCGCTTAACCACCAGCTCTGAGGAAAGGTGCCCGTCATGACAGGTGATGCTCAGTAAATTTTATGTCATTTTAGTTGTGCTGTAACCAAATCCTATTTAAAAACAAATACCCAACACCCCTCCCCCCAAAAAAAACCAAACCACAACAAAAACCCAAACCAAACCAACAAACAAAAAAACAAACCAAATCAAAACTAATCACACCAGAGGGCGTACATGGAGATGTTGCTATTGAGGCACCCAAGTAACATGCAGCCATGACCCGACGGTGGGTGCTGCCATGATGAAGACAGGGGGAAACCCTTCCGGACCAACAAGAAAACAAAGCCATCAAACACACCTAAGGTCACAATGAAGAAAACAGTTTTAGCTTAAACTAAACTGAAGGAAAACAGGGTGCGCGAAACGGTGTCACCAACAGATGCGGCAAACCGGCTGCACGGCAAGCAGGGCAGTGCAAGCGAAGCCTCAGGTCGCAGGAGAGCTCTCCCAAGGCAGGACGAGGGACGAGGGACGAGCACCTCTCCTATGAGGACAGACTGAAGGAGTTGGGGCTGTTCAGTCTGGAGAAGAGAAGGCTCCAAGGTGACCTCATTGTGGCCTTCCAGTATCTGAAGGGGGCCTACAGGAAGGCTGGGGAGGGACTTCTCAGGATCTCAGGTAGTGATAGGACTAGGGGGAACGGATTGAAGCTGGAAATGGGGAGATTCAGGCTGGATGTGAGGAAGAAGTTCTTCACCATGAGAGTGGTGAAGCCCTGGAATGGGTTATCCAGGGAGGTGGTTGAGGCCCCGTCCCTGGAGGTGTTTAAGACCAGGCTGGATGAGGCTCTGGCCAGCGTGATCTAGTGTAGGGTGTCCCTGCCCATGGCAGGGGGTTGGAACTAGATGATCCTTGTGGTCCCTTCCAACCCTGACTGATTCTATGATTCTATGATTCTTGGGGCAGCCGGAGGTTTCAGAATCGGGAATGCCGCACCTATGCAGGGACGCGCCTCAAGCCGCCTCCGCCGCGCTCCCTCAGGGGCAACGCAGCTCGCCTGCCCCGGCGCGCGCCCTTCCCGCCTTCGCCCGGGGGCGCTGCGAGCGGGACGAAAGGACCCGGCCACCGCCGGCAGGCCGCGGGCCGTGTTCAGGGTCACTGAGAACGGCAAGGGGAGGGCGTGAGTGAGTGTGTGACTCCTTTCGGCCAAGCCCTAGCGTGCTGGAGTAGCAACAGGAGACGGCAGGATGCTGCCCGCTCGCGCGGGAAGTGCCCGCTTGCGGAGGAAAGAGGCGGCGACAGCGGGGATGAAAGGGAGATGAAAGGATCAGCTCGTCACCCATAGGCAACCGCTGCCGAAGGCGACGAGCCGGAGCATCCTCATGCTCTGGTTCTGTCTCGAGTAGAGTTAATTTACTTCCTAGTAGCTGCTATGGGGCTATATTACGGATTTATGCTGGAAACAGCGTTGGTAACAGTGATGCTTTTGTTATTGCTAAGTAGTGTCTACACAGAGGCAGTGCTGCTCTAGCTCAAGCCAGGACGCCTCTCCTCGCAGTAGATTTGGCCCGCGGTGGCAGTGAAGGAAGCTGCAAGTCCGGAGCCCGGTAACGGGCCAGCAGCCGCTACGAGGCGCCACTCTGACGCACCAAGGCTGTGGCAGCAGAACCCCAGGAACCATGGGACCGCCGGTGGGTCACGCGGAGGACGCCACACCCGCCCACAGCGGGGAGCGGGGAGGAGAAAGGGACGGGCATGAGGGAACGGGGCAGGAGGCTGCCAGCCCAGTCTCCCAAGTCCACCCCATGCAGCCGCCTCCTTCTTTGACAGGCATTTCGTGCGCCAATGAGAAGCCGGCAGGGAGGGCCGGGCGTAGAGGAGAGGCCAGTGATAGGCTGCCGGCTGGGCTCTGGTGAGTGCTCGTGGGGCTGTAGCCGATTGTGGGACGGTAGCTGTCGGTAGTGTGGTGGTGTGGTGTGTTGCGTTAGGCAGAGTTGTGGAGGACATGGCGGGCTCCAGTGAGGCTAGCAGCGAGTCCTGGAAGGGCCGGTACTACCGGCTGGAGGAAGTGCAGAAGCATAATAACAGCCAGAGCACCTGGTTTATCGTGCACAACCGCATCTACGATGTCACCAAGTTCCTAGACGAGGTCGGTACCCGGGACGGGTGAGCAGGCGGAGAGGCCCGCGGCTGCGCTACTGGGACGCTGCAGGTGCCCCGGTTCCCCCTTTCGAGCCCCGTGGCGCACTGCGGGTTTGCCGGCTGCCTCGATCTGTGGCCGGGCAGGGGCGGGGACTGCCACTCGTAGGCTTTTGTCGGCCTCACCCGGGCCGCGGCTGGCGCCGTGGGTTTCAGTACAGCCGAGGGTGCTGTCCTCGGTCTGACGCGATAATGATCTGAGGAAAGGTCTAGGGACGACCCTAGGCCTTGACTGTAGTGGCCGGAGGGAGAGCGGCGGAGCCGGCGGCCATGGGGCGTTGGGGTTGGTCTCGGGTTCCAGGAGCTCCGGCGAGCTAGTCTTGGGCAAGAAAACCTCGAGCGTGGCGGACACCACTCGCGTGTAATCGGGTGCTAGGAACAGCTTTTTGCTGTCAGCTGCCTTTAGACCTGCTGCTGTTGTAGAACCCGAAGTTCCCCGGAGGCTTTGTGCTCTTGATGCTGTCTTAATGCACTCAGCGTGGGCATGCAACACGGCGCTGCCGGAGTTGAAACTCTAGTGGAGTTCAGCGATCAGCCATAAAGGCTTCGGTCGTTAGGGTTTTTTTTTTCTCCATTTAACGATTGATGGTTTTGATCGCTTACTGGTGATCATTAGGTCAAGTTAGACTGGGGTTCTCAGCAGCCTGATCTAGTTGAAGATGCCCTTGCTCACTGCAGGGGGGTTGGACTAGGTGACCTTTAAAGGGCCCTTCCAATCCGAAGGATTCTGTGAACAATTGATGTAGTCATTTGTAGTTATGGTTAATAATGAAGCATTTTAGTTATTGGACCAAAACATTCTTCTGTGGAAAATTTAAAAAAATGCATCTACTGAGCAATTTTTGTTACTATTAAATGTACTTCATTAATGAAACTTTGATTTTTCTCCCTCACTCTTATTATTCCCAATCTACAAAATCTAGCACCCAGTTTGAAAGTGTTGCAATAGACTTACATGGATTCCATTGAGCATACGGTCGAGACTGGTAGAGACTTGATGGGGTTAAAACCACAGTAGTTCTGTAACCCTATCTTGATACTTTTGTGGTTGTAAACACTTGAAATTCATAGTATTAATTTAGTGTTTTGCAGATAAGAGGTTGACAAGCAATCTGTCACATCTGACACGGATAATATTTTTTCCTCAAGATGTGTGCTGGCAGAAATTGTGGTTGTTTTTTTTCAGCAAGGTGACTTGTGAAACTGATCTACTAACTCTCCTTGATTATTTTTTCAGTTAGCTCTGTCCTCAGTCTGGTTCATCTTTCTTCCATTGGTTATGCAGGGAAGAGCAATTTAATTATAGAGTCTTGGAGGAGAATGTAGCTTTTCATGCAGAGTGAGAAACTGAAATAGGTGTTCTTGGAAACTTGATCAGTTTTAGGTGATACATAATTGTATAATCACTTCTGGATGAGGGGAGAGACTTCCAACAAAAAAACCCCACCAAAACCAAACAACCCCCCCCCAAGAAAGTAGACTTCCTCAGATCTAAGGGAAAAAGGCCCACACTTGACAAAAATTCCAGGATCTAATGAGCTTTTGGATTTTAGTTGCACAAACAATCTGAAAGTCTCATCCCTCAGTATATGTTTATGAAATAGGTAAATATTGAGAGGCACTGCCTTGATCACATTTCTCCAAGAAAGTATTTGTTTCCAGCTTCAGGACGCTTCCTAACTAAGCAACATATTAAAATTTGTCTGTAAGCAGGTAAACAGTTGTTTCTTGGACAGCTGTAGGATGTTGGATGCACTCTGAAACACACGGATCAAACTAGTCTCACACTAAGCAGCTTTCAATAGAATATGGCTGGTTGGGGAGCTGCAATACATGAGCCATGTTCTAGGATAATAAAAGAATGAGATTGGATAACTATTTTCAAGAGTACCTAAAATGAGGCTGCACTCCTAATGAAAGCTCTTGCATGTTGTCATGTTCATTGTGTCGGTGGTTTTTGGGATGGGGCCCTTGGATTAAACTATTTCATAGGACTCTTTTTACTTTTTAAAATGCTTTTGATAGGTAGTTAGGTTATGAAGTAATGAACGAATTCTTTTGACATTGTCATACACTTGAGGCATTTATGTGACAGATGAGGTGAAATGGGAGCTCAGCTCTTGCTGGTGTCTTCTGGAGTATGGCAAACAATTCTCAGTGAACTGTAGATTGTTAGCTGTTCCAATAGCGTTATTGGGCAAACTCAGTTTTACTTCTTGAAGTAGAAAAGCTTAAAGTATTTAATTAAATGTAGGCTACTAAAATAAAGCCCATACTACTAAAGAGGATGCATTGCTTAAAGCATCACCTCATTCCTGTTCTTACCAAGTGGTATCAGTTTACTGTGAAGAATTTGGAATGGAATCTGATTTCACTAGTCCCAGTTCTGAATTTGACAATCAATTTTTCCAGCCACTGCATTCCTCTAGGGAAATACTTTCTAATTGTTTATGAAGTTAAAAACTTTAGAGTGCTTCAGAGCAAAACACAGCCTGTATGCTCTTATGCATAGTAAGTGAAAGTATCCTGCTTTCAATCCATTACAGTACTTAAAAGGTGTATTTCTTCTGTCCAGTGGTTGTCTCTTCATAAATCTTGTAGATCTTCAGTGAAACTTAATTTGTTTTGGAAGAACCATTGACTTCTTAACACTTGCAGCTAAGATAGTAGGTGATCTGGGATAGTGATGTACATGTGTTAGGAGTGAGAAGGCCGAAAAGAAGTGGAGGCATTACATACTGTGACCATTTTAGCTTGGTTTCCTAAGGCTAAGATCTTTGAAATAAAGATTAAGTGCTGAAAGATTGTGCACTTTGATACCTTATCCTAGGGATTACCAGAGATGACAATTCCAGCAAACTTTTTGTTTGGGGGGTATTGTGGTTTTTGTTTGTGTGGCGGGTTTGGTTGGTTGGGGTTATTTTTGTTTGCTTGTTTTTTTTAATGGCATATCTCAGGAAAACTTTAGAAGTTGAAAATAGATCTCTGAATTTTATTTGATTTTTTTGAAGTATATCCTACAGAAGAGGAAATCCAGAGACCTCAGCTTTTGGAGTGCAGTAGCTAAAAGTTCTGGGCATGTAATACTGTTCTTGAGACCAGAAACTTGTATATCACTGTTTTGATTCAAAGGGTATTGCCACCTGTATGACAGAAAATTTGGGAAATAGTTTTGAGTCTTAGTTACAGGAAAATAGCTACTAGAAATCACAGTATCACAGTATCACCAAGGTTGGAAGAGAGCTCAAAGATCATCGAGTCCAACCTGTCACCACAGACCTCATGACTAGACCATGGCACCAAGTGCCACGTCCAATCCCCTCTTGAACACATCCAGGGACGGTGGGCAGCATTGGAATGGGCAGCCCATTCCAATGGCGAACAACTCTCTCATTGAAGAACTTTCTCCTCATCTCGAGCCTAAACTTCCCCTGGTGCAGCTTGAGACTGCATCCTCTTGTTCTGGTGCTGGTTGCCTGGGAGAAGAGACCAACCCCCACCTGGCTACAACCTCCTTTCAGGTAGTTGTAGACAGCAATAAGGTCTACCCTGAACCTCCTCTTCTCCAGGCTAAACAACCCCAGCTCCCTCAGCCTCTCCTCACAGGGCTTGTGCTCCAGACCCCTCATCAGCCTCATTGCCCTTCTCTGGACACATTCAAGTGTCTCAATATCTTTCTTAAATTGAGGGGCCCAGAACTGGACACAGTACTCAAGGTGTGGCCTAACCAATGCAGAGTACAGGGGCACAATGACTTCCCTGCTCCTGCTGGCCACACTATTCCTAATGCAGGCCAGGATGCCATTGGCCTTCTTGGCCTCCTGGGCACACTGCTGGCTCATGTTTAGGCGGCTGTCAACCAGCACCCCCAGGTCCCTTTCTGTTTGGCAGCTCTCCAGCCACTCGACCCCAGCCTGTAGCTCTGCATGGGGTTGCATGTGTTCTCACAGCATGGCTATATCTGTCTTGCAGATAGTTACATATTTGAGTGATATTATTTTGAAGTCTCTTGGTGTACTATGTGAACTTTTATTCCAGAGCCCTACAGTCTAAGGTTTAAAATACAGTGTTATCACTTCCATAGTTGCCTGAAGCATGCAGAAGGGTTTGAAAATGCTTTGAAAAAATAATACTCCTTCATGCTCTTTTATGCAAACCCCTGCAAACTGTAATTGTTTTCTAAGTGGGGAAATGGGCACCCAGCTCCTGGGTATTTCTTTTGCAGTTCATCTAAAATCCTAATGATGGTTTTCAAAATAACTCTCTCTAAAGGTATATACTCTCCTAAAATTTTACATGAGTACAGAATTTCTGTCTTGTAACTTAAATAAGTGATGGAAATAACTTAGAGGACTCTTCAGGCTGCATGAAAGTGCCACTAAAGCAAACCAGTATTAGTCTGTCTGCCTTGCACAATGAAGCTGAGGTTCTCTGGGTCTGGCTCTGTCACTGCCCTTTTCTGCTTCTCATTCCCTGTGATGCAGAAGGCAAAGCTTGAATTTGAGACTGACACTGGTGGAGACCTTTGCTAATCTCCCTGAAAGTTAAATTTGACCCTAAATTAGATTCCCCTGATATGGGAAAGGGGAGGAGGCAGAAATGATGAATTAAGGTAGTTATTCTTTAATACTCTTGAACAATGACACTGAGAAAGTTGTGTGATTGTAGCAGGGGGAGGTGGTGATAGAGTTCAGTATGAAGCAATTGCAGACTTCTGACCCAGATGAGGGCAGTGAATTTAACTCCTTACTTGCTTTATCTAAAACTTTCTATTGTGCTGCTCTTAAGGACTAGTCTGCACTACACACTAGTGCTGGCTTTCTGCAGACTTCTGTTACATGTGTAACCTAAATATCACATATTAGGAAAGTCCTGGGAATGAGCTAGAGTAGCTTAATTTACCAGCAAAAGCTTTTCTTTTCCTCTGAGCCACAATTTTGCCAGCAAACCCACTAATTATTTGTGTCAGCAGAATTTCTGTTTGAGTCATTACATGTATAGTCTTGTGGACTTCCAGTTGCAGGATCTGTGCAGAGGCTCTTCATAAAAGCAGAAATTCTGGTAGCAAATCTTTGTTTACCATGCAGAAGTGTGAACAAGGGCCTTGTAGAAACAAACTTTAAGAACCCTGGAAAATGCTCAGCTTTTGATAGAAAGGCCATTTCTTGCTCTTAGAGACACTACAGTTGCTCCCTTTCATTAGAGAAGGTCACTTGTGTTTCATGCTAGTTTGCAGAGTGTTTATGAGTGTGCATTTTCAAGTAGAGGTGCCATCTAAAAGGGATCACCCTCAAAGTGTTTTTATGCATGTGGACTAGGTTACTAGTAACATCTGCTAGAGGACTTAAGTTAGGACCTCTGTATGTGTTTCTCTCAACCTTGGTCTTCTGGATGTAGGGGGGTCAAAAATACAATCAATGTCCAGCTATGGTAGCAGAGTTCAGGTGAACTTGTCCCCTTCAGCTGATGTGTGGTAGCCACAGAGAGGGTTGGTCCTAGTCACTGTGGTGATTCTAATGTTGTGGGTTTGAAGATAGAGGCATCAGTTACTAATTAGCCCAAAAGTTAATTCTCCAGAGAAAAATTGGATTGCCTCAGTGAAGTTGCCCAATTGTTTTGTACTGGCAAAAGGGAGGAATTTTGGAACGAGTTAGTATATGATTATTTTGCAGTCAGCAATCTGCAAGTAGTTTTTGTTAGAGTACTCTGTGAAGTAGCTTTAGTGTATGTACTGGTAGGTATCCAGTTTGTTGGTGACATTTTTGGGGGAGCTAGTGTAAACCATGTGATCTTGACAACTTGCTGGAGTGTTTTATCTGTGTATCAGTAGGGTTCGGGTTCATTGTATCACATGAGTGTATTAGTTAAAAGCCTTTTGCTAGTTGTTGATGTCTGGTTTGTTAAGCATATTTTTCCAGGATTTTTGCCTTATCTTCTGTTGAAGAGGCTACATTTATTTATTTATTCATTCATTCATTCATTCCCCCTCCTCCCCCATTTTGGGGAGTGCAGTTCTTTAGCATGGTATTAAAATCCAACTCCCCAAACCCCAAACAAATAACCAAAAAAATGGCAAACCCAACAACAAATATACACACAAAGAAAAAAACAAACAACCGAAAAACAGCAGAAACAAACAAACAAAAAATACCCCAAGTCCTAGGTTGCTGAAGGAATTCCTGGAAGACTTAGTTATGGCAGTATCTGGGAGAGCCTGTTAGACCCAAGTTCAGCTGCTTGAATGTACTTTGTTTCAAGGCATTGAACTTGAGTGCTCCCTTGACTTTTGTCCAGTTCTTTCAGTGAAAAACTAGCAGAATTTACTCAAGGGCAGGATTTTGGAGTACATGGCATATTTGCCTGTCTGTTTGCATAATCTTTGCTCTTCATGCACTGTCTTAACCTTTTTTGGCTCCGCTGCTGTGCCTAATCTATCATTGCTTAATCTTGCTTTTGCTTAGTCATGGTAGGGATCCCTTACCATTCTAGCTGTAGTGTCTTGGCTCTTTGGAAAAAGTGTTGGGTTCACTCAGTTTTTGTAGGGTTTTTTGTTGGTGTATTTGGGGTTCGGTTTGTTTTCTCAAAGCTGTTACATTATTTAAATAAAAGAATGCTTTTAATGTGAAAATTCATGTTTTGGAGCTTAAGTACTGCTGGTAACAGGTAGTAATTGTATCTTCTGTGTTTGTATGAACAAATCTTGTTTTAGTTTGAAGGCAAGAATTGATGGTAGGTTTTTATGGTAAATTTGAAGTAAATGCTAACTTGAATTGTCTAGAGCAATAGAAATGTTTGTGCCATTTCTTTACTAAGTGTACCATCACTGGTTAGGCCACACCTTGAGTACTGTGTCCAGTTCTGGGCCCCTCAATTTAAGAAAGATATTGAGACACTTGAATGTGTCCAGAGAAGGGCAATGAGGCTGATGAGGGGTCTGGAGCACAAGCCCTGTGAGGAGAGGCTGAGGGAGCTGGGGTTGTTTAGCCTGGAGAAGAGGAGGTTCAGGGGAGACCTTATTGCTGTCTACAACTACCTGAAAGGAGGTTGTAGCCAGGTGGGGGTTGGTCTCTTCTCCCAGGCAACCAGCACCAGAACAAGAGGATGCAGTCTCAAGCTGCACCAGGGGAAGTTTAGGCTTGAGGTGAGGAGAAAGTTCTTCGCAGAAAGTTACTGGCCATTGGAATGTGCTGCCCAGGGAGGTGGTGGAGTCACCACCCCTGGAGGTGTTCAAAAGGAGATTGGACATGGCACTTGAAGCCGTGATTTAGTTAGTCATGAGGTGTTGGGTGATAGGTTGGACTTGATGATTTCTGAGGTCTTTTCCAACCTTATTAATTCTGTGATCTCTATTCAGCTGTACTCCAGGCAAGATGACTTGAAACGTAGCCTGTTACCATAATTTTAGACCCTGTAGTCAGAAACATTAAAAATTGAGTTGAGGCTCCAAAGCCTTATTTTCTCTGACATTTTTAAGTGTTAGAACTTATTTCATGATTACCTTAGTTCAAGGCAGCAGTAATAAAGTGTTTCCAACTTGCTAACATAATACTTGCTGGTGCTTATATAAAAGTTGAGTGGTGAATTTTTATGGCATGTTACTTATCTGTTACATGAATGAGTAACTTGAAGCTGAGAAAATCCACTGAGCTAGAAGATGTGATATATCTTGCAGTATGCACAGACAGTTGATAGTTATTTGATGGATATATGGAAATGCATACAATCCTGAAAGTACATCCTGAGGAAGACTAAAAGTCAATGGAGAGCAGGGATTTAAGTTAAAGGAATGATGATGAGTTGAGGTATTAGGAGATACCAGGAAGCAACTTTTCTACATCTCAAGGGTTATACCAGCAATGAAGTTTGGAAAGGACCCTTGAAGGTCCAGGTCCAACCTCCAGTTCAAAATAAAACTAACTTGAAGGTCATGGTCCCTAGTGCTTGTCCAGGCATCCTCAAAGGATGAGGATTCTGTTTGCTTCCCTGTCAACTTGTTTCAGTGCTTAATTGCTCTTATGAATAGGTTTTTTTGTTGTATCTACCCCATATATTCTTTCTACAGCTTACACCTTTAGGTTTTTATTGCTTTGTGTAGTTGCTTGGGTAAAAACACCCATTTTCTGCAGAAGTGAGAACATGGAATGTAACTTCAGATAATAGTTGGGCTATTAAAAATCTGACTGATTTCCATAATGTTCTGAATGCTGTAACTGCTACGGGTAATGACTCTTACTGCTCCATCATTCCTTGTTTTTTGCTTCAGAGAATACATAAAGCACCCTAGTTACTGAGAGAGATTTCTGTCTCCTGTAAGATGTCCAGCAGCTGTCCTTTGCAAGGACTTTTTAATTACTATTTCTACAACTGTAGAAATTAAGAATTTTGATTTTTAGAATGTGGAATGATCTTTAGTAACAAACTCATTAAAAATTGCAGCACCCAGGTGGTGAAGAGGTCCTCAGGGAGCAAGCTGGAGGAGATGCTACTGAGAACTTTGAAGATGTTGGTCATTCCAAAGATGCAAGGGCACTGTCAGAAACTTTTATTATTGGAGAACTTCATCCGGTGAGTATGAGAGTAGCAGTCCTTAGAGTTTACTATTGTCTTCTTGTATCTAGTTATTTTGCTGCAAATCACTTCATAAACAAATGAACACAGCTAGGGTTTTTTACATGCTAGCCCTGTAGCTGTTTGTGGATGGACCTGGACTAGAGGTAGGTTCACCTGATGTGAAGGGATTTAATTAGTGCAGCATAAGAATGGTCAGATCTAAACGTTTGCTGCTTTGAAATGTTTTACAGCTTAGTTCTTGAAAAAACAATATGGAATCATGCCATTTCCAGTGTGCCATGTGAGCTTTAGAATGACACCATAAAACCCCTGAAGTGACTGACAGTGTCAGAATATTTGCACCTTACAACCCTATGTCAGTGTGTAGAGTGACTCCTAATACCTGCTTTAGTTCTTTCATCATTGTAAATACATATGCCAGGCCTCCATCTGTACCTAAAAGTACAATCCTGGCTCTTCATGTATATATTTAAAAACTGGTTTCTGTAAGCATCTTGCTTCTAGTTTGTTGCTCTCTCTTTCTTGCTTTCTGGCTTCTCCTGTGTTGTTCCCTACATGTAGCTGTCAGGGTTATGATCAGCTTCCACTGCATAATCTGTCACCTCATCTTTTCTATACTCTTAACATTCCCTTTAGTTCTAACAAGCATCTTTCTGCTGTCTCAAGCTTTGAAAAGTTTATTTCTAGCTACAAAGTTGCTGCCTTGACTTGCTTCACATAGGCCTTATTTAAACTCTCCCACATTCAAGGCCTTATTTAAGGTCTCCTGCCCATCCCTGCCTCTTTTCTATCTATTTTGTGCATGTTTTGTCTTGTATTTAGGGTAAATACAATTGTCTTGAGTAGCCTATTTCACAGTAAGAGTCCTGATCTTGTATCTGTCTTAGCTACTCTTAATAAATATTAAGTGTCACTTCTCCCAGTACAAAACAATTGAGCTCTGATGCACATTTTATCCTTGCAGTCTTACCTATTTCAGATGGCATTTGATGGCAGTAAAGTTATTCTTAACCAGGCAAACAGTCTAGTTCTGCTTTGTGTGACAAGTGCCAGTTTTCATTTTATCTGAAACAAACAGGTTGACAGTGCTGTATTTGCACATTGCATATTGATGATCCAGTGTTTGGGGTTTATTTATGAATGGGACTATTTGAAGTAAAACTGCATGAGTTTGTGAAACTTCCACAGAATTTGGGACCTTTGTGCTGGACATTGGACTGAAACTAGTTAGGGTGACTTTACCCAGTAACATGAGTAGATGAGGTACAAATAGAATAATGTAATTGTAATCAGTGTATAAGCTAAGGTCAAATGTACTGCTTAGAGACAAGGGAAATGCAAAAACACAGGCACACAATAAACAAGGTTTCATTTCTTTCATTATATTTTGAAGTATTATTTAAGGAAGTCACCTTGTTTATGGTAACTTGAGCTGTCATACACTGACATCTGCTCTTTTGCAAGTCTGTTTCCTAGGTGAAAATAGTTACACATTACCAGAATAAATTGCAAATCAAATTCAGTGACAAAGGTTTCTCTAATGCTTTGGGGTTTAGACTAAATGTTTCTTTCTTATTCCCTGCAGGATGACAGAGGAAAGCTTCAGAAACCAACAGTAAGTGTTTCTTGAATTGACTGCTTCTTTAAAGTATTTCAGTCAGTGTCTGTTTGTAAATGATATATCCTCAGAGGCAAAAGTAATTCACACTTGATTTAAGTGTTTCAGTTCATAAATCTCTTAAACCTGTTGCAGCAGCTTCATTTTTTTTCCTGTTAGCTGTTTTCATTCACAGTTTCAAACCAAGAGGTTACTAAGCATTACACTATAGCAAAAAGGTGAGCCTAGAGTCAGACAGTGACTTTCAAGTATTCAGTTTAAGGAATAAAAATCAATTGATAGACAGAATGGATTAAACTAAGTGTTTTATGGGGGGAAAAATGTGATGATAACAATACATTGGAAACACGAGTGGACAGAGAATGTAGAGGCATTAATTGCTGCATATCACAGATCAGTTAATTTGCAATCATGAGCCTTTCTCAAGGTGAAAATTGTGTTGGCTTCCTGGTTATTTCGGTAGATTTTCATCGGTGTCCTATCAATGCACTATTGCCCTTCTTTCCCACCCCCACCCCATCTTTAATAAGCAAAGTTGTGTTGGGACTCAGTTATGAAACTTGTAAAATTCAGATGTCCCCTAAAGAAGGAAGTGCGTCAGGGATTAATTTGTAAAGGTGCTGCTGCTGTGCGTATAGAAGGTATTTGCTTGGGACTGGCTTAACAGTGTAGCAGTGCACTTAGGAAATAGTTGAAGATTATTTTAAGTGGAATTCAATAGGAGTAGGATCTTGATGTTTGGGACATTACATTTAAAAAATGATGACTTCTGTGAGATCCTCCAATAATACACATAAGTTAAAGAAATTTTTGGAAAAAAAAAAAACATATTCTGAAATGGTTTTCTTTATCAGTCATTAAGGACTGGTACTGGTACACTAATAAAAATAAGAAACGGACTGGTGACTGGAATTCAAAGCTTCATACCAAGAACAGTGTCTGGGTTTGGTTTTTTTTAAGGTGTGGTTTGTTGGTTGGTGGGGGCTTTTTGGTGTTTTGTTTTGTTTTTAATTCAGAGCACTTTACACTTAAGCTGTAAGAGCAGCAACCATAAATGCAACTGAGAAATGGACTCCCCAGTGCAAGTAGTATATGATCTCTTGATAAAACCCACGTGAACTCACTGAAGTGCTTAGAATGTTAGTTTGACCAAAGCATGGTCAGGTGAGAGTTAAGATGTATCGCAGTTGCTTTTTACTGCAGTCCTATTTGGCATATTAGGTTGTTTTAGTGCTGGTTGTATTTTTCTACGCTATGTGTGTGCTTTCCATCGTTCCACAAGGAAGCTGGAACACTTTTCGTCAGCTTGATGTGTGGGTGTAGCTGATAAGACTGCACTCTGTATGGGTGACATGTGACAGCTCAGACCCTTTGCCCTGGCTATGTAGGAGCTGCCAAAAGGCCTTGTGCTTTCAGATGGTTTTCTTATCCTTTCCACTATATTTAAAGTACCCTTAGTGTAGATGTCAAGAGTTCTGGTGTTTAAAAGCAGGTTTTGATGTGCTGGGCCACATTTCTCTTGCTCTCTTGGTGTGGGGGCAGCCATCCCTTGGCCCTGAATGTGGCGAGTGTTGCAGAAGGTGTTAGACTTGATAGTGTAGATGTAAGATGTTCCAGGCTGCTTGTAATTGGGATTAGCTTTTCACAGAGGCGCTCACAAAAGCAGAGGAGAGTAAGACTCAGTGATTACATCTATAAAATGTGGTATTTGTCACTTGCAAACCTGTGCTTGAAAAAGGGACCTGTTTGAACCTATGAGAGAATATTAGGAATCTCCTGCTCTTTAAAAGAATTGCAAATATTTTGATACTGAAGCAATTTTTCAGTGCTGGTTCTTGTACCACTAAATGTAAGCACAGCTTAGTGCTTGGATCTTTTAAAAGAACTTGGGTCACGTGCAATTACTAGTACTCAGATTAAATCCTCATAAAATTTGCACATACACCCCACTGGGCTTTGATCTTGTAGTGTTTCTTTTTCTGTGGAAACTGAACAAGAAATTGAAATCAGTATTGGAAGCACTTATAATGATTTGACTATTTCTTAGGCAATCTGAAACACAAAAAATGTGAGTTTAATGGGCCTTGCGGGTGTAAGTTAATAGCTTTCTTCATGTAGATTTGGTACAAGAAATGATTGTGTATTAATTCAGAGTTCAGGCAAGTCAGGGATGTCTTAGATGCCTTAAAAGCAAACTTTTCAAATGTAACCTGAGGTTGAAATTAGTGTTATGGAAAGCTTGCAGCACAATACCTTGTGGTGATTTTTGTTTGGTTGTTTTTTAATTAGTTTTTAATACAGTGCTAATTATATAAACCCCTAATATAGCAGTCTGTTATAGGAGTTCTGAGCAAATGCCTTCTAAGTGCAATGTACTGAGTTGTTTGTAAATTGGTATCACTTAATGAGCTCTGAGAATTTGAGGGGCTGGCTAAGATGGAGGTGGGTGTCTGCCTGATGTAAATATCTGTCTAATCTTTACTTTCCAGGAAACGCTTATTACCACCGTTGAGTCTACTTCCAGGTATAGTATGAAACCTGATGTCAAACCAAGTTTCTCATGAGTATGATTCTGAAGATTAGAAAGCTGAATAGCTTTCATCTGCTGGAAGCTTAAATGTGAGAGGATGGTGCATGAAGGTTTCTGTTCAATGTGAAGACCAAGTTGGTACCTGTGTACTACTTCACAAGTGTGTTAGCTTACTATCTAGATTTTTTTTCCCCTTCCCATTGGTATGTATCAGTACCAAATGCTTTATGGTGCACAAGCCTTCATTTCTGCAGCCTGTCAGGTGAATAGAAGATACTTGGTGCTGTTACTGACTTTTTACTGACACAGACACATTACTTTTGCTACAACTGTGGCATTTAAGGGAAGTAAGGGCGTTATGCCTTTAAGGAGTGTCGTAGGCTGGGAAATACTTTGGAACACTGCTGAATCAAACTTTGTGAAGTTATGCCCTGCTGACCGTTGCCTATTGCTGAAGCCTCAGAGGACTGTTCATGCTCCTTTCGGTGTGGAGCTTGGGTGCCTGATATTGTCATGTGATGCTGCTACTTAAATGGCTTTTGAATGAATGATATTCTGGGCAGTTTGCCATGACTTTAAATATGTCTTAGATTCTTCTCTATTAAGCAAACTTCTTGTAAGCTGTAGTACAAAGCCTTGACAATTTCTCTTGGATAGAGTATTGCTGGCCAGCCCAGGTGTTCTGCTGATCTAATTTTGAAATATTTGCTCAAGGAAGGACTTCTTTAAGCAGTTCTGTTCTGGTTTTGGTGGGGTTTTTTGGTTGGTTGTGTTCTTGTTTTGTTTGTTCGGGTTGGTTTGTTTGGTTGGTTTTGGGTTGGTTTGTTTGTGTTTTGGTTTTTTTAGGGGGCTGGGGTTGTTTGATTTTTCTTTAAACTTGCTGATTGTTACTTCCTAAACTAAAGTTTCAAAAACTTCCTTTTAGTCCATGGACCAGCTGGCTGATCCCAGCAATAGCAGCAATCATCGTGGCCCTGATGTATCGTTCCTACATGTCAGAGTAAGTGCCTTACTGAACTAATGCAAGAAGAGGCTGATCTGGGAGAGAACGTAAGCAATCCTGACCCAAAAGCCTGATGTCTGAAGAAAGGTTCAGTTTTCTGGAAAAAAAAAAAGTTGAATGATTCTCTTCTGTTGTGCACTTTTCTTAATGTTGCCTTCTTATTTGCTGTTCTGAAGTAATAAAAAGGTAGCATTTCTCTTTTTGTATAACAATTTTACTCAAATTATTTGATAACTGTATTGGTTTCTGTGTTACAATATTGTTTTGTATGTAACACTGATCCTGGTTATTTCTCTTTAATCTGTAATGGGATCCATAGCATTCACTTCACATATACATTTTACAGCTTTAAATGACTACCAAAACTGTGTACATGTGTTTGTCCATGTATACAACTTTACTTAAAATCATATTGTCTCCTTAAATGTAGTACACTTGAATTAAATGCTAATTAAGTATAGTGGAAAAAGCTTAGTGGAGTAGTAGTTGAGAGGTGCCTCTAAGTGCTTGGGCTCTACCAATCAGACTAATGAGCTGATTTTTATTTTATTCTTTTCCTCTTGACATCTTGTTTGGTGGTTGTCGTAGATCTACAAGCAAACTGTTGTGTTGGGCCCCTATTGAAAAGTTCAGGTGAAATATGAAACCCAATGTTTGGCCCAGTTATGTCTGTCTCAGTTTTGTCAAAAGTAGATTATCTTTTTTTCCCCCTGATTCTAAATACTGTTCTTGCCAAGCACTCAGGTGACCCTAGAATTTGTTCTGGAACTTTTAGACTTTTATAAAATCTTCATCTTTACTATGTACATTTTGAGAGGGAAAAACTGCTACATGGAATGTGGTTCTGACTCTGTGGTGACTATTTTTGCTGGTAAATACAACATAACTGAAAGTTTGCATTTTGTGGGGAAAATTTTTGGGCAATATAAATGGTCATGAATAAAAGTTTAATTGGTAACTCTTGTTGGTTCAAACGCATTCATTTCAAGCTCTTCTGTAGGCTCTTGCATACTGGGACTCTTTCAGAAGTACTTGTGCATGCTGAAAGTTAAGATGTGTCCCTTATGCAGGCAAGTTGCCTTTACAAAGTGGGAAAGTATATTATAGTGGAGTTTGCATAGATGCATTTGCATTTTCATCAGCGTGACCAACTTGTGACTTAGCAGTGGTTTGGGCCTGCAAACTCAGCCTCCATGACAGTCATCAGGACTTCAAACACCGTTCCAAGGGCTGTCTTTTAGGAAATTTAGACCCTGTGTCAAATCAAATTCAAAGATGGTACACTGTAAACATGAGCTTTAAAAAAAATACTTGAGGGAGGAAAGTGTTGTGACTTGAGAGGATTGTCTTATATGAGTCACTTAAAGATGCCTTGCTGTGGGATTCCTTTTGTGAGACTTCTCTTAACTCTTACAACAAATAAGCACAGCTTCAGCTCTGAAAGCCTCTCACATTTGTGTTTGTGTTCTGTCAGCCTTGTTTTACAGTTGCAGATCTGTACTTAGAGTAGATCACATCAACCTAATGAGGTTCAATAAGGATAAATGCAGAGTCCTGCACCTGGGAAGGAATAAAAAACTGCACCAGTACAGGTCAGGAGGTGACCTGCTAGAGAGCAGCTCCATGGAGAAGGACATGGCAGTCCTGGAGGACAAGAAGTCACCCATGGGACAGCAGTGTGCCTTTGTGGCCAAGAAGGCCAGTGGTATCCTGGGGTGCATTGAGAAAAGTGTGTCCAGCAGATCCAGGGAGGTTCTCCTCCCCCTCTACTCTGCTTTAGTGAGGCCCCACCTGGAATATTGCATCCAGTTCCGGGCTTCCCAATTCAAGAGGGACAAGGATCTACTTGAGAGAGTCCAATGGAGGGCTACAAGGATGATTAAGGGACTGGAGCACTGCCTTGTGAGGAGAGGCTGAGAGACCTGGGGCTGTTTAATCTGGAGAGGGGAAGGCTGAAAGGGGATCTAATAAATGCTTATAAATATCTGAGGGCTGGGTGTCAGGAAGGGATAGCCTCTTCTCACACTCTGTGACAAGGGGCAGTGAACGTAAACTACAGCACAGGAAGTTCCACCTCAACATGGAGAACTTCTTTACTCTTAGGGTCACAGGGCACTGGAACAGGCTCCCCAGAGTCTCTCTGGAGACTTTCAAGACCCATCTGGATGCATTCCTGTGTGACCTATGCGAGATTCTGTGGTCCTGCTAAGGCAGAGGGGTTGGACTCGAAGACCTCCGGAGGTCCCTTCCAACCCCAAACACCCTGTGACCCTGTGAACTGCTTTACCTTGGAACTTCTAACCTTCAGTGTAAATGGCAGCATTTGGGATTGTGTTTAGCACCAACTTACTTTGTCCTGGTTTCACCCTTGCTTTTCCTTGGTATGATAGAGTTTAAAAATTCATGGTTTAGTGTCAGTTTTTACAGGATCTATTTTATATATATATATGTATGATCATTTATATTCATTCTTGAGTTATTTAGACTCATAAATCAAGTTACAAGTACTGAATTTTCTGTCAGTTTTTAAAGTAACATTTAAGTTCACATGTCTAGGTGAGGGGAAGAAAAAAAAAATCCCCAAACCTAGCAGCTTTCATATTATTTTTATCAAGAATTTGAGACTGGGATAATTATGTTCACATCAGCAGACAGGGTAGTACAGTCAGTGTGGGTAAGGCAAAACACTTGCTGCAAAAGGCCTTTTTTCCCCATGCTGTGTATGTTTCAGGAGGTCTAGTATGACTTAGCTCTTTTATGGTCCCATATCCTGGATATGTGTTTTTGCAGTCTACATGCAAGCACAGTCCCATCTAAAAGCAGTTGAGTTGGCCTGTGCAGGGAATTTCCACAACATGAACCAAGATCAGAGTGAAGCTGGGTAGGCAATGCTTCAAAAACTGATTAGAAGTTAAAATGTTGATGTAGATGTACACAGCCCGTGCCCTGTAGTTTGTTCATACTGCTTTCCACCAGTGCTGAAGTAAATTGTTCCTCAAAGATGGACTAACTATTTCAGGTTTTTAAATGTAAACTGATTTTAAAAAATCACCAGGCTTAATAATTTTCCTTTTTAATAGCCTAAGATTAGAGCTGCTTTCCATAGGAGATCATAGAGGAGTTTCTTTTTGACTTAGCTTTTGATTATGAGTATGAGAGGAAGAGAGAAAAGGTCTGTGGGTGTGTTGAGGAATTAATGACTATGCTATTGAAAAACTAGTCAAGGGAATTAAGGGTAGCCAATGTTTTCACAGTCTGACAGCAAAAAGAGAAGAATGGACAGTCTGCTTTCTCCTCAGAACAAAATCCTTTGTCCCCAGACCTCATCTGCTCTCATTGTCTGGCAATAAACTTGAATACTGATTTTTGTTTGGAGAGGCTGTTTTTGTTGGTGGGTGCTTAAAATGAGATCGTTGTCTTACATTGTCTGCTCGTAACTGTATACAGCCTTTAATTGAGTATTGCACTTTTGGCCTTCATTTGTCTGTCCTTGGTTGTTCACAAGAATGCATAGTGGCAGAGAGCTCCCTTAAATGGAGACAGTCTTGGCATCCTTTTGGTGTCTGTGGAGTCAAGCCAGCACAGCTTGATCACTTGGCCCCTCTGCTGTGATGAGGAAAAGGTAGTAGGCTGTCTCTTTCTCTGGCTCACTTGCTTCCACACACTGGTCCAATGCCTGTCTCCAGTTCTGAATGCTGCACTGCAGTCAGAATTTTGCAGAATGCTGGAGAAAAACTGGCAAGGGGCTAAAAGTTGGGCAGATGGACACTAATCACAAATCTTCTTCAGAGGCAAAAAAAAAAAAAAAGAAGGGGGAAGAAATGGGAAGGTGCTATTGTTATAGTCTGAATATTTGACTGAGGGTAAATTCTTGACCATGTTGAGTAAACCTGCTGCTGTATTTTCTGCAAGGCTAGCAATGAAGGTCATTAACCAAAACTCAGTGAGAATGAATGAGCAGTATCAAAGTGTCACACAGAACGTGCAGACCATTAGTAGAATTAAAACTTTTTCTCCTCATTATAGAAGTTCAGAAACAGCATGGAAAAAACAAGGAGGGGGAGGAAGCTCCTGTTTCTCTATGCTTAGCTCTGAAGCCTGGCCAGAGCTGAGGTGAAGCTAGTAACTAATGGATCACATCTTTGAATTTACTTTCCTTTCATACCACATTTCATTCCTTCTCATGATTAATTCATTTTGTGTTGAAATATTTTGATTTTTGAATGACCTGGCTAATAAGTGGGTGGGAAGACAAGCACATGATTTAATGGGAAATGTTGGAACATTTGATCTCAGTAGATGATTAATGGTGGATTTTCTGAAAACTAGTTAGACTTGTTCTTAATCTTAGGTGAAAGAGTGTGCATAAAACAATCCTTGACGTTTTCTTTGTCTTCTTCCTAACACTGTGGACATTCAATGTGACTGCTGGTCTATACTGATAGCTCCTGAAACACAGCTCAGCGTGGGCTCAAGTGCACTGCAGAGTCTCACATACAAGGAATAGATTTATTTATTTATTTTTATGCTGTGTGGAAAAATTTCTGCACCTGTGTCTTACAATTTACTGTGCTCAGGCAGACAGTGTACTGCCAAGAGCTGTCACCTCTGTTCACTGAGAGGAAAGTAGCACTGTCAGGCCAGAGGAGTTATGCACAGGAAAACCTCAGAGAAATTATTTTTTGTATCTCCAGATGGAACACCCAGAGCTCAGGAACTGCACACAGTAGCACAATACCACAGAAATCTTGCTTTTTTCCATAGACCCTGGTGTGTGGATAAAGCTGACTGACTGATCCTATTGGAGGGTGAGAGTGCTCCACAGTATCTCTGGAGTTCCCCCTACTTAGGTGTTAGAGAAACATGTCCTTTTACGGTTTTAAATCACAAGGTTTTTACCTGTCAACTGGGGGAAAATGCCTCTTTAAATGGAATGTGTTGTAGAAACTGCTTCAAGGTCAAGGAGGGAGTGGTTCAAGAGAAAAAGGCAAGCCAGGCAAGGGGAGTGATTAAATGCCTTCTTGAAGAAAAGATCATTCTCCTGCCACAGCCAGCTGTCACAGATTTCTGAAGCTAGTTGATGTTTTTAGTGTCACTCATGTGGTCTTAACATGGCTTGCAGAGGTATCTCTAAGAGCAAGATAGGTCTGTTGTCTATGTAAGTGTTGATGATGGACATGAAAGAAGTGCTTAGCTTCTTGCTTAGATGCCCACAGGGCGATGGGAGCTGGAAACAAGCAACTGTGTTCATTTTCAGAGTAGTGTTGCAGTGGGTAACATTCAGTGCATCGGTCTGAGGAAGGACAGGCTGTTTATGAATAATAAATGAAAGTTGGTATTTGAGCAGTCACAGCTTTTAGGATGAGAATGAGAAAACCCTGCTTTAGGTGATGCTGTGGAGCTAATTTCTGATGCTGCTTATTTAATGAATACAGGTTATTATATACTTTGTTGTCATGGCAAGGAGATCTTCAGACCTGAGGATATGGGTGAATGAGTTACTAGAATACTAGCTAAGGGTGTGTAGATTTAAAGCTGACTAACTAGTCCCAGGCAGTTACTGGTGGTGGTCTGCTCTGAGTCTTACTTGCATGCGAGATAATTGGTTGTACCTTTACTGACGGATATATGATCCTCTGTGTGGTGGGTTGAGGCAGCCCCCTCCCCACCACGGGCAGAAATAACGACTCTGACAAACGGATTGCAAAAGTGATGGAAAGTTTAAATAGAAAACAGTGAATGTGTACAGAGAACCAGAAACAGTGACAAAAGAAATCCCAAAGCAGACCCAGAAACATCCCATCCCCACCTGAGGGTGGGCCCAAAACCCCCAGGGCTCCTTCTTTCCCCCCCCTCCCGCTAGGCTAGTCTCAGCTGGCCAGACCTGAGACCGCCCATCCCCCTGGCCTTGGGCCTAGCCAGACCCAAGGCTGGGAGATGTCTCCCCCAGTTACCAGGTGCCAGTGAGGGGAAGAAAGGAAGTGCTGGACCCGCGCTAGATTTTATAGCGGTGCAGGGGATTGTGGTAGGAGATACCTGGTTTCCTGTGTCCACCCACTGGGCTGGACTTCTGGACACAGGAAGCACACCACATAGCAGAGGGCACCCAGCCCAAACCACCACACTCTGCTTCAAAAGCTCAACATTTAGTGTGTGTGCAACAAGATCTTCCTGCCTCAAGGTTCCATGAGAGTCCTGAGAGGACTCCCAGGAGGAGGGTAGTGTCTGAGGTCACATAGCACACATCAACAGGACCAGCCTCCTAACAACAAATTGTGCTTTTTCATGCAGAGAGTTGGTGTCTGCCTGCAAGTGTCAGCAGGTGAGAAAGAGCAGGAAGAGTTGCTGGAAAAAAATCAAGGGCTGTCATCCAGAATTTTCTGAGTTCTTTGCCCTAACTGCTAAGCTACAGGGAGTCCTGCTCTCTCTGCTATGAATTCAGCATTTATTTTTTTTTAACTGAAACAGATGAACTGCTTGAGTATTTATCCTCTTTCTTGGACAAAGTTTTACAGCCTGCGTGAACTCTGGCCTAGTTTAGAGTGAGCTTGGATGTGTCTGTATCATTCCCAGTAGGCATGACTTTACTGTTCTGCTGGGTCTCACTTCCTGGTTTGCGTGAAGCAAGAGAATACATCTCCAGACTTGTCACACACTTCTGCATGGAACCCTTCAGTTTGCTTTTGAAGTCAGCATGAGCTCATTATGAATCCCTTAAAAAGTAGCTGCCCTTCTTACTTCCAACTGCTCACTGGAATTTAATGTTTAAAAATACACAGGGTTAAGGTTAATGACAAATCAGCAATCTACATTATTTTTGTACTCTAAAAAATGCCTCTATTTTAAACCCATCAGAGCAGGGACTTCACTCTTGTGTCTAAAATCCTTAGTACAAATAGACTAATCTTGTTTCGAATGCTCAGTACTTCTAATGACACTGCTGAAAAAGGTGTCAGTAATGGGGCCTGCAGGCAAGCAGATGATCCTAAGTGCCCTTAAAAATTTGCACATGTCAGTATTGGATTTTTTTGTTTACTATGTAAACCACCAGAACAATGACCAATCCGAAGTGTGCAATGAATTAAGATTGCAGGCTATGTGTTAAACCTGAGCACAGAATGAGACACCAGGTGTGAGCCTTGCGTTGAGCTGTGGCCGTGTTCCATGCTGTGGGGCATTAGTGGCTGTTGCCCAGCACGCTGCTGCTTCTGGCACACTGCGCTCCAGTCATTCTGGCTTTGGGGTAAAAGCTCCCTTCTCATTTTGAATCCACACACACAATGCTATTAACACAAGGATATATTTACTCTAATACTTGTTTTATTAACAGAATAAAAAAGGAATTCTAGGGTTTAAAATGTCATATAGTTGTTATGAGTCCTAGGATTCATTGATTGTATCAAGGCAGTGATACTGCTTTTGGAGATCTGTGACTGGGAATGTCATGAAGAAAACAGGATTTCCACAGAAATCAGATTGCTATATCCTAATAACCTTTCTTTTCTTTTTTCCTTCTTTTTAAAAAAAGCCTTTATTTTATTTTAAAACTGCAAATAAAGATTAATAAAACTTTCAAGTGAAACAACAGTGTCTGTTTCTGAGGCATCAGCCCAGCCTATGCAAAAAAGTGCTGATAACATAAGGATAGCCCTCTTCCAGAAACATGTTTGCTTAGGCATACTTATTTTTTTTTGCATCTTTCTGCATAAATCTTCTTTGTGTAGACCATAGATCCATTCAAACAGCTGCTCAGCATAATACAAATTTTGTCTCCTACACATACAACAACATTATCAGTACATAACATTGCATTCTAGGCAACATAAATAGAAAGTAGTATCAAAAAGTTTTACTGGCTTTTGTTTAAGTGGCTAAAACTTTGGTAAAAGATATAGGGTATATTCTGCTTACCATCTTCCTCCTGATGTCTCCATTTAATGCAGTAGCTAAAGTCTTATTATTACAATTTAATGTGCCAAAGCCAGAGTGCAGGCAGATTGGCCAGGGAGGTAGTTGAGGACCCATCCCTGGAGATATTCAAGGTAAGGCTCAACAGGGTTCTGGGCAGCCTGATCTAGTTGAGGATGCCCCTGCTTACTGCAGAGGAGGTTGGACTAGATGAGCTTTGGAGATCCCTCCCAATCCAGACCATTCTATGATTCTATGATTTCATATCTCTTATGTAGTAATAAACATTTCATAGTATACATTCAATGACTTCACAAGGTCAGAACTTGATTTGATTTGCACTCCAAAACACACACACACAAAAACAAACAAGCAGAAAACTCAATAAATTTGTCTAAACTTCCCTGGTGCAGCTTGAGACTGTGTCCCCTTGTTCTGGTGCTGGTTGCTAGGGAGAAGAGGCCAACCCTTCCTGGCTACAACCACCCTTCAGGTAGTTGTAGAGAGCAATGAGGTCACCCCTGAGCCTCCTCTTCTCCAGGCTAAACAGCCCCAGCTCCCCTCAGCCTCTCCTCATAGGTCTTGTGCTCAAGGCCTCTCACCAGCCTTGTTGCCCTTCTCTGGACACGTTCAAGTGTCTCAATGTCCTTCTTAAACTGAGGGGCCCAGAACTGGACACAGTACTCAAGGTGCGGCCTAACCAAAGCAGAGTACAGGGGCACAATGACCTCCCTGCTCCTGCTGGCCATACTATTCCTAATGCAGGCCAGGATGCGGTTGGCCCTCTTGGCTGCCTGGGCACACTGCTGGCTCATGTTCAGCTTCCCATCAACCAGCACCCCCAGGTCCCTCTCAGCCTGGCTGCTCTCCAGCCACTCTGACCCCAGCCTGTAGCACTGCCTGGGGTTGTTGTGGCCAATGTGCAGAACCCGGCACTTGGATGTGTTAAATCTCATGCCATTGGACTCTGCCCATCTGTCCAGCCTGTCGAGGTCTCTCTGCAAAGCCTCTCTGCCCTCCAGCAGATCAACTCCTGCCCCCAGCTTGGTGTCATCTGCAAATTTACTGATGATGGACTCAATGTCCTCATCCAGATCATCAATAAAGATGTTGAAAAGCATGGGGCCCAGCACTGATCCCTGGGGCACACCACTAGTGACAGGCCACCAGCTGGATGTGGCACCATTCACCACCACTCTCTGGGCTCGCCCTCCAGCCAGTTCCTAACCCAACGCAGTGTGCTCCTGTCCAAGCCATGGGCTGCCAGCTTGGCCAGGAGTTTGCTGTGGGGGACGGTGTCAAAGGCCTTGCTGAGGTCCAGGTAGACCACATCCACAGGCCTCCCCACGTCCACCAGGCGGGTCACCTGATCATAGAAGGAGATCAGGTTGGTCAGGCAGGACCTGCCCCTCCTAAATCCATGCTGGCTAGGCCTGAGCCCCTGGTCATCCTGTAAGTGCTGTGTGATCGCACTCGAGATGACCCGTTCCATAATCTTGCCTGGCACTGAGGTCAGGCTGACAGGCCTATAATTCCCCCGGCTCTTCCAACTGGCCCTTCTTATGGATGGGCACCACGTTGGCCAGCTTCCAGTCTTCTGGGACCTCTCCAGTGAGCCAGGACTGCTGAAAAATGATGGAGAGCGGCCTGGACAGCTCATCCGCCAGCTCCCTCAGCACCCTAGGATGGATCCCATCCGGTCCCATGGACTTGTGGGAGTCCAAGCGGCTGAGAAGATCTCTAACTATCCCATCCTGGAATAGGGGAAAACTATGCTGCTCCCTGGCTCCTTCTGCCAGCTCTGCAGGCCAGCTGTCTGGAAGCCGTTCTGTCCTGCTATTAAAAATTGAGGTAAAGAAGGTGTTAAGCACCTCTGCCTTTTCCTCATCCTTTGTTACAATATTCCCCTCCATGCCCACCAAGGAGTGGAGCTTGTCCTTGCCCTTCCTCTTGCTATTAATATATTTATAGAAGGACTTTTTGTTGTCCTTCACAGCAGAGGCCAGTCTGAGCTCCAAATGTGCTTTTGCCTCCCTAATTTTCTTCCTACAAGACCTAGCAACATCCCTAAACATTCCATGGGTTGCCTCCCCTTTTTCCAAAGATAATACACCCTCTTTTTTTCCCTTAGTTCCTTTAGAAGTTCATTACCCAACCAGGCTGGCCGTCTGCCCCGGCGGCTCATCTTCCGGCACACCGGCACAGCCTGTTCCTGCGCCTTCAAGAGTTCTTTCTTGAAGTAGGTCCAGCTCTCCTGAACCCCTTTGTTTTTAAGGGCTGTTTCCCAAGGAACCTTCTGAGTTAGTTCCTTGAGTAGCCTGAAGTCCGCCCTCCGGAAGTCCAGAGTGGAGGTCTTCTTGCTCCCCCTCTTGGCTTGGCTGAATACTGAAACTCAATTATCTCATGGTCACTGGTGCCTAAACACCCTCCGACCACCACATCACCCACCAGCCCTTCCCTGTTGGTGAAGAGGAGGTCAAGCATAGCCTTACCCCTGGTAGGCTCACGCAGCACCTGGGATAAGAAGCTGTCCTCCATGCACTCTAAGAACCTCCTAGACTGCCTCCTCTCTGCTATGTTGTGATCCCAGCAGATATCAGGCAGGTTGAAGTCTCCCACGAGAACAAGGTTAGGCGATCTTGAGACAGCCTTAAGCTGCCTATAGAATGCTTCATCATTCGTTATACTCCAAATACTGGAGTTTTCATCCAAAGGTTCCTCCAGTTTCTAATGACATTGGGAATTACCTCATCACCAAGCAGTTCAGAGATTAGAAGTAGCTTGGTGAAACAGGAATAATGTATGGGATTTAAAATTGTTGGCGACAGAAAAGAATAAGGAAGGTCTAAGTGCAAGTTTATCAAGTTTTATTTGGTAAAATAAAAATAAGGTTTGCTCCAAGCAGCAGGCATCAAAGAGCACAAGGATTTGAAAACTCTGAAAAACCTTCCTTAACAAGTAAAAGTTGCTTTCTTAATGTCACCTGCTGAGTGTCCTGCAATGCTTCACTGGTGTTGATTTTCAAACCCAAGGATTCTGGAGTTATTGTTGGGTAGTGACAGCCTTCCTGTCCTGCTCCTTGCACACTGCAGCTCCTGTACTCCGCTAAGCCACCACGCTGTGGCTGTTGAAGCTTCCTCAGATACCCTTACTCTAGAGCATTTTGACGGTGCTTTGTTGGACTGACAAGGTGGATCCACTGCCTTTGTTTAAGGATGCTTTGTACCGGTGAATCTTTATTCACAAGAAGCCTTGTGCTGGTAAAACAAGGCTACCTTCACCCAGTTGTTCCATCTATACACTGAGACTCTTGCAACCTAGTGCCTGAGGTAGCTGAGCTTCTCAGAAGCTTATGAAGGAGATGCTACTTATTAGAAACACTTGAGAAAAGCAAACAGATTTACTGAGCTATGCCAAAACCTAGTGGGATTATTGTTCTGTACTGCTAAATCTCAAGGTTGCTTAATGCCAAAACCTAGTGGGATTATTGTTCTGTACTGCTGAAAGGACCTTGATACCTTCTAATTGTTTATCTAGCTGCATATGTGTGCATGGATGGAAAAGCCTCACAATATATTAACTGCAAAAAAGGAAAACACAGCAGTCTACTTCTGTGTGGCAAAGGTGCTCGGCGCCATTTACTGTGCCTGGATTTTGTAGCTGTACAGGACCACAATACAGCCAAGACATAAGTTTCAGCTGAAGACCTCATCTGATAGAGCTTTCTCTGTTGCCAGGCAATGTGAGCAGTGAGCAACGAAAAAAGGTTTCCTAAGGGGCTGAAGTGATCTCTTTATGGTCTTTTTCCTTGTTGAGATAAAATTACAGAAATGTGTACCATGTAGGGTTACCTGACTGCCATGCAGCAGAGGGCACCCAGCCCAAACCACCACACAGGCTGTAGTCACTGGTCTTTTCCTGCTGCGTTTTCTTCATTCAAAACCCTTTACTTGCCAGCATGGGTGATGCAGAGCATGCTACGTGCAGGGGTACCTGGGGGATCAGTACAAATTCCCCACTCGGTCCCACTCCTCCAGTTTTACTTTACCTTTAATTGAAAATTGGGCAGAGACAGAAGAAAAGTCAGTGGGTTAAAAAAAAAAACAAAAACAACATTGGGCCAAATGCTGCTTGACCATAAATTCAGGCTAACTCCCACTGACCTTGCTGAAATAACGGGGCTCTAAGTCACTGAGGGGCTTGATCTGTATCCAGGGGAGGTTTTGAATGATTCCCTTATTCCTAGTAGATATTTGTTTTTTAAATACTCAAGTTTCAGAGGAGAAAGAAATGCTGCCCACCCACCACAGAATAGTTTGTATTCGTGTGTGTTCTCTCAATGCTGGCCTGTGCTGGCTTTGCTGGCTGAAGGCACTTGGCTAACTCTGCTGTGGCCAAGGGTTTAATTAACTACAGCAGAGGGTTTTTAAACAAATGTCTGGCTTCAGAGGACTGGGTCATAGAAGTGATGGTTTAGGGCTGCCTATTGCATTTCCATAAGTCTTTCTTTCCTGATAGAATGGCTTTATTTGCAAAACTCCTTTCACAGGTACCTCTGAAGACTGCTAAGCTCTCTGAGAGGTTGCAAAAGGACTTTCTTTTGAAGGCGTGCCAGTGTCAGTTGTGTCACACAAGTGCATGTTAATGAAAAGAAGTGCAGTGCTCTTTGAAGCAAGGCATCATAAAATTGCTCTAAAGGAATAGGATACAGGTCGAAGGAGGTGATTCTCCCCCTCTACTCCACTCTGGTGAGACCCAACCTGGAGTGCTGCATCCAGTTCTGGAGCCCCTGTTACAAAAAAGATCTGGCATGCTGGAATGTGTCCAGAGAAGGGCCACGAGGATGATCAGAGGGCTGGAGCACCTCTCCTATGGAGACTGACTGAGAGAGTTGGGGCTGTTCAGTCTGGAGAAGAGAAAGCTCTAAGGAGACCTTATTGTGGCCTTCAAGAAAGCTGGGGAGGGACTTTTTAGGGTGTCAGGTAATGATAGGACTAGGGGAATGGAGCAAAACTAGAAGTGGGTAGATTCAGATTGGATGTTAGGAAAAAGTTCTTCACCATGAGGGTGGTGAGACAGTGGAACAGGTTGCCCAGGGAGGTGGTAGAAGCCCCATCCCTTGAATATTTTAAGGGCAGGCTGCATGGGGCTCTGAGCAAGCTGATGTAGTGTGAGGGGTCCCTCCCCATGAAGGGGGTTGGAACTGGAGAATCCTTGAGGTCCCTTCAAGCCCTGATAATTCTATGACTCTATGATACACTGGGATTCTTGCAAGAATCTTAAATTGATTAACCATCAGGAAGATTTTCCTTGGTGATGAGGACTATGGTTATGTCAGGCTGTGGGTTTAAGTGGAGAGACATAATGAAGCTGACATCCTGAATGAGAGTATTCTGTAAACACAGACAGTTGCTAAAACACCCAAAGTTGAAAGAAGATGGAAGAAAACCCTTGAGATCTATTTTTTTTTCAATGTAATGGTAGCTCAAAATATATCTTGATCTTAGTATGTAGTGTGTAAACAGAAAAGAATATAAAGTGATTCACGGTTTTTAGATTAAGCAAAGTCTTTACACTTGGGTTTGATTCCTTTTTAAAAGACAGAAAACAAGACCAAAAAAAGCTTTTCCTTTCATTCAGTAATGTTTGTAATTCATTGTTTGTGCATAGTATACTTTTCATACTCATACAAGTGGGAAAAGTTTTGGTTTTGATGGTTTTTCTATCTTTCTCATTGCAAAACTTGGATAAGCCTTTTAATCTTTCTCTCTCTTTGCCCTACATTAGTTACAACAATCAATCTTTTTACGATCATCCAGGCAGTTTAATTTATCTTTCCTCTTCCCAGTTGCCCAAGCAGACCAATAGTCTTTTGTTTACTTAAGCTTTGACTGTGTCCTTCTGGACTCTGTAGAGGCAACCATTCCAGGACAAAGTCCAAGGCAAAAGAGTTAAACTGACCCTGTTGCATGACAGCTCCATTCAGAGGTTTGCCCCTTAATTAACTATTTCTGTTGCCTAAGAGCCATTGTCATGGTCCAGTATGCAAACTGGAAGGAAAAACGTTCAGAGTAATGCATTCCACAAGACCTAAGCCAAGTCTAGAGACATCAGAGAGCAGGAAGTCCAAAGGAAAGGTGAGACTGTCAGTGAACTGATTTGGACTCTGCATGGGCAGCCTCTCCCCTTTTTCCAGCTGTTGGCACAGTGTGAGCCTTTGCCAAGCCTCAAGCTCTCAGATTTGGACAGCAGCAGCAGAGGAGGTGGAAAGCTGTAAGAGTGCTGTTGGAACTAGATAGATTCACCTCCAGCCTACTCCAGCTCATAGGTGTATGCAAGCCTGAGCCATCATCCTTGCACACAACCTGACTGCAGCTGAGATTTGGGATACACCAAGGCAACTGGTAGGCTAAAAAGGGTGGTGACAAGTTAAGCTGTCAGCTGATGCCTGCATGGGTCACTGAGCACTGCCTCTGCTCAGGGTCACTATACAAGGACTGACACTTCAACAATGTTAGAGTTAGGGATGCCTGCAAAAATGCAGCTGCAGCCCTTGGATCATTCCCCAGGTAATTTATTATAAAGCCTAACTCATTACTTCTACAGCTCTTTGAAAAGGCTTATCATTGATACAGTGCAAAAGAGTTCAGTCCTGACAACAAAACTTTGGACTGCTTGATTGCCAGAAGTCTATTAATCAGTAAAGGTAATTTCTTAGTGTTTGTGAGTGAGAGAACCTAATGCAAACATTTTCATACCATTTTAATTTCAGCCCCTAAATTGAATACCTCTATAAAATGTAACTATTTTTTTTCCCTAAAGGAAAAATATCCATAACTTTTGTGATGTTAGAGTGAAACACTGGAATTAGAAAGGCCATATTAATTGCAGAACAGTAGATTATAATCCAAAGACAGATATGAGTCTAGTAAATGTGATGAAGTTTTTTCGCTTTCACATGATCCCTTCCGTTGGTCTTAATTTATTTTGCAGATAAACTCCAAAAGGTTAAGTCCTTGGGCTGCCTGTGCTCCCGGCCGAAGCCACTTGTTTGTCACGGAAAGGGCATGTATCTCCATCCTTGGAGATAATCAGAACCCGGCTAGACATGACCCTGAGCAATCCGATCTAATTTTAACGTTGTATCTAGCTTCAAGGTTGGCTCTGCTTTGAGCAGGGGTCGGACTAGATGAGATCAGGAGGATCCTTCTGACTGGCTGTTTCCTATGCGTTTCTCTGTAAATGTGCAAGTACGTGTAAGCAAACAAGTACCAAAAGAAGGCTACTCTCTGGCTCTGGCCTCATGATATAATCTTCACTGAAAACATCAGTATGGAATGTGTCATAAGGCATTATGGCTAAATCAGTGGGTAAAGAAAATTATTTACCTTGCTCTTCTGAAGCACATAAATATGGAACAGCAGTTATAGGACCACTAACCCATATGGGTAAGGGGCTACTCCCTATGGATTTCTGCAAGGTAAATTGCTTCTTCCTAAGATATTTGTTTCTTGGAGAAAAATTATAAAAAATGTCTAGAAAGAGACTTGAGTCCTGGGTGTTTTGGCATTCCTATCTCCAAACCAGGCAAATCTAGAAATCCTGCCTGTCTGTATGCTAAAAACTCACCTGCAGCACAAGACAGAGGTGGGGGCTTAAGACAGGGTGGAGGCAGGTTCTCATGTCTCCACCAGTCTGTCTTGATTAGCCTTTGCAGGTAACCTGCTTGCAATTTCCCTAGATTTTTTTTTCCTTTTCCTTTCTCTATTCCTGCTCTCCTTCACCTTCTTTTCTCTTTTAGTTGCTATTATCTAGGAATAGCACTTCAATACTTTTTAAACAGCCTTTTTAATATATGTGCTAAAAGGTATGTTCACAGGAGGAAAAAAACCACTGTTAGGAGAGAAAGCCTCCAAGGACACATGATGTATTACTTAGTGTCCTGGTTTTTCAATATGCAAACATGGAGATACTTCAGTTTTTGGAAGAGAATACAAGAATTAAATGGATTTTGATAGGTGTTCAAAACTAGCGTGATGCCAAGCACTTCTTCAGTCTGATCTCTGAGGTTTGATGATTCTTAGGTTCAGATGTTCATCATTCAAGCCTGAAAGTCTTGTAATCAGATGCTCAGCTGCATTCAAAGAAGGTTGAGTAAGAAGATGAAAATCACTTTGCAATAGGTTAAAGGAACAATACCATTATGAAATTACAGAGGAGGCTGATCAGAGCTTAAGATGTTCCCATCAGTTGATGTAACCTTGTCTCAGTTCAAAGACCTACTCCATCTTTCAGCATCTGTGCATAGGGCTCCAGAGCAGCAAAGTGGATACTGCTGTATACCACTGCAGGGGAGACAAAGGCAAGAAAAATACCCCAAAAAGCACAGACGGCAAAGTGAGGATCTGTCTATCAAGAAATCACTCAGGAATCTTTCAATCATAGCATGAAGTTCAGGCATGAAAAATCTCCACAAACTTCAATGCAATATTTGAATGCTAAAGAACAGAACACTGTTTAAAAGGGAAAATAGAAGTATTAAGAATTGAATCATACAACTGTTTCATTAAAATTGAGGGTTTGATTAAACAGAGCATAATTAATGACTGATTAAAAGGAGCATAATTAATGACAGCTACACATGCAATACTGATTTCTGTAGTGCTTCACTACAGCAGGGCACTGTAAAAACAGCACGAAATTATGTTTCTGGAGGCAAATTCACTTCATAATCTTGAAATGAAACATTTAAAGCAGAAATGGACAACCTGTCATACAAAATGGCAGTAGCTTATGCAATCCTTTCCTCTTATTGACTTGCTTTGACTCCTACCAAATGAGGTCAAAGATAAAATGCACTATAAAATCCCTAAGAACTAGAACTGAAAATCAGGTTTGCTCCCTTGTTAGCATATCTCTTTCAGTTCTTTCCTTCTCTTAATGGTACAGATCATCTGGAGTGTTTGGTGGACTGGAGCAGGGAATGTCCCCTCGGGAGCTGGATGAGGGTGCGCTGGCAAGGTGACTGAGTGGCCACTCAGGCAGCAGTGCTGGCTGCCAGCAAACCTCGAGCTGGTGAGGCAAGGATGTACACATCCATAGCGTCCATGTCTCAAAAGCTTTCAGTGTGCTCCAAGACAGGGTATGAGCACAGGAATACACAAGGTGACATCAAGTCTATGAGGCAGAGTGCAATAAATTTTCCTTCACAGCACCCCAGCTCTCTGTTGTTCTTTTCATTTGTGCCCATTAATTTCCAAAAGCTTGTTTGGTCCCTTTTAAACTGGACAGAACAAGATGCTTTCAATATCTTGTTTGGTGGTCATCAGCGATCATGAGTTCTGGTGTAAGATGGAAATTAGTTAGGGAAAGAGCAACTGGAAGTGGTTTTTACAGCTTCTCAAAATCCTGCTGTTTCTTCCAAAGATCTGTGGTCTGAGGGCTGGTGGTGCACACAGGGTTCACTGTCTCCTTTCTTGTGTTCTCATAATGGTGATAGCTTTTTGTCCTGGAGGCTTGGAGACACTGCTGCAGGATGATTACACTGATGAGTCTGGCCCAGTTTGAGTTTTAATCTTTCCTGCAAATACTTGCACTCCAGCCTCTTCTTTCTTATTTTCTGGTGTGCTGTGATAAGACTAGGGACAATAACCCAGGGCACCTTTCTGAAAAAGGGAAAAACAGCATCCAAAGTTGCAGGGAAGACTGTAGTATTTGTATCCAAACATGGAGCCTGTTGCACATCTTGCAGCTCCAGAGCACAGCGTGTGCCTACCAGCATTACTGAGAAGAGCACTGGAATGGATTTCCCTCTAGTGATGAAATACACCAACTACAGATTATTCTACATCTCTAAAGTACTGGCACAGTGAGAGTAATTGCTTCTTCCTTCCTTTCAAACAGTCACTTTGAGAGGGAAAGGAAAAATAATCAGAGGTTTATTTGATCTAGAATACTGTGACATCAGAATGTAAATAACAGTACTCATTAGCATAAAACCCCCAAAACCCTCCAAACCATCAAACAAAGCCAACTTTTTTTTCAAATCAGCAACAAAGTTGTGCACTAAAAGCACCTTAATACCAGGTTATTTCAGATAAAAAACCCCAAAACGTTACCTCTCAAAGCAAGATGAGTATCATAAAGTATGGAACAGGTGACTCACTCATTGATTTCTTAGTGTTCAGAAAATATCTCATCTTCTCCAGGCCTGGAACTGTCACTATTTTAAGAGTTGTCCTGTGCCAGGATTTTAAAATTATAGCAGGAATAAGTGCTCCAGGGCTGAAAAAAACCTTAGATTCATATATGGATTCATCTAATTTTGCTCAGCCAATGAAGAAATTACGTACTTACCATCAGGGCAAAATACATTAACCTGTGTTTTGCTCTTAGTATTTCCTAAAGAAGTGTCACATTTGAAATCAAGTGGTAGTATTTCCCCCAGATAGTTTTGAAATTATTACCTATTGTCACATAAATTTGGCAGTGGGAAAAGAGTTTTGAAGATACTAGGTTTGACACTACTTGTAAAAACAGCTGGCCCAGATACAAAGGAAAAGCCATTAATGTATGCCCCTAAGGACAGCAGTGTAAGAGCTGAGCCTGTGTGGTCACAGAGTGCCTGTGGGAGACTGACACGGAGAGTACCAACCCACACCTTCACTAGAGGTTTATGCTCCAGATGTCTCTTGTGCAGATTTTCTTGCCTATTAGAAGGTGTGAATACAGGGGAACAAAGAGTTCAAAAACTTTGATAAACTGGAGATAGGGAGCATTTTTATCATGGTGTTAAAAGAACGATGACACAGTTGGGCAGGTGTCACTGAATACTGTTGGTGCACAGGAAAAGATTAGAGGACATTTGAGGATTGCAGGTCTACCAAGAACAGGAAGCAATAGAAGAGGCTTCATGGGTATTTGTGGAGCTGCCACAGCCAAAGGTCTTTAGGTTAGACAGTTTACTTTTGGGTGCATTTTTCCCTGGCCTTGACGTCAGGCCTAGGCTAGCTGACCTCTTGTGGTCTTTTACTGCCTTATGGCTACATGAATGATGTGGTTAAATCACAACAACCGGTGCCTGAGGAAGAGGTGCTGGCATTGCAGTCCCAGAGCAAGTCACATAAAGAGTCAGTTAAAAATGAAATGTTAGGGAACTGGGCATCTCTAGGCCTGGTTAATTTGGTTCGTGCAGAGAACTGAGCGATTAAATTATTAGGTACCAAAATGTTCAATGAGTTAAGAATTAGTCACAAGTTACTAAATGTGGAAACACTGACTGGGCAGCCTGGTTTGCATAAATGAATTGTATCTTGATTCAAACCACTTTCTTGTGCATTATCCATGCTAAAGTAGAGTTAGCTATGAACAAACTTTTGGCTGACCCTGACTTGTGCAGTCACTCACTGCTGGCTAAACCCTGCCCTGTGTTTGTGTCCATCAGATGACCTGAGAGGGGGGCAAGATGGGGCACAAGGGATAACAAGCTTTCAGGCAGCTATCCTGGACATACAGAACACTGTGTTGGAGGGTTGTATTATTGCTGTAACATGCAGCTTTGGTAAGGTCCCTAGGGCCTTGCGCAAGGAAAGTGTCCCATTGCCTCCAGGCCATGGCAGAAGGGCTGACATGTGGTGTGGGCAAGACAACTGACGTGATTTAAGACCCTGATTTTGCTAATCCTTGGAGGTTTTCAAAACCAGCTGGTCAGAGCTGTGTGAGGGATGTTGGGCTGAGGCCACCTAAGCTCCCTTCCATCCTGAGTGGTCCTGTAAGCCTATGAACTATTGCTGAGGTGGTCTGAAAGTACCTCTATGCTGCCCAGATCACATTTCCTATCCTTTCCTTTTCCTCTCTTGATTACCTTTTTAGCTGCTCCTTTACATTCCTTTCTTCCCCTTATCTCCACCCAGATAAACAGCCTGACCCTAATCACTTGTTCCTCCTTGCTCCCAGTTCTGCTGCATCCCACATCAGGTTTGCTATTTGTGATACCCTCAGCCTTGGAGGACATTACTGAAGTGGATCTCCAGGCCTTGTCGACCTTGTGAGGTACAATGATCTCAAAAGCCCACTGCACAGCCTTCAGCTGTCATGTTTGGCCTTTGCTCACACACCTTCCCCTTAGCCCCCTCTGAAATCCAACCATCCATCCCTGAGATCTCCCTCCTTTTGCCAGTTTATCTCACTTTATTCTGTCATCTACAGCAATTGCTCTATGTCCCATTGAGATACTTTCTGTCAGCGCAGGCCGAAAACCAGCTCTACCTGCAGTCATGATACATCATCTTATTTCTTCCTTTCAGCTTGCTCTTTCAGTGAGCTGTGTCTCTTCCAGCTCTCCCTCCACGCCCCCATCACTCTCATAAAGGAAGGACATGGAAATGATGGAGAGGGTCCAGAGGAGGGCCACAAAAATGATCAGGGGATTGGAGCACCTCTGCTATGTGGACAGGCTGAGGGAGCTGGGGTTGTTCAGCCTGGAGAAGAGGAGGCTCCAGGGAGACCTAATAGCAGCCTTCCAGTGCCTGAGGGGGAGCCTACAGGAAGGATGGGGAGAGATTGTTTACAGAGGCCTGCAGGACAAGGGGCAATGGCTTCCAATTGGAGAAGGGCAGATTTAGATTGGATATCAGGAAGTTGTTCTTCACTATGAGGGTGGTGGAACACTGGAGCAGGTTGTCCAGGGAGGTGTTTGAGGCCCCTTCCTTGGAGATCATAGAATCATAGAATCAAGAGATCATCAAGTCCAACCTGTCACCCAAGACCTCATGGCTACTAAACCATGGCACCAAGTGCCACGTCCAATCTCCTTTTGAACACCTCCAGGGGTGGTGACTCCACCACCTCCCCGGGCAGCACATTCCAATGGCCAACAGCTCTTTCTGTGAATAACTTTCTCCTCACTTCCATAATAAATCTCCCCTGGCACAGCTTGGGACTGTGTCCTCTTGTTCTGGTGCTGGTTGCCTGGGAGAAGAGACCAACCCCCTCCTGGCTACAACCACCCTTCGGGTAGTTGTAGAGAGCAATAAGGTCTCCCCTGAGCCTCCTCTTCTCCAGGCTAAACAATCCCAGCTCCCTCAGCCTCTCCTCACAGGGCTTGTGCTCAAGGCCTCTCCCCAGCCTCGTTGCCCTTCTCTGGACATGTTCAAGAGCCTCAATATGCTTCTTAAACTAAGGGGCCCAGAACTGGACACAGGACTCAAGGTGTGGCTTAACCAGTGCTGAGTACAGGGGCAGAATGACCTCCCTGCTACACACTATTCTTGATGCAGGCCAGGATGGGCACACTACTGTCTCATGTTCCGCCTACTATCAACCAGCACCCCCAGGTCCCTTTCTGTTTGGCAGCTCTCCAGCCACTCCGACCCCAGCCTGTAGCTCTGCATGGGGTTGTTGTGACCAAAGTGCAGCACCTGGCACTTGCACTTGTTAAATGACATCATGTTGGACTCCACCCATCTGTTCAGCCTGTCAAGGTCCCCCTGGAGAGCCCTTCAACCCTCTAACAGATCAATACCTGCTCCCAACTTGGTGTTGTCCACAAATGTACTGATGATGGACTCAATGCCCTCATCCAGATCATCAGTAAAGATATTGAATAGGATAGGGCCCAGCACTGATCCCTGGGGGACACCACTAGTGACTGGCTGCCAGCTGGATGTGGCACCATTCACCACCACTCTCTGGGCTCAGCCCTCCAGCCAGTTTCTAACCCAGTGCAGAGTGCTGCTGTTGAAGCCATGGGCTGACAGCTTGGCCAGGAGTTTGCTGTGAGGAACAGTGTCAAAGGCCTTGCTGAGGTCCAGGTAGACCACATCCACAGGCCTCCCCACATCCACCAGGCGGTCACCTGATACTCAAGGTGAGGCTCAACGAGGCCCTGGGCAACCCGATCTAGTTGGGGATGTCCCTGCTGACTGTGGGGAGGTCAGACTGGATGACCTTTGGAGGACCACTCCAGCCTGGACCATTCTGTGATTCTATTATTCAATGTGGGTTTATCTACAGAACACTCAGCATGTGCAGAAAGAGATGGTTAACAAATATTTAAAGAGTTTTTTGCTGATTTTTAAAAATATATTTTGAAAAACAGAATTTTCTGAAATCCAGTAAGGGGAAGTGGAAGCAAGAGGGGCAATAGAGCTGCCAGACACTGTGCACATCCCATGCACTCTGGTCAACTAGAAACAAGGCATGAGGCTCTGGCCAGCCTGATCTAGTGTAGGGTGTCCCTGCCCATGGCAGGGGGATTGGAACTAGATGATCCTTGTGGTCCCTTCCAACCCTGACTGATACTATGATACTATGATAAGGCCACTGCCCTGATAATTCTAAATTTCAGTCTCAGGTGCCATGAGATATTTATGGGAGCACATTACACTCACAACAAAAACATCTCCCAAAGCTGCAAAGGTGAAGAATCTGGAAAATAATCAGCACCACTTCAGTGAGGTCCAAAAACTACTAAATATTGAAACTACTCTCCCTGGGGATTTTAATTGTATTTAAAAAACAACTATTCTTTTGCACATGATAAGAAGAATGGTGTCTCCTGTGTCAGCAAACTGGCATCCAAGCTGTATGTGACACATATTTCATAGAATCATAGAATCAACAAGGTTGGAAAAGACCTCAAAGATCATCAAGTCCAACCTGTCACCACAGACCTCATGAATACTAGACCATGGCACTAAATGCCACGTCTAACTAATCCCCTCTTGAACACCTCCAGGGACGGTGACTCCACCACCTCCCTGGGCAGCCCATTCCAATGGCTAACAACTCTCTAGTGAAGGACTTTCTCTTCACCTCGAGCCTAAACTTCCCCTGGTGCAGCTTGAAACTGTGTCCTCTTGTTCTGGTGCTGGTTGCCTGGGAGAAGAGACCAACCCCCTTCCTGGCTACAACCACCCTTCAGGTAGGGAATTTGAATTGTTATCCTTTTAAGTTTTCCTCTGCCTGATCATGCAACACATTCCTTCTCCACGCTGACAATGTTTTTTAGTCTCTAATCACTCCTATTGCCACATCCAATGTGCTACCCTGGAGAGTTTTCCAAAAAGAGGAACTATGTATTTAGATTTGTTTCTACAAGTTTACTTGTATTCAAGTATTCAATGTGAATTCAATTATGCATATATTAGAAATCAAAATAAATTCTGTGTTTTAGAGTTGCTAGCACCACAATGCTGCTGTTAAAGATTTACTGATGGTGGACTCAATCCCCTCATCCAGATCATCAATAAAGATAGTGAACAGGATGGGGCCCAGCACTGATCTCTGGGGGACACCACTAGTGACTGGCTGCCAGCGGGATGTGGCACCATTCACCACCACTCTTTGGGCTCGGCCCTCCAGCCGGTTCCTAACCCAGCGCAGAGTCCTCCCGTCCAAGCCATGGGTTGACAGCTTGGCTAGGAACATGAGCTGTTAAAAAGATCCATCTTTAAAAAACCTTCCTTTTTAATGCCCTTTGATAAGATCACATCTTCCAATAGTGATTTTGAATATATTACCACAGGAAACTTCAAGGCCTCTCACATACTTTCTTTTTTCAGCAGAACATTAAGTGTGTATCTTCTCAGTTTTACTTGGAATAACTGGGGACTTTTGTGTAAAAAAAAAAAAAGATATAAATCCCTAATGTAGGCAAGGCCCATAAGGTAAGAACTTGAAACAAATTGTCGTTGTCCTGTGAGTGCACTCAGGACCAGAATTGATGATGTTTGCAATCAGGAAGCCAGTCAACAACTCTTAAGCCACTTCATAGTTTTTGCCGTAGTTTAAATTGCTTAACAAAGAGCGGGGTACAATTACTGCGACTGGAACATGGGAACTTTCTCTCCTGTGAGACTTTAATTAATGAAAAGGGGTTTTAAAAAAAAAAAAAACGACAAAGCCAATCACAATAAAAACCGCCCCCAAACCCCAAAACAACAGAAAAATCCCTAATTTGACAGCTTTTTGGCAGGCTTTGCAGGGGCTGACTATGTAAGAACTATTTGACCTTGTAAACTCGGCAGTGCATCTGAGAGACACTTTCTGAGTATCTGCTCAGCCTCATTCCCACACTTGCTTCAAACCTGTCTGACCAAAACGAACTTTTATCTGCAGTTATGCATAAACCTTCCTCTTAAAAATGTAACAGAGCTTTTACCTGAGTAGATTTTCACCAAATACTTTTATTTTTTTTGGCTGAGTTGTATCCAAAATACCTCTTTTGTGTCAGTACCTTTCTTTAATTGTGTCTGTGCAGTGCTGTATGATTTCAATTTCTTGAAAGTGAAACTTGTTCTTTTATAACCATTTAAGGCAAGCTGTAGTATTCCTTGAATCAGGAAGGTCAGACCAACTTCTAAGTGCTTTACAGCTTTACAGTTTAGCATCAAGGTTCCAAAGCAGCTTTGCTTTTGGCATGTGGGTGACAGCTCTGTCAGGGAACAATAAGAAGAACAGACCACATAAGGTCTTGGCCTAGATGGTTTCTCAGTTTGAAACAGTACAGCATCTTCTCGTGTTTTTCTCTTTCCCTTACTTTGAAAGGGGAAAAGTCCATTTTTGTAAGAAGTGGATGAAGTCCACAAGGCCCCTGAGCAATATGGTCTGAGCTCAGAGCTGGCCCTGCTGCTTTGAGGAGATTTGGCTGACATGCCCTGAGCTCCTATCCAGATGGAATTACCCTGTGATCCTAAATGGTAAACTATTTTTGTGTGGAAGTACTCTTTAGTCACTTCTTCAAAGTTATTCAATGTGTTGCAAAAATTTTTAAGAGTAATCTGTATTCAGTGGTTAAGAACTTTCCCACTGCTTATGAAAGTTATTTTTCTTTATATTTTAGATAAACAACTTTTGGTGACCTTCTAGTGTACCTTGGGTATAAGACTCCTCTAATATTTGTCTGCCCTTATTTATTCATTTCTTGAGGGAAAAGATCATCTCATTTTACATTTCTGGAAGGTCCCTAGCTCAGATATTTTAGTTACAATGTATTTTTCAACTTACTTTTGTTTCCTTTATTTCCATTTACTGTTTGTTTGAATATTGGAAGTACTGACTGTGGGTGTGGGATGTGTCAGCTGCAGATTACTTTAGTAAGAGAGGAATGTCTCCTTCATGACTTCTTGGGTCTGGAAGCACAGCTTGCAATGCAATTGAAGCTGGAAGAGTGGGGGTGTGTGCACTGCCTTTCTGCAACAAACAGCAAGGTGCAAGTGCAGCAAATGTCCTTGGATTTTATGTTCTTGGCAACCTGTGAAGCTAGATGCACACCAAGAAGAGCTGCTCAGAAGAGACTGAGTAATTGCCTTCATCAGACTTGAGGGGAGCTCTGGCTGGTGCCTGCAAAGTAAAGGAGAGGAGTTAGTGAGGGTGCAGGGGCAAGGACATCACTGTAACCTTCACTAGGACACCAAGCACTGTGTGGTAACCTAATGTGCATGGATATTGCTGTTACTGTAAATATTTCAGCTGCAGATACAGATTGTTTTTACCTGTTTTCAAAGCCCAGCTTTGAAAGAAAACACTATCTCAAAATCCCTATTAACTCATATTGATCAGCAGCTTATAGATGGGCCACTTGTGGTGTGCTGCCATATCTACTGCCTTACTGCAAAAAAAAGTCCCATAGCTTTTATCTCAGCTACATCCCTTGGAGTTGATGTGTTTCCAGACTTCATTGTGGGGTTAGTCATCCTGGCAAGTGCAAAGGCTTTGCTTACTTTGTTCTGACACAGCTTGGTTGCACTTTCTGGCGTCCTGTGGATACTTAGCCTATAAAGATGTGTATAGCAAATGGAGGTCTAAGCATTAAGGTCAAAGGCAGCGTGAACAGCAGGGATTTGAATTACAGGTGTGACAGTCATGTGGCCTGTGGATTCAGAAAACACTGCCAGGTGTCCTCCCTGTCAGATCCTACACAGGCTCTGCATAGGCTTTTGGGCAATGCTGAAGGAAAGCTGTTGAGGATACTTTCTGTGGATGCTGATGGCTTCTTAAACTGATCTGGTTTGATTTTATCTGAGCGTTTGTCTGTATAGAGCAAAGTGTGTGTGGGCTGAAGAAGCATGATATCTGGTCTGAGCTACAGTATGAATCAACACTGGCATGGCATGATGCCAACACATCCATGCTACTTCAGCTGCCTCAGCTATTGCAAGTATTGCCCCAGCATTGTGCTTGTAACTGGTTTAGGCTGTGCCTTTAAGAAAGGGACAGTTACTGGAACACTCTGGCTGAATGTTTTGAAAACAAGATATTCTAAACGAATTTCATTGGTAGATTGGTAGAATGCAACTTTAAGTTTTAGTTCTGTTTGAATTTCAGTTCAGTTCTGTCTGTGCCTGTCTGCCTGTTTCAGTCTCTAAGCAACAGCTGCTGGACAAAGTCGACCTTGAATTAACTGAGCTAACCAGATAAGAAAACTAACTCTTGCATATGCTTTGAGCTAACAGAATTTCCTCCTTAATAATTACCTTTTCTCTCTCTCTAACCCATTTTGGGAAAAAAGGGAGGTAGGGGGAGAGAGGGAGTACGGGGCGGGAAACCCTCCTGGCTGGAGGAGGGAAAGGTCTTTTCTGTGTTACGTTCTTTGCTGTATGTTTCTGTATATATTGTAAATACTGTATATTGTGTACATATTCACTGCATTTCATTCTGCTTGTAAATATAGCCCATTCATCTGCTTCTCTAAGTTAGCCGTGGTTTCTTTGTGTGTGGGGGAGAACTTTCTCTCACCACCACAGTGCTCTACAGTGAAGATCTAGCTTTAGTTTTGCCTTCTGCCACTATATTCCTGGAGGTATCTGCTTTCACCTTACCTTGTCTTTTTAACTCCTTTTGGGTGAACAGAAGTGGGTCTGGCTGGTTGAAAAAATGAATGATGGCATTTCAGAAAAGGTGGTGCAGAATGTACAGCTGCTAGAAGCTACTGTAGCCTTGTTTAATAGCCTTAACACTTCCTTCTAACTAAGAATTGCATTAGGAAATATTGCACAGCTTGTATTAGTCATGTAAACTACTTTAGCTTGGATTTTGCCATGCCACACTAAAGCATGTTGCATCTACACTAGGAAAAAGGCATGTGTTTTGAACTAATAGGCTACTTCTGCTTCAGTGGTGGCACAACAGAAAGCTAAGAAGTTATTCTCTCTCAGCAGTTCCTGTGTTGTGCATATTCTTGATGGTTATTTTGAGATGCAACACAATTTAATTAGCAGGCTGGCAGGTATGCCAGTTGCAAATTGCTATTTCAGATTCTTTCTTCTTGCGTTACTCAGGATCAGTACCTGCAGGCTGACCTGCTAGGATCAATTCCAGACAGGCAGAGGTAGCTCAGCTAAGGCAGTAAGAGCTCTGCCATTGACTTGCTGACTCTAAGGTATCACCCACAGCCTTTGAAAGACATTTCTTCAGTTCTCAGAAACTGTTGGGTGTATGCAACTGAAAAGCTTGCTCCTTTGCCTGTGCAACATAAGCCTGCTTTATTGCTATGTTAATGTCAGTTACAGTGGAAGATTTGTGCTAAATCTATTTCCTGTCCACACACAAAACCTTTGAGTTATTTGTCTTTAGCCAACATTATCATTATTATTATCCTCTCAGGAGATTGTTGACATGCAACATGGAAAGAGAAGTACTAAAGAGCTAGCCAAATCTGCTGGTCATCTGGAAATGTTTATAAACGTGGCATCCTTGTTTGGAAGCTGTTTTCCCATTTTATAGCATGCAACTGCAGCTATGTAAACAAGAGATGTAGACAAAAGCTCTATGAAATCCTATATATCCTTTTTGTAAAGATCAGCTGAACAAGGTAGGTTATGAATAGTGAAAAAATATTGGTCTGGTTCAGCAAGAGAAAGAAAAAAATAAAAGAAACTGCATTTCCAGCGACCTTTCATCTGTCATTGCAACAAGACAATGTAGTGTGAATCATTAGATAGCCACAATGCAGTTTTGAAGCAAAGACTTAATTCACAGGTCTGAAGGGATTTTTTTTTTGTTGGGTTGTTTTTGTTTGTGTGGTGATTAATCCCCCCAGAAACGCAGCATGAGCAGATCTGAGGCAGCAGACATCACTGTGTAGAGTCAGCCTACGTGAACCCTCCTGCTGTCAATAAATTTCAACCCTTCTTTATGTCATAAATACTAAAGAAACCAAACCACCAAAGAGAAGACATTTTTCCAATTTTAGAGAAAGAATTAGCTTCGAAATTGTCTGTATTTCTGTAAGAAAGAAGTCTAGCTCAGCTTCTTTGGGAATTGCCATGTGGTTTTCATTGCTCCTTGCCAGCCTCAAAGACAATCATGTTCCACGGCCAGCATTGTTGAGATTAAGCACTCTTAGTGGAACCAAAACAATGACGTTTAAACAATGAAATTGTGCTTGCAGTTATAAGCAATCCTCATCTTTTCTACCAAGAGTTCTTATATCAAAAAAGAAACACTTAAAGTATCTAGTCTACTTTCCCTACTTTCTTATCTAGTCCTTGAATTTTATTTAAATTGGGTAATAAAAATGAACTTTCATTTCCCTTTTGTTCATAGACTTTTACTTGCAGTACTACTAAATCTGCAGTGATACTGATATTCTTTCATTTGAAGATATCTGCAGAGATCTTCTGTTTCTGCAGTCAAGTGATTATCAAGATTCTCAGTTTAGAGGGCTGTAGTCAGAGTATATTAACAATATTAACAATTAACAACAAAAATCAGAGTATATTAACAATTCATTCAAAGCCTAAAGAGACAAATAAAGGAAATAAAAAGATAGGCAATGTCTTTCAAGAGGCTTGGTTTATGACTTGTGAACAGACAGTATTAGCATCACAGTTTGGTTGTGACAAGTCAAAACAATCACTTCATAAAAGCTATGGTTGATAAAAGTGTAATATCTTGAAAGCACAAAATTTTCTCAAAAGCTTAAATTCTGGGGCTTGCAAAGTCTAGAAATGTCCTTTGAAACACATTTGCTCCTCATGGAGAGTATTTTTTTGAGTTTTCAGTGAAACAAGTGAAGAAAATAATCATTCTTACATGGATCATGAGGAAGTGACATCAAGGTCTCAAATGAACCATAAAGACCTACAGAGACACGTGATTTTTTGGAACAGATGAGGCTGGACCTAAGAATTCTGCTGACACTTTGAAAGTCTGAGGATAGCAGATCGTGAGAGACCCTGAAAACATTTACTTTTTCAAATAGGCTACTGAATTACTGATCTTCCAGAGCAGACAGAGAATAGAAAAGTTTAGAAATATTATATTTTACAGCACTAAGCTCTGGAGTGCTAGAAGTAATACCTGTAAAAATGATGACAAATATTAATAATTTTAACCACTACTAAGAATGTTAGTTGCAAAAGGGCAGAGAGCTGAATCACTGAAATCATTAATGGACACATCAGGTGCTGAATATTGCCATTGACTACCCAGCCAGGGAAACCTGGCTCCTTCCAGTTCTGCACAGAATTGGTAACAGGGCAGGTTAGAGCAGAAGACAGAGTAGAGCAGGAAAACCAGCATCTCAAAAAGTGTGGTAGGCTATTTTGAACTTACAGTGAAAAAAAGTGTATTGTTTTCAGCATTGGTGGGTGAAGAGCTCAGTACATATGCAGCATATAACCACTGCTGCTCATGAGGGACAAATGCTGAATGCTGCCGGACCTGTTTCTAGTAAAGCAATTAACTGTGATTTCTGTTCCTCGCTCAGTTTTAGACTGGCATCAGGAGGGTCACAAAGACATAGAGTCTGACAGAATATGATGTGGGATAAAAGGTCTTGTTCCCAGGGAAGTTCCCCATGGAATTGGTGGCGTCCCCATGTTATGATCGTAAAAAGGCTATCAATACTCAATAAGCAGAGTGAGCAATAAAAATATTAATAACTTTATTAATCATACCCCCCCCAAAATATTAATAAAACCAATTTACTGGTTCACAATATTCGGTTGTGGAACAGATAGCTCACCAGCAGGCACAAGTAACCACTTAAGCAATATGTACAACAATCCAGAAACAACAAACCGCGCTTTAAAGAAAGAAAAGGAACATCGGCAGTGAAGCCGGTGATTGCCCACAAGGGGGGGGAACTCCAGGATTCTCTAGGGCAACAGACCTTCGATAGATGCTTATAAAAATCAGGTATTGTAATTACTCACTGATCCTGATACCTCGTGGCACACGTGAGGATTTAAACAAAACCAAAGTGGCGTCGACCACGTGGAAGCTTCAGGAGCACAGTTTCACTTTCTGTTGGTGTCTGCAGCTTATTGCTGAGACAGGATTTATTCCCAAAGGCTTTGTAGCTGAAAGCTCTGTAGAAAACAGGTTCTTCTACTGCGATCTTTCATAGTGGTGCTCACTGCTTCCTCCAATCAAACGAAACTTGCCTCTCGGCCCGGCAATACGTGTCTGTCTGCTCCTGGGCTTTACAACGCTAAGACAGTGAGGGGTCTTTGCAGTCCTGTCTGGTTAAACTGAAAGACAGCTCGGCTTCCAAGCGAGGCTTGTGATTCCTTCCAGAGCGTGGACAATTGCAAGGCAAGGCTCTGGCTCTTTGGGCTGGTACTTATAGATTTCCCAAGACAATAATGGCCAGTGGCAACACAGATTGAGGGATAAAACCCTGACACTGTAACCTATAAAAAGGGTTTTCTCCAAACGTGGCCAAAGGCACATGTACCTGGCCCACTTGGGCTTCAGGACATGTTCAGGCAAGCCTGGGCAATGTGGCCGTCAGCCTGAAAAAACAGACCTGCTGGCTCCTGCCCTGGTTTTCTGGTTCAGAGCATTTTTGAGGCTTTTTGTCCCTTTGGGACACCCCAGTATTGGGCACTTTTAAGATTCATATGGACAGGGTGATAGGCCATGTTATCTGGGTGGTTCTTTTCCCGAGACAGGTTGAAGCAGAGTATTCTTGAGATCCCTTCCACCTTTGTATTCTGATTTTTTTACTCTTAAGTAACTTCTCTCTAATATCTGTACTTGAGCATCTCACTGCTACGGGCTCCCGTCTGACTGATGTAATTTTTTGAAGCTTGCTTTGGCACTTTTATTGTCCTACCATCTGTTCTAAATAGCTAAAGACACTTTAATTCTCAGTTTCTCTTCGGGTTGTAGGAGAGCCCATCTGACTCCCAACATTTAAAATCTCCCAGTATACATTTGCAAACTGTTTATGCAAAATAAGTCAGAAACTTTTTCCAGTAGGAGTTACAGATGTCTGACAAAAAGGTCATTTGCTTACACCTTTAAATAAAACATTGTTGAGATGCAGAACACAAGCTAACATGGAAAACTCCTCATTGATATTAAGAAATTCTAAAGTTAGGCTTGAAATTAGTGGAGTTCTTAACCCAAATCCTTATCTATAAACATGCTCCTAAGTATTTTGGTGAATGAAGACCTTAAACAACTTCTTACTGCGATTTTTTTTAATCTGTATTCCGAGTGGTGATAGCTCTACAGAACACATTTTGCCAAGACTTACCATCACAAAGCCTTGTGTAAACGCTGATTAATCCAGTTACCACGCTGGGAGCTCTAAAGTGGAAAAAAGGGCGTGTTAAAAGCATGACCGTGGGTTTAATGAGTCTGAGCTGGGCTTAAAACTAAGGGGTTTCAGTCTTTAGGAGATGGAAATAAATCCTGCCTTGACCCAAGTGTAGCAAGGAAAGAAATGTCAGATCCCATTGGGTCCTCATTGCTACCTGCTGGAAGTCTCCTCCCCAGGGTACCTGTAAGTTAAACTGTTTATACATATGACCTAAGACAGTTTGGTCATTTCTTCAAAATTTTCAGTTGCTAGCAGTATATAGTCGTTTGCAAACGTTTGACAAGGCAGGAGCCTCTTTCACTGCTACAGACCTGGGCTCCAGCCTCTCCTTGTCTTTTCTATGGTAGTAGGAAAAACCTAAGGGTGTATGGACATGACTGTATGTAACTGAGACATGGTGGCTGAAGGAGCCATCCATCCCAGGGTGAGGTGGGATGTGCCAATTAAAGCAGATCAGCCAGTCTCTGCCCCTGTTAAGGGACATCTGCTGGGGCTGCTGCAGTTACCAGGGAAAAGTGGTCAGTGCTTTCAATATACAGGAGGATAAAAAAGAGCAAATGCACGTTGGAATACATTTCTAAGTAAGTTTGGGTTGGGTTTTTTTTTGTCATTATTATTTCTATCCTTCTCTATAGCAGAATCTCCCAGCTCTGCTTTAATCAGAAGTCATCTCTTGGGTGCCCAAATATATGTTTCAGGCTCCCCATAGCAGCTGTGTTAGATTTTTGCAGCCACACACCTCCAATTCGGGGGTGAGCTGCTCAGTTGGCTTTACTTTCCCGAGTGTGAAGGATGAAAGGGTCTGTCAGCACATAGAAAAGTTTCAGTCAATAATTAAGATGTATTTTCAACATGAGTAGGATTTTTTCTAAGAAAGATACTCCCTGTTGCTTGCCACAAATGCCAGAGGAAAGGGTGATGAGAAAGGAAAGGCTCTGATGAATTTCCTGCTGCCCACCAGGACATCCACACAGATACAATGCAGGAGCCAGGGCAAGGTGGAGTATGCCACCCTGGGATGCTCAGACCTGTGTGCTCTAAGGCGTTTGATGGTGCCATGACCCAGGAAGAGCTGCCCAGTTCTGGTTACTGGGGGATAACAACTGGCAGATGGCATTGGCATTGTCTGTGGGAAGCAGACAAGGGTAACTATCACCTTTTGGAGTACTGGCAAAGTTTGCCTGTTGGTTTTTTTTTCCCTCATGGGAATAAGAGGCCATTTTGCTGCTGCAAAAGCTGTCTGTAGGCAAATACAAAATCCGTGCTTCACACTGGAGGCTGCTAAAGCTGCCAGAAAGTGTCTGGGTGTTTTACATCAGGCAGAGGAGAAACTGAAGGGCATTTTTGTTCAGCCTTGACCCCAGACACCAGCAAACTATCTTGGCTGAAGCTTTGATGAAGGAATGAGGAGGAAAATCATCTCACAACAGATGCTCATTGCCTTGAGTTCCATTCCAAGCTGTTAAACAACTGTGAGCAGGACTCTTCTAGCTTTTAGAGTTGGCACTATCACTTTACATTCAACAAATAGTAACTGTAAATACTGTGTGCCTTCTGCTCTCTCTCTACTCCCCTCTGTTTGAATTTCTAACACAGTAATGCCATCACATCTGAAGTGCAGCAGCTGGAACACGAAGGCCGAGTCCTTAATGGCAGGATTCTCGTGCAAATATGATGCTTAAGGAGCTTTTCACTTACCTGAAAAGACAGAAAACACCCCTTCACCAGACTGGTACATTACAGGTAGAAATCTCTTCCTGCCCACAATGTTTAGCTCACCAGTCAGTCATGAGGTCAGATGGATTGCATGAAAGAAAAGCACGGAAGTGACTGAACCCATAGGTCCCAATCTGTTGCTTTTTACTACAGCCTGGGCTTGATTTCTTGCAGGCAGCCCACAGACCCTTCTTCAGGCCACGCTTTCATGAGGCTCAGAAGTCCCCTGCTGCTTGTGGAGTTTGGGGAAGTCTGATACCTACAGTTCTTCTATTCTTGTTTCTCATCTTTCTGTGTTACTGCCCCGAGTCAGCAGCTTTAACATGTGTCCGTTCCTTAGCTCACTGCTGGCACTAAAATCCCTGTTGCTTGCCACTGGGGTTCTGGTTTTGGAAAATCAAATGTGATAGAAGAACAAAGACAGTAGGGAAAGTGTGAGGGTTTCTTAATATGCAATACCATTTTTTTTTCTTCCTTGAAGAGGCAGACAAGAGAAGTTGCTTTATATTCACAGTCTGATTATGCTCCAGTAATCACGTAGGCAAAGAAACAAAGACACAAAGTGCCTAAAAGATCTCCCTCATATTAAAAGTGATTTCTAGGTGAAGAAAAGTTTTAAAACCAGAGAGGGAAGCGAAGGCTTAAAAGGGGATGCAGCTTCAGCATCCAACATGGCAGTGAGCAGCTTAGGCTACTTAGAGGCACAAGCAGGATGGCCAAAACGCGTCACCCAGAATTTTGTGACCACATCTTGGTGAGCACCTTCTTGGAGTTTCTGATACAGCACTGATGGGAATCAATAAGCCAAATAAAAGCACACAGAGCTCTTGGGTTTTTTAAATTATCAGTACATGATACTTCTGTAAACCTGCTCATGTCATGGGAGGTATATGCAGCTTCTGGGTCACGAGATAAGGAGCTCAGCCTAGGAGGTTTTGCTAGAGGGTGCCTGTAAGGTAATTTTGTGATTAAGCTTATTCTTGCTTAGCTGATCCTGGACATACCCCATGTAAGTAAGGGCATGCTGGGGAACCTGCAGAGAGGGTAAACTAAGAACACCTTAAAAAAACTCTACATGCTTTGCTTGGCTTTTCTTTGAAGTGTGGGCTTGTCTTTGACACTGATGGGGGTCAGTTACTCCTGTGTCTGTCACCTTTGATGTTATTCTTAACATCTTCTTGGATTACAGAAGAAAGTGTTTATGTTGTGGACTATGAGGCTGCCAACTATCATTGTCAGTTATTATCGGTTATTCGTGATGAAATGATTAAAAGCTGATTAACAGTTATTTGAGATGAAGTGTAGAAAATAGGTTGAGATTTGTTGCCTAGAATGTAGATTAAACATTCCATGCTCAGATCAGGCACTTGCAAGCCCCTGTTCAATACTAAAATGTGATATATTCAGCATAAATACAGTTTTACATAAAAAACTTCCATTTTTCATGACTTGGAAACAGAAGTGATGGGCCCTGAAATTGTGGCACATCTATTGACAAAGCTGTGCTGAAGTGCTACAGGAAGGACTAGTGGGTGGGATAGTCTCTAAAAACTCATGAGCTCCAAAAATTGCTGAGGATGGAGAACTCTATCTCATAATTACAAATGTCTGATATTAAGATTGGGAACTACCCACCCTTCTTGGTGCTTTCCTTTTTCTTTGCTTTTGTAAAAGGCTTCAAGGCAAAAGATCAGAGAGCGCAAAGCTGTCATTCTTTGGTGTCTATCAAGGTGGTGCTAAACTCCACATCGTGGCACAAGCCGAGGGAGTGAGCATCCTCTGCAGATGGAGGACTTACTGATTGTAGCTACTGTTTCCTGAAATCTGGCGAGACTGAAGGAGTATTACAGGGAGTTGGAAAGGAAGGTGAATGGGCTTAGGGTAATTAACATCTAACAAAGTTCCCAGCTCAGTGTTAGAAAAGCTCAGTCCTTTCAGCAGCATCTGTTACTTTTGTCATATGAGAAGAATAAAGATCTGCACTCAGCTTTGTGGCTTTTTTCCAAGTGTAGTGAGAATCTGTTATGAAAACTCCTAGGAAACTTAACGTGCACAGACATTAAATAATGTAAAACTTGAGTGTTTACTAACAAAATATTTGAAGTTTTAAGTATTCCCACTTACTTCCACCACTTTTGGAGCAAAGATTCAGTGAGAGCCAGGCATGATGTGACTGGATCTGCTATTTATAGTGAAGATATGTTAATCAATTATTGCCATCCTTTTTGCTTGTGAACTACAGATGGGCACATTGTACTTCATTGTTCCCATGTATTTGTTCACTCTTACAAATTTGCTCATTGCCAACACACTTGAATTTGTGGGTTGTTCCCCACGTATTTGCTGCCATCTGCTGGCTACTTTGGATGTATAATCCATCTGGGGCTGAAGCAACTGTTGATGCATGTCTGAAGCACAAATAAAATTCTGTTTGCATATGTTTCACCATATCCACTAGAAATCACCTGAGGAAGCAAAATCTTGACCAGTCCACCTGTAAGATCCCTTGCAGTGTAAGATGATATAATGTTGTTCAGCTGGATCTTGTTTCCAGACCTGCTTTTCCTACCTCCCTCCCACCAAGTACCTTTCTGTTCATAAAGGACTCGTATTCACAGGTCTCTGCTCCTGAAGATGAGGAGCTGTGCTCTGCCCCTCCACAGCCAGATTCATTGGGTTAGCGAAAGAAACCTTTCTGGTGAGTTCACAGGGGACCAGGTTCTTCCTCCTTATTGTCACTGGGCTTGAATTGCAGAAGTGGAATCAGAACAGAGCTTGTTACATCCTGGCAACTTGGCAGCTGCTCATCAACCAGTGGACAGGAGCAGAGAATAGAGTTGAGATTGTGGGGAAGGGTCTGGGGGTCTCTCCCCAACACTCACATTCTCGATGAGCTATGTTTGGCCTTTCAGCAGGTTCTTTCTGAGGGCACAGAAGGAGGACAAGGAAGAGTGGGCGGCTAGCAGCACCAAGTGTGGCTCTGGGGTAGCGGAGCTCTTGGCTGTTGGCTATTGGCAGGGAGCTTGGGACAGGGGACACTCTTAGCACTCTGGCACTCCAGGAGTTGGTCCAGCAGCATCTCCAGGTGGCTATCGGTCTCATCCACTTGCCTCACTGGCTCTTCAATGGTCTGGGAGGCCTGGCTTTGGAAATGGCCTCTGATGCCTTTCCTCGTGAACGTGGAAATGTGAATCTTTGCCTTCCATAGCCATTGCCCTACTTTCTTGCACAGCTGACAGACTTCATGCTGACACTCTCTGCCCCAGGTTAGGCTTTCTGAGTCCTCCTCCTGCAGCAGCCTCAGGTTCCAAAACAGCAGCTCCATCTTGGCCAGGAGGATGGGGTTGCTGGAGACTGTCTTAGCTCAAGACTCCTCCTCTCAGCCCTGATCATCCTCCTCTCAGCCTCTTTCCACTTGGTCAGGCACACCTGCAGCAGCTCTTGGAGCTGCACAGTCAATGCTTTTTTTGTGTCAATGGCTTGGGTGAGGTCAAGGACACGGTCCAGCATCTCCAGAGGGCTCTGTGGCTTGAGTGCTTGCTGCACCACCAGCTCCCCAGCATCCTCAGAGGACTGGTATTGGTATGCTTCCAAAGCCAGAGCAGGCCAGGGCAGTATGCTAGGGTCGACATCTGAACTCGCAGATGAGTGCTGCGATCCAGAACTGCTGATAATCATGGACTCCCAGGACTCCCAGGAGGAGTCCAAGGATGCCTGGGGGTAGTCACAGGGGACCAGGCTCCTCCTCCTTATTGTCACCAGGCTTGAACTGCAGAATAGGAACCAGAACAGAGCTTGTTACATCCTGGCAACTTGGGATGAGCTGCTGGCAGCAGCCTTTCCTCAACCAGTGGGGACAGGGGCAGGGAAGGGATTTTAGAGTCTGGGGAAGGGTCTGGGGGTCTCTCCCCAGCATTCACATCCTCGATGAGCTATGTAACTTACTTTATAACCATGTATGTCTTGAGGTATGGCCTGAGAGAAGGGTTGATATTATTTTTCAATGTCATGAGATATTATGTAATAATAGGCAAAAATGATGGGCTTTTCTTCCTGAAAAAATGCTTTGAACACCTGACTTGGCATGCGCTTCATACATGTGCTCAACAGTTTCTGAAAAAACATCCCTCTGGATTTCTCAAACTCATTCTTCTGTTCTGAGGACTCCTGCTTATCTGCCCAGGCTCTGTGCATCTTCAGCTCATTACCTCAATTTGGTGATCGTTACAGCAGCGAGAAGGACAATAATACCCACTCCAATGCTACTGAAGAAATCAGTGACGGAATTAAGTTTACAATCAGTATTTCCTGAGTCTCAGCTCTGTGTTCATCAGTGGTTTATGTGATGCGGAAAATATCTCTATCACTGCTAACAAGTCCTTATTTCCACTAAGTAAATTATTGCACTGTATTTTAATTTTCTCTATTCCCCAACATCCCTCCCCACCTCCCGCAGTTCCGCCTGTGCGCTTCCAGATGGACTTCTCTGCCTGCAAACGGCGTGAGCATCAGGTGGGGCAAAGAGGCACGGAGACACCCCTGCTTCCGAGGCGCTGTCTGCGGCGTGAGGAGCCCAATGACAGGGTTGGGGGTAGCCCGCCTACGCCCCAGCTCTGCTTCCATCCCTGCAGAGCGCGCTGCGGCTCTCCGGCGCCGGCTCTTCCCCAGCCTCGCCGCCGTAGAGGGACCGGGACGTCCCATCCTACTCCCCGCATGGCACAAATCTTCCCTTCGCCTCGCCTCAGGGGTGCGCTTTGGCCCCTTCCTGTCCCCTCCGCCTCTCCCTTGACGGAGTCGGGGATTCAGGGGCCGCGACGCTGCAGGACTGGGACTGGGGACCAAGCGGGGACATTGTGATTTCTGCCCATCTGCTCCTCCTCCGCTTCTCTCAATAGTCTTGTTAGAAACATCCTTTCCCTACTCCACCTTTCCCCTCCCTTCCTCTCGCAACTAGCTCTCTGCATCCTGATAGCCAGAGAAAGGGAGAGAGGAGCGAAAGGGAGAGATGTTGTTTCTGGGCTGATTGGAAGAGGCCGGAGGATTAGCAGCTAAACTTTTATTGCTCCCTTTTGTTCGTGTGCGCCTGAGGTATTTAAGTGGAGAAGTCTCCTCTCGGGGTCGAGAATCTTTTCAATTTCACTGTGGCAGGTGCAGTTCAAGGAGGATCTCATTAGCATTTTGTCAGATCCATGAGCTTATTAGGGGTGGGAAAACGATCCCCGTCCTTTCTCTTCCTTTCCCAGTTTTGAAAATCATTCTTTCCTCACCACCGCTACCCTCACACCCTTTCCCTTCCTTTCCCCTTCCCCTGCACTGAGTCTCCGGGGTTTTCTTCTGCAGCTCGCCCTGGACTGGAGAAGTGAGGTGACATCTCTCTATCCTCAGCCATCTCTATCTTGCTCCATCAATTCCCGAGAGGATTTCAGGCAGTGCAATGTGTTTTCAGCGCCTTGCCGCCGGTACTACTTGACATTGTGCTACATGCGGGGATAGCGTTTTGAAAAAAACGGATGTGTTCGATTTGAAAGGATTTCTTCTCTTATATGGATCCCTTTTGGGTCAGTCTGTCTTTCCCCCACCCCTCCTCTCCGGGTTCCCTCCTGCCTGCGCCCCACCCCGTAGGAGCAAGCACAGTGAGCTGATGACAGACTCATTAATCCCTTCTTCAATGCATCGAAAGAACCCGACGAGCTGGAAGTGACTGGGTTCGGAGTCGTGCAGGAAACGCTTCGACCTGCTTTTGGTTTTGTATGAAAGTGGTGACTAGGGGCTCGCTTCGCCGCCGCCGTGCCCGCCGCGATGCAGCACTTCTAGTGGCGCCCATGGCAGCTCGGATGTGGTGGGGTTGAGCCGGCAGTGATTACTGGCGGGAGAGCGAGCGAGAGGAAGGGCTGCTTCGCTCTGCTATGTGTGGGCTTCGGGATTTGCTTTTTCTTCTTCTTTTCCTACTTCCATCCTCTCCCCGCCACTTGAAGTCCTCCCGTATCTAAAGGAATTAGTGGAGAGGCACAGACCTGAGCCCTGGGCGCAGCTACTTTCACAGAGAGTACCTCTCCCTTCCCGCCCCAGCACTGAGCTGCCCTGCTGCGCTCCTGCCCTCCCCTGCGCTCCCAGCACAAACGGGAGACGCGGCCCCGCCCCACGTACACGTAGCATTCCTTTTCTCGCCACTGTGCAGTGCAGCAGACGGCGGCCGATGTCGGTCGGGGCTGTGGGGCTCGCTCCTGTGGGCCGGAGGTTTTCACCCGAGCGCGACGCCTCTTGTGGCTTTCGGAGTGCCGGGGCAGACAGGAGGGAATGTCCCCCTCCCGATCCCTGACATTGTGGCGCGGCCCAGCCGTGACTCGAACCGGAATCGAAGCGGCCAGGAGCCGCAGGGCAGCGCGGAGCTGCAGCGGGCGCGGACCTTGAAGGGCTGCGTGGCGAGGGCGGCTCCCTCCGGCGAAATCTTCTAGGAGCAGCAACGAGGCACCGAAAAGCGACAGCCGATCGTGGAGGACTCCCAGGGGCCTGAGGCTACGTGTGTGGGGCGCAGGCAGGAGGGAACCCGGAGAGGAGGGGTGGGGGAAAGACAGACTGACCCAAAAGGGATACATATTAGAGAAGAAATCCCTCTTCCACCTCGGTGTGCTACCGAAAGGGCTTGACTGGTCAAGGCTCCTTCCAGCCCTCTCTCCACTTCCACAACTGTGAGACAGCAGCACTCTTCTCACGTATTGCGTGTCCAGCAACTCTTTGCTGGGCTGAGCCATGTCTGTGCCAAATCAGAGTCTCCAAGGAGGTGCCTGGCCACGAAAGAAACCTCTCCATGCACAGCTTGTAAAAATGCACCCATCCCAAAAGATGCAAAGATACGTAATCAGAGTGGCACTAGAAACCATAGTCATAATTATACCCCTGATTAGTAGGGAAAGGGAGAGGAGGAAGACAGAATGCAGCAAGAAATTTGGTGGAAACTTCTTTAAGATAATTCTCAACCCCAGATAATTATTGTTGCCATGCTGTCAAAGCTCCCTAAGTGACAGCTTTTGACTTGGGAAGATTGCTGCTATTTGAGGTATTTCTATTTATTTTTTTCCCCTCTGCTTCTTTTCCTGTGTCTTAAGAAAGAGAAAGGCATAAAATGGTCTGCCCTGACTGCTTAAGCAGCAGGGGATTTTCTCAAAAAGCCCATCATTTCAGTTACTTTCTGGCAATAAACAGGTTTTAGTGATGCTGGTGTTAATGTCACTGTGGCAGTTTTAGGCTATGCCTTTAAAAGTTAGCTGCAGATTTTGAGCAGAGAAAGTGAAGAAATATAAACAATTCACAGTTGGGTGTAAAAAGGAAACCAAAAGATGATTCTAAACGAATTTCAGTGGCCATATGTGTGAGATGTACCCTAGCAATCTCACACATTGCACGTCACTGCTTTCCTTCTGCTCAGGCTGCCTGGCTGCTTTGCTGGTTTGGTGAGAATCCTATCGCTACTAGCTGACCTTGCAGATAAAACAAACATTCCTCCTAATGGCTCCTTTTCTTTCTTCTACTATAGGGGGAAGGAAAAAAAAAGGGGGTTTGGGGGGAGTGGGGCAGCTTTCCCTGGTCGTTTTGACTGGGGGTTTCTGTGCTGTTTTTCTGATTGTAAATACCTGTATAATATTGTAAATATTATATATTTGTACATATTAATTGCATTCCATTGTAGGGTGTAGTTTTTGCTTTGTAAATACAGCTTCTATTTGCTTCCCGACTGAGTAAGCCATGCTTCTTGTTAATGTAGTGGGAAATTTCTGAACCACCACAGTCACTAAATCAAGAGACTTTGGAGTAACATAGCTCTGCAGCTTGGAAACATCCTTTCTAGTAGTTACAACTGGAACTGAAAAGACCAGTGTTTTTTCTGTCATCTTGGTAATAATATCTGTGACTTGGATCAACTCTCTTCACTTCTCTGAAGATGAATTTGTTTTTTGTTTTGGTTTTTACATATAGAAAAGGATGAGAGAGCAACTAGGTGAAGGTGCTTAAAATAAACATGTAAGAATCAGATATGAATTGTTATTAATTGCCTAAGAGGAAACGTTTCTCACACGGAGTTTCCCTGGCTGATGTACATCCTATTCTAACTTCCATAAATCTGGGGGCAGAAAGAATGCCAGCAGCTAGCTCCAGACTCTAACACCAATCTGTCTTACTCTGTGGAGACATTAGGTTTGTGTAGTGAGGATGACAGGCATAGATGTAGGATGTTCACTGCATGAAACACAGCGTGAACCACGTGGAAATGGGAGCCTTTGCCTTCCATAGCCATTGCCCTACTTTCTTGCACGGCTGACAGACCTCATGCTGACGCTGCCTGCACCAGGTTAGGCTTTCTGAGTCCTCCTCCTGCAGCAGCCTCAGGTTCCGAAAGAGCAGCTCCATCTTGGCCAGGAGGACGGGGTTGCTGGAGACTGTATTAGCCTAGATCCTCCTCCTCTCAGCCTCTCCGTACTTGGTCAGGCACACCTGCAGCAGCTCTTGGAGTTGCACAGTCAATGCCTTTTTTGTGTCAATGGCAGTCTTTCTCGGTAAACTGAAGCACAGCTCGGATGCCAAATTGCAAGAGAAGCAAAGCTTGTGAGTTCTGCCAGAGTTTGGACAATTAGAAGGCAAGGCACTGGCTCTTTGGGCTGGTATTTATAGATTTCCTGAGACAATGATGGCCGGTGACAAGAAAGATGAAGAGATATAAACCTGACACTTTAACCTATAGAATGAGTTTTCTACAAAAGTGGCCAGAGGCACACACACCTGGCCCACTTGGACCCCAGGGCATGTTCAGACAAGCCTGGGCAAGGTGGGCAATTTCCTGAAAAACCAGACCTGCTGGCTGCTGCCCCATTGTCTGATTCAGAGCATTTTTGATGCTTTCTGTCCCTTCAGGACACTTGTGTATTTCCTTGTTTTATACAGTTGATTCAACATGTAGGATCTTGTATGCACTTATCCTGAGAATGTAAAAGAGATTCATGCCATTGGATGACTATTGTAAAAAATTGTATAAAACTTCATATTTCTTGAAACTTTTTCTTTCTCTCCCTTTCTCTATCTTCTTTTAAGCCATGGGCTGGTGTGGGAATTATCTCCTGCATGTAAATCACCTTTTGAACATAATGATTACATTAAGGACTTGAGAAGTGTCTCAACAAAGAGAATGACAAGCCTGATGTATCAGTTCTGCCCTTCCTCTTCCTCTCCCCTTCCCCCCATCAGGAAAATTGGCATCTCTTATGGTTATCCTTTCGTAGGCTCTCAACCTGCTGGTGGCTGTTCTTCAAGGACAGCTCTTCACAATCCCATTTTTGACATAGAGGGCAAGGCAGAATCCTGTCCCTCCCTTCCTGGGCCAGCAGGTGTCAGAGCAAGAGGATGAGCACCCTAGCTGGCACCCCTCCCTCTGACCTCATCCTGGTGCCATTCCAAAGCAATGTCCATTCAGGCAATCCTGACATTGACCTCCCCCTTCTCCTACTGTCAGTTTTTGTGATCTCGTTAATCTTGTGTCATTGTGATATTTTGATGTTCTCCTCCCCTCATCTCCCAGGATGCATCAGGCACAGACAAGTACTGGGGTAAATGGTAATCTTTTATTAGGTAATGATAATCAGGATGTTCCACCAACATGCAGGAGATGCATGAGTTGCAGGAAGCCCTGTGCAGACCTTTGTGTGTTCTCCTGCAGAAGGAGGTCCAACGCCATCAAGACAGGGTGGGCAGGATTCCAGTGATAGGAGCATAGGGAGGAGAAACATTGGTGAGAGGCTGGGAGAAAATGGCTGGAGGGAATGTGTAACGTCTGTGGGCATGGGACTCCCGTCTTTGCATTGGCTTGTTGTTTTAGCTTTGCCAGTAGCCTCAGAGGTTTACAGCACATCCGTATTATCCAGGAGATTTGGTTTGTATCCAGACCTAGGCAGCAAATCTCTTAAAGAAAAGTGGAAATGTGGTCTTTGCTAGTCGTGTGTCCTCCAACAAGTCCTCCTGACACATCCAGAGTAGATGGGATTGACTCATGGATACACTTCACTGGACTGAAACCAGACCTGGCATCACAAGTATTTCAGTGGAGGGTGAAGCCAGCAGAGGATCTATGGTTAAGGCTAACAAAAAGAGTACTCATGTTCTGTATTATGGACAGAAAACCCAAAGAGGTAGTTCCCTGTCCCAGGTGCCCCGGCTGCTAGGCAAACCAGTTCTTCTGGGAACAGCACAAAGACTGGGAGATGCCAGTGAAATAGAAATGGAGTTCCTCATGCACTGAAGTAGGAAAAGACTGCCTGGTCAGCAGCAGCAGGGTGCTGGAGAGCTTCACACCCTAGGTCCTGCTCTTTTAGCCTTCTGCCACACAGTCAGGCCCACCTGCAGCTTCTCATTGAGCTGCTCATTCACCACCTTTCATACCTGGATAGCTTGCGTGAACTCCAGGAGTTGGTCCAGCATCTGCAGAAGGCTCTCTCAATTTTCCCCTTTATGGCCTACCACTTCCACAAAAGCCTTGGATGACTGGCATGGTGACACCTCCAAAGTCATAGTGGGCCAGGGTCAGCAATGGAACTCATGGATGAATGCAGCAATCCAGAGCTGCTGCCCATCATGGACTCCCAGGACTCCCAGGAGGAGTCCAAGGAGGCCAGGGACTGGTCACAGGGGAACAGGCTTTTTCCTCCTTACTGTTGCTAGGCTTGAACAGCAGAAGAGGAATCAGAACAGAACTTGTTACACCCTGGCAATTTGGGATGAGCTGCTGGCAGCAGCCCTTCCTCAGCCAGTGGGGACAGTGATGAGCTCATTCTCGATGAGCTGTGTTTGGCCTTTCGGTAGGTTCTTTGCGAGGGTGCAGAAGGAGAAGGAGGAGGAATGGGAGGCTGGCAGCCCCAAGTATGGCTCTGGGGTAGTGCTGCTCTTGGCTGTTGGCCATTGGCAGGGAGCCTGGGACAGGGGACACTCTCAGCACTCTGGCTGTCCAGTTTCTCCTTACTTATCCTCTTCTGAGTCTTGGTCCTTTCTTCTGCCAGTTCTGTAGGACCCTGAGCAGCTGAGTGAGACAGAAGCAAGTGCCAGCACCACACAATAGCTCCCACACCCCCACTCCACAGGGCATTTTTCACCTTCCTGTAGGCTCATCCCAATGTAGACTGAGAAAACTTGGAGAGCAACCATCTGAATGAGGCCCCATTGTGATGTTAGAAGGTGGAGCAGATTTCATGGCCAATAAGGGGCAGATGTGAGGGGCTTGGGAGGCACTGAGGAGTCCCTCTGGAAATGAGGGGTGGCAGGTCATGGTGCCCACGTTCTGCAGGCCTGGACACTGGGGCCTCTTCAGAGGGCAGGGAGCAGGATGCCCATGGTTGTTAGGAAGGGGGCTTGGCCTACCCCACAGTGTCAGCCACCAGAGGGGGCTCTGCCTGCCTGGCTAGAAAATGGGGGCTCTGTCTTGCCCATGGTACCACGAAGTGGGGTCTGCCGACGCCCTGACGGCACCAAGCAGAGGATCTCTCCTGGATGGCTTTGTGCCCACCAAGGCCTCCTCTGGCAAGCTGCTTTGCAGCCAGGCAGCCCCCAGCTTTGATCTTCCTCCTCTCAGCCTCTTTCTACTTGGTCAGGCACACCTGCAGCAGCTCTTGGAGCTGCACAGTCAATGCTTTTTCGTGACAATGGCTTGGGTGAGGTCGAGGACATAGTCCAGTATCTCCAGAGGGCCCTGTGGCTTGAATGCTGGCTGCCCCTCTAGCTCCACAGCATCCTTGCAGGACTGCCGTTGGCATGCTCTGGTAAGCCAGAGCATCCAAACTTGTGGGTGCCTCACAGGACTCACAGGAGGAGTCCAAGGAGGCCTGGGGGTGGTCACGGGGCACCAGGCTCTTCCTCCTTATTGTTGACGAGCTTGAATCGCAGAAGAGGAACCAGAACAGAGCTTGTTAGATCCTGGCAACCTGGGATGAGCTGCTGGCAGCAGCCCTTCCCCAACCAGTGGGGACAGGGGCAGGGTAGGGAGTTGAGAGTCTGGGGAAAGGTCTGGGGCTCTCTCCCCAGCACTCACCTCATCCAACTGCATTTGGCCTTCCGGGAGGTTCTCACAGGCGCAGAAGGTGCCGAGGGAGGAGGAGCAATGGGCGGCTGGCAGCCCCCAACATGGCCCTGGCGCACCGTGGCTCTTGACTGTTGGCCATTGGCCGGGGACTTGGCCCTGGGGGCATTCTCAGCTGCCTGGCTCTTCAGCTTCTCTTTCCTTGTCCTCTTCTGCATCTTTCCCCTCTTCTGCCAGTTCTGCAGGACCCCAAAGAGTGGAGTGAGATGGGGGAGCAGGTCCCAGCACCAGGCAACAGTCCCCCCACCTCCTCCCCCCGTGCTGGGCATCGGTCACCTACCTGTAGGCTCATCTCCACCAGGAAGACCAAGAAAACGGGCAGAGCGACCAGCAGAACCAGTTCCATTGTCCTGGCTCTGGTGAAGTCGCATCAAACCAAATGACCAAAACAGGCCACAACTTGTCTTCCCAGTTTCCTCGGGGTCCTAGAGAGAGGATCCCAACACCGCTGGGAGATGGCAGGGCCTAAGGCTGCAGACTGCGCTGCTACTGCCGACTGCCTGCTGCCCCCAGCCCCCACCTCCTTTTAGCACCTCACCGGCAGAGGCTCCACTGAGACGTCACAGGGCGGGTGGGGGGTGTGGAGTGTCCATGGCGATGTCCTGGGGCAGGCAGCTGGGTCCGGTTGCTCCTCTCTGCGGCTCTGAGGCTGGCCGAGGGGAAGGCCACTTGCGGGAACTCGTGTCCATCCTCCGCAAGTTTCTTCTGAACTGGAGAGGAGAGAGCCTGCCGTCGCGACAGCTTCCAGCCTGTGACGCTGCCGGTGTCGAACGCAGTAGCGGGCCGGGCAGCTGCGGGGCTGGCCCCATTCCTGTCCCGGACCCGCGGCAACGCCGGGTTTCCAAGCAGCCCGCTGCGGGGCACTGGGAAAGCGATCCAGTACCGGGGCAGCGCAGTGACTGCCGCCATGAGCTGCCGTCAGGATCTCCGACAGGTACCCTGCCAGCTTTCCACTCCTCACAGTGCCCTCCGCGCCGGTGCCCGTGCCCGGGAAGCTGCAGCACGGCATTCTCAGGCGTCCCGGTCTCCATTCGTGGAAACGTGCATGTTACAAAGAAACAGCTTTGAAATGAGGACCGGGTCGGCAGGGAGCGGCGCCGAGCCTCGGTAGCTCTCAGTTTAGTTCGGCGCGCGGGCCGTGGTCACGTCAGGGCGAGCGAGAGCCGCTCCCCGGCACGCTGCCCGCCTCGCTCGCGCGGGTGCGGGCCTGCCGTCGGCTGGGCGCTGCTGAGGCTGAGCGCGGCTGAGGCTGGGCGCTGCTGAGGCTGGGCGCTGCTGAGGCTGAGCGCTGCTGAGGCTGAGCGCTGCTGAGGTTGGGCGCTGCTGAGGCTAGGCGCTGCCGAGGCTGGGCGCTGCTGAAGCTGAGCACTGCTGAGGCTGAGCGCTGGTGAGGCTGGGTGCGAGGCTGAGCGCTGCTGAGGCTGGGCGCGAGGATGAGCGCTGCTGAGGCTGAGCACTGCTGAGGCTGGGTGCTGCTGATGCTGGGCGCGAGGATGAGCGCTGCTGAGGCTGAGCACTGCTGAGGCTGGGTGCTGCTGATGCTGGGCGCGAGGATGAGCGCTGCTGAGGCTAGGCGCTGCTGAGGCTGGGCACGAGCCTGAGCACTGCTGAGGCTGAGCACTGCTGAGGCTGGGCGCGAGGCTGAGCGCTGATGAGGCTGGGTGCTGCTGAGGCTGGGCGCTGCTGAGGCTGAGCGCTGCCGAGGCTGGGCGCTGCTGAGGTTGGGCGCTGCTGAGGCTAGGCGCTGCCGAGGCTGGGCGCTGCTGAAGCTGAGCGCTGCTGAGGCTGAGCACTGGTGAGGCTGGGTGCGAGGCTGAGCACTGCTGAGCCTGGGCGCTGCTGAGGCTGGGCGTGAGGCTGAGCGCTGCTGAGGCTAGGCGCTGCTGAGGCTGGGCGTGAGGCTGAGCGCTGCTGAGGCTGGGCGCGAGGATGAGCGCTGCTGAGGCTAGGTGCTGCTGAGGCTGGGCGCGAGGCTGAGCGCTGCTGAGGGTGAGTGCTGCTGAGGCTGGGCACGAGCCTGAGCGCTGCTGAGGCTGAACACTGCTGAGGCTGGGCGCTGCTGAGGCTGGGCACGAGCCTGAGCACTGCTGAGGCTGAGCACTGCTGAGGCTGGGCGCGAGGCTGAGCGCTGCTGAGGCTGGGTGCTGCTGAGGCTGGGCACTGCTGAGGCTGGGCGCTTCTGAGGCTGGGCGCTGCTGCAGCTGAGCGCTGCTGAGGCTGGGCGCTGCTGAGGCTGGGCGATGCTGAGGCTGGGCGCTGCTGAGGCTGGGCACGAGGCTGAGCGCTGCTGAGGCTGGGCGCTGCTGAGGCTGAGCGCCGCTGAGGCTGAGCGCTGCTGAGGCTGGGCGCTGCTGAGGCTGAGCCCAGCTGAGGCTGGGCGCTGCTGAAGCTGAGCGCTGCTGAGGCTGAGCGCTGCTGAGGCTGGGTGCGAGGCTGAGCACTGCTGAGGCTGGGCGCTGCTGAGGCTAGGCGCTGCTGAGGCTGGGCGTGAGGCTGAGCGCTGCTGAGGCTGGGCGCAAGGATGAGCGCTGCTGAGGCTGAGCACTGCTGAGGCTGGGTGCTGCTGACGCTGGGCGCGAGGATGAGCGCTGCTGAGGCTGGGCGCTGCTGAGGCTAAGCGCTGCTGAAACTGAGCGCTGCTGAAACTGAGCGCTGCTGAGGCTGGGCGCGAGGCTGAGCGCCAGGCTGAGCACTGCTGAGGCTGGGTGCTGCTGAGGCTGGGCAAGAGCCTGAGCGCTGCTGAGGCTGAACACTGCTGAGGCTGGGCGCTGCTGAGTCTGGGCACGAGTCTGAGCACTGCTGAGGCTGAGCACTGCTGAGGCTGGGCGCGAGGCTGAGCGCTGCTGAGGCTGGGTGCTGCTGAGGCTGGGCACTGCTGAGGCTGGGCGATTCTGAGGCTGGGCGCTGCTGAGGCTGAGCGCTGCGGAGGCTGGGAGCTGCTGAGGCTAGGCGCTGCTGAGGCTGGGCGCGAGGCTGAGCGCTGCTGAGGGTGAGCACTGCTGAGGCTGGGCGCTGCTGAGGCTAAGCGCTGCTGAAACTGAGCGCTGCTGAAACTGAGCGCTGCTGAGGCTGGGCGCTGCTGAAGCTGGGCGCTGCTGAGGCTGAGCGCTGCGGAGGCTGGGCGCTGCTGAGGCTGGGCGATGCTGAGGCTGGGCGCTGCTGAGGCTGGGCGCTGCTGAGGCTGAGCGCTGCTGAGGCTGGGCGCTGCTGAGGCTGAGCCCTGCTGAGGCTGGGCGCTGCTGAAGCTGAGCGCTGCTGAGGCTGAGCGCTGCTGAGGCTGGGTGCGAGGCTGAGCACTGCTGAGGCTGGGCGCTTCTGAGGCTAGGCGCTGCTGAGGCTGGGCGTGAGGCTGAGCGCTGCTGAGGCTGGGCGCGAGGATGAGCGCTGCTGAGGCTGAGCACTGCTGAGGCTGGGTGCTGCTGATGCTGGGCGCGAGGATGAGCGCTGCTGAGGCTGGTCGCTGCTGAGGCTAGGCGCTGCTGAGGCTGGGCGCGAGGCTGAGCGCTGCTGAGGGTGAGCGCTGCTGAGGCTGGGCACGAGGCTGACCGCTGCTGAGGCTGGGTACCAGGCTGAGCGCTGCTGCGGCTGGGCGCTGCTGAGGCTGGGCGTGAGGCTGAGCGCTGCTGAGGGTGAGCGCTCCTGAGGCTGGGCACGAGGCTGAGCGCTAGGCTGAGCACTGCTGAGGCTGGGTGCTGCTGAGGCTGGGCACGAGCCTGAGCGCTGCTGAGGCTGAACACTGCTGAGGCTGGGCGCTGCTGAGGCTGGGCACGAGCCTGAGCGCTGCTGAGGCTGAGCACTGCTGAGGCTGGGCGCTGCTGAGGCTGAGCGCTGCTGAGTCTGGGCGCAAGGATGAGCGCTGCTGAGGCAGAGCACTGCTGAGGCTGGGTGCTGCTGACGCTGGGCGCGAGGATGAGCGCTGCTGAGGCTCGGCGCTGCTGAGGCTAAGCGCTGCTGAAACTGAGCGCTGCTGAAACTGAGCGCTGCTGAGGCTGGGCGCGAGGCTGAGCGCCAGGCTGAGCACTGCTGAGGCTGGGTGCTGCTGAGGCTGGGCAAGAGCCTGAGCGCTGCTGAGGCTGAACACTGCTGAGGCTGGGCGCTGCTGAGTCTGGGCACGAGCCTGAGCACTGCTGAGGCTGAGCACTGCTGAGGCTGGGCGCGAGGCTGAGCGCTGCTGAGGCTGGGTGCTGCTGAGGCTGGGCACTGCTGAGGCTGGGCGCTTCTGAGGCTGGGCGCTGCTGAGGCTGAGCACTGCGGAGGCTGGGCGCTGCTGAGGCTGGGCGATGCTGAGGCTGGGCGCTGCTGAGGCTGGGCGCGAGGCTGAGAGCTGCTGAGGCTGGGCGCTGCTGAGGCTGAGCCCTGCTGAGGCTGGGCGCTGCTGAGGCTGGGCACTGCTGAGGCTGGGCGCTTCTGAGGCTGGGCGCTGCTGAGGCTGAGCGCTGCGGAGGCTGGGCGCTGCTGAGGCTGGGCTATGCTGAGGCTGGGCGCTGCTGAGGCTGGACACGAGGCTGAGCGCTGCTGAGGCTGGGCGCTGCTGAGGCTGAGCGCTGCTGAGGCTGAGCGCTGCTGAGGCTGGGCGCTGCTGAGGCTGAGCCCTGCTGAGGCTGGGCGCTGCTGAAGCTGAGCGCTGCTGAGGCTGAGCGCTGGTGAGGCTGGGTGCGAGGCTGAGCCCTGCTGAGGCTGGGCGCTGCTGAGGCTGGGCGCGAGGCTGAGCGCTGGTGAGGCTGGGCGCGAGGCTGAGCGCTGCTGAGGCTGAGCGCTGCTGAGGCTGAGCGCTGGTGAGGCTGGGCGCTGCTGAGGCTGAGCGCTGCTGAGGCTGGGCGCGAGGCTGAGCGCTGCTGAGGTTGGGCGCTGCTGAGGCTAGGTGCTGCCGAGGCTGGGCGCTGCTGAAGCTGAGCACTGCTGAGGCTGAGCGCTGCTGAGGCTGGGTGCGAGGCTGAGCACTGCTGAGGCTGGGCGCTGCTGAGGCTAGGCGCTGCTGAGGCTGGGCGTGAGGCTGAGGCGCTGCTGAGGCTGGGCGCGAGGATGAGCGCTGCTGAGGCTGAGCACTGCTGAGGCTGGGTGCTGCTGATGCTGGGCGCGAGGATGAGCGCTGCTGAGGCAAGGCGCTGCTGAGGCTGGGCGCGAGGCTGAGCGCTGCTGAGGGTGAGAGCTGAGGCTGGGCGCTGAGGCTGGGCGCTGCTGAGGCTGAAAGCGCTGCTGAAACTGAGCGCTGCTGAGGCTGGGCGCTGCTGAGGCTGGGCGCTGCTGAGGCTGGGCGCTGCTGAGGCTGGGCACTGCTGAGGCTGGGCACTGCTGAGGCTGGGCGCTGCTGAGGCTGGGCGCTGCTGAGGCTGGGCACGAGGCTGAGCGCTGCTGAGGCTGGGCGCTGCTGAGGCTGAGCGCTGCTGAGGCTGGGCTGCGAGGCTGAGCGCTGCTGAGGCTGAGCGCTGCTGAGGCTGAGGGCTGGTGAGGCTGGGCGCTGCTGAGGCTGGGCGCTGCTGAGGCTGGGCGCTGCTGAGGCTGAGCGCTGCTGAGGCTGAGCGCTGCTGAGGCTGGGCGCTGCTGAGGCTGGGCTGCTGAGGCTGAGCACTGCTGAGGCTGGGCGCTGCTGAGGCTAGGCGCTGCTGAGGCTGGGCGTGAGGCTGAGCGCTGCTGAGGCTGGGCGCGAGGATGAGCGCTGCTGAGGCTGAGCACTGCTGAGGCTGGGTGCTGCTGATGCTGGGCGCGAGGATTAGCGCTGCTGAGGCTGGGCGCTGCTGAGGCTGGGCGCTGCTGAGGCTGGCGCTGCTGAGGCTGGGCGCGAGGCTGAGTGCTGCTGAGGGTGAGCGCTGCTGAGGCTGGGCGCTGCTGAGGCTAAGCGCTGCTGAAACTGAGCGCTGCTGAAACTGAGCGCTGCTGAGGCTGGGCGCGAGGCTGAGCGCTAGGCTGAGCACTGCTGAGGCTGGGTGCTGCTGAGGCTGGGCACGAGCCTGAGCGCTGCTGAGGCTGAACACTGCTGAGGCTGGGCGCTGCTGAGGCTGGGTGCGAGGCTGAGCACTGCTGAGGCTGGGCACTGCTGAGGCTGGCGCTGCTGAGGCTGGGCGTGAGGCTGAGCGCTGCTGAGGCTGGGCGCGAGGATGAGCGCTGCTGAGGCTGAGCACTGCTGAGGCTTGGTGCCTCTGATGCTGGGCGCGAGGATGAGCGCTGGTGAGGCTGGGCGCTGCTGAGGCTGGGCGCTGCTGAGGCTAGGCGCTGCTGAGGCTGGCGCTGCTGAGGCTGGGCGCTGCTGAGGCTGGGCGCTGCTGAGGCTGGGGCGCTGCTGAGGCTGGGCGCTGCTGAGGCTGGCGCTGCTGAGGCTGAGCGCTGCTGAGGCTGGGCGCTGCTGAGGCTGGGTGCTGCTGAGGCTGAGCACTGCTGAGGCTGGGCGCTGCTGAGGCTGGGCGCTGCTGAGGCTGCTGAGGCTGAGCGCTGCTGAGGCTGGGCGCTGCTGAGCGCTGCTGAGGCTGAGCACTGCTGAGGCTGGGTGCTGCTGAGGCTGGGCGCTGCTGAGGCTGGGCGCTGCTGAGGCTGGGCGCTGCTGAGGCTGGGCGCTGCTGAGGCTGGGCGCTGCTGAGGCTGAGCGCTGCTGAGGCTGGGCGCTGCTGAGGCTGAGCGCTGCTGAGGCTGGCGCTGCTGAGGCTGGGCGCTGCTGAGGCTGGGGCGTGAGGCTGAGCACTGCTGAGGCTGGGCGCTGCTGAGGCTGGGCTGCTGAGGCTGAGCGCTGCTGAGGCTGAGCGCTGCTGAGGCTGGGCGCTGCTGAGGCTGGGTGCGAGGCTGAGCACTGCTGAGGCTGGGCGCTGCTGAGGCAGGCGCTGCTGAGGCTGGGCGTGAGGCTGAGCGCTGCTGAGGCTGGGCGCGAGGCTGAGCGCTGCTGAGGCTGAGCACTGCTGAGGCTGGGTGCTGCTGATGCTGGGCGCGAGGGCGCTGGTGAGGCTGAGGCTGAGGCTGGGCGCTGCTGAGGCTAGGCGCTGCTGAGGCTGGGCGCGAGGCTGAGCGCTGCTGAGGGTGAGCACTGCTGAGGCTGGGCGCTGCTGAGGCTGGGCGCTGCTGAAACTGAGCGCTGCTGAAACTGAGCGCTGCTGAGGCTGGGCGCGAGGCTGAGCGCTAGGCTGAGCACTGCTGAGGCTGGGTGCTGCTGAGGCTGGGCACGAGCCTGAGCGCTGCTGAGGCTGAACACTGCTGAGGCTGGGCGCTGCTGAGGCTGGGCACGAGCCTGAGCACTGCTGAGGCTGAGCACTGGTGAGGCTGGGCGCTGAGGCTGAGCGCAGCTGAGGCTGGGCGCTGCTGAGGCTGGGCGCTGCTGAGGCTGGGCGCTTCTGAGGCTGGGCGCTGCTGAGGCTGAGCGCTGCTGAGGCTGGGCGCTGCTGAGGCTGAGCGCTGCTGATGCTGGGCGCTGCTGAGGCTGAGCGCTGCTGAAGGCTGGGCGCTGCAGAGGCTGAGCGCTGCTGAGGCTGGGCGCTGCAGAGGCTGAGCGCTGCTGAGGCTGAGCACTGCTGAGGCTGGGCGCGAGGCTGAGCGCTGCTGAGACTGGGTGCTGCTGAGGCTGGGCACTGCTGAGGCTGGGCGCTGCTGAGGCTGGGCGCTGCTGAGGCTGAGCGCTGCTGAGGCTGGGCGTGAGGCTGAGCGCTGCTGAGGCTGGGCGCGAGGATGAGCGCTGCTGAGGCTGAGCACTGCTGAGGCTTGGTGCCTCTGATGCTGGGCGCGAGGCTAGCGCTGGTGAGGCTGGGCGCTGCTGAGGCTGGGCGCTGCTGAGGCTAGGCGCTGCTGAGGCTGGGCGCGAGGCTGAGCGCTGCTGAGGGTGAGCGCTGCTGAGGCTGGGCGCTGCTGAGGCTAAGCGCTGCTGAAACTGAGCGCTGCTGGGCGCTGCTGAGGCTGGGCGCGAGGCTGAGCGAGGCTGAGCACTGCTGAGGCTGGGTGCTGCTGAGGCTGGGCACGAGCTGAGCGCTGCTGAGGCTGAACACTGCTGAGGCTGGGCGCTGCTGAGGCTGGGCACGAGCCTGAGCACTGCTGAGGCTGAGAACTGCTGAGGCTGGGCGCGAGGCTGAGCTGCTGAGGCTGGGTGCTGCTGAGGCTGGGCACTGCTGAGGCTGGGCGCTTCTGAGGCTGGGCGCTGCTGAGGCTGAGCGCTGCTGAGGCTGGGCACTGCTGAGGCTGAGCGCTGCTGAGGCTGGGCGCTGCTGAGGCTGAGCGCTGCTGAGGATGAGCACTGCTGAGGCTGGGCGCGAGGCTGAGCGCTGCTGAGGCTGGGTGCTGCTGAGGCTGGGCACTGCTGAGGCTGGGCGCGAGGCTGAGCGCTAGGCTGAGCACTGCTGAGGCTGGGTGCTGCTGAGGCTGGGCACGAGCTGCTGAGGCTGAACACTGCTGAGGCTGGGCGCTGCTGAGGCTGGGGCTGAGCACTGCTGAGGCTGAGCACTGCTGAGGCTGAGGCTGAGGCGCTGCTGAGGCTGGGCGCTGCTGAGGCTGGGCGCTGCTGAGGCTGGGCGCTGCTGAGGCTGGGCGCTGCTGAGGCTGAGCGCTGCTGAGGCTGGGCGCTGCTGAGGCTGAGCGCTGCTGATGCTGAGCGCTGCTGAGGCTGGGCGCTGCAGAGGCTGAGCGCTGCTGAGGCTGGGCGCTGCAGAGGCTGAGCGCTGCTGAGGCTGAGCACTGCTGAGGCTGAGCGCTGCTGAGGACTGGGTGCTGCTGAGGCTGGGCACTGCTGAGGCTGGGCGCTGCTGAGGCTGGGCGCTGCTGAGGCTGAGCGCTGCTGAGGCTGGGCGTGAGGCTGAGCGCTGCTGAGGCTGGGCGCGAGGATGAGCGCTGCTGAGGCTGAGCACTGCTGAGGCTGGGTGCTGCTGAGGCTGGGCGCTGCTGGGCTGAGCGCTGCTGAGGCTGGGCGCTGCTGAGGCTGGGGCTGCTGAGGCTGGGCGCTGCTGAGGCTGGGCGCGAGGCTGAGCGCTGCTGAGGGTGAGCGCTGCTGAGGCTGGGCGCTGCTGAGGCTAAGCGCTGCTGAAACTGAGCGCTGCTGAAACTGAGCGCTGCTGAGGCTGGGCGCGAGGCTGAGCGCCAGGCTGAGCACTGCTGAGGCTGGGTGCTGCTGAGGCTGGGCACGAGCCTGAGCGCTGCTGAGGCTGAACACTGCTGAGGCTGGGCGCTGCTGAGGCTGGGCACGAGGCTGAGCACTGCTGAGGCTGAGCACTGCTGAGGCTGGGCGCGAGGCTGAGCGCAGCTGAGGCTGGGTGCTGCTGAGGCTGGGCACTGCTGAGGCTGGGCGCTTCTGAGGCTGGGCGCTGCTGAGGCTGGGCGCTGCTGAGGCTGGGCACTGCTGAGGCTGAGCGCTGCTGAGGCTGGGCGCTGCTGAGGCTGAGCGCTGCTGAGGCTGGGCACTGCTGAGGCTGAGGCTGCTGAGGCTGAGCGCTGCTGAGGCTGGGCGCTGCTGAGGCTGGGCACTGCTGAGGCTGGGCACTGCTGAGGCTGAGGCGCTGCTGAGGCTGAGCGCTGCTGAGGCTGGGCGCTGCTGAGGCTGGGCGCTGCTGAGGCTGGGCGCTGCTGAGGCTGGGCGCTGCTGAGGCTGGGCGCTGCTGAGGCTGGGCGCTGCTGAGGCTGAGCGCTGCTGAGGCTGAGCGCTGCTGAGGCTGGGCGCTGCTGAGGCTGAGCGCTGCTGAGGCTGGGCGCTGCTGAGGCTGAGCGCTGCTGAGGCTGGGCGCTGCTGAGGCTGAGCACTGCTGAGCTGCTGAGGCTGGGCGCTGCTGAGGCTGGGCGCTGCTGAGGCTGGGCACTGCTGAGGCTGGGCGCTGCTGAGGCTGGGCTGCTGAGGCTGGGCGCTGCTGAGGCTGGGCGCTGCTGAGGCTGCTGCTGCTGAGGCTGAGCGCTGCTGAGGCTGAGCGCTGCTGAGGCTGGGCGCTGCTGAGGCTGGGCGTGAGGCTGCTGAGGCTGAGGCTGCTGAGGCTGGGTGCTGCTGAGGCTGAGAGGCTGAGCGCTGCTGAGGCTGGGCACTGCTGAGGCTGAGTGCTGCTGAGGCTGGGCACTGCTGAGGCTGGGCTGCTGAGGCTGAGCACTGCTGAGGCTGGGCACTGCTGAGGCTGAGCGCTGCTGAGGCTGGGCGCTGCTGAGGCTGGGCGCTGCTGAGGCTGGGCACTGCTGAGGCTGGGCGCTGCTGAGGCTGGGCGCTGCTGAGGCTGAGCGCTGCTGAGGCTGGGCGCTGCTGAGGCTGGGCGCTGCTGAGGCTGAGCGCTGCTGAGGCTGGGCGCTGCTGAGGCTGGGCGCTGCTGAGGCTGGGCGCTGCTGAGGCTGGGCTGCTGAGGCTGAGCACTGCTGAGGCTGGGCGCTGCTGAGGCTGGGCGCTGCTGAGGCTGGGCGCTGCTGAGGCTGGGGCGCTGCTGAGGCTGAGGCTGCTGAGGCTGGGTGCGAGGCTGCTGAGGATGAGCGCTGCTGGGCTGAGGCTAGGCTCTTCTGCGCTGCTGAGGCTGAGGTGCTGCTGAGGCTGGGCACGAGCCTGAGCGCTGCTGAGGCTGAACACTGCTGAGGCTGGGCGCTGCTGAGGCTGGGCTGAGCACTGAGCCTGAGCACTGCTGCTGAGGCTGAGCGCTGCTGAGGCTGAGCACTGCTGAGGCTGGGCGCGAGGCTGAGCGCTGCTGAGGCTGGGTGCTGCTGAGGCTGGGCACTGCTGAGGCTGGGCGCTTCTGAGGCTGGGCGCTGCTGAGGCTGGGCGCTGCTGAGGCTGGGCGCTGCTGAGGCTGGGCGATGCTGAGGCTGGGCGCTGCTGAGGCTGGGCACGAGGCTGAGCGCTGCTGAGGCTGGGCGCTGCTGAGGCTGAGCTGCTGAGGCTGAGTGCTGCTGAGGCTGGGCGCTGCTGAGGCTGAGCGCTGCTGAGGCTGAGCGCTGCTGAGGCTGGGCGCTGCTGAGGCTGGGCACTGCTGAGGCTGAGCGCTGCTGAGGCTGGGTGCTGCTGAGGCTGAGCGCTGCTGAGGCTGGGCGCTGCTGAGGCTGGGGCTGCTGAGGCTGGGCTGCTGCTGAGGCTGGGCGCTGCTGAGGCTGAGTGCTGCTGAGGCTGAGCGCTGCTGAGGCTGGGCTGCTGAGGCTGAGCGCTGCTGAGGCTGAGCACTGCTGAGGCTGGGCGCTGCTGAGGCTGGGCTGAGCGCTGCTGAGGCTGAGCGCTGCTGAGGCTGGGCGCTGCTGAGGCTGGGGCGGCGCGCTGAGGCTGCGCGAGGCTGGGCGCTGCTGAGGCTGAGGGTGAGCGCTGCTGAGGCTGGGCGCTGCTGAGGCTGGGCGCTGCTGAGGCTGGGCGCTGCTGAGGCTGGCGCTGCTGAGGCTGGGGCGAGGCTGAGCGCCAGGCTGAGCACTGCTGAGGCTGGGTGCTGCTGAGGCTGGGCACGAGCCTGAGCGCTGCTGAGGCTGGGTGCTGCTGAGGCTGGGCGCTGCTGAGCTGAGCGGCTGAGGCTGAACACTGCTGAGGCTGGGCGCTGCTGAGGCTGGGCATGCTGAGGCTGAGCGCTGCTGAGGCTGAGCGCTGCTGAGGCTGAGCACTGCTGAGGCTGGGCGCGAGGCTGAGCGCTGCTGAGGCTGGGTGCTGCTGAGGCTGGGCACTGCTGAGGCTGGGCGCTTCTGAGGCTGGGCGCTGCTGAGGCTGAGCGCTGCTGAGGCTGGGCGCTGCTGAGGCTGGGCGATGCTGAGGCTGGGCGCTGCTGAGGCTGGGCACGAGGCAGAGCGCTGCTGAGGCTGGGCGCTGCTGAGGATGAGCACTGCTGAGACTGAGCGCTGCTGAGGCTGGGCGCTGCTGAGGATGAGCGCTGCTGAGGCTGGGCGCTGCTGAGGCTGGGCACGAGGCTGACCGCTGCTGAGGCTGGGCACCAGGCTGAGCGCTGCTGCGGCTGGGCGCTGCTGAGGCTGGGCGTGAGGCTGGGCGCTGCTGAGGCTAAGCGCTGCTGAAACTGAGCGCTGCTGAAACTGACCGCTGCTGAGGCTGGGCACGAGGCTGAGCGCCAGGCTGAGCACTGCTGAGGCTGGGTGCTGCTGAGGCACGATCCTGAGCGCTGCTGAGGCTGAGTCTGGGCACTGCTGAGGCTGGGTGCTGCTGAGGCTGTGCACGAGCCTGAGCGCTGCTGAGGCTGACCACTGCTGAGGCTGGGCGCTGCTGAGGCTGGGCGCTGCTGAGGCTGAGCGCTGCTGAGACTGGGCACTGCTGAGGCTGGGCGCTTCTGAGGCTGGGCGCTGCTGAGGCTGGGCTGCTGAGGCTGAGCGCTGCTGAGGCTGAGCGCTGCTGAGGCTGGGCGCTGCTGAGTCTGGGTGCTGCTGAGGCTGAGCGCTGCTGAGGCTGGGCGCTGCTGAGGCTGGGCGCTGCTGAGGCTGAGCGCTGCTGAGGCTGGGCACTGCTGAGGCTGAGCGCTGCTGAGGCTGGGCGCGAGGCTGATCGCTGCTGAGGCTGAGCGCTGCTGAGGCTGGGCGTTGCTGAGGCTGGCGCTGCTGAGGCTGAGCGCTGCTGAGGCTGAGCACTGCTGAGGCTGGGCGTTGCTGAGGCTGGGCATGAGGCTGAGCGCTGCTGAGGCTGGGTGCTGCTGAGGCTGGGCACTGCTGAGGCTGAGCGCTGCTGAGGCTGGGCACTGCTGAGGCTGAGCGCTGCTGAGGCTGGGCGCTGCTGAGGCTGGGCGATGCTGAGGCTGGGCGCTGCTGAGGCTGGGCGCGAGGCAGAGCGCGCTGCTGAGGCTGGGCTGCTGAGGCTGGGCGCTGCTGAGGCTGAGCACTGCTGAGACTGAGCACTGCTGAGGCTGGGCGCTGCTGAGGCTGAGCGCTGCTGAGGCTGGGCGCGAGGCTGAGCGCTGAGGCTGAGGCTGCTGGGCTGGGCTGAGGCTGGGCACTGCTGAGGCTGGGCGCTGCTGAGGCTGGGCGCTGCTGAGGCTGGGCGCTGCTGAGGCTGGGCGCTGCTGAGGCTGAGCACTGCTGAGGCTGAGCACTGCTGAGGCTGGGCGCTGCTGAGGCGCAGGCTGCCCTGCTGAGGCTGGGCTGCTGCTGAGGCTGGGCGCTGCTGAGGCTGGGCACTCCTGAGGCTGAGCGCTGGTGAGGCTGGGCGCTGCTGAGGCTGGGTGCTGCTGAGGCTGGGCACTGCTGATGCTGGGCAATGCTGAGGCTGGGCGCGAGGCAGAGTACCAGGCTGAGCGCTGCTGAGGCTGGGTGCTGCTGAGGCTAGCCGCTGCTGAGGCTGGGCGCTGAGGCTGAGCGCTGCTGAGGCTGGGCGCTGCTGAGGCTGGGCGCGAGACTGAGTGCCATGCTGAGCGCTGCTGTGGCTGGGTGCTGCTGAGGCTGGGGGGCACTGCTGAGGCTGGGCACTGCTGAGGCTGGGCGATGCTGAGGCTGAGCGCTGCTGAGGCTGGGCGCTGCTGAGGCTGGGCGTGAGGCTGAGCGCTGCTGAGGCTGGGCACTGCTGAGGCTGGGCGCTGCTGAGGCTGAGTGCTGCTGAGGCTGCACGCTGCTGAGGCTGAGCGCTGCTGAGGCTGAGCGCTCTGAGGCTGGGCGCTGCTGAGGCTGGGCGCTGCTGAGGCTGGGCGCGAGGCTGAGTGCTGCTGAGGCTGGGCGTGATGCTGAGCACTGCTGAGGCTGAGCGCTGCTGAGGCTGGTCGCTGCTGAGGCTGAGCCCTGCTGAGGCTGAGCGCTCTGAGGCTGGGCGCTGCTGAGGCTGGGCGCTGCTGAGGCTGAGCGCTGCTGAGGCTGGACACTGCTGAGGCTGGGCGTGAGGCTGAGTGCTGCTGAGGCTGAGCGCGGCTGAGGCTGGGCGCTTCTGAGGCTGGGCGCTGCTGAGGCTGGGAGCTGCTGAGGCTGAGCGCTGCTGAGGCTGGGCGCTGCTGAGGCTGGGAGCTGCTGAGGCTGAGCGCTGCTGAGGCTAGGCGCTGCTGAGGCTGGGCGCGAGGCTGAGCGATGCTGAGGTTGGGCACTGCTGAGGCTGGGTGCTGCTGAGGCTAGGCGCTGGTGAGGCTGAGCGCTGGTGAGGCTGGGCGCGAGGCTGAGCGCTGCTGAGGCTGAGCGCTGCTGAGGCTGGGCGCTGCTGAGGCTGGGCGTTGCTGAGGCTGGGCGCGAAGCTGAGTGCCAGGCTGAGCGCTGCTGTGGCTGGGTGCTGCTGAGGCTGGGCACTGCTGAGGCTGGGCGTGAGGCTGAGCACTGCTGAGGCTGAGCGCTGCTGAGCCTGGGCGCTGCTGAGATTGACGGCTGCTGAGGCTCAGAGCGGCTGAGGCTGGGCGCTGCTGAGGCTGGGCATGAGGCTGAGCGCTGATGAAGCTGGGTGCTGCTGAGGCTGGGCGCTGCTGAGGCTCGGCGCGAGGGTGATCGCTGCTGAGGCTGAGCGCTGCTGAGGCTGGGTACTGCTGAGGCTGGGCGCTGCTGAGACTGGGCACGAGGCTGAGTGCCAGGCTGAGCGCTGCTGAGGCTGGGTGCTGCTGAGGCTGGGCACTGCTGAGGCTAGGCGCTGCTGAGGCTGGGCGCTGCTGAGGATGAGCGCTGCTGAGGCTGAGTGCTGCTGAGGCTGGGCGTGCGGCTGAGCGCTGCTGAGGCTCGGCGCTTCTGAGGCTGCGCGTGAGGCTGAGCACTGCTGAGGCTAAGCACTGGTGATGCTGGGCGCTGCTGAGGCTGAGCCCTGCTGAGGCTGGGCACTGCTGAGGCTGGGCGCTGCTGAGGCTGGGCTCTGCTGAGGCTGGGCGCTGGTGAGGCTGAGCGCTGGTGAGGCAGGGCGCTGGTGAGGCTGGGCGCGAGGCTGAGCGCTGCTGAGGCTGGGCGTTGCTGTGGCTGGGCGTTGCTGAGGCTGGGCGCTGCTGAGGCTGAGCGCTGCTGAGGCTGGGCGTTAGGCTGAGCACTGCTGAGGCTGGGCGCTGCTGAGGCTGAGCGCTGCTGAGGCTAAGCCCTGCTGAGACTGGGCGCTGCTGAGGCTGGGCGTGATGCTGAGCACTGCTGAGGCTGAGCACTGCTGAGGCTGGGAGCTGCTGAGGCTGAGCCCTGCTGAGGCTGAGCGCTCTGAGGCTGGGCGCTGCTGAGGCTGGGCGGTGCTGAGGCTGGGCACTGCTGAGGCTGGGCGTGAGGCTGAGTGCTGCTGAGGCTGAGCGCTGCTGAGGCTGGGCGCTGCTAGGGCTGAGTGGTGCTGAGGCTAGGTGCTGCTGAGGGTGGGCGCTGCTGAGGTTGGGCATGAGGCTGAGCACTGCTGAGGCTGGGTACTGCCGACGCTGGGCGCTGCTGAGGCTCCGCCCTGCTGAGGCTGGGCGCTGCTGAGGCTGGGCGTTGCTGAGGCTGGGCGCTGCTGAGGCTGGGAGCTGCTGAGGCTGAGCGCTGCTGAGGCTGGGCGCTGCTGAGGCTGGGCGCGAGGCTGAGCGCTGCTGAGGCTGGGCGCTGCTGAGGCTGGGCGCGAGAATGGGTGCCATGCTGAGCGCTACTGTGGCTGGGCGCTGCTGAGGCTGGGCACTGCTGAGGCTGGGCGCTGCTGAGGCTGAGCGCTGCTGAGGCTAAGTGCTGCTGAGGCTGGGCGTGAGTCTGGGCACTGCTGAGGCTGGGCGCGAGGCTGAGCGCTGCTGCGGCTGGGCACTGCTGAGGCTGGGCGCGAGAATGGGTGCCATGCTGAGCGCTACTGTGGCTGGGCGCTGCTGAGGCTGGGCACTGCTGAGGCTGGGCGCTGCTGAGGCTGAGCTCTGCTGAGGCTAAGTGCTGCTGAGGCTGGGCGTGAGGCTGGGCGCTGCTGAGTCTGGGCGCTGCTGAGGCTGGGCGCTGCTGAGGCTGGGCATGAGGCTGGGCGCGAGGCTGAGCGCTGCTGAGGCTGAGCGCTGCTGAGGCTGGGCGCGAGGGCGGCGCTGCTGAGGCTGAGCGCTGCTGAGGCTGGGCGCTGCTGAGGCTGGGCATGAGGCTGGGCGCGAGGCTGAGCGCTGCTGAGGCTGAGCGCTGCGGAGGCTGGGCGCGAGGCTGAGCGCTGCTGAGGCTGGGCGCTGCTGAGGCTGGGCACTGCTGAGGCTGGGCGCTGCTGAGACTGGGCACGAGGCTGAGTGCCAGGCTGAGCGCTGCTGAGGCTGGGTGCTGCTGAGGCTGGGCGCTGCTGAGGCTGGGTGCTGCTGAGGCTGGGCGCTGCTGAGGCTGGGCACTGCTGAGGCTGAGCATTGCTGAGGCTGAGCGCTGCTGAGGCTGGGCGCTGCTGAGGCTGGGCGCTGCTGAGACTGGGCGCGAGGCTGAGTGCGAGGCTGAGCGCTGCTGAGGCTGGGTGCTGCTGATGCTGGGCACTGCTGATGCTGGGCGCTGCTGAGGCTGGACGCGAGGCTGAGTGCCAGGCTGAGCGCTGCTGAGGCTGGGCGCTGCTGAGGCTGGGCGCTGCTGAGGCTGGGTGCTGGTGAGGCTGGGCGCTGCTGAGGCTGGGCGCGAGGCTGAGTGCTGCTGAGTCTGGGCGCTGCTCATGCTGAGCATTGCTGAGGCTGAGCCCGGGGCCCTGCCTGGAGATAGCGGCAGCAACATCCGCCTCCAGCACGGCCGGCATTGCAGCGGGACGCAGGCCTGGCGGCTTGGAGCCGAGAAAGCCGGCGGGAGGAGCAAAGGCGTCTGTGCAGAGAGCTCTGCGAAAACAAACTCTGCTGTCGGCTGCTCAGAAAGGTAAGGCAGGGCACTGGGAATCGTCCCCGAATGGCAGAATGGTAGGGGTTGGAAGTGACCTTCAGGGACCATTGCGTCCAGCCTCCTGCTAAATAGAATCACATACGGCAGGTGACAGAGCTGCTCCTCAACCAGTGGACAAGGGCAGAGAAAGAGGTTGAGAGTCTGGGGAAGGGTCTGGGCTTCTCTCCCCAGCACTCAGCTGCTCAATGAGCTATGTTTGGCCTTTTGGCAGGTTCTTTCCACGGAGACAGAAGGAGGAGGAGGAGTGGGTGTCTGGCAGCCATTAGGGAGGGTTTGGAATTTCCAGTGAAAGAGACTGCACAATCTCTGGGCAGCCTGCTCCAGGGATCCAACACCTTCACTGCTAAGAGCTCTTGAAGGACAGCACCAGAAGACTGACATGTTTGACATGGTTGAGCTGTTGTTGAGCTGATGAGCCACATCATCTCACCAGCTGCCTACATCTGCTTTGGGAAGAGAGACTAAGCTGTGAACCCTTGCTTCGATCAAAGGCCTGGGTTTAGAAGCCTGTGAAGGTGGGTTTTTTGATATCCTCGAGCACAGAACGCTGTGAATTGCCATTTCTGGTGAAACAGCTTCAGAGAAGTGCAGAGTGATGTGAAGTGATTGCAAACATTACAAATGCCAAGTCAATGAGTTTGCTCTTCCTGTATCTGCAGTGGTGACAATTGCTGGGATGCTTGCAATGGCAATTCTCACCCGGCATGCAGAGCCCTGCTGGTCAGCTTGGTCCCTCACCTTAATGGTGCAGAGCAGTCTGTTGTAGAATCACAGAACTGGTTTGATTGGAAGAGACCTTTAAGATCATCAACTCCAGCTGTTAACCCAGCACTGCCAGGTCACCACTAAACCACATCCCTCAGCTCCACATCTACAAGGCTTTGAAGCCCCTTCAGGAATGGGCACTCCACCACTGCCCTTGGCAGCCTGTTCCAGGCCTTGACAACCCTTTTAGGTAAGAATTTTTCCCTCATGTCCAACTTAAACCTCACATAGGACAACTTGAGGCTGTTTCCTCCTATCACTTGTTCCTTGAGTGAAGGGACTGAACTCAGCCTTGCTCCAACCTCCCCACACCTCCTGGGCTGAATGACCCCCAGTTGCCTCAGATGTTCCTCACAAGACTTATTATCCAGATTCTTCACCAGCTTCATTGCCCTTCTATGGACATGCTCCAGCACCTCAATGCCCTTCCTGGAGTGAGGGACCAAAACCTGAACCCTTTGCCTTTGAAGTATGGCATCAACAGTGCCCAGTATACAATGACTTACCATGGGGCTGAAGTGACTCCGGTTGCAGCAAGTGAGGCTGTCTCCTGTCCTGGTGTCTGTGTTGGTAATGGTGCTTTCTAGTTACACAATACTTGATGGTTTTGCATCAAGAAGAGAAGAGACAAAAGCTAGTTGGTAGAAACAGGCAGGTATTCTTTATTTCATGTGGCACAGCATTAGGCAGACAACCCAATAAACAGTTGGCAACACAAATCCAAAGCTACCACTTCCAGGAACCATCCCCCAAACAACGGTCTGCTGCCGACAGTGGCACTGAGAAGATGTCCTTGCCTGCCCATTCTCCATCTCATTATTTGCAAACGCTTTGGCCATGAGCGTCCTTTCCAAGGAGACTAAAGCTCTTAGGATACATCATCTTTAGGCAGCGTATGCGCTGTGCGGCACCACCAGAGGGCGACCTCCTCAAGCCATGCTAAAATAGAACGCTAACTCGGGAGAGAAGGCAGTGCGGTCGCCTCGCACCTCTCTGAGGTAATAATACCTTGCTGTTCCTCAGCTGACAACATGAAGGGGCACCTGAGGGAAGATCAATATGGCTTCAGAGCCTAGTTTGAAACTCCTGATGCGGTAGGGAGAACGTGGTGTGGCATCTGCTGAGAAATGGAGGACCTCCTGCAGCCCTGGCAGCACCAGGCAGCTGAGCCTACGGTCACTGAGGGTACTGAGAACAGAGATGCTCTTGGACTAGGAGGAAGGGAGGTCAGCCAAAGATGAGGGCAAATGTGATCATCAGGTGAGAGGGAGGCAATGGCAGGGAGTTAGGTAGGTAGCAGCCTGGGTTCAAGGCATGAAGAATGGCTGGTGGAGAGGGCTGAAAGACTAAGGGCAGAGCATTAAAAGCCTTGGGATGTTACTTTTTATTATCTACAGGTTACTCTCTCTATATATACTATTTTTTTTAAATTAAGAAAATAAGCATTTATTAACAGGTCACTGGGTCAAGTCCTCCCTTCCACTGAAGCCAAACCCATTGACTTCAGTGTGAGGGAGCCAAATGTAAACAAAAAGGGGCAAAGTTGGCCCTCTAAGTCGTGGAAAGTCTGCCTGTGCCCATTTTTAACATCCTGCTAGGAAACACCAACTGAAGGGTGAGTGGTGACCAATTTCTCTCCAGCTACCAGGGGAGTGTCACTGACATGTGGCAAAGGAGGAATTGAACAGATCAGCAAGTGCTGCTTGGCAAAGAGGTTGATCCACACTTCAGAGCATCAGCACAAAAAGAGAGTGAATCTGGATCAAGTGCTACTGACCATCATTGGCTAAGCAACCACAAATCTCTTCTCTGAGCTTTGGTGAAACACTGCACAGCCAGGGGAAAGAGAAGGGACCAGCTACTCCTTTCTTTTGCAAACATCACCTTCATCCCTTCATCATCATCTGTTCAGATGCTCCTCTACCTCCAACTGTCTGCACAGGGCAGCACCAGCTGCTGAAGACAAAACACATCTAGGGTGTCGATGAGTAAAAACATGGCTGGGGTGTGTCTTACAAACAACGTTTTGAGGATGAAAACCCAGTGGGTGCTTTTAGACACAGAACAATACAATTTTGGGTGCATTTTCCACTTTTATTTCACTATGCTGAATTATACATTCACCATGTGTTGTGATGCAGCTGAGAGTGTAATGGGACACTTAATCCTTTCGGTGGGCACCAGAGCTGGACACTAACAAGTTTTCAGTGGATGTTCTGTACAGGTTAAGGCTTGACTCTGAACTAGATAAGTAAATTCTGACCAGATTCTCAAAACAGATTTTGTGTGTGTGTGTGTGTGTGTGTGTTTGTTTTCCTCTGAGAAAAAAAAAAACCAAAAAGGGAAATCAATAGAAAATAATTTGTGGTTATTTCAGATTAATCATTTCTAGTGCTGTGAACTAAGTAAAATACAGATTTATTATTATTATTTTTTTCTATTTTTTTTAAAATTTTTATTCTCCAAAATAACTACATATCATTTACAAGGTTAGGATCCGTGAAAGGGTACTGGAAGCTGACTCTGAACGATGCCGACAGAAATCATTAATACACTAAAATCATTACTACCTGATAAGGTAATTCAGTCAAGGTACACCAAGCACACTGTGTAAGCGTCGAAGAGTAGAGGTTTGTCCGCATTTGCCAGGCAGTAAGGAAACCAGATGAAACAAAGAGAAGATTCAAGTTTGGTTTTACTGAATTAAATGGTGTTATTGGCACATCTAACATGTGGTAGGACATTACACGCAGGACCTAGACAGCTTCTAGCATTTTGAGGGGGGTCATCTTCATGGACAGTATCTGTAAACAAAAGGCTTGCCCCTAACGTAATCTGGTTTAGGCGTTCAGAAACCGAGAAGGCATGGAGCTGGTTGATGTGTTACATGAGATTAGGGTTTATAGTTTGGTGGGGTTTGCTTTGTTTTGCTTTGTTTTTTGTGTTTTGTTTAATGAACGTGCAGGTCTAGCTGAAAACGGAGAAGGAAAAGTAAAAATGCTGCTTTTCTGCAATTGTTTAACCGTCACTTCATGCAATATTGTTTAGCTGCTTGCTGATTCGGATTGCTTTCTACGGGAAGGTATCGCTGCCAAGTTTCTTTATTAATGGCCAAGATCAATTCTTCCTCATGGGAATTTTTTATTCTTTTGTTTTGCTGTTTTTTTCCAGAGACAGATACAAGTCAGGCAGGTTGGAACTGAGGCTCCGCGTGGGCTCTCGCATTCCTGCGGGTGAGCGTGACTGGATTCATACGCAACCCAGGTTATTCCTGCAGGAATAAGAGACTTGGGGTCATTACCTGAAGCAACCACTCTATGACAGAACAGGTCGAGTTGTGCATGTAAACAAAAGCTGTTTGTAAACAGCATCATCCCAGGAATAAGCAGCTTGGCCCCAGTCCAAAGTCCCACTGATGCCAGTGGAAGGAATTAGTGACATCAGTGGACTTTTAAGCGAGTCACATTGTGCTGTCTCTAAAACTATCATCAGAGCACCAAAAGAGCAGCTCCTTACTCCTCCTACCTTCCAAATAAATAAAAGACACTGAAAGTCAGTTTTACAGAATCGTAGACTGGTTTGAGTTGGAAGGGAACTTTAAAAGTCATCTAGTCCAACCCCCCTGCAATCAGCAGGGACATCTTCAACATGAGCAGGTTGCTCAGAACCCCAAAGAACTTGACCAGGGATGTTTCCAGGGATGGGGCATCTACCACCTCTCTGTGCAACCTGGGCCAGGGTCTCACCTCCCTCAGCATAAGACATTTTCCTTAGGGTCTGTCTGTCCCAAAGCAGGAGAGCACAACAGCTTCAAGAGGTAACTCAAGTAACTGGTTACTTACACCAAGGGCTAGTTTTTATCTTTTAAGAACTAAAATGCTGCTGTTGATTTAAACAAACCACATAAGCAGCGTTATATTTTCCCCCTCCCCTTCTGCACGCAGCATTCCAAGCAGTTTGCGCAGCAGTGCTGGCGTTTGCAGCACGGGTTAGGACGCACAAGATGTTTTTGCAGACAGAATAAATACTGGGTATTAAATTTAGCCAGCCACAGTTGGAGAGCAGCATGCCTTTACCCAAAGAAAGCTTGACACGAGAAAAGCTGCATTATCATCCCAGCCTGATCAACAATGCTGCTTTCAAACACCAGGTGTGCTTTCAGAATACGAAGCAGCCAAGACACCCCAACACCCGCAGCACACCGAATTCGCTGGGTGTAAAACGGAAACCAAAAGCAGGTTGGATTGGATCTTTGCAAGTCAGGGATTCAAGCTGCGCTCGTCACGTATCTGCACAGGACATTCAGGAAGCAGCTGCTATGTTTCCCCATGGCTTCTTTTGAACAAAGCATGTATGTTTAAGAGCAAATGATTTTTGTTCTTAAACGACAGGAAAGCAAGACAACAGACTCTGTTTTCTTTTTTTAAACTTTGGAATTAGAAAGTTAGACTCTATCAAAGCATGGAGACAACGAGGACTTCCCAGAGAGCCAACAAAAGCAGATGAGGAGCTTCTCTTTCTCCAGCTGGCACCACAAAAGATGTTTAGAGCCAAATGTGGTTTTACGTTCAAACACCAGAACTGATAATGACCCGAATTCCACTTGAAAATTAATGCCAGTGAGAGAAAGCTAAGAGTTAAGAGGTGAGTTATGATGGGGAAAAAGTGACATTTGCAACATGCCAGCCCGGTAAATGCCTTGGAAAATCATCTAGTCCTCTTACCTGTGGTCAATCCTCCCCATCTTCTGGTGTGATTTCTGTCTCTTTATGTACCACTACCTTGGTCACTGACATGTCAGGGTGCTGCTCTTTGGCTTCTTTAATTGCCTGAGCCAGCGCCTATCCCAAGGAAACCACAGAAGGGCAAAAACAAAAAGGAGGTGGAACATGCATGATCAGTAGCAAGGTGGAGAGATTCATGAGATATTACACAATCTACAAATGAGGAAAATGATTAAAATATGAATTATACCATCACTGATTTAACTGCTAATCCACTTTAATTTAAGGCATGCCACTATGAGTAGTATCTCTCAGAGCAATGTTCACAAAATGTTCTCTCTTTGGCAGTCTTCAGGGTAGCCTGCAGCAGTTGATAGCTTTTACCTGATCGTGATCGATGTCTGCATCTCCTGTGATGACTATTCGCTTCTCGATTCTTGTCTCTGAGATGCCTCCTTTCACAGTCTGGATGGGAAGGACAAATGCAGGTCAGTAACTCACTTCAAAGAGTGCTGCTACTCATCCAGAGTAGGAACCCAGACAGGGACTGAACTGTTTTGAACAGCTCACATAGAGGGAACAAGCCTGAACTGCAACCAGAACAGATCTGAGGTTGGCCTGCTCTGAGTGCTCTAGATGACCTCCAGAGAGCCTTCCAACACAGATCAGTTGATGATTCTAATCAGTCTGCACACACCGAATCACAGAATGTTTTGGGTTGGAAGGACCTTTCAGGGTCATCTAGTCCAACTTCCCTGTAGTCAGCAGGGAACTCTTCACCTAGAGCAGATTGCTCAGAGCCCCTAACAACCTGATCTTGATGTCTGTGTAAAAAATGGCAGATTTGATGGTAAATTCATCCCATGAAGAAAGGAAAGGAGATAAAGACAGTTCGTATTAAAATCTAGTCAAGGCCAGCTGCAGGCTTCAGAAGGACATAGAGGGTGCTATGGACTTTGCATAGTTCACCTATTGAACTACCAAATACTAATAGGAGAGCCATGATAGCACTAAAAGGAATTCAGGGAGAAACTTGTTTAGATGCAATCTGGGAACTTGCAAGACCTAACATCATCTCTGTGCAGCCATAAGCTTCTGGTCTGCCTGTGGGCACATTCATAGAATCATAGAACTGAAGAAGTTAGAAGAGACCTTGGAGATCAGTAAATCCAACCACTGAAGTTTCTTAGAGCACCACCACTCAGTACACAACCATGGTGTCTGAGCTGTGTGTGTGTGGTGCTTATGACATGATACAGATTTGCTGCGTGCTTCCCTGCAGGGACAACGGCTCACAGAGCACACAGGCACTAGAGTCATGTCCATGGAGTCTCATGCTCAGGCAAGTTATTCCTTCCTGGCTACCATATGATGAAATCTACATGGCTTCCATTCCCAGACAGTGTCAGCACTTGGAGGTCTCTGCACAAGGAGGTTTTGTGCTTGCACAGACATACCCTGAGGGTTTGTGATTCTCAGGACTCCTGTTAAGTCCTCGGATGATGCTTTAACAAAGCCAGGATAACCAAAGACAGGTGAATGAAGACAGGTACCCAAACCTGAGAATTTTTTTGTCCAGCACATGTTTAAGTTTTAAAATAAACGATAGAATCAAAGTAAATATACATCTTTGTGGGGAAAGAAAAAAGAGCTCCTTGTTTTCAGGACTCACTTTGGTGATATGTGTAGTGGTTGTAGTGCTGGTGGTTTCAGACGTGATGGTTTGTGCACTCATCAACACCCCTGGTTCTGAGTCAGCACTGCAATCCACCTAGGAAGGCGAAGAAAAACCACCCATCAGAAATGTAGAACCATAGAATCACTAAGCTGGGAAAGACCCCCAAGATCATCAAGTCCAATGTGCTCCTGAGCACAAAGAGGCAGGAACTGGACTGGTTGTACTTCCCTGGTCAGCAGTTCTTCATAAAGTGACTATCTAATGGTAGGGAAATAACGGCTGTTAGGGTGATCATGTGTTGTTATTTCACTCCATGTCTGCAGACTCCCCTTCACTTCTGGAAAGGCACAGGAGGTGTGGCTTTGAAATAGACATGGGAGTCGTTCTTGGGTAACCTATTCTTCAGTACATCCTCAGTCACAAAGAATCTCAGCAAGGTGGGAGTTGGAAGGGATCTATGGAAATCACCTAGTCCAACCCCTCTGCTAAAGCAAGGTCACCCACAGCAGGTTGCCCAAGACTGCAATGTCCAGGTCTTTTTTGGTATCTCTCCAGAAAAGGAGACTCCATAACCTCTCTGGGCAGCCTGCTCCAGGGCTCCGTCACCCTCACAGCAAAGATGGAACCTCCTGGGTTTCAGTTTTGTGCCCACTGACCCTTGTCTTCTTGAGGGCAGCACTGAAAAGAGTCAGGCTCCATCCACTTGCCCCCACCCTTTAGCTCTTGCTGAGCACTGAGAAGATCTCCTCTCAGGCTGCTCTTCTCCAGGCTAGACAGCCCCAGGTCTCAGAGTCTTTCCTCACAGAGATGATTCAGTCCCCTCAGCATCTTCAGAACCTCCACTGGACTCTTTCCAGTAGTTCCCTGTCTCTCTTGGACTAGGGAGACCAGAACAGGACGCAGTACTCCAGATGTGGCCTTACTAGGACAGAGAGATTCTACTGCTAATGTTTTAATACTTGAACAACATAGAAGAATTTACACTAAGGCACACACCTAAAGCTGAGTGAAGAAAGACATCTTTCTTCAGGCCATGTGTCAATCAAACCCTGGCTTTTGCAGACTTCCTTACCTGAGAAGACTCATAAGTTATGGTTTTTGTTTCTGTGTGGACAACTGGCACTTCCTTTGTTGAGATTTCAAGGTTTTCCCCACCAGCAGGAAGGCTGCTGAAACTGATAGTCTCAGTCTTCACAACTGGTGACTGTGTGAAGAAAGAAAAAAAAGGGAATGGGAACATTTAGCAAAGCTTCTGGATTTCTCAGAACATTTAGTTTTTCATAGAATCAGAGAATGGGTTTGTGTTGGAAGGGACCTTCAAGGGTCATGTAGTCCAACTTCCTCATTTGAGTGTTCTAGTTTTGGCTGGGATGGAGTTAATTTTCTTCCTGGTAGTTGGTGTGGTGCTGTGGTTTGGGATGAGAATGTTGATAACAGACTGATGGGTTCATTGTGGCCGACTGGTGCTTACTCCATGTCAGGTAACTGGGAGGAGACAGAGCCAGGACAGCTGACCCCAGAGGAGGCCACAGCAATGATATGGGAGGACTGGAACTCCTCTGCTGTGAGGACAGGATGAGAGAGTTGGGGTTGATCAGCCTGGAGAAGAGAAGTCTCAGGGAAGACTTTCTTGTGGACTGTCAATTCTTACAGGAAAGCTAGGGACAGATTTTAGAGCAGAGCCTGTTGTGACAGAACAAAAGGTGAGAGACAGAACTAAAGGTAGGAGACAGAATTAAAGAGGGAGATTTAGACTAGACAGAAGGAAGAAATGTTTTACTGTGAGGATGGTGAGACTGGCCCAGGTTGCCCAGATAGATGGTAGATACCCCATTCCTGGAAGCATTCCAGGCCAGGTTGATTGGTGCTCTGAGCAACCTGCTCTAGTTGTAATGTGCCTGCTGACTGCAGAGGGGTTGGACTAGATGACCTTTAAGAGTCCCTTCTGACCCAAACCATTCTTTGCCGATAAAAAATGCTTTCAGGTAAAACATGCATGGCATTTTGGCCATGATGGAAACCACCAATAAGCCTTACAGGATGCCAGGAAACAAGAGAAGAACCAACCTGCCTACTGTAGTGATGCAACCATTCAAGTTTGGCAGACTTCACTTTCCATTCCAGGAATTCATTTAGTCCACTATTGCCTATGTTCACAATTCATCACAGCCACAATTTAATAAGGACTTACCTCAAAATGCTGTTTTCTTTCCAAAGACTCTGACAGGTGGACTGTTGTACTGTGCTGCTGTGCTTGCTGACTTGAAGAAGCCTCAGCTCCTTCCCGTTTGGTCAGAGCTTTCTCAGCCTCGTCTCTTTTCTCCTCCTTGGTCCCCTCAGTCCCAGCAGATCCCTCTTTCCCCTTCACAGTGGCAGCCACTGCAGCCTGGGCATCCAGCACCAGTCCGTCAGCTTTTGCCGGATCTCCGCTCACTCGGACGTCCATCCCACGGCTCTCCTTGGTCACTACGGTCTCCTCTACAACCTTCTTCACTGTATCCTGCTGCGGCTGGACCACTTGCTTCATTTCACTGGAAGTTTTCTCCTGAGATGTTGTCGTGTCTATTCTCTGTAGGGAAGGGGGAAAAACAACCCTCAGTGTCAGAAGATGATGCTCTGTGTGACAGCTCCTCCTTGGCTTAATGTGCTGCGAATGGAAATAAAAATGATGGGTGTTGCATTTTGCCAGTTTATTTCTCTCACACTGCCTGGACTTTCCTTCTCAGGACATCATCAGAATAGTAGAAATAAAAAAAGAAAGCAAGAGTCATAGTTTTTACATCTAAGACAAACATCACAGTGTTTTTCTCAGAACTGCAGCATGGCAAGGGTTGGGTGGGATCTCTGGAGATCATCAAGTCCAACCCCTGTGATAAGGCAGGGTCACCCACAGCAGGTTGCCCAGGACTGCAATGTCCAGGTGGGTTTGGAATCTCTCCAGAGAAGGAGACTCCATGAACTCTCTGGGCAGTCTGCCTCAGGGCTCCAGCACCCTCACAGTAAAGAAATTTCTTCTGTTGTTCAGATGGAACCTCCTGGGTTCCAGTTTGTTCCCATTGCTCCTCATCCCATTGCTGGACAACACTGAAAAGAGTATGGCCCCATGCTCTTGCCCCCACCCTTTACCTATTGATCAGCATTGAGAAGATCCTCTATCAGTCTGCTCTTCTCCAGACTGAACAGCCCCAGGGCTCTCAGCCTTGCCTCCTCACAGAGATGCTGCAGTGCCCTCAGCATCTCTGTAACCTCCACTGGACTCTCTCCAGCAGTTCCCTGTCTCTCTTGGACTGGGGAGCCTAGAACTGGACTATTCTCAATGCTGTTGCTGTGTGAGTTTTATAAAGGCAAAATACAGCACCCTGCAAAGTGACCAAACTGAAGTGAAATGGGAGAAAATCTGGGATTTTTTCCTGGTTGCCTTTTTTGGGGAGGGGTGAACTTTCATTGTGGTTCATCATACCAAAAGAAAAGACACAGAAATACATGCATTAGTTATAGAGGCTCTGAGTGATGCATAAAACCAGGAAACCAAGGAAAAGCCAAAGCAGCTGGTGTGGGGTTACAATGTTGATGGAGGGAACCAAATGTCCACCTGAGCCCAGCTCTGTGAAGTCGAAGTGACCCCTCCTATGAACTCAGTCGGTTTTCGGGCGGACTCTATTAAAGTGAAGATATCGGACCCGTCCAAGGTCTTTTCACTGGTGAACTGTTTAGTCTAAACAAAGAAAGGCAGAGTTACAGGTAGAAGAAAGGCAAGACCCACAACCACAGAGAGGTTAATTGCCAAAAGACGGGGAGGAAAGGGAGAGAGGACGCAGGGCAGGGGGAGTGTGTGGAAAAGAATGGGAAAATGAATCAGCAAATTCGTAATGGCTGTAGTAAGCAAGAGTTACAAAGCACAATTGTTAGCATTGGCGTTTTCAAGCAAACCTTTGGGGTTTGGGGTGTTTTTTCCCCCCCCGCCTTTTATTAACAAGCCACAGCAGCAATACCAGAGTTCGGAAACATGGATCTTTAAATAAATCAGGAGGGTTGAAAGCCTGAGAGAACGTCTGCTTCAGACTGTGGAGTCAACAGATGAGGGGAAAAAAAATAAGCTGGGTTGGCTGCTGTCAACACAAAGCCAGGCAGCAAGAGGACTGAAAGGTAAGGGTGGCGTGAGGGCATGGCCTGGAAAAAGTCATGCTTTAATCTCTAAACCACGGCAGGAGGTCAAAGCCACTTGTTACCACCACTGTTAACGCAGACGACTCAGTAACATAGTGAGCTGTAGCAATGGTAAATGGTCGCTCTCTGGAATATCTCCGCTCAGGCAGGCTCTGGTCTCTCCGAGCAAACACCCCAGCTTGTACAGCTTCACTGCCAGAGGACTTCTCAGCTTTGTCAAGCTGCGTTCTTCCCAGTGCACCACGTAACTGCCAATCCTGGTCCATCTTCAGGGTCTTCTTCAATGTCTCCTCTTTGGGACTTGGCAGCTGAGAGGCTGCTTCCTTTATAGGGGTCAGGGAGTCAGAGAGCTTTCTTTTGGTGCTCTGCACATCAGATTCCCTCCTGGTTTTCTCAGCAGTGATGGGCACCAGGATTTCATACTCAGCTGCTACTGGGATGATTTTCACTGGTTCTTGGTTTTCCCTTCCCATTTTCTGCAACGCTTCTCCTGGTGTCACTTTCTCACCCTCTTTTACTTTACTTGTCATGGTTATGATTCTCCCGGACATGGTATCATAGGACTTTCCTAGGGTGAACATTTTCTGCTTATTCTCCTCTTTGGATTGGATTTCACTTTCCAAGTCCTCAAAGCTCTGTGTTATAACAGCACTGGGCTTTAATATCTTGTCTGGAAAGGCAGTTTTACTGCTCACAGTCACTACTTTGTACGCCAGATTCTGTCTCGCTTCACCATCAACTACCTCTGAAGGTATTTTGTCTATAATAACCCAATCCTCAGTGCCCTATATTTGAGATATAAAAGCTAAATTAGAATGGCTTGAAGGTTTAGCTGTGCTTCAAGAGCACAAAAGTATGAAGACTTTTAGAGAAATCAATGCTGCCTTTTCTGAAAGCATCTCTTAACTACTCTACCTCTTTAACCGCCGTAACGTTTACCCACGATATCTCTTAAGTGCATTTATCAAGCAAATTGAAACACCTTAGGCAAAGTACAACTTCTTTGCATATTCTCTTTAGGATTTACCATTTTCTTTGCATATTCCCTTTAGAATTTACAATTTCTTTGGATATTCCCTTTAGAAGCCCATAAAACGTGGATGCAATAAAATGAACTCTGGCCACACTATTTCTGTATTCATCTGAAGCAGAGCAGCAATTAAATTATTTTTTTTTTCAGTTCATCATTTTAAAGGACTGGAATACATCCTGAGGTTAAGAAGCCATCACATATCACAAAGGTTCATCATGCTACAGTCAAATACAAGTGACAAAAATAGGGCAAATAAGCCCACAGAGCTGTTCCCCAGTTGCCACAAACACGCTGCTGCTGAGGATTTAGAATTATGTGTGTTTGTATGGAGCTGTAGCCTGCACTGAATTCCCTTGTCTTCCTTAGAAACACATCAACCCCCTGCCAGGATTGTTTAAACAGAGCACTAAAACACAGTGAATTCTGTATCTCTAAAGATTCTGAAGGGAATTTCATGCAGCATTTTGATTCTTTCTTGCACAAGTCTAACTCTGCGATTCCCTCTGCAATCAGCATCCAGTTATTTGACCTTTAAGACCGTTAACTTCTCTTACTTTAGCTAAGCAAAGATGGTAGTTTAAAAGGGAATGAATGAAAAACAACCTCTAGGGATGATGGGATACTTTTCTGGATAATGATTTGATGAGAAGCAACCAAAGTGCCAGCAGATTCTCCTTCCTGCAGCTTCTTCTCTATCTCACTTGGCTAATAGAAAGAATACAAAGTTTACCATCACTCAGCAGAAGCTGAATTCATTCGGTACAAAAGGAAATTCACTCCAAATGCCAGCAGTGCCCCATTCACCAAGACATTCCCAGTGCTGGAAACGCATGCGTAAGTGCAAACAAAACCCACAAACGGCACCATGCAAGGACACTTCTGTCTAGCAGGGAAGTCAGCCTCTAGGAGGAAGCATTAAGTTCTGGGAAGAGGACTCTTGCCTCAGAATTTGGCCCCCAGATTCCATCTGAAACTTAAGAAATAATTAAGAAAAAAAAAAAAAGAGTGCTTGGGGAAAAAAATAATAATAAAAAAAAGATCACCCCCAAGCTTATCTGACTGCATGTCAAGAAAGTGGTGCTTGTTTTTTACCTGCAGTTCAACGAGGGTAGTACCTCCCTTCTGCAAAAATATGAGTTTCTCTGACTTTTCTCTTTCTTCTTTGGTCTAATGTCAGGGGAATAAATGGTTTTAGTAAAAGGAGGAGTATCAAGTCCACTAATACCTGACAACAGCTCATTGTACTCTACAAATTTTTAACTGCAGGAGTAAGGAGGGAACAGAATTAAATAGCAGGTGTAGAGCAAAAAGATTTCCAAGAAGTGAAATCAGTTTGGATAGCACAAACCCCACTAAAGTGACCAGCACCCGGGGCTGGATGCACCAAGTTCACTTCATCTTTCATTGTTCACTTCATCTTTCATTGTTCACTGTGCCTGCTGCAAACTTCCAGGCTTCCACCAACAACTTATAGTACATCCCCTTCCACCCTCACCCTGGCCTTTGCTCTTTCCCAAGCCTGCAGCCTTTTCTGCTGAAGATTTCAGCTCTCCATTTCTCCTTACAGGTGTAAGAGGTCTCCAAGTGTTTTTCCTACCATGGAAGCTGCATTGTTGCTCTAGTGTGACACCAAAATCCTGCTCACTTCTATCCGATCAGTGCCTTCCCAGAGCTGTGAGAACAGTAAGACTGTCTCTGCAGCTTGACCGACTGGGAAAGCTTTAACTCTTGGTAAGACTCCATTTGCTGAGCTTTTGGAGCTCATCTAGGCTGGCCACCTTTGGCCAGAGCAGATCAGTTCCTGAAGAACCAAAGTAACTTCTTGCCAAGACTGGAGTGAGACTGGCCCTCTTCCAGTCCTCAGGCATCTCCCCTGTTCTCCGTATCTTTCAAAAATGATGAAGGGTGGCTCAGTAGCAACACCAGTCAGCTTCTTCAGCACTTGTGGATGCACCCCACTGGGGTCCATGGATTTGTGTGGTTTTAGTTCATCCAAGCTATCTGTAACCTATTCCACACTGACCAGTGGAGAGTCTTCCTCCCTCAAGTTTTGCTCCCTTACCTTTAGTGTCTGGGATTCCTGAGGCCTGATCTTAGTGAAGACTAAGGCAAAGACAGCATTCAGTAATTCTGCCATCTCTGCATCCTCTGTCACCATGTCTTCCACCTCATTTAACACTTGTTCCCTATTCTTCCTTTTACTATTGATGTATTTAAAGAAGCCCTTCTTGTTTTCTTTCATCTCCCTAGCCAGATTTAGTTCCAAGAAAGCCTTAGCCTTCCATGTTGCATCTTGAGATGCTCTCACAATATTTCTGTAGTCCTCCCAACTGAAAGTGTGTTTTATGGCAACATGAACATTATGTATCACCTCTACACCTCAATATCTACCCACAAATTAAAGGCAGCTCTTTAACTGGTCAGTTTCTTGCTAAGACTTCAAGGGTGCACAGTTAGCAAGATGCTTTCAAGTATGCACACTGCATGAAAATGCACACACTCAGCAATCTGTGTTGGGCTGCTCGAGGAAACAGGACCCAGCAGACTGCAGCAACTATCAGTTCCCTTATGGAACTGGCCAAAAAGGTCTAATGAGCAACATTATTACTTCCCTGTTGTCAAAGACTGAGAGAGTTCTGCTCATTGCTGTTTTCTTGTCAAGCTAGGTACTGTACACCCACCTAGCCTGCTACATCACTGCTCCCGACCAGTCACCACTATTTAAATTTTCTCTCCATCATCTTCATGGTTTCTTTCATGCATGGCTGAATTTCAAGCTCACTGAACATGTAACAAAGCCTGTGCTTTGCACCCTAAGGAGACCCAATTCTGCCATGCAGCTTACAGGAAATTTCATACTCTGAATAGGTATCACAAAATCACACCGTGGTGGGGGTTGGAAGGGACCTCTGGAGAGCATCCAGCCCAGCTCCCCTGCTAAAGCAGGGTCACCCACAGCAGGTTACCCAGGATCATAATGTCCAGGCAGATTTGGAATTTCTCCAGAGGAGACTCCACAACCTCTCTATTCCACAGCTCCATCATCCTGAAATGAAAGAATTTTCTCCTCATGTTCAGATGGAACCCCTGGCTTCCAGTTTGTGCCTGTTGCCCCCTTGTCCTGTCACTGAGCACCACTCAAAAGGGTGTAACCCCATCCTCTTGACCCCTGCCCTTTAGCTATTGATCAGCACCGAGAAGATCCTTTGACAGTCTGCTCTTCTCCGGGTTTCTCAGCCTTTCCTCCTCACAGATGCTCCATTCCCCTTCAGCCTCTGTAGCTCCCTGTCTCTCTTGAACTGAAGAGCCCAGAATTGGACACAACACTCCAAATGTGGACTCAGCAGGGCAGAGCAGAGGAGGAGAACCTCCCTCAGCCTGCTGGTCACATTCTTCTTAATGTGTCCCAGGAGACCATTTGCCTTCTTGACCATGGGGACACATTGCTGGCTCACAATGAACTTGTCATCCACCAGCACTGCAGGGTACTTCTCTTTGGAGCTCCTTTTGGGCAGGTCAACCCCTCACCTGTACTGATGCAGGGATCCTTCCTCCCCAGGGGCAGGACCCTACACTTGCTCTTGTTGAACTTCATGAGGTTCCCTTCTGCCCAACTCTCCAGCCTGTCCAGGTCTCACCGAATGGCAGCACAGCCTGACAGGGTGCCCTGCACTCCTCCCAGTTTGGTATCATAAAATGTTTGCATCAATATATGTTTAAAACAAAAAAAGGATCTGCTCTTCCTTCCATCTTTGATCCCAGAGCCTGAGTCCTGAGATGAGGAAGCCCCCGCAAATGGGAAACAGCCTCTCCTTATGGCCTCTAATCTGCTGAGGGCTGTGGTGGGCACAAAGCAATAGACACATAGAAAAGGAAGCCTTTCAGCTCACGCTGACCTCTTCAGGCACTAGTGGTTCAATCATAGGAGCTTCCTCCTGCCTCGCTGCGAGCCGAACGGGAGATGTGGAAAGCCTCTTCTCCCACTCGTTAGACACAGTTGTTTCTGTGGAGGTTTCCAAGAAGGTGCGTTTCAGCTCGCTTATATTGGTCTGATGTTTCATCAGATCTTCCTGGGTTTTGTCTAGGTCCTGGACAGTTTCAAAAGAACAGAGCAGTTTGTAACACATCCTAAACCAAGCGCATTTGAGAGCCAAAAGACACATAGCTGGGTTAGTAAAAGAGGGAAGTGACATCTGAAGGAGCCGAGGGAGCACAGCACTGACACAACACTCTGTGAAAATGTGGCATTTTGAGAGGTAAACAGCAGATCAAAGTCTAAAAATTAAAACAATTTTTAAAAAGGCTCTTAAAGAGCTTATCTGTAACACCAGAATTGACCCTGATATCAAGAGGGCTTCCAAACAAACACAGATAATGCGTGTGGATGCACACACACGTACGCACACGCAAGGGGCTAGAGAGAGGAGAAGTCATCCATTAGCTGAGATTAAAAGAACAAAACCAAACAAATTTCCAATCTGTTGTTTTTTTTTGACTGATTGATTAGCAGGTGGGAGGAATACACAGGTCATGCATCAGAAGGTGCAGGTTCACAGTTTATCACTAGAACTAACACACAGGTACGGACATGCACTGGTATATACCAATACCAACCTCTAACATAAGATTACTATGTTTGACATACACATTTTCACCCTCTATGCGCTTAATCAGACTATTCTGAAAGAAGTGGGAAAAAAAAAAAAAAAAAAGAAAGGGAAAAGGTAAGGGACACAGCATTGGAAGGATACAAAATGCTCTTTCTACACATTTCTTCACAGAGAATCAACATGCTTGAGAGAGGTCAACCCCTCCAACATTTTGAGCCTGAACCTTGCGTTCCTGTACCTGTGCCTTCAGGTCCCCGTCTTCCTCTTGATCCGACTGCCAGCATGGGAGAGATGGGAAAACAACACCTTACCCACTCATACCACTTCACAGACACTGGGGAGAGGACGAGCACGCGGGGTAAGAATCACATTTTCTCTACGTTAAAGGCTCGAGGAGCAGGAGTGGCTGTGCTGGTTGGCTTTGCAGGCTAATCCTAACTCGGGGCTAGCCTATTCCATTCTAATGTGTGGTTTGTGAGCCAAGGACTCAGAGCAAGCCTCTTCCATTCAAGTATGTGATTTGAGAGCCAAGGACTCAGAGCAAGCCTCTTCTGCTCAAATTCATTATTTCTGAATGAAGGAATTGTAAACATTTTCCTTTTACAACTGCCAGTGCACTCCACCTTCCTATGTCTCCATTTATTGATTTAGTTGGACTTTCTCACCAAGATCATGTTTGGTTTAGAACCAAATGGCAACAGCAAAGTCCATCATCTCAAAGTTAGGAAATCTCTTGGGCCACCACAAAGCTTGGCATAAACCTACCATGGGTGAACAACCTGCAATGCCTTTGACAGAACCAAGCCCATTTTCTTTGCTTGAATAAATAATAATTTATTTCCTTAAATGTGGTTTATTTCAAGCCCATTTTTTTGGCTTAAAATGTCATTTCCCTTACCTTTCAGTCCCTGCTTATTTACTTTTATCTCCTATTTAGCCTGAAGATGCTCTTTCAAGATCTATCTGCAATGAAAGGAGTCTCCTGGAATGCCACACATTGGAATTTTCTGATGGCTATTATCTGTGATATCAGATGGCCACAATTTTCAGACTGGCTTTTCTGGTAGCCACAGTTGTGAAAATCCACATGTGCAGGAGCAAAACTGAGGCTCACAAAAATCTCCTCTCAAATAAAGATGAGAGTTACTGAGGTGATCCTGTATTTTTGAGCAATAAACTGAACAGTTTAGATGTTTTAGGGTTATGTTTTACTTTCTGTAGGGATCAAGGCTTGAAGCTATAGAGGGCAAGAGGCACCACAAAGCACATTTTGCTCCTGACTTTGTCTCAAGAGACTTTATGTCCTTGCTTTGGATCCTTTTAGTGCTTTTACCACGATTTTGTTGTCAATTTTTCACGTAGTCCTAATTAGTCAAATGACCCTTGGGAGAAATCTGTTGGTTACTTCATCACTCAGTTCAAATCTATTCTACTTACAGCCAAGGCTGAATTGCCCTGACGTGTCACATGGAGAGTTTTTTCCTTGATGATAGAAAATTCTTCCTTGATGATGGAGAAACTTTTCCCTGATGATAATTTTAATCAGTCTGAAATATTAATGAGATCTTCCTGCAAACCTACAGTTGTGGCTGTGCTAAGACTGTCTTCTACCAGATGTCAGACCAAATTCAGCTCATGTTTGCAGCTGCAGCCATATTAATTACGAAGGCATTAGGTGCACATCACTGGAGGCACATAGGGTTGGGTTGGCCTGCATAGTCAGCGTATCATGTTGTGGATATGAGGCTCCTCAGAACAAGAGGAAACAAGAAAGATTCTTTACACAAAGAAAATACAAATTATTTGGCATTCCTCCTCTGAAGACAATACCTGGACTACTGGTGTCAATAAGTGAAGAGGACACATAAAACTACATTCAAGGAAGAGCTTAGATGTTGATAATGTGGAAATACCTTTATCCAGAACATAGGAAAATGCTTTTTATACTCATTCCCCCCCCCCCCCGCTCTATCACACAGGCTGTAGATTATAAGCAAACAAGCAAACAGAAAAACCCAGGGCATGATCTGGCTACCACAATGAAAGCAGTGAAATACTGGAACAGGTTGCCCAGAGATGGAGGCCCCATCCCTGGAGACATTCCAGGTCAAACTTGATGGGGCCCAGAGCAATCTGATCTAGTTGGAGATGCCTCTGCTTACTGCAGGGGGTTTGGACAAGATGACCTTCAAGGGTCCCTTCCAACCTGATGCATTCTATGACCACGACCACTGGAGTGGGTGATGATGGGGTCGGTGACACTTCGACCACGCCAATATCTGCACTGCCTTTCACAGAATAGTAGCATTGTTTTGGTTGGAAGAGACCTCTCAAGATCATCGAGTCCAACCATCAACCTAAGACCACCATGGCGACACCAGACCACCGCTCCCACACCAAACGCAGAGAAGTGCTGAGAACTCAAATAAATCCCCCAGGAAAACTCTCCCACTTGCACATGCAGATGCAACGTGGCGCTGCCGGAGACATGCGGTCCAGGGTGCCCAAGGTGGGGAGGAGATGAGGCCACCAAACGCTCTGCCCTGCCCTGAGTGGGTGCTGGCAGCTGTACAAACCTCGGTGGCAGTGGTCTCACCATCGGCCGCGGTATCCGTCTGCTCACTGTCAGTCTATGAGGGTTAGAGAAGGAACCGGGTCCCGAGAGGAAGGCAAGAATAAAGAATAAACCCAAGCTGGTCAGTACAGGAGGAGCTCGCTCAGCTGGCCAGCCCTGTGAACTGCATTAAGCATTTTGCTTTTCCAAACCACGCACATGTCAAGGAAGCAAAACAAAAAGGCTAAATTAGTAAACAGAACAGACTCAGAGGAAGACTTGAGGCGTACTGTACACTGCTAGATGGTTTTACTGGAATAAATTGAGAAGCCAAACGAAATATTACTGGGGAAAAAGTGTGATTCAAATGGTAGATTTGAAAATTATCATTAATTTAATTTTTTTTTTAAAAAAAGAAAGCCAGGTGGCTTTAAAAAAAAAAAAAACCAAACAAAACAACAAAGGGGGGGACCAAAAGGCAAAAAAAAAAAAAAAAAAAGTATTTTCTAAACCAACTTTTCCACCCAGAACGTTACGTTACAAGGAAATTTGTCAGCAACACTTTTCTTGTGGCCAGATTTTTGTCGCGGTTGAATTTTGCACCCGGAGGGGGAAAAGAGAATTTAAGAAACCAAACCAAACCAATAAAATAAAATGTTAAGGCTACTTCAACAGTCACCTGACTTTCAGCCCCTCATTTGTACAGAAGTTGTTCTTGTCTCCACATTGATATACCGTGAGGCTGTCTGCATTACCAAGGACTTAAAAGAACCAGATTTCCACCCCCCCAACCATTCCAGCCCATCTACTGCCTATCTGTGGAGCACCGGTAAGGCTCACATCCCACTCGGTCCCAATAAAGAGCAGTTGATGGTGTTAATGGTAAGAAGAAAAAGAAAACAAGAACAGAAAGAAAACAGCCATTAAAGCAATCAAAAGGACTTCTCATTCCATTAAAGAATGTGGATGGAAGCAAGACAAAAAGAAAATTAACACACACCCCCCCCCCCCCAAAACCAGGCACTAGGTAAGATAAAAATGGACCGGGTATGACAAAAACGAAACAAAGCACAGCACTGCACAGCCTGATCTAGCCCTGCTTCGCTGCACACCGTGAGGAACAGTTCAGTGGAGAACATCAACTCTTAAGATTCAATAAACAGAGAGTTGAGTGTAGGGTCCTACAGGCTGAGCAGAGTTCTGGTGACTCTTTTTGATATGATGGAGAAGCAGGAAGTCAAGAACGTGCTCCCACTGCCCCAGATATTGGCTATTGGCACATCCAACTCATTTTCACATCATTGAAAGCTTTGGATTTGATTAGTGATTTTCTGTGGTTCTTAGGTGATCTCAAGTGAGGGTGGTAAAAAATGAGGGTGGTAAGACACTGGCCCAGGTTTCCCAGAGAGGTGGCAGAAGTCCCACCCCTGGAACCATTCCAGGTCAGGTTGGATGGGATTTTGAGCAACGTGCTCTAGTTGCAGATGTCCCTGCTGACTACAGCAGGCTAGAGCTAGCTGCCCTTTAAGGGTCCTTTCCAACTCCAAACCACACCATGATTCCACGAAAGTAGCTGAGGGAGGTAATTTAAGGCTAGGACAAGACATCTCATTCTCACCCCAGTATGAAACAAGAGCAAAAAGACTGGTGGATGGAATATCTGTCTTAGTTTTGAATTTCTTCTGTCACTTTCTGACAACTCTAATATTTCAGAAAACTGCTTTTTGGGTATTTTTCATGGCTTTGTTTTCTCTCATTCCTAACTTGGCATAATTTGTGTTGCTTGCATGACAGGCAGAAGAATAAGCAGGGACTTTGACCTGTTTGGTGAGTGCAGGAAAGCAAGTCAGATGTGGTTTTTCAAGCTTTTGTTTCTTTATCAGTGAAACATCTCACAGCTTTATAGCCTTATCAGCAATTCTAAAGGTCTGGTGACATAAAAAATCTGAGGAAACTGTGGTTCTTTACCCTGAGGAAAAGGAGGCTCAAGGGAGACTTTCTGTCTCTCTATAACTCCCTGAAAGGAGGTTGGAGCCAGGTGGGGATTGGTCTCTTCTCCCAAGGAACAAGCAACAGGACAAGAGGACACAGCCTCAAGTTGTGCCAGAGGAGGTTTAGGTTGGACACAAGGAACAATTTCTTCCCCACATGAGTTTTCAAGGCCTGGAACAGGCTGCCCAGGGCAGTGGTGGAGTCCCCATCCCTGGAGGAGTTTCAAAGCTGTGTGGATGCGGTGCTGAGGGACATGGTTTAATGGTGACCTGGTGGTACTGGGTTAATGGTTGACCTCTATGATCTTGAAGGTCTCTTCCAACCAAAATGATTCTGCGATTGTCATTCCCATTTAAAAACAAACCAAAACATTCCAAAACCAAAGGAATTACTGAACATAGGCATTTAAAAGGGATTAGAATATTTGTATCAAGGCACAGACTTGTGGAGAAGATTCAGTTAAGAATGTGCAAGTGGAAATGTAAGAGCAAAGCCAATGGAAATATTAGCTGCCAAGGCACCAGCACAGAAGGTAATGAGCTGTAAGGGGTGACATTGTATCTCTGGCTGCAGGGCCTGCCTCCAGATGCACTGCTCCTGGAAGAACAGAGCTCAAGGAGGTGTGAGAGTGGGTCAGGATGCTGGGAAGAAGCTCTTGCATCACTCTGTGCCCTGGGGTGGGGAAAAGGGTTCTATTTCTTTTGCCATAACAGCAATGAAATCCTAAGTAAGGCAAAAAATTCCCTTCATCATCATACACATCTGGTAATGAGTCAATTGACAGTCATGGGGTTGGAGTCAAGAGTAAAGACACTTGCAATAAAGACCTGGGGTTATGGCAGGGAATGGTGAATTAAGGTTGAACACCAGGTCTTCACCAGAGTGAGGGCTAAGACATGGTCTGGGGCTGTTGGTGGGCTTGTGGTGGGCAAGGAATAGAGCCGGAAGGGAAAGGCAGCTCATCTCCTGAGCTGCTGTGGTTGCACCTCCGCTAACGTGCGAGCAGAACTGCTGTGATTTGTTTTGGCAATGTAATGCAGACATGCCCAAGTTTAAAACAGAGTCATCACTGGCATGCAATGTTCTGAACAAGAAATACCCTCTGGATTAGGCACAAGTCTGTGTTGTCTGCCAAGAAGCACTGCTGGAGTGACCACACTCATTAAAGAGTGATGTGAAAAACCCATTTTAGATTTGTTTTCCTGCTTCCTAACTTCACTGAGGGCAAGAGAAGCTCATTTCTGTGTTACATAAACACAGCGCCATCATTGCCTGTGGAGTGTTCACGCTCTTATTGCTATTACATTAAATCCCATGCAGAGCTAATGCAAATGGAGACCTCAGTGTGACCTCAAAACGAGGACATGAAATGAGGCAGCAAGGTTCTGGATGCCTATAATCAGAAATTACACGTCCTTGTTTACTTGTGAGGCATCACGTGAGCCAAAAAGCATCCAGAGGCAGTGTTTTTACAAGACAAAATGATTGGCTTACCATAAAAGAGGGAATGGAATCCTGCACCGTGTCTTGCAAAGCCCCCATGGTGGATGATACTCATGTTTAGATGCACAAGCTGGTTTATTCAAGACAGCCACTGTGATGGCAGTGACCAGTGACCAAGGTTGCTTTTTACACATGGCCAACTGGTCTGTGATTATCTGGCCTGGGGAGGTTCTTTACACACAAAGCAAATCCATACATTTGCATTTATGTCCAGCTCTGGAGTCCTCAGCAGAGGAGAGATATGGACCTGAGAGATATGGGCCAGAGAACACCACAACAATGACCTGAAGACTGGAACCCTTCTGCTGTGAGGATAGGCTGGGGGGTTTTCAGCCTAGAGAAAAGAAGATGCCAGGGAGACCTTCTTGTGGCATTTCAGTACTTGAAGGGGCCGAGACAAAAAGCTGGGGACAGACTTTTGAGCAGGGTCTGTTGTGACAGCACAAGGGGTTGATAGGTTTAAAGTAGAAGAGGGAGATTCAGACTGGACAGAAGGAAGAAACAGTTTAAACTGAGGGTGGAGAGACCCTGTTGCAGGTTGCCCAGAACCTGAAACCATTCCAGGTCAGGCTGGATGGGCCTCTGACCAACTTGCTCTAGATGCAGATGTCCCTGCTGACTGCAGGGGGCTTGGACTAGATGACCTTTAAAGGTCCCTTCCAACCCAAACCACTCTGTGATTCTAAGATTCTATGACTCCAAGACAAAGGGGAGTAAGGAAAAATGAAGGGAAAACAAATTTGTTATTTTATTGTGCCAAGAAAGATTAAGTGGGGCACTAGCAAAACCTGTGATGCCAGTTACCCAGTTATTTAAGCAAACAGATACCTTTTCTTCTCCTGGAGCTATCATCACATCCATAGTTCCCAGGACTCTGCTGTGGACTCTTCTTCAACCATAGTTGGTCTATCTGCTTGTGATAACTCCAGTGGCTTGAGGCATAGAGTTTTTGGCAGTGCTAACTCAACCCTGCAAATGTCATGATAGCCCAAGTAGTACGCTCCCAACCGTTGTCCCAGTCTGACCTCTCACTAGATTTCAAAACAAGACAACAATTTAATCTGCAGCTGTGATGTGACTGGGACTAAAAATCCAGATCCAGGCTTTGGTGGAGCAGAAAGTTTTTGCTGAGCTATAGCTGACAGTCTCTTGCAAAAAGCTGAGTCCATCTAGATTTGGAATGTGCTGAAGTTGATGAGGGTGCCCATTATTATGGATGAGAGAAAATGGCCTCAAGTCATGCCAGGGGAGAGTTAGGTTGGATATTATAAGAAACTTCTTCCCTGAAAGGGTTCTCAAACACTGGAACAGGCTGCTCAAGGAGGTGATGGAGTCACCATCCCTGAAGGTGTTGAAAAGCTGAGGGACATGGATTAGTGGTGATCTGGCAGTGCTGGGTTAATGGTTGGACTCGGTGATCTGGAAGTCTCTTCCAACCAAAATGAATCTGTGATTCTGTGGTTCAGTGGTGACATGGCAGTGTTGGGCTAATGGTTGGACTTGATGATCTTAAGAGTCTCTTTCAACCAAAATGATTATATGATTCTGTGGTTTAGGAGTTACCTGGCAGTGTTTGGTTAATAGTTGGACTTGATGATCTTAAAAGTCTTTTCAAACTAAAAAGATTCTGTGATTCTCTATGATCTTGGTGGGTTCACACACAATACTTCAGAGCTGATCAGTTGCAATTTGTTTAGTGCCTCAGCTGACACAGCTCAAACCAAGCCACTTCCACAGTGTTGTGCCTAACCCTGGGCCCCAGGCTTCACTCCCAACATGTGGAAAAAAAAAAAAAAAAGAAGGAAAAAGAAAACCAAAAGAAAGCAAAACAACCCCAAAACCCCAAACCACCCCTTCTAACATATCAGCACAGACAGAAATGAGGCTCTGAAAGTAGGACCACTATCGCAGCAATCTAAGACTGGTCAGGACCGAAGCACTGAACACGGCAAAGAGTGTGTTCGATGCCGAGGTACACACCTCTTCCTCTGAACTGTCACTCAGGTCATTGGCAAGTGAGGCACTCAAGGAGGCCGCCTTGGGCTCCAGGTAGCAGAGGCACATAGCCAGAGGGAAGGAGAGAGTGAGGGCGTATGGCACTGAGAAAGAGGCAGAGAGCAGGAAGAAAAAAATGAAGAGGAAGCAAGGCACCAGGGATGGGGAGCGGATGGGGAGGTAGTGCTGCACGCTGGCGGGCAGGAGGTTGGTTTCGGAGAGGTTGGGGAGAGACAGGTAGCCATCATCATCCAAGAGGGAAGGAAAGGACTCGGGGAGTTGCAAGGAGAAGGAAAAGAGCGTTCCGCCTCCACCGGGTTTTTGCTTGTAGGCGAAAGGCACGTCAGGCTCGGCGGAGCAAACTCGCCCCTTCCGGTCAGGCTCCGGCTCTGCCTCGCCGGCTTTCGGAGGGCTCTGGTTGGGCACCTCGGAACCCACAGCCTTGGTCCGAGCGCTCTCCTTGCATCTCCTGCGGAGCTTTGCTGGAGAAGATATTGGGGGCCAGGCTGCGAGGATGGTGAGGGGCTGGGGGTCAGTGCCAAGCAAAGATGGCTGGTGACAGAGGAAGAGCAGCAAACAAGGCGCGAAAGCAAAAGGACAAAAAGAAAACTGTCATTAGTTAATTTTCTTCTGCGGTGATACAGAATATATTTATTTATATTTATATACGATCAGAAACAGTCTGAACACCACAGCTTTCCACTGAGTTAAATGGTGCATGTTCCCACCACAGCCAGCAGTGGACCAGGGTCGCAGCTCACAAAAGACACCTCCTTTGGCTATAAGACGTTTGGACTAGATGACCTTTAAAGGTCCCTTCCACCCAATGTATACTATGACTGATTCTATGATTCTTCATCCAGCACTTATCTAAGCCTGACACTAAAGCCTTCAGAGGTGGAGTTTCAGGTGCTGCCACCTTCCCCTTATGGTAAGACTGGCTTCAGGTCACAAGGAGCTTTCAAACATGAAGTACATGGAGAGCAACAAAGAAACAAGGGAATGTGCTTCTCATACCAACACTGCTTGTGACACCCCTCCTGCACTCAGGAGGAGACCCAAGGCAGGGGGTGCAGATGCTTCTCATCTACGCTTTGGACAAGCTCAGTAGAACCTATGGATTTTGAAACTCTGTGTGCCCCAGTTCCTGCATTACAGTATTAGAATAGTCTTATATTTAGTTCTTAAGCCCAAATTAAACACCTTGTGGTTTGGGGAGGCATAAATCCATACATTACCGACAGAAAAAAATAAATCTGTCCCAGCTCAATACCTACCCTGCCAGCCAGCTCCTCAGCACGGTGCTCATTGCCACCCAGGCTGCGTGTCTCAACCATTCTGTCCTCACCTCTGTGTCCTCTTCACCCCGCCTTCACCCCTGCGTCACTCACCAGCCTGCCCTCACCAACACAGCCACCTCTCCTCACAGTCAGAAAGTGACTCTCTAATAGCAATGATGGAAAAAACTACACCAAATGCTTTTCTTGCAAGTTCTACCAAAGAATATTTGTTACTGAAAAGGAGACTTTGCTTTGCCATGATGCTTGTAGGGAATTCAACAGGTCTTTAAAGTCACTCAAGGACAAAAAGTGGGGAGGAGGGAGATGATGAATTCATCAAGAAAGGGTGAACATCGCCTCACATACTCCCTTCCACAACTGCTCTTGAGCAGGACAACACCCACTATCACCACCAAAATGTCCCAGAACAACAGACCTGCCACAATGCTGATGAATCAGAGGCATTTTGGCCAAAGGCAACTAGGTACACTTAGCTCCATGACCAAATCCAAAGAGCTTGCCCTGCTCCATCTGCCATGCATCAACCTGAGGAGCTACAATGGGCCATTTAAACTCCACTCCCAGCTCCCATAAGCAAAACAACTTCAAAGCCAAACCAGCATTTGCCTGTAAAAGCTGGTGCCAAATGTGAGCCAACAAGCAGGATCCAGATTTTAGACACAGGGTGCATCAACACCAGCTACTAAATCTAATCTTTACCAAGTGTATTAATGGTAGGAATGAGATTAAGGCCCAATATTTTCATGGAAGAGCTCCTTTCTCTCCTGTTATTTTTCTGCTCTCTCTTCTCTGACCAGAACAGTTAAAAAAAACCCAACAATCCATGAGTTCAGGTAATCTATTCCCAGGTGAAGCCATCAAACCCAGCCTAACCTCAAACTGGCCTGCAAATGTCTTCTTTATGGGCTTAATGTGGTAAGATCAAGGCAAAATTTAATGCTGGTGGACTCACAGGACTCCATGTGAGTCAAATACACAGAACTTCTCTTTATTTATATTGTAAAGGCAAAGAAGCCAAAGTAAATTTATTCTTTGCTAACACAGACTCTTCACGTACTGAACATCTTTGCAGTGTTAATATTGAGAGTAATTTCTGGTGCTTGAGTACATATGGACAAAGCAAAGGAAAAACATCTCAGTGGAGAAGCTGAAAACCTCCCTGTAAAATTTATATATATACATATATATATATCTCCTTAAAAAGAAATTTGAACTAAAATTTGTCCTGTGCCTCTTTATTCTCTTTGTAGGTCCAGGCAAAACAGGACTGAGATCTCTATAGGCTTCACTTCTCCATCCATCAGATGGTTTGAACGGAATCCATCTCTTGAGTGGAGGGTAAAACCCACTCATTTATGCATGTTTAAGCCCCATCAAAACATTCTCCTAAATATATCTTTGACTGTTTCTAGCCAGATCTAAGGAACAGATGATTTTGGAAATACAGCTGATCTCCCCATTGACTTAAATTAACAAATACTTGGAAGAGAATTAATTTCTATTGGATATTTTCTGCATATTTGGTTTTCATCCATGTTTCTCCATGCAGAACCTGATGCAGTTTCAGGTCCCCAGTTAAATTTGACAGAGGTTGTTGGTTGTTTTTTTCAAGCTACAATTACAGAGCATGCTTTCAAAGGGAAATCTTTTCTCATTTGCAGTTGTCAGGAATGCAATTTGTTCCTGATATTTGGAACCTTAATGACAACTCTTTGGGAGGGCTTGATGCTTTATGTAGCTCTCATTGTAGCTCTTATATGACAAGGCTGGAAGTTCAGGTGCTAACACTGGCAGTTTTATGGATGTAAAGAACAAGTTTTTTCCCCATAAATAAGGAGAGTAAATCTTAGATCAAGGTTTTCCCTCATAAATGAAGAAGGTAAATATCAGATCAAAGTTTTTCCTCATAAATAAGAAGGGTAAACCTTAGATCAAGGGTTTTTTTCCTTATAAATTAAGAAGATAAATATCAGAGCAAAGCTTTTACCCCACAAATGAGGAGGGTAAATCTCAGATCAAGGTTTATTTGTCCATAAAGGAGAAGGGTAAATCCTACTTATTTAGCAAAGGAATTCCACAGTAGACTTTTGGAATGACATTCAAGATTCTCTATTTCATATTCTGTTCTCTTCTCAATGCAAAAGAAACAGAGAGCATGTTACACTCAATCTTTTGTGATTCTACCTTATTTCTCTTCACTGCCAACCTCTATTATTCAGCATCTTCTCTGCCCCCCTGTTGGATTTACCTTGTCTTGATACCTCAGTAGATACAAAGCAGTCATATATGTGGTGATGTTGGAATGGGACATGGGGAGGGATAAACCAAACTGAACAGCTGAGCAGAGAATCACCAACAAAACCAAGCATTTCTTCCAATGCAGAACTTCAAACAAGGAACAGAAATGATTTTGCAAACCAGAAAAAAAACAAACCAAACCAACAAAAAATATTAATAACCAAAAGTTAAGAGAGGAAAAAGCTCATTGAAATACAAGGAAACAGTGTCATGAGATGTGGATGAGACAACGACAACAGCACAGAGCTACACACAAGAACACAGAATTATTTTGATGCCTTATCGAAAAATAAAAGCCATGATAACTATAACTGATGACCAAAGGAGCCAGGCTGTTTTGGGGGTTTCCTACAGAGCTCTTGAATTCCCTGTAAAAACCACTGTGTTGTTAAATGGATTTCAAACGACAGTCCAAGGCAGAAACCAGCTTTTAAAACATCAGTACAAAGGGACTATACAAATAATGATTCAAGACGTGTATGTATGTGGACATACAACTGTGTATATTCTAGTTTCCTTTCATGGAACTAGTTATGTCCTACTTCCTCATCAATTCTGCCCTTCCCCCAGTGCTCTCAGGCAGGTCTGTTTAGCCCAACCCTCCCTCAAACCCACTGTCAGGCAGGTCAGTTTAGCACAAAATTCCCTAAACCCACTCTCAGGAAGGTCAATTTAACATGAAGCCCACCAAACTCACTGTCAGGCAGGTCAGTTTAGCACAAGCCCCCAAAAACCCACTCTCAGGCAGGTCAGCTGAACACCAAATCCCCCCAAACTCTACCTTGGTGTCGTGGCGTATAGCTGAAATCGGGGTGACTTCCTCTGCTCTTTTCTTTTTGCCTTCTTCATCATCTTTCTCTTCTTCTGCCTTTTTCTCTGGGGTCACAGTGGTTATCAAGTTGGTCTGAGAGATGCCCTTTGTTGTGGCGTACTGGCCAGTACCAACCTCTGCAGCAGACACAGAATCCTTCATGTACATTTCATGGTTTTCATTCACTGATGCTAAAAGCAAATATTTGAAGAGGGAAAAAGTCTGAAAGAGCTTTTTGCTGAGAAGCTGCACAAAAATGGGTTAGTAAAGCATTCAAGGCATTGCTGAAAACACAACTCTTGTGCTGTTTCAGGAAACCATGAGGGTGTGCATACACTTAAATAAAGGTTTAAGTAAAATGTTTACTGGAAATGAAGCTTTTCTAAGCAAGAACACAGATTATGACTGTGCACACACACATTAGTGTAGCTAACGTGCACATTACACAGCTGTTAAATGTCATCAAGCCATTCAAACTGTAGTAAACACCACAAAATAATAGTAATAAAAAAAAGAGTTGTCACAATTATCAGGCAGGAAACATAAGGAGAACCAGCTAAGACATCAGCCATGGGGGTGGAAGAGGTTTTCCTGGAGATGCGGCGGAATAGATCTCTAAGGAACGTGCTGCTCTACAGAGAATGGCACTATTGATGTACCACAGGCATAACATCTGAGAGCGAGGAAATGGGATCTTTGTGCTAGTGAGCAGCAGTGTCTGACACAGTCAAGTGAGCTCATCATCCCAAAACACTCTGGGAAGTGATGGTGTTCAATGCAGTGGATCCAATAGGGATCTTTTAAGGTTACAGAATGGTTTGGGTGGGAACAGGTTGCCCAGAGAGGTTACCACAGAACTGTTCAGGTTGGAAGAGATCTTTCAGATCAAGTCCAACCAAAAGGAGCTGTGGAATCTCCTTCTCTGGAGCCATATGAATACCCATCTGAATACTGTGATTGTGGGCAGCCTGCTGTGGGTGCCCCTGCTTTAGCTGAGGGGTTGGACTAGATGATCTCCAGTGGTCCTTTCCAACCCCTACCACGCTGGGATTCTGTGGCCTTTAAAGGTCATCTAGTCTAATCCCCCTGCCATCAGCAGAGACATCTGCAACTAAAGCCCCAAACAATCTGACCTGGTATGTTTCCAGGCATGAGGCACCTCCATCGCTGTGGGCAATGTGTGCCAGTGTTTCACCACTCCTGGCATTAAAAAAATCTTTAATTAAGTTAATTAATCTTAGTTTCTAAGTCAATAAGACTGCTCAAATGTATGAATTTAGTTGCATCTGTTACCAATGATAGGACTAGGATCACATTGGGATTGTGATGAAGGACGTTACAGCCACGTTCACCTTATAGCAACCACATCAGTGAAGAAATCATAAGCACTGATTAAAAATAAGCCTCTTTCCCCCATGTGCACTTCAGCAAATTAACAACATAAAACCCACAAAGTGGTTTGGATCTCTTGGGAATGAGCTTAGGAGGCAGGAGAAAGCAAAGGGAAAAGGAGACATCTTGTTTGGATATCACAAACAAAATAACGCAGCAGGATCGTTTCTGCTCTGAGCCACATGCACAGCAAGCAGGTCACCAGTTGCTTGGTAACGAGCAAGAAGCATTATCAGAATTAGAAGATTCCAAAATAATTAACGACAAGCAGCATCTTAAGGGTGGAGAGAAGAAGCCTTGTCATCATTACTTCCATATTACAGTTTCTTCCCCTTCCCATCATCAGCTGTGGTTCATTCGTGATGTTCTGCAGGAGAATTCACCTTTCCTTGTAAAATTGCAGCAGATCTGAGTTTAGTCTCAGCCTTTTTTTTTTTTATACAGAGAAACTACAACCTCTTTACTCAACATCTGACAAAAGCAACAGCTGATATAGCTGAGATTCTGAATCACACCCTGGTTTAAACTGAGGGAGCAGCAGAACCATTATTCTGTGAATCATGGAGAAGAACCCATACACATTAGTCCATCTCACACCTTCAAAAGTAGCATCTGGAAAAAGTCTGGTAGTGCTCATCTGACTAGAATCAGGAATCATGGAATGTTTTGGGTTGGAAGGGACCTTTAAAGGTCATCTAGTCCAACCCCCCTGCAGTCAGCAGGGACATCTTCAACCAGAGCAAGTTGCTCAGAGACCCAAACAACCTGATCTGGAATGTCTACAGGGATGGGGCATCTCTGGGCAACCTAGGCCAGGGTCTCACCATCCTCAGTGTAACAAATTTCTGCTTTGTATCTAGTCTGAATGTAAGATGTGAGGTTATTGGAAGCAAGGGAATAGAATCATCAAATCACTTTGGTTTGAAGAGACCTTTAAGCTTATTATGTCCAATCATTAATCCAGCACTGCAGATGCCTGCTAAACGGTGTCCCTCAGCACCACATCTCCATGGCTTTGAAACCCCTCCAGGGATGGGGACTCCACTACTGCCCTGGGCAGCCTGTTCCAGGCCTTGACAACTCTTTTGGGGAAGAAATAATTAATTTATGAATTGCAACCTAGAAAGTCCTACAAAAGAAAAGAGGCCAAATTAAACCAAACTCCAAACAGTTACTCATGGAAGCCCAGAAAAAATGCTGATCCCTGACTTGGTTCTTGCCCAAAGCAGGGAGTTGCTTTGAAGTTGCGATGGCAAGAAAAAGGGCTCCATGAAGACTGGGCTCTCAAGAACCTCATCCAGGCACACCCTTCGTAAGGACCACAGCAGTAACATTTAGCACAATACTCCTCTGCATCCTCGCAAAACGTGCAGGTACTCACAGCCTCCACTCAGCCGAAGCTCAAAGAGATGAGATGACAAGAACTTTATACCCAGTCTAAAGCAGTGACCACCACCATCATAAGAACTTTTGACAAAGCCAGCTGAGAGGACCTTACCCCCATCTAAGCTGCGAGACATAGTGTAACGTTTACTGGAAGACCGCTCGAAGTAGGGTGCGGGACGGTCTATGAGGGCGCTGGCTCTCCTCGTCTGCGCTTGCGTCCGGCCACTGTAGCGGAACTTGGAGCCCAGCGTCAGGAACTTCTTTGGAGGTGCTTCTGGCAGCAAGAGTCTAAAACACATCAAGTAGTGCAGCAGTTACTCACCCTCCTCCAAAAACCATTCACCCTTTCTGAAGAGGACTGTTGGCTCTCTGTGGGAGTTTAGAGGCTAGGTGCCTTTAAGACAGCACAAAGCTGCAGACCTCCACAAGGTCCAGAGCGTCCAGGAGGTGGACTGGAAGATGTATTTCATTCCCGTAAGTCCTGCCTCTCTATAAAACTGGCAGCTGAATTAATTTTCTTCCTTTTTTCCCCTTCCCTCTCTCCTCCCAGGAAGGTCACACAGGCTCTTATCTCTTTGTGGGGGTGGCCTGGTGTTGGCTTTGGCAATGCTGCCAATTAGGCCTGGAGTGGCTGAATGGGGGCCTGGAGCTGCCAAGCTGAATTTTTGCTGCGTCACAATGGTGTGGTATGGAGGGTAGAGAGGCTTGGTAGGGAGTGAGCATGAAAGCTTAGATTTGTTCACCTGCTTTAAAGGGAGGTTTGTGTGAAGCTTCGGCTTAATGAGCTTCTGTGATCCAGACTATGGATTTTTGTGTATTTTATGTGCTTTGTACTGTTGTACGTAGTTGTGAATAGCATTCCCATTTAAACTTTCCTATCCAATCCTTTGTGTGAGCATTTTTCTTTTGCCCCTTTTGGAAGAAGCAAAAAGAGCAATCTTGTCTTGCTCTAAACCATGACAGTATCTCTCTTTATCGTGGGTCTGTGCCTCATAGGTCTGAGGCTAAAAGAGAGTCAAAGGATGCTGAGTTCTTCCTCAAAGGCAAGAATCATAGAATAATGCAGGTTGTAAAAGACCATCAAGATCATCAAGACCAAACATCAAACCAACACTATCGTGGCCATTAAACCTTGTCCTGAAGTGCTGTGTCTACATGTTTTCTGAGCACCTTCTGCTCACTGCCTCCCTGGGTAGTCTGGTTCAATGCCTGATCACTCTTTTAGTAAGGAAATTGTTCCGAATAGCCAACCTAAACCACTCCTGGTTCAACTTGAAGCTATTTCCTCTTGTCCTGCTGCTACTTGGGAGAGACTGACCTCCATCTGGCTCCAATCTCCTTTCAGGGAGTTGTAGACAACCAGAAGGTATCCTCTCAGCCTCCTTTTCTCCAGACTGAACAACCCCAGTTCCCTCAGCCACTCTTCACAAGACTTGTTCTCCAGACCCTTCACTATCTTCAGTCCCCTTTTCTGGACCCAGTCCAGCACCAAAATGTCCTTCTTGCAGTGAGAGACTCAAAACTGAACTCAGTATTAGAGATGTGGCCTCGCAGTTTTCTTTTTAAGCTCTTACCTACAACCCTGAGTAACTTCCCTTACCAGTTGCTCTCTTTAGACACTCAAAAGTGCAGCAGAACCCTTCATCTCCAATTATAGCAGCTGATAATACCATGGCAAAAGATTAATTTGGACCACATGGTGATTTGAAACACTCAGGAGCTATCTGAAACACTATGAAAAGCTGGGGCAAAAAAACTTCCATCTTCAAAAAGAAATAACCTCCTCTTTGTCTGCTTGGGGACACCTCGTGATCAAAAGGACAGTTCGATTTGGAAAGGTTTTGTCTCTGCTGACAGAATTGGTCTCTTTTGTTGTTGTTGTTGTTTCAGGTCACATCTTTAGGAAGAAGGGATCCACATACCTGAAAAACGTGTGGTGCTCAACACACACCTTCCACAAGCGCTTTGCAGCACGATGATTTGGCAGCTTAAACCCGATGGTGCTTTCAAACTGCTCAAACTAGGGAAGAAAGAAGAAAAAAACCAAGGACTTATTTGAGGCTGTGCATCCACTTTTAGTGTACAGAGATTCATCTTCATCTCCTCCATCAGTATCATCTCACTACAAGAGTGAACATTAATGCTTGTGTACATAACCACACATACACGTAGTCTATGAAGCTGGGAGTGATAATGGCAACCTTTGAGTACTGGATTTGGGTAGAAACTCAAAGAGCAAGAGGTTTTTGATGGCGAGAGTGATGTTTTATGCCCTGTAGTACCAAAGAGATGAGAGATTTGGGAGACCTGTGAGAAAACCACAATTTAAGTGTTTTAACCCAGTTTAAACAATGGTGGGAAGCCTGGAGGAAAGCAATGGTCCCCAGGGACTGATCTGGTCTCACACAGCCTTAGATCAAGGAGATTTGCAGTGCAAGAACTGCACAGTTAGTAAATCGCAGTGGGTTTAGCTAATTTATTTTGTGAGGAGCATGAGGAACAGGCAGGTAATGGAAAAGGGTTGACTGAGGATACAAAGAGACCTTTCTAGGTAGATTTCTATGCTCCAGATAAAAAGCTGTGCTAGATAAAACCTCTGCAACATGCTGAAGTCTACACATAGATGTCTGAGTAGGTGAAATAGAGTGATGTGATCAGGGAAAGGTGGAAAGAATGGTGTTGGTAAAGAAGCATAGATCCTTGCAGGGAGATGACAGAGAGAAACAAAGCAGGAAATGGCAAAACAATGAAGCAGCACATAGTATCATAGTATCAGTCAGGGTTGGAAGGGACCACAAGGATCAGCTAGTTCCAACCCCCTGCCATGGGCAGGGACACCCCACACTAGATCAGGCTGGCCAGAGCCTCATCCAGCCTGGTCTTAAACACTTCCAGGGACAGGGCCCCAACCACCTCCCTGGATAACCCATTCCAGGGCTTCACCACTCTCATGGTGAAGAACTTCTTCCTCACATCTAGCCTGAATCTCCCCACCTCCAGCTTCATGTAATGGTCCTACTCTAGGTGACTGTGTTTTAGCAGGTAGGTTGGACTAGATGACCTCCAGAGGCTCCTTCAACCTCCATTATTGGGTGATTCTGTGGTGAATCACGAATCGTGTGATTTGGAAAGAGATTGCAGTGATTGTTTTGCATAAGGAACTACAACCTAGTCAGAAGATGTTACACACACCGACCAGCAGAGATCACCAGGGCTTCATCAGTGGCCAGCCTGAGCACAGGCACTGGGAATATCTGTGGCTACTTATAGGTATCTTTTAAAATCAAACTCAAGACTGGGAAGTTGGCTCCTAAGATGGTGTTTGCTGAGAAGCAGGTTTGTAGATTTTGATTTAGGACTCAAAAACCCAGACCTTGGGGGTATGGGATTGACCAGCAGGTCTCCCAGGTCACTTATGAAGCCATAGAATCATTTTGGTCAGGAAAGACCTTTGGGATCATCAAGTCCAACCATCAACCCAGCACTGCCAGGTCACCACTAAACCATGTCCCTCAACACCACATCTACAGTGCATTGAAACCCCTCCAGGGATGAGGACTCCGCCACTACCCTAGGCAGCCCATGCTAGGTACTGGAGACCTCAACTTAGGGCTCCCAATAGCCATAGTGCATTAAGGGAGAAATGCCAGAAAATCCTCATCCAGGTGATTTCTGTACCGAACTAGAGCTCCACCCTCTAAAATGGACGTGAGTGTGTCATCTATCATGGAGCAATAATTGGACCAGCACACCCTTTGCCTGGGATGATCCTCCTGGGATTTTCCTTAAGATTTGTCATGTCATTTCTGGGTCAGTTCAAACTCAGCGCTTGAGGTTGGGATTTGCTGGCCTCGTGGCTGAGCCACGAGAGGGCGCTCACTGATCGAGACTTTCCATTGCCTTCGCTAGAACCAGACCGTGAGCTCCTGTGGGCCTGACGTGCTAACGCCTGTGGTGACCAAAAACACTGGATGGTGGATGATTAACATTTAATTTTAGCACTCTGCTCTGATCTCAGTTGTACTGGTCTGTACTGGCCTACTGGTTTGCACTGGTCTACATCTTCTAGTGAGGAAGGAAAATAGACCCTAATTTAATACACAGCATGAGGGTGGGTGATGAGCATGAAATGATGAACAATGTGTTACTTAAATCCACAAAGCAGCCGTAATGTGGAGGAGAATTTTACATGTAAATGTCAGCTCCTGGATGTAAACAGAGAAACACCAAAGAAGATTTGATCTGTATTTGAAGTATCAACGCAAGAAAAGCAGCATAGATTAGGAAAAAAATAACCCAAATAAATGGAGAGGAGTATTGGTAAGAGGACAAATCAACACACCAGTGATCACACAGGGTTTCCAAAGGTTCTTTTGCTGAAGAGCATCAGGATGCCCTTACCTCCCCTGGTCGGATTTTGATGTAGAAGTTGTTCCTCTTGTATGAAATTTTCAGCACCTTCGGCCAGGCAAATCTATTTATCCTGAGCCTGTCTCGGTATATTAGGAGTCCACTCGCACAAACTCCCAGCATGATCTCCACTCCTTCAGAATCCTGGGAAAACAAGAAGTGGATTTTGTTGGATAGTTCTCTCCTTCCATCCTAAAGATCCTTGTTTCTACCCGGGCTATGTCTTTTTAATGCGTCAGTCGTAGTGACCTGATTTCTGAGTGCTACTTGCATTCATGCAAGTAATAGTAAGGTTGGGCAGGGTGAGAGGTCTTTGAGTGTTGTGAATGTTTCCTTCCATTTTAGAAAGACTCCAGAAGGAAGGAAGAAATTGTAGACCTTACTAATAGAATGATATTAAGCATATAGCCAACAGTTTATAAGCATCATAAAAACCGGAGTGTTATTAGCATAAATAGCAGATAGAAAGCAGGACAGCATACAAATTCACTTCTGGCATCACTCAGCACACAGAAACACAGAATCCCAGCACAGTGGGGGCTGGAAGGGACTTCTGGAGATCACCAAGTCCAAACCCCTGCTGCTAAAGCAGGATCACCCACAGCAGGTTGCCCAGGATCACAATGTCCAGGTGGGTTTGGAATCTCTCCTGAGAAGGAGATGCGGCAGTCTCTCCAGGAAGCCTGCTCCAGGACTCCAGCACCCTCACAGCAAAGTAATTTCTTCTCTTGTTCAGGTGGAACCTCCTAAGTTCCAATTTGTGCCCACTGTCCCCTTTCCTGTTGCTGGGTAGCACTGAAAAGTTTGGCCCCATCCTCTTGCCCCCCACCCTATGGATATTGATTGGCATTGAGAAGATCAGTGTCTTCTCCATGACTGAGCTTTGTGAAGCCTTAGATTCTTCCTCTGTAGTTTGCTTGGCTTTAGTTGGTTTGGTAGCTTCCATAACACTCTTGTGCCTACATTCAGTATCTTTTCCTTTGAAATGACCAGTGGTCAGAAATTTGGACATATGGACCAAAAAGACTTTTTAGAAGCGCTTTTGCTGTAATCCATGTTTGGCAGGGATACAGTAGGCCAGGCATGTTCACTCTGCAAAAGGTTTGGTCACAACCCTATCAGAATATACCCCAAAATATGGATTTTTGAAGTAAGGAGAACACATCTCTCTCCTGTAGAAGCCTTCAAATAGTCTAAAGCAAATCTTTACTGTTTGATGTCACCACTGGCCTGGATAAATGTTTTATTCATTCAGCTAAGTACTAACGCTGCCAGAGAAAAGAAAGATCCACCTTGAGCACACAGTCCTTCAGTAATTATACTAAAATAATTTAAAGGTACAAAGTTTGACAGTAGAATCTATGAAGATACCAAAGGTATCTTCACAGAACAGAACCAGTTTCCCTCTGCCTTTCCCATCCTTTAGCACAGTGAGAATAAGATTTCATTTTAAGATGAACACAGAGGAACATCTGGCCACTCAAGCGCAAAACGTCTGCAGCACAGCTTGAGCTACACACAAAATAATTGATGTAAAATCAGACACACAACAGAGAATTAGTGCCATGAAGTCACTCCAGTGCTAGAGAGGACACCAACAGAAGATGCATGTTCCAACAACGATCACAGAATCAGGGAAGGGTGTGAGAGGTTTTAGAGAGATGAACTCACTGCACCATGGACCACACCACCCACCTTGCATCCAAACACTGTAGTGAATCTCAGTGTGGGGACTGTGTGACACAGCCTTTGCTAGCTACAGAAAAGATTTCTCATATTGCCCATATTAATCCCAACCTTCTCTTCTTACTCCAAAGAAAAAAAAAAAATTAGAATGATAGAATGGCTGGGTTGGAAGGGACCTTGAAAGGGCAGCAGGGGCATCTGCAACTAGGGCAGGTTGCTCAGAGCCCCAGATGACCTGACTTACAATGGCTTCAGGCATGGGGCATCTACCACCTCCGGGCAACTTGGGCCAGGGTCTCACCACTGTAACAAAAACTTCTTCCTTCTCTCTAGTCTGAATCTCTCTCTTTCAGTTTAAACCAAATACCTCTTGCCCTGTTACAACAGGGCATATTGCCTTTAAGTCCTGAAAGGCTTCAAGAAGCCTTGTAGCTTTCTCCAGGCTGAACTACCCCAACTCCCTCAGCCTATCCTCACAGCAAAGAGGTTCCATGCTCTCATCATTCTTGGGGCCTGTTCAGGTCCTGCTTCTGCTATGATGGTCTCACCCTTTAAAGGATGATTTTTTTCTACCTAAAACTCTTGTATGATGCCAGTGCCAGGTACTTCAGAACATAAGTGATTTTTTTTTTCAGTGTACCTCACTGTAGAGTTTCTTAATTAAAAATCTGCTCACTGTATCATCAGAAGAACAAGATATGGTCCTTGCAGCTGAGTGTATGAATGCGGGGGCTTCAGCAGAGTAGTGACAGCCCAGGGGACATATCTCTCTACCTGAACACATCTTTTATTGTAGCCCTGTGCTGGGTAATTGAAAAGCACTTTAAACAGCAGCTGGTGACTCCAGCATCTGTTGAATACCTGTCACAGCCTTTAATGAACTAACATTTACATAGAGACATCTGCCATACTGTGATTTCAGAGAGCCATCCACTGAGATACTTGTCCCCTAGTCTGATAACATCAGATCTTGCTGGAAGAGCTAATTAAAACCTAACATTCCTCTTTTCAGGCAGAACCTGCTTTTCCTACCTTCAGCCCAGTTTCCAATATCCCTGTTGGTTTTCTTAACCCACAGACTGACCCAGTTTGGTTGTTCATTGAAGAACATCTCTTCAGAGAGAGATGGGATCATCTACCAAATTCTCTTGCTCTGGGTCTTTCTAGATGAAAACCAGCAAGCTGGAGACTAGCATTTTTTAGAGATAAAATAAAATGGTTGTGTCAGGAGATCCTGCTTAACTTACACAGCTTTTCTCCATTGTTCTGAACAAAACATTCAGACCATAATCCTATCATAAATTGTCAGTAACGAAGTCTGCAATGTGTTCGGAACAGGCCAGGCTGGAGAGGTGAGCAGAGAGAACCTCATGGAGTTCAACAAGGGCAAGTGTAGAGTCTTGCACCCGAGGAAGAATAACCCCCCTGCACCAGTACAGGTGGAAAGCAGCTCCATGGAAAAGGATCTGGGAGTACTGGCAGAAAACAAGTTCACCATGAGCCAGCAGTGTGCTTTTGTGGCCATAAAGGCCAAAGGTATCCTAGTCTATGTGAAGAAACATGTGGCCAGCAGGTCAAAGGAGGTTCTAGTCCTGCTCTGCTTTGCCCTAATGAGGCCATATTTGGAGTTCTGGGTCCAGTTCTGGGCCTCCCAGTTCAAAAGAGACAGCTAGCTACTGGAGAGCGGCCAGTGGAGGCTGCAAAGATGCTGAAGGACCTGTAGCATCTCTGTGAGAAGGAAAGCCTGAGAGACCTAGGGCTTGTTCAACCTCGAGGAGAGCAGCCTGAGAGGGGATCTTCTCAATGCTCAGCAAGAGATAAAGGGTGGCAGGCAAGAAGGTATGGCCAGGCTCCAGTGTTGCCCAGTGAGAAGACAAGGGGCAGTGGGCACAAACTGGAACCTAGGAGGTTTCATCTGAATGTCAGGAAAAAATTACTTGCTTTGAGGGTGCTGGATCCCTAGAGCAGGCTGCTCAGAGGGGTTGTGGAGTCCCCTCCTCTAGAGAGATTCCAAGCCCACCTGGACATTGTGATCCTGGGCAAACTGCTGTGGGTGACCCTGCTTCAGCAGAGGGGGATTATGTGAACTGACTTTGTTGCTGTTTTTCATACTTTTTTGTGTTGGCCAAAAGATGTAGGAAAAAAGATATAGCATGACTTTTTCCAACCTTTCTGCTCCAAATGTGCCTCGAGATGTGCTGCCTATCTTCAGGACATGGGGAAGACAGTGCTGTGCCTCCTGGTCAAGCTCTGCTCATTGAGCCATGGACAGATTTTTCATTTTCAGTGAAGGAGCTTAAGAGAACTAAAAAGATTGCCTTGAGTTCCGTATCACACATGCACAGCTCCTCCCAAACTCCCCAGGGCACTTTTGAGATCCGAGGTCCCTGAAAGGATGTGCAGCACAAAACCAGGCTCACAATAATTTGACCTTTACAGAAAACATATCTCTATCTCCCCAGCTTGGGATTCTTTATTCAGCCCTCACTACCAAGGGTGCTCATGAACCTCAAAGATGATAAAATCCATTCAAAAGAGAATGAAAGAAATCAGTTGGAAATGTGAACAAAAAGACAGTTATTCATTATTTGGGGAAAAAACTACGACCAGCACAAGCCTGGAATTGGCTCTCCCAAGCCAATAGGAGATGACCACCAATTATGCTAATGAGGGCAACAAGGACAGACATGTTTTATTCATAACTTAATCAGATGACAATTAGAGAAACTACTTCATCATGGAAGAATGTTTCCAGCAGAACTATGGCCTGTCCAGCCACTGGCAACAGCCACACTCCAGAAGCACGACCAGCAGTAGTCTCCTCATCACTGTGAGCCTGAGTAAAGTTTCTACCACAGCTCAATAATTGCTTAGAAAGTTCTCAGCAGCGTTAGAAATGATCTGCTTATCCAGCTGAGATTCCTACTAAACTGGGATATGTAGATGAATGAGATGAGAGTTGATCATTCTCTGGACATCTTCATTATTCCACCCATTCAATGTCTTTCCCAAAGGATTTGGTTGCTTCATCAACGTGAAAGATTGATGTGGAACATCTTTGAATCTATAGGCTAAGTTATGTTACAATGTGTATTTATGTTTAACCCAAGAGGCACCTCATGCTGACATCCTTGGTTCCACAAAATGTCCCGCTCAGGATAAGCAGAAAGAATAAAGTGGGGGCTCCACGGAGATAAAAGCACCATGCAACAGGAGAGAGATGAGCAGTGAAGGAATCAGAGTACCCACCTTGGCGTGATGGAGATCTACTCCATACATTGAGAGTTTTTTGGCATTCTCCAGGAAATGCATCTCAGCCTCTGCAGGTGTCATTCCCCTGAGGAAAAGCAACCAAATCCTAGCATCAGTGTTAAGGAAACAGAATACAAAAGAAAATCCAGCTGCTAGAAAATGTTTTCAGCCTGTCAGACCTACAGTCTTAGGTAGGTGAGTACTGGTCAGGGCCAAAACTCTGGTGCAGAGTTCCATGGATGTTCTCCATGCCCCTTACTCTGCCCTAGTGAGGCCACATCTCAGAATCACAGAATGCTGGGTTGGAAGGGACTTCAAGGATCATCTGGTCCAACCTTTCTAGGCAATAGCAAAGTTGAAATGAGATGGCCCAGCACCCTGTCAAGCTGAGTCTTAAAACTGTCCAATGCAGGGAAAGCCACTTGCCTTGTGAGATGATTCCAATGTCTGAATGTTCTCATTGTGAAAAGTTTTGTTCTGGAGTCCCATTGGAATCTCCCCAGGAGAAACTTGTACTGATTGTCCCTTGTCTTTTCCATGTGCCTCTGTGTAAAAGGGAGCCTCCACCCTCCTGGTCGCCACCCTTTATGTATTGGTACATGGTGGTTAAGGTCTCCCTAAGCCTTCTTAAGGCTGAACAAGCTCAGTTCTCTCAGCCTTTCCTCATATGGCAGCTCTTCCAGTGCTCTGATCACTCTCTTGGCCCTTCTCTGGACACTTTGCAGTCTGTCTGCATCTGTTTTGTACAGCAGGGACCAAAACTGCACGCAGTGCCCCAGGTGTGGCCTGACCAGAATGGGACAATGACTTATCTCTGCTAGCAATGCCCTTGATGTAACCCAGCATCCTGTTGCCCTTCTTTGCTGCTGCAGCACACCATTCACTCATGCTAACCTTGTCATCTACTGAGATCCTCAGGTCCCTCTCCACAGGGCTGTTCTCCAGCCACGAGGATCCCAGCCTGAGCTGCACTCCTTGGTTATGTATTCCCAGGTGCAAGACTCTACATTTGTCCCCACTGAACTTCCTAACGTTCTTGCGAGCTCACTCATTCAACCTATCCAGGTCTTCCTGGAGGGTGGCTCCTCTCTTTTGGACTGTCAACCTCCCCATTCATTTTGGTGTCATCTGCAAACTTCTTCAGGGTGCATCTCTGCACACCCTGGTAATGCACTTGTAATCTCCAATAGGTAGTGCTCCACTTTTCCGTCTCTGCTATGTTTCCCTTTTGGTTCTGAACAGACCTAGAAGCTCACAGTTAAACCAAGGAGGTCTCCTGTTCTGTCTACTTCCCCTGCCTCTGGAGGGGATGAACTGGTTTTGTGTGTCTAGGAGAACATTCTTGCAGAACTCTCAGCACTTGCTAGCACCTTTATCCTCCACAGAAGCTTCCTATAGGATCCCTTCCAGTTGAACCCTGAGCCTGCTGAAGATTGCTCTTCTAAAATCTAAACCCTCTGTTTTGGAACTAACCTTTAGTGTTCTCAGTAGTATCCTGAATTCTACTCTGATCACTGCAGCTGAGGCTGTCACTACCCAAGATATTACACAGCAGGTTTTCTTGGTTAGTGAGCAGCAAGACCAGCAGTGCCTCATTCCTGGTTGGCACATCTAACCTTTGTATGAAGGAGGAGTCCTCTATGCATACCAAAAACTTGATGGATGACAGGTGAGCTGCTTTATTGTTCTTCCAGCAAATGTCTGGGTAGTTAAAGTCTTCCAAAATAAACAGGTTTTGTGGTCCTGAAGCTTGCTTAAGTGACTCCAGTATTGCTTCTCTGCCTGTGTCAGATACCTACTGTAAGGTCTCTCTTGTAGATAACTCCTCTGATTTTGACTCAGAGGCATTTGATAGGGCTTCCATGACTACCATGGTTGACTTCAATACATTCAAGGTTCCCTTTAATACAGAGTGCCACTGCTCCACCTCTTCTACTCTGCCTGTCTTTATGAAACAGGCTATAGCCAACTATCATGCTCCTCAGGTCATGTGACTTGTCCCACTGAGTTTTGGTGATCCCTATACGCCGACATAACTTTCTGACTGAGCTACTACTGCACCTGCAGTACTGTGTCCAATTCTGGGCTCCCAAGTTTGAGACATAAGGAACTATTGGAGAGAGTCCAGCAGAGGCTATGGAAAATGCTGAGGGGCCTGGAGCATCTCTGTGAGGTGAGCATCTCTGTGAGACAGGCTAAGAGACCTGGGGTTGTTTAGCCTGCAGAAGAGCAGCCTGAGAAGGAAGCTTCTTAATGCTCAGCAAGTGCTAAATAGTGGGGGGCAAGAGGATGGGGCCAGACTCTTTTTGGTGGTGCCCAGTGACAGAACAAGGGGCAAAAGGCACAAACTAGAACCCAGGAGGTTCCATCTGACGATGAGGAAAAAATTCTTTCCTGTGAGGGTGCCACAGAGCCCTGGAGCAGGCTGCGTGGAAAGGCTGTGGAGTTTCCTTATACAATACAATACACCAGGTTGGAAGAGACCTTCAAGATCATCGCGTCCAACCCATCAACCAATCCAACCCACCCAACAACTAGACCATATAGCCAAGCACCCCATCAAGTCTCCTCCTGAACACCTCCAGTGAAGGTGACTCCGCCACCTCCACGGGTAGCCGATTCCAATGGGCAATCACTCTCTCCGTGTAGAACTTCTTCCTAACATCCAGCCTAAACCTGCCCTGGCGCAGCCTGAGACTGTGTCCTCTTGTTCTGGTGCTGGCTGCCTGGGAGAAGAGGCCAACCTCTGCCTGGCTACAACCTCCCTTCAGGTAGTTGTAGAGAGCAATAAGGTCACCCCTGAGTCTCCTCTTCTCCAGGCTAAGCAACCCCAGCTCCCTCAGCCTTTCCTCATAGGGCTTCTCTGGAGAGATTCCAAACTCTCCTGGACACTGTGTTCTTGAGCAACCTGCTGTAGGTGACCTTGATCTAGTAGGGGGCTTGGACTAGACAATCTTCAGAGGTCCCTTCCAACCCCCACCACACTTGGATTCTGTGCAAAATTCTTCTCTAACTGAAGACATGAAGAGGAGTCATGTCCACGAAATATTCTTAGCACAGTAGATACAGGAAGGTCCCTGAAGGCAAGCTACAGCCCCTGCTGATGTTCTCTACCTACCTGTGGCTCTTGTGCAGCTCAATCACTTTGTCCTCCAGCTCTTTTGTGTGGTTGGGCGCGAAGCGGAACTCGCTGATGTAGTCACTGCCGTACTCATCAGGGTCGTAGTCGCCTAGCTCCGACTGCACGGTGTAGGAGCCCAGCAGGGCCAGGGTGACAAAGGAGCAGGGCAGCCGGCCCGACACGATGTCATCTCTCAGCTGCAAGCAGAGGTAGTACCTGCAACAAAGCACCACAGTGGCTCTGAAGTTCTCCCTCAAGGAGCATCACCCAAGTACCACCCAAATGGCTTTGGTTCCGGTACTCATTTATAGGCAGTTCCCAAGCCCAAGGGTTCTTTTCTTCTTAAAGTAGATGTTGCTACATATAAATTATCGTTATAAAGCAGGATGGAGATGTCTTATTAAAAGAGTTTATTACTTCCTTTAATGATCTAGATGCAGAATTACCCATTAAATGTACCAGGTTTCCATCATAAATCACTAAGACACACAGCAACCTTAAAATTATTTTCTTTAAGAAAAAACCCCAAAACTAATTAAGCCTCTCAAATACTGTTCATTGAAGGGTAGCTGAACTCCAAGGTGCTCAAAACACTTCAGTTGTCGCTTAGGCAAAGTCGTGAGCCTCCTCAAAACCACACCGAAACAGTAAATGCTGCTAAAACCATGGTCATATGCAGTGCAAGGTGGAAGCAAAGATGTAAAAACAGAAGAGTGCTGGCTTGCTGGTGAAGACAAAGAGCTTCCAGGGGAGATTTGAGGGATTACAAGAGAGTTTTCCTTTCTTTTTGTAGACCTCTGCTGAAGCAGAAGCTCTTGGCACAGCATCTTTCTGTGTAGTGCCTAGTACAAGCAACCTCTGATTGAAGCCAAGGGCTTCACGCTACCCAAAAAGCGATAAGTAGTCCACAAAGTAAGGCAGGCTAAAATGATGCACAGGTTGAAAAATGCATCAGAACAGGATAGAGAATGGTTGGCTGAAGGCACAAAACTCATCAGGGTTCAGAAGTTTTCCTGCTTTACACCATGAATGAAAACATATGAGGGGTTGTAGCCGCAACCTGAATAAAAAAAGCAGAGCTGCAGAAGTGACTCACATAGTGGGGAGCAGCTGATCATCAGCACCACCATTCCTGACAATGTACACATCAGATGCTTCCTTTGTTAAATGACAAAAAAATTACACACAGGCTTACTATTGACCCACCTCATTCCTTTCATAGTTAGGATTTTACTTACAGTATCAACTTGTGACCAGAAGGTGAGCATTAAATATCTTAGTGAAAATTAAGATCAACTCTCAGGAAAATGTGTGTTGGAAAACTGGAATTTTAGGGTTTGTCCTTGTTTGAGCTAGACCAGAACTAATTCTGGGCAAGGGTTTGGCCTTCTCAGCTCAGTCTCTGCTCAGGGAGGGCACTTTCTGAAGTTCAGGACAGGTTTGCACAGACAGTGGCTGCTAGCAAGTGAGAACACTGATGGGGAAAGTTACTGGGCTTGGCTGCAGAAAGGCTCTAGTTTAGACTTGCTCCTGTGCAGGCCAAGGGCACTGCCACATCTTGTGCCCCACCCTGAGTGTGGGAGGAGAGAACAGAACAGGTGAGCCTCAACTGACCAACACAGGATGCGATCCAATGGATGGCATCTTCAGGATCAAGCTGAGGGATCACCAGGGTAAAGCTCCTTCTTCACAGGCAGGTGTCCCAAGAGGACTGTGTCCCTTCTGCTTTTGATTCTAGTGCCTGTGCTCCTGAATCCAGTTCCAGGATCCAGTTCCCACCTGCTGCTGCTGAGTTCAGTCTGGGACTTGCCCAGTGCTTGCTCCTAGCATCAGTGGTGACAATGGTGATGTCATTGCCATCAAGGGTTAGATATTGGTTTGTATGTCATTGTCTCTTTTTAATTGGATTTCAGTGTTGGGGTGTGTGTGTGAATTTCAACCACCACATTCTTTCCATCCCAGCTGGTTTAGTTCCGTTCCCAACCCATCAGCTTCTCTCCCTTCCTCCCTCTTACCCTTCGGGAAAGTAGAGGGGTTGATAGCGAGCCTCTGGCACTAATCTGGTGGCCAGCCCAGCCCTGCTCCTCACCAGGGTTAAACTATACAAAGGTATTAGCTCAGAGGACAGACACTGCTCACAGTGTCCATTCTGCTAAGGCACTGCATGTTTTCCATAAACTCGTAAGAGGAAGGAAGCCAATGGGAATACAAAGCATTCCTTTCCTTGGATAATTAGAGTGTAAATGCTACTAGAAGCAGCTTTTAAGCCCCTTCTGGAAGGTATTTAATGTTTTAAACACCTGGTGATATCTTCAGATAGCTGGGCAGGGTCCGGAGGGTAGAATTTCACATTGAATGCAAACTGCCAAGCACCACCTGGAAAAGAACAGAGAGTGACTGAAAGGACACTGTCAGTACAAAGGGGGCTGCTCATGCTCTTTGATACCAGTAGACTTCAAATGCTCCAATCAAATAGTCCAGAAGAACAGGACTTTCCCCATACATCATTCTGAAGACACTACTTATCCCTCTCACAATGACAGTTATTAGATCAGATCTTACAGCTCTTCTTGTATTTAGTATGATTTCCACCCAAGGGATACTCCTCAGGGAACAAGAATTTATTTTTAACACTAAAAAAATCCCCTCAGTCTGAAAACAATGCTCATGGAATTATCCATCTGAAAACACAGCCTTTCCAAAGCTTTAAAACCCAACAACCCAAACCCCAGAGGTGCTGGAAACTAAGTCAGAGTAGGAAGGAACTCTGGAGGTGATGTGCTGAGATCTGCTTGCTCAAACCAGCTCACAGTATCTTCTCAGTGTTGCTGCCTCAGCACATTGCTGCCATCTCCAGCAAAAATAAACCACTGTGGAGGTAAACTGGCAAGGACAAACAGAGAGTATGACCAGAAAACTACAGAACACTGGGCAACTGGTGCTGAGGGATATGGTTTAGTGGTGGGCTTGGCAGTATTAGGTTATGGTTGACCTTGGAGGTCTTATCCAACCTTAATGATTTTGTGATTGCGTGTTTCTAGATCGGTAAGTTTAGGTGACCCATGGGATGGATATCAGTTTGGATCATCAGTTTGTGAAGCTTTTCTTGGAGCATTAGCTTTAAATCATAGAATGGTTTGTATTGGAAAGGGCCTTTAAAGGATACCTAGTCCAAACCCCTGCAGTAAGCAGGGCCATCTGCAACAAGATCAGGCTGTTCAGAGCTCCAAACATCCTGGTCTGGAATGGTTCCAATGGTCCAGTGGTTCCACAGTTCCAAGTCCAATCACTGGTTGGACTTGATCTTGAAGGTTGTTTCCAACTATAGTGATTCTATGGGGCATATACCACCTCTCCAGGCAACCTGGGACGGGGTCTCACTACCCTCAGCATAAAACACTTTCTTCTCTGTAGTCTGAATCTCCCTCTTTTAGTTTAAACCCATCACCCCTTGCCCTGTCATAACAGGCCCTGCTAAAAAGTCTGTCCCCAACTTTCCTTTAAGTCCCGAAAGGCCACAATGAGGTCTCCCCAGAGCCTTCTCTTCTCCAGGCTGAAGAACTCCAGCTCTCTCAGCCTGTCCTTACAGCAGAGGGGCTCCAGCCCTTGGATCATGTTTATGAAAATAACACTGTCGGGAATGTTTGGTCACTTAAAGTACGTGGGGAAGTCTCCCAGACAGTGTTAATTAGCCCTCTGAATCTTGGAGAGGGAAATGATTCACCTGCTAGTCCTGACCCAGCAAATGTGAACCACCAGATGCATTTCTTTTGTGAAAGCACAAGCACCAGAAGAGATCATTCTCAAGAAGAAAAAGCACTGCTGAGGTTCTCCTGCCCAAACAAGTCACAGAGACAGATGCACAAAAGGCAGGCAAAAGTTTTTCCTTGGAGAGGCTCCTGAATGTCTAATGGCTAAATTCAACCACTGAGCTGTTTAAAAGCCATTTATCCCAGAGCCGTGGGCAAGACCTTCAACCAGCCAAGACACCACACAGAGGAGCTCAGCCCCAGTGAGGAGGCCCAGCCAGCACCCGTGCATGATATTGGAGGAGTCATCAATCATTGCCCTAACAACCGGGGGCCACCAGGCCCCCCGGCCTTTGTTGTCGTCACCACCACCATCACCCAGTGTGCACCATGAGGACTCACCAGCAATGAGAGGAGGATCCCTCAGCCCAGAAGGGCTCAGCTTGGGGCTTCTGCCTCTCCTGGTGGGGATTAAATAGGGGAGTGGGTGGGGAGGGCCAAGTGGCCACACCTGGGGTGGGAGGAGACTCCAACAGAGCCCAGGTGCTCTGGGATTTGAGGGGAAGAAGGGGGAAAATGGGGCAGGTGAGGGACTTCAAGGTGTCAGGTAACGATAGGACTAGGGGGAATGGGAAAAAAAATAGAAATGGGTAGATTCAGATTGGATGTTAGGAAGAAATTCTTCACCATGAGGGTGGTGAGATACTGGAGGCCACTTCCATGTTTTCTGTCATTACTCGCCTCTCCCTAATCTCCACCTGGCTCTAACCTTTCATGGAGTTATGAAGAACAAGGTTTCCTTTCAGCCTCCTTTTCTCTGGGCTGAACAACCCCAGTTCCCTCAGCTGCTCCTCAGAAGATCTAAAAGATGCTCAGTGCACAGGGCTTTGCCATCATCACAATCACTGATTGCACTTTAGGGAAAAATACTTTTTTATGCAGGTTTTTGACATCCTGATACACCGGGATGGAAGTTTCCCAGCCCCCCTGAAATAAACAGCATGACCAATAACAAACTTACTTCGGATCTGCTTCTTGATTTCCTTGGCAGGGTCCAACCAATTCTGTAAAGAAAATGGTTCCTTTTTTTCAGTTTGAATGAGAAAACACAACAAGTATTATTTTTAAAGCATTGCTATGAGTCAGAACAAAGGTCTGCAACCCCTTCCCCCATGGAGCAGCAGGCAGGCAGGGGGAACACTAACTTCCAAGATGTGGACCTGGGTAGAAGAAGGATTTTTATTGACCTCCTTGCCAAGAAGGTGGGGAATCTTCATGACAATAGATGGAATCATCATGGTGATGTGTGGATGTCAAGGACGGATGCCAAAAAGGAGATGGAATTCCCTGGGAGGAGGTGTGCAAGCAGCTTGAGCTCTCTTAGTTCTGCTGCTGCTTTGTCCTCTAAGAGAATTGGATATTTAAATATTCTATTATCTAGACATTGGATGAAACAGCTATGTAAACAGCATTTAAAATGTGTCACACAGCCCAGAACAAAAAGTTGCCCTCCCCTTGGAAAGTTCTAAAGAAAGATAAACAAATAAATCTGGAGGGGAAAAAAACCTCCATACTAAAGAAATATCAAACAAGCAGAACACAACAATCCTCCCCCAACAAAAACAACCATTTTGCAGCTGTCCAAACTGGGTGTGTGATGCAAAACAGGAGGGTGAAGAGCTCCAGCTCTTTCTGTGCACCAGCACACTATGCACCAAGGACTTAAAGCTGTGTCAGCATCTCTGTTTTCAACGACAATATGTGATGTGGGGACAGATCTTGTCTGGACGGAAGTTCTCTGGCAGTGGATGGAGGTGACTTGCTAAGTACTCTGACATTAAAAGTATGCATGTTATTGGTCAATAAATGTGGTGGTCAGCAGTTAAATTCTTTTAGCTGCTTAGCTTTGCAAAGTAACTGGTGGTCTATAAATGTTTAGTGCTTCTAAACCATCTGTTAATACTAAATAAATTCTTCTATTTCCAGTGCAGGAAAGCACATCTGGCTGGAAATGCACTTAAGCATCTGCTTAACTTCTACCACAACTCAAAACTACACATATGCTGAAGTGTTATCGTGCACCAAGGGTCTGTTAAGATGATTTCCTGAACCAAACCCCAAATCCTCACATTTAGAAGTCTATTAAAAAAGGGGAAGAGGGAGACAAAAAGACTGATTTGTACCATACAGAACTGAAATGAAAGGAATAATAGAATGGTCTGGATTGGAGGGGCCTCCAAAGTTCATCTAGTTGAACTCCCTCTGCAGTAAGCAGTGGGGTCCTCAACTAGACCAGGTTGCCCTGACCCCTGTTAAGCCTCGAGTATCTCTAGGAATGGGGCCTCAACTACCTCCCTGGGCAACCTGTTCCAGTGTTCCACTACCCTCATGGTTGTTGTGTGAACAAGTCATCAGCAGTTAAAGAAGCAGCAAGAGCTCAGCTGTGTCATGGAAGAGCATTCAGGACACGCATAGGAAACAGCTCCAGTTGGTGAGGTCTGCTGGGCTACTGCTCATATTGCTCAGAGGTTCTGGTGCTGCTTTCTTTCAAAATATTTATCTTAGAACACCAAAATCACACAGAACGTTTTAAATTATCCTTTGATAGTCTTTCATCATAACATGTCCAAAGTAAGATTATATCTATATCTATATCTATATCTATATCTATATCTATATCTATATCTATATCTATATCTATATCTATATCTATATCTATATCACCTGTAGGTTACATCACCTTGGACCTTTCATAGACTATTTCATACTGAAGCTGAGATGCAGATAAGCAGAACGTGATTAATTGTTCCTATCAACTACTTCTGAAGACATGTCTTTGGTTGCATCAAGAATAAGCATAGAATCATTGACATCTAGCATTATGAATCATACAGACACAAAATCATTGACTGTTTTGGGTGGGAAGGAACCTTTCAAGGTGATCTAATCCAATTCCCCTGCAGCCAGCAGGGACATCTACAACTAGAGCAGGTTGCTCAGAGCCCTGTCCAAACTGACTTAGAATGATCCCAGGGCTGGGGATTCAACCACTTCTGGGCAACCTCTGCCAGTGTCTCATTACCCTAATTTTAAACAGTTTCATCTTTCTCTCTAGTCTGAATCTCCCTCTTTTAGTTTAAACCTATCACCCCTTGTCCTGTCACAAAAGGCCTCGCTAAAAACATTGTCTCCACCTTTCTTATAGTCACCCTAATGTGAAGATAAAGTCAAGACTCAAAGCCTTGCTTTATCTAAGCAGTTAGCAGAAGTCAATCAAGCCCTGCCTGTCTGTATCCCAACCACAGTATTATTAAGCCCTATTTGAATATTATTAATAGTGTATCTACGAATGTAAATCTGATGGCAGTCATGAAATAAATCATAAAAGAAAAGGAACCAGCTAGATGATGTAATTCTTTCATGTCACAAACAGCCAGAGAAGAGGGATGCCAGGGAAATATGGGGGATGCTCCCGAGTTGCTGAGTTATGACAGCTCAAGTCACTTCTATGGAACTTGCCAAAGAAGATAAAAAAACCTCCTGGACTGCTTGAAACAGTCTGGAGGTGTCTTGGGGAGTTCTGATGTCCACACTCCAAAGAGCAGCCAGGATTCTGTGGGTTACCTTTTGGTTTTCTGTGTCCCTGTAGGTCAGCCCAAAGTAGTCTTTTTCCAGGAGGTTCAGATGCTCGCAGACTTTGTCGAACAGCACTTGACCTCTGGAACGCTTCTGTGGGAAATAAACAAGGGAAAACAAAAATCACTCTTACAAAATGAAGTAATACCAGCAACAATCCTCAAAATAAACCCAAAATAATTCTCAAAGCAGTAACTCCAAAATTATTTAATTCTACTCATGTGTCTTTCCAACTTGTTGACCCAGAGCTTCATAAATCTCAGCTGGGTGGGGTAAATCTGCTTTATTTGGAAGTCCAGGTCTTCCTGTGCACCTGAAAAGAAGTCAGTATATGCCATGGTTTGAGTTTGAAGGAGAAGCTCTCTCATGTCCTTCAGAAACTGCAACTTCAAATGCACACTGTAGTCATAGCTCCACAAACCAGAATGTTCATTGTGTGCAATGGCAGCAGCCAGCAATGGTAACAACTATTCCTGCTCAGAGCTGTTACTGAGGGGTGATCAATGGAGGAAAAACCAAGCATGGAGATCTTTCTTTGGTGACAATGTGGACTGATTCCAGGATCCTTTTGGGTCTAACATATTGGAAACACAATAACAACATCTATTGAAATCTCTGGAAGAGCCTAGTGTCTCAATAGGAGCACAGGTGGGTAGGAAAGCAGCTTTCCAGTGTCCCACTAACCTTCTTTACTGCTGACTCATTAGATGAGAAGATCTCTCACTGGCAACAGCCAGAGTCCTTAGCAGAAGCTTCATAATATCCCTGGTATTGGATAGTGAAAATGCAGGTCATCTGAGTTCTCAGTGTTACATGTGACATTGAGACAAAATACCCAGAAAACCCCAATGCAGACAGAAATGTCCTCTAGAAACTACACCTGCCAGCACTGAGATGCATTAATTACCATAGATCACAAAATCATTTAGGTTGGATCATCAAATCCAGCTGTTAATCCAGCACTGCAAGGTCACCACTAAACCGCATTTACATGGCTCTGAAACCCCTCTAGGAACAGGGACTCCACCAGTGCCCTGGGCAGCCTGTTGCAGTGCTTTACAACCATTCAGGGGAAGAAATTTTTCCTACTGTCCAACTTAAACCTCCCCTTGCACAACTCAGCGCTGTTTCTTTTCGTCCTATTGCTTCTTCTCTGGGAGAAGAGACCAACCCCCACCTGGCTCCAACTGACCTTCAGGGAGTTGTAGAGAATGAGGTGTTCTCCCCCAAGCCTCTTTTTCTCCAGGCTTATCAACCCCAGCTTCCTCAGCTGCTCCTCACAAGACCTGTGCTCTAGGATTATGGTGAACAATTCAAAATTATTTGGGTCACTGTTTCACCACCACCTGCTTCCCTAAGCTAACGGGAAGTCTTCTCTTCTCCAGGCTAAACAGCTCCAGGTTTCTCAGCCTTTCCTCCCCACAGAAATACTGCAGTCCCCTCAGCATCTTTGGAGCCTCAGCCAGACTCCCTCCAGTAGTTCCCTGTCTCTCTTGAACTGGGGAGCATAGCACTGGATCTTGGACTCCAGATGTGGCCTCACTAGGGCAGAGCAGTGGGGGGAAGAGAACCTCACTCTATCTTCTTTGTGCACCCCAGGACACGATTAGCCGTCTTGGCACACTGCTAACTCCTGGCAAATTTGTCAACAGCACTCCCAAGTCCTTCTCCCTGGGGCTGGTTTCCTGCAGGTCAAGCTCTCACCTGTACTGGTGCAGGTGTTTATTCCTCCCCAGGTGCAGGACCCTACACTTGCCCTTGTTGAACTTCATGAGGTTCCCCTCTGTCCAACTCTCCAGCCTGTCCAGGTCTCACAGAAGGGCAGCACAGCCTGGTGGGGTGCCAGCACTCCTCCCAGTTTGGTACCATCAGCAAAAATCCAATCCTCTGTCTGTGAGATTTCTCTTTGGAGGTGCACTGCTGCATGGGGATCGTATCTCAGCAAGACCAAGACACCTCTGATCTCAGAGGATTTTGAAGCATTGGCCAGGCAGTGCACATAGCTGGCCTGACCTATTGTCCTGCCTGATCCAGGAGCCACCTAGTTCCTTCCAACCAACACAGCCTTGATATTTGGCTCCTTAGGCACCTTTGTGTAGATACTAAGGGGTTAATCACTGTGTGTCTGACTGAAGTGTAGTGTGCCAGTCTCCTCTCCTACTCTATTTTTACTCACGAGCAGATTACCTTCCTCCCCCTGACAGTGAACAAGAATGAAGAGCTGAAGTGCATGAAGAAACCCTCTTAGCTTCCTGGAAATGAAAGCAATTGCAGCCTTCCAAGTGTCGCATTTTGGAGAGGTTCTATTTTTGCACCAATGCTGCAGTCTCATGTGGATGCAAAATGCTGAGCCAGGGCTGGCTGCAGCATGCAGGTGGGAAAGTATCTCCTGCCTGATACCAACTGCAGGAGGTCACATTCAGAAAGAGTCTCGCAGCCAAAATGCTAGAACAGGATTTGTTTTGGCCACCGATAACCATCAACTCCACAGTGTGGTAACTGTAAGGTCAGGGCACATCATGAAAGAAAACTTCACCTCCCTTTCTGCTCAGTCAAGGACCACAGCAAGATGAACAAATAAAATCCTAGAATTGTTTTGGTTGGGAAAGACCTTTAAGATCATCAAGTCCAACCATTATCTAACTCTACCAAGGCTGGTGATAGACCATGTCCCTCAGGACCACACCTCTGAAACAGCTCCAGGGATGGGCATTCAACCACCTCTGGGGAACCTGTTTCAGGGTTTGAGAGTCCTTTCAGTAAAGCAGTTTCTTCTAATAACCAACCTAAATCTCCCCTGGTGCAATTTGAGGCCATTTCCCCTTGTCTGATCCCTTGTAACCAGGGAGAAGAGACCAGTCCCCACCTCATTCCAACTTCCTTTCAGAGAGTTGAGAGAGAGAGGTCTTCCCTCAGTCCCCTTTTCTCCAGACTAGAAGTATTACACCTATGGACCTGGATTTGAAAGAGAAAGGATTTGCACATAGCTGTCCATGAAGACACATCTTCTTCCCCAAAAGGGTTGTCAAGTCCTGGAACAGGCTGCTCAGGGAGGTCGTGGAGTCCCCATTCCTGGAGAGGTTTAAAAGCTGTGTAGATGTGGTGCTGAGGGACATAGTTTAGTGATGACCTGGCAGTGTTGGGTTAATGGTTGGACTCAAAGATCTCTGCCAACCAAAACGATTCTATGATTCTAATGTGTTTGGGGTGGGTTTTTTTGTTTGCTTGTGTGTTTTTTTCCTGGGATTGGCCATATTTTCATGTGAATTGGGTAATTCATGAGGAAAGAATGAGAAAGTCTGTTGTCAGGAGGTTGGAATTCAGCAATGTGGAGACTCAGCTGGGGGAATTTATGGGAAAAGAGTTCTTCCTGTGACAACGAGTTGAAAGTATTCCTAGCCACCAGTTAATCACTGAGTCACAGAATCACAGAATGCTAGGGGTGGAAGGAACCTCAGAAGATCATTTAGTCCAAACCCCCTGCCAGAGCAGGATCACCTTTGTGACCTAGTAGTAGGTCACATGGGAACATGTCCAGGCAGGTTTTGAATGCCTCCAGAGAAGGAGATTCCACAACTTCAATCACTTCCCTGGTCTTGCTGGCCACACTATACCTGATCCACACCACAATGCTGTTGGCCTTCTTGGCCACCTGGGCACATGCTGGCTCATCTGCAGCTGGCTGTCAAGCAACACTCCTAAGTCCTTTTCTTCCTGGCCAAATGTGAGGGGAATGAAGAACCAGGCAATTTCAGGAAGATTTAATTGTGTCAAAGCTGTGTTAAAAAGACTTCTTTTTTTCAGTGTGAATGCACTCGATGCAAGGAAATGCTGTTGGTGCTACAGTCATATACCTGCAGCCAGTGCCAAGGACATTGTGTAACATGGCATCGTTTTTATCAGAGGCAACCTTCCTTAATGCCCTTTGAGCTTCAGTCCTCAAAAGCCAGCACTAATCCAAAAAAATACTAAATCCCAGTAAGAAGATTGGTGACCTAGTCATGATTCTGGCATCGAGCCAAATGAGAGGTTTTGCTTTCTGCAGCAGAGATCACACCAGGGCTGGCATCACACAAGCTCTGAGAGTTTGCAAGTTGAGGACAAAGCAGAGCAGCAAAAGGGGCACCTAGGAAATAACAAGGACTGTGGAGCATGTCTATATGCAGAAGAGTAACAGCCATGGCTACATATGCACTGGGGCTACAGAAATCCCTGTCAAATGTCATGATCACCAAATGCTTGGGCAACCCAAGAGCATCGACAGAAGCTGTGCCATAGAAATTGAGATCAGGTTAACAGCTCGCAAGCCCTGCTCTATTCCTCACACAACAGCTTGATTCTCAGCACACTCATTAGCCTCACACAAAGCCCCTCAGCAAGCGTGGAGTGTGTCCAAAGAGCAACAAAGCTGGTGAAGGGTCTGGAGAACAAGTCTTATGAAAAGCAAGGGAGGGAACTGGGGTTGTTTAGTCTGGACAAAAGGAGGCTCAAGGGACACCTTCTGTCTCTCTACAACTCCCTGCAAGGAGCTCCAAGCCAGATGGGAATCAGTCTCTTCTTCCAAGGGAGAGGACAAGAAGAAATAGCCTCAAGTTGTGCCAGGGGAGGTTAAGGTTGGACATGATGAAAAATTTCTTCCCTGAAAGTGTTGTCAAGTCCTGGAACAGACTGCCCAGGGCAGTGGTGGAGTCCCCATCCCTGGAGGGGCTTCAAAGTCTTGTAGATGTGGTACTGAGGGACATGGTTCAATGGTGGGCTTGGCAGTGCTGGACTACTGGTTCAGCATCTGATTCAATCATCTTAAAGGTCTTTCCCAACCAAAATGATTCTGTGGTTCTATGACGTGCTAAATCCTGACATCAAAAAATGAATCTTATTCCATGCTGTTGGAGGCGTTGCAGAGAAAGTACCTTCCTTGCTCAGCTTCTTTGAAAACAGCTTGTTTGGGCTTGGATTTTAACCAGATGTGCAGCTGATGTATTGGCTTAATACCTCCTGATTGCCCCACTGCCTCCTGCAAGCCACTCTGTGGGAAGCTGAGTGGGATTCAATACAGCAGCTGAAGCTTTCCAATAGCAGTTATAAACCATGGAATCAGACTTGTTTTGGTTGGAAGAAACTTTAAAGACCATCAAGTCCAATTGTCAGTGAAGAACTGCCAAGTCCACCATTAAATCATATCCCTCAGCATGACTTTTACATGGCTTTTAAATCTCTCCAGGGATGGGGACTCCACCACTGCCCTGGGCAGTCTGTCAACCCTTTTGGGGAAGACATTGTTCCTCATGTCTAACCAAACCCTCTCCTGGTGTAAACAGAAATATTTTCTTTATTCTACCTACACTTGGGTGAGCTCAGCTAATGATGCAGGAGCCCAGCACCACCACAGTGAGGAGAACCAACCTGTAACAGAAATAGTTCCTGGCATCTCTCAGCAAAAATCAAGCATAAACACTTTGTTTATTTTCAGCTAAAAAAGGTCTCTGCTGTCGACATAGTCCGATTTAGCACGTAATCTCGCCATCTGAACTCCAAAACCAGGGAGCTCTCCCTGACCTACATTGCCAGACTGGGCTGAAAAACAGAAATAAATCACACAGAAAGATGCTCTTGAGGCAGGAGAGGCAGAGTGATGATGAGACTTGGAGATTTGAGGTATCCTGAATAGGATTAAACCATCAATGTTGGGGTTGTCAAGCACAACGGCATAGCCTGTGCTTCAAGCTTTACCACTTCAGATCAAAACCCATTTCTGCCAGAGGAAGATAAACCTTGAGAGACAGATCTTGCTGCCCATCAAAGCATTGCTTTGCAAGCAGGTATGTCCTCATCACCCAGTCCCATCTTGGATAGCTGGTTCACTGTATCAACAGAGAAGCATAAGGAAACATAAAAGCAGCCTAGGGAGCGCTGCATGGAACTGAGCTGGAGAAAAATCACTCATGTGAGGTGTGAGGACTTTATATGGAAGCTAATATCTTTAGGGGGTAATAATAAAGTGAAGAGCGACTTAGTTTTGGTCTGGAAGCAGCAACTTCAAATGTTAAGGTAGGTATGCCACCTATAAAATGGGAGCAGCTAGCAACAGAGCTGGAGATGAAATCAGATGGCTCAGCTGGGAGCTGGAGCAGGTAAGAGGCACTTGAGTAACACAGAAGCAGGGCAGGAAATGTGACAAAATGCCGGGAGGCTTGGCAGAAGCGTGACCTGAAAATCAGCAGCTTCTCTGGAAGGATGACATATTCATCAATGAACTGGAAGAAAGGACAGAGTGAACCCTCAGCAAGTTTGCTGATGATAGAAAACTGGGAGGAGTGATGGCACCCCATCAGGCTGTGCTGCCATTCGGTGAGACCTGGACAGGCTGGAGAGTTGGGCAGAGGAGAACATCATGAAGTTCAACAAGGGCAAGTGTAGGGTCCTGCCCCTGGGGAGGAATAACCCCCTGCACCAGTAGAGATGAGGGGTTGACTTCACTCCAAGGAGAAGGACCTGGGAGTGCTGGTGGACACTAAGTACCCCATCAAGCAGCAGTGTGCCCTTGTGGCCAAGGAGGTCAATGGTCTCCTAAGGTGCATTAAAAGGAGTGTGATCATCAAGTCAAGGGAGGTTCTCCTTGCCCTCTCCTCTGCCCTGATGAGGCCCATATCTGGAGTTCTGGGTCCAATTCTGGGCTTCCCAGTTCAAGAGAGGTAAGGAGCTACAGGAGAGTGGAGGCCTTGATGAGGCTGAGGGGCTGAAGTACCTCTGTGAGGAGGAAAGGCTGAGAGACCTGAAGCTGTTTAGTCTGGAGAAGAGCAGCTTGAGAGGGGAGTTCTCCATGCTCATTTGTATGTAAAAGGTGGGGGCAAGAGGATGGGGCCAGACTCATGGTGCCCAGTGCAAGACAATGGCCAGCAGGTACAAACTGGAACCAAAGAGGTTCCATCTAAGCAAAAGGAAAAAATTCTTTGCTGTGAGGCTGCTGGAGCCCTGGAGCAGACTGCCCAGAGAGGTTGTGGAGTCTCCTTCTCCAGAGAGACTCCAAACCTACCTGGATATTGTGATCCTGGGCAACCTGCTGTGGGTGACCATTCTTTAGCAGAGAAGTTGGACTAGATGATCTCCAGAGGTCCCTTCCAACCCCCACCATGCTGGGATTCTGTGATGGGTGTGAGGTAGATGGTGAAATGGACACATTGTCCAGAAATAGCAGGAGCCTTCAAAATCTGAGCATCTGTTTTGGGGAAGGAAAAGGGTAAGGAAAGACCTTCACCCACTGGTTGTGATTTATATTCCAGTAGTGCTTAAAAACATGTGTGGAGTTTGGGTGCTGGCTGCATCAGACACCCAAGTAAGAAGCAGCAGGCTCTCTGGGGTGAGGACCATCCCAGGTAATGGGCCTGAAGAAGAGAAATGTGGAGGGATTGATGCAGTGTCACCTTAGTGAGGCCACCAACAAGGATGGGCCCCTTGTACCAACAGACCTCTATCTGCAGTAAAAGATCCTTCTCTGCAGAGCTCCTGCAGACAGGTTAACCTTGCAGTACTGGATTTGAGTGTGCGTGAACAAAAAAGCTGTTAAAAACTTCAGCAGATGGAGAACATGCTCCTGATGCCTGGCTCGTGTCCAACCGGCGCACCAAGGGAAGGCAACCGGAGGCAACGTTTCACTGGGAAGTTTGCAGCTCATCAGTTATTCCCTAGAAAAGGCAGCTCCAGAGCAGCTGAAACTGTTTGTCAATGTAGGCTGCCCCCTCTCAGTGGTTTTCACCATTATGAAAAATGCCCAATGATTCCAACGTAGCAGTATGAAGGTTTTTTGGTCTGCTCACCCCATCATTTCCCTGGCCACATCATTTCCAGAAAGCATCAATGGAAGGCAGGAGATATGAGGACTGGATGAAAAAAACACATGTGGAGAAGACATGCAGAAATGCTTGGGGTTCTTTTGTTATTTTAAACTTTGGGCATGTAATTTGATTGTGACCATGTCCTCTGCTCTGCCAAAAGGTGAGATTTAAAGCCCAATCTGCTGTTTCCTTGGTACAACTTGGTTTTGATACTTGTGTCTTCTCCACTCTCTGTAAAATAGCTGAATATCGACTGGAGGGAACCCAGGAGACTCCAGCTGTCTAACTGCTTTGCTATGTGATCCCATCAAGGTTATGAGCCCTTTTCCCTGGACACCACATGGCCCAGATGTTCCCATCTGTGAAGAGCTGTGGGGATGCTCTTCTCCTCCTCTCCCGGCTCCAGCCCTGTAAGTGCCACACAGCATCATTTCCACAAGGTCAAGCTGAACTGACTTTGATTTAGATTTCTTTGGTGAAATGATGGGACACACGGTGGCTTTGAAACACCTCCAGGGATGGTGACTGACCACCTCCCTGGACAGCCTGTTCCAGTGTTTGAGAACTCTTTTAGTGAAGAAGTTTCTTCTGATAACCAACCTAAACCTCCTCTGGTGCAACTTCAGGCTGTTTCTTTTCATCCTATCACTTGTTACTAGGGAGAAGAGATCAATATACATGCCTTGCTCCAACCTCCTTTCAAGGAGTTGTACAGAGTGAGAAGGTCTCCCTTCAGCCTCCTTTTCATCCAGGCTCAACAACTCCAGTCCCCTCAGCTGCTTCTCACAAGACCTGTTCTCCAGACCCTTCACCAGCTTTGTTGCCCTCTTCTGGACCCACTCCAGAACCTCAATGTCCTTGAAGTTAGAGCCCCAAAACTGAAGCCAGTATTCAAAGTGCCACCAGAGCTGAGTCCAGGGGGAGAGTCACTTCCCTGGCCCTGGCTGTTGTCTAAATTTTTGGGTTCTCACCAGTGCTGACTACTAATTTAATAATATTAATAACTAATTCATAATGATAACAACTACTCAAATAATATTAGTAACAATAATGATGATGATGATAACAACAACAATAATATCAGTAATAACATCAACAGTATCATCACCATCATCATCACTACTAAAGGGAGCTGAAACATCTTTGTGTTTCAGTTACCAAACTGAAGCAAAACACCTCTTTCTGTTCAGTCTCACAGCTGATGATTATGAGCTGGCCAACATCAACTTCCAAACCATTAAGCTTCTTGAGCTGACAACTATTTTAACTCATACAGAGCAACCCAGAGTATTTTGCAAGCCTGGAGAGCTGTGTATTAGCTCTGCTCAGCTGGAACATATTCAGACTCCTACTGACATGTGTCAGGTAACATAGATCTTAACCAAATCCTCTGGCTAATCTAAGTCAGCCCTAATTAGCAGGTCTGGCGACAGAAAACATTTTGTGTGACGCCGCTGCTGCATCTCAGTCCAGTCACAGTCACCAAAACAGGTCCTCAGGAAGCAACAAAAAGCTAACCCACATCTCTTGGTATTAAATGAACTGAAATGTAAGGAAAGGAGTGGGTCAAAAGGAAAAGGCTTCTTAAAAAAAAGATTCCCTCTTGGGTTCAGTAATGAGTTTCACATGGAAAGCCACTTGCAGGAGGCTGTGTGGAATTCATTAAACAATTAAAATGTGCAGGGGGTAATGAAACTGGATCCTTCAGAGTGCATCTTATAACAGAGGTTTTCTCCCTGACCTTAAAACCCACCTCAGAATGGAGGAGAAATTCAGGGCTGTTAAACTCCCTGTGTGGGTCCACTGTGAGACGGAGATATGTGAGGTGGGATGATATGTGGGGAGAGGACAATGGGGCTGTGTGGTCCCTCCATTGCTACACAGGAACCCAGATGGGATTTTCAACAAGAGGTAGTTTTGCAAGCCAGGAAAAGAAACACATGAAGTCAGTCACCACTCTCCTTGCTGGCAGTGAGATCTTTTCTCTCCTTTCTTCTCCATTTCACAGCAGAAATCAGTCTGCTTTTTCTCTGCTCTTCAAGTCGACCATCTTTAACTTGTTATGTTTTAAGGAGTGGTCCATGTTCTTTCGCATTTTAACAGGAAAAAGGAAAATTCATGTGTAACACTACACTCCATGCCCATTTGGACTCCAAAAAGGAGTTTCAGCACTCAGAATCATAGAATTATTTAGGCCAGAAGAGAACATTAAGATCATGAAGTCCAACCATTAACCCAGCACTGCCAAGTCCACTACTAAACTATGCCCCTTAGCACCACATCCACACAGATTTTCAATCCTGCTAGGGGTGATGATTCCATCACTGCCCTGGGTGGCCTGTTGCAGGCCTTGACAACCCTTTTTGGGGAAGAAATCGTTCCTCATGTGCAGCCTTAAATTCCTCTGTTGCAACTTGAATCTGTTTCCTCTAATCTGTTTCCTGTCATGTGCTACAAAGGAGAAGAGAGCAACAGATACTTGTGCAGTACAAAAAGGGACCTGTTCACTGAGTCATAAAAGTTTTGGGTTGGAAGGAACCTTTAAAGGTCATCTAGTTCAACCCCCCTGCAGTCAGTAGGGACATCTGCAACTGGAGCAGGTTACTCAGAGCCCTAGACTAGCTGACCTGGAATGATGATGGGGCATATACCACCACTCTGAGCACCCTGGGCCAGAGTCTTAACGACCCTCAGCTTAAAACATTTCTTCCTTCTCTCTAGTCTGAATCTCCCTCTTTTGGTTTAAACCCATCACCCCTTGTCCTGTCACAACAGGCCCTGATGAAAATTCTGTCCCCAGCTTTCTTTTGGCGCCTTTAAGTAGAATGAAGGCACCAGTTCAGGTTCGTGCTCAGGTACAAGAAAACAAGCAGAAATAATCAATTTCTGAGTTCCTTCCACTTTAAGAAGGGGGTTTCAAGTGCTGTAGTACAAGTAGGCTACTTCTAGGATTTATTTCCCTTCTCTTCCCCCTCTGCCCCATCTCCATTTTCTGTGTTCAACACCACTGCATTTTAATGAGGAGATGGAGTGGAACCAGCTGCCATCCCCTCCCTTACACATAGCCTAATTTTGAAGAATCTTCTTAAGCCAGGTTGGGACATGCCTTTGTTGTTCCTGCTCTGAGCATATACACATTACTGATGGCAAAGGGAGATCAGAAAGCTATAGCATCATCTAAATAAATGGGAAAATAATTAGGTTTGATTTTCAAAGGCTCAGCTGTTGGAACCCGTTGGTAATTTATACTCTTTCTTCATTCCTGTACAGCTCAGACTTTCTTATCATGCAGGACACCAGTAAATGAAAGCAAATGTTTCCATGGCAGCCTGGCTGTGGCATCTCTGCAGCCCTACATCAAATGGAGTTGCCATAGGATTCAGACAGGCTGCAGAGCACATGGAAAGCTGGAATCTCTGAAAGCATCACTGGTGTCCCCTGTTCTCGGTGGGTGGGGGTCAGCTGAGGTAGGAGAGGACTGGTTGGACTCGATGATCACAGAATTACAGAATGGTTTGGGTGGGAAGTGACCTTAAAGATCATCTAATTGAACTCCCCCTGCCATGGGTGGGAACTCTCTCCACTAGACCAGGTTGTTTACAGCCCTGTCCAACCTGGCCTTGAACACTTCCAGGAAGGAGATATCCACAACATCCCTGGACAACCTGTTCCAGTGTTTCACCACCCTCACTGTAAAGAATTTCTTCATAATATCCAGTCTAAATCTATCCTTTTGCAGCTTAAAGACATTCCTCCTTGCATTACCACTACAAGCCCCTGAAAACAGTCCCTCTCCGGTTTTCTCGTAGGACCCTTTCAGGTACTGCAAGGCTGCTATGAGGTCTCCCCAGCCAGAGCCTTCTCTTCTCCAGGCTGAACAGCCCCAAAGATCTTAAAGGCCTCTTCCAATCCAAATGATTCTATGATTGGTAAAAATACACTGTGTTTGGGGTTTATATCCTCCTGGGACCTGGGCATGTGATGAACCTTCTCACTCATGGAGACTTCATTTTCTTAGTACTGGGTTTCCCCACATCCTCAGGTGACTTCAGAGTAGCCTGAGTTGCAAAATGGTGAGATGCATTGTTTCCATACATTAAAAAACAGGGTTATCATATGGACACAGGCAGACTGGGGCAAGCAATGAATCCAGGTTGGGAGATGAAGGGCTGGAGAGCAACTCTGTGGGGAAGGACCTGGGGGTGCTAGTGGGTGAAAAGTTGGGCATGACCAACCATCTCCTGGGCTACTCCCCAGCGGTATGGACAGCAGGTGGAGGAAGGGGATTCTGCCCCTTGGCTCTGCTGAGACCTCACCTGCAGTGCTGGGCTCAGCCTTGGAGTCCTCAGCACAGGAGAGACACAGACCTGTTGGAGCGGGGCCAGAGGAGGCCACAACAATGATGCAAGGGCTGGAAGCCCTCTGCTGTGAGGACAGGCTGAGAGAGTTTGGGTTGTTCAGCCTGGAGAAGAGAAAGGCTTCTGGGAGACCTGGTGGCCTTCAGTACACAAAGGAAAGATGGGACAATCTTTTCAATAGGGCCTGTTGTGACGGGGCAAGGAGGGACAGGTTTAAACTAGAAGAGGGAGATTTAAACTAGATAGGAAGAAATCTTTTACTGTGAGGGTGAAGAGACACTGGCCCAGGTTGTCCAGAATGGTGGTACATGCCCCACCCCTGGAAAAATCCAGGATAGGGTGGATGAGGCTTTGACAGGTTTGGATTGGATGACTTTTAAAGGTCCCTTCCAACCCAAACCATTCTGTGATGTCTTATTTAAGGTTATCTGAAATAATTCTGGATGTCGATTTTTCTTTAGTTCTTCAAACCAACAAATGCAAAGTCTATCTCTGGCTTGCTTCACACAGAAGTGCTCAGCTGCTGCTCTGCAGTACAGTTTTGGCCGCAACTGTGGACTTGGTGCATTTCTGATCCTGATACTGGGTATAAAAGCACAAGGGAGAGCACAGATAGCTACTTCCACCAGGGGTGGACATCCATCTGGAAATCACTGGTCAGCATTCCTCTGAGCAGAACAAGTTAACTCCTCTGACTGAGCACACATTAGAATCCTCCAGCTTCCTCATGACATGGGAGAAACAGAGTCACCCTTTGACAAAGTGCCAGGGGCAATCAACTGTACAGTCAGTGAACCACAAATACTTCTGCTCCAAAAGCCAAGAGCTGTGCCTGGACAGGTGAAGCACCATTTGGTGGCCATCCTGCCTCTGAAAGGAAACACTCCTCTTAATAAGCTCCCTGCTGCTACCTGTAGGCTCCCAGAGAAGAGCAAGCGTGAGGGTACAGATGGTAACACTTTTGGTTTACGGGTTTCAAGGAGGATGACTGAACAGCGTGGGTTACCTCTCTAACCTTGTTGTGGCTTGGAGTGTCTTACTGGATGGAAGACTCTGTGTCAGGATAGACACAGTACAGAGGCAGTGACACTGAGGGACACCTCAGGAGGAAGCTTTTACCTGGCATTTACTTCAGATCCTTCCACTGAAGGGAGAACAGGTTAGATGAACCACTGTAATGCTCAGCTTTGAAGTTCGCTCCACTACATGTGCCCCTGTAGATACATCTCATACAACATGAAAAACTCCTGCAAAATGCTGGCCCTGAGAAACATTGAGAGTTACAGAAGAAGGTGGTGGAGATGCTCTGCATTAAATGTGAAGTAAGAAAGAGGGGCTCCTGAAACAAAGGACACCAAGGAGGGTAATGGATTAGCCAAAGATGCCTCAAAAATATCTCCAGAGATGCTCCATCCATGAGTAGAGGCAATTTGGGCTGTCAGGTCATTAACAGGATGAACACATAATTGATAAGCTGTAGGTTGTGCTCTGCTTGAGAGCAATAAGCTCCTTTAAATGATATTAATATTTCACATCCATAAAAGCCTCTGTCATTTGCAAAGCACTGCATGGAGTAACTGATGGATTCAATAATCATCCCCAACTCCCAGACCAGGGAATGCAATTCTGGACAGATAAATAACTGGCCCACATCCCAGTCAAGACTCACTGTCAGAGTCATTATTCTGCTCAGAATCAGAATCACAGAATCATTTTGGTTGGAAAGCACCTTTAAGATCATCAAGTCCAACCATTATCTAATTCTACTAAGGCTGGTGCTAAACCATGTCCCTCAGCACCACATCTCTACATCTTTGAAACACTTCCAAGTATGGGGATTCAAGCACTTTCCTGGGGAACCTGTTCCAGTATTTGAGAACCCCTTCAGTGAAGAAGTTCCAAACTAAACCTCCCCTGGTGCAACCCGAGGCTTTTTCTTCTCATCCTATCAGTTGTTACTTGGGAGAAGAGACCAACACCCACGTGGCTCCAACCTCCTTTCAGGGAGTTGAACGGAGTGAGAAGGTCTCCCCTCAGCCTCCTTTTTGTCCAGGCTAAACAGTTCTAGTTTCCTCAGCTGCTCCCCATATGTCCTGTGCTCTAGACCCTGCATCAGCTTTGCTGCCCTGCTCAGGACATGCTTTAGCACCTCAGTGTCCTTCACCTAATGAGGGCCCCAAAACTGAACCCAGTATTCAAGGTGAGGCCTTACCAGTGCCAAGCACAGGATGAAAATCCCTGGTCTTGCTAGGTTTCTAAGTTTCTGGTCCTTTGAGATGACATTGCTTTGCAGCTTTCAGTGAGCAGATGCATGACACCCAGACAGAGATGGAAGACAGGAGCTGACAACAAGGTGACATTTCTGAATCATGTCTACTATCACATCCCTACGCCAGGCCACCATCCACACCAGAAGGTGCACTCAGGTGGATTAAGCACAAGGAATGGAAATACTCCATGTTTGATTGCCAGGTGTGCTTTGTCGCCCTTGGCTTTCTTTTAAGGAATTGAGGCTGAGAGGCCTGGGGCTGGAGAAGGGCACCCTGAGAGAGAATCTTCTCAATGCTCATCAAGAGCTAAAGGGTGGGAGGCAAGAGGATGGGACCAGACTCTTTTCAGTGGAGCCCAGCAACAGGACAAGGGGCAACAGGCACAAGCTGGAACCCAGGAGGTTCCATCTGGACATGAGGAGAAACCTTTAATTTGAAGGTGATGAAGCCCTGGAACATAGAGACGGTAGAATCTCCTTCTCTGGAGAGATTCCAAACCCTGCCCTGACATGATGCTGGGCAATGTGCTCACAGAACCATGCTTCACATACATGGTGGAGAAGGCCATAAACCCCACCACTCTCATATCTACTTGCTCCTGACTTCCCCTTTGGGTTTCTCTGATCTCACGATGGTCAGAATTACTGTTAGGACCATGCCTCAATGTGAGTCTGGATTCATCAGAGTACTAAGGAAAGTAAAAGCCTGATGGGATAAAATCTTCTTTGTTGATGGCCTTTGCTGCAAATAATTCATCTTCTGTGTTCTGCTGTGGGATGTGGTGACATAAAATTGATCCACAATCTCTGGCTGTTCCAGCAACTGCTCATGATGCCTCATCCAGCTCGCATTTGTGCAGTATCTTCAACCTCCAGAGAAAACAAGAAGCACTTCTGTGCTTGGCACTGGTGAAGCGCCAGGTCTTTCATTCTTTTGCCTAAGTCAATGAGCCAATTTTGACTCTTCCTTCAGACAGGATGAAAAAAAGAAGCCAGAGAGCAGCTTACCTCAACCTCGCAGGCGTATTCTGATCCATCCAGGAGGGTCACTTTGCACTGCATATTTTTTGGCTTCTTGACAATCTTCAGAGGAGACTTGGACAGTTTGCTAGATGATGACTTCTGAGAGAGCTTGTCGTCCTCCAGCTGCTGGTATTCCAGCTGTTTGGCACTTGCAGCAGCAAACTCCTGTTCTTTCTCTGTGGCCTATGGAGAGAAAGAAAGTAGACTTTCTGAAGGAAGATGAACCAATTGCACCATGGATCACACCACTCACCTTGCACCCAAGGTCTGTAGTGTGTCTAAGTGTGGGGCTTGTGTGAGGAATATCTTGATGTAGGACAGAGCTGTTGTTAGCTACAGAAAAGATTTCCCATATTGCCCACATTCCTCCCAACCTTCTCTTCTTACTCCAAAGTAACAGAATGGTTGGGTTGGAAGTGACCTTTAAAGGTCACCCCTTGTCCTGTCACAACAGGCCCAGATTTTTTATCAAATCACAGAATTGTTTCAGTTGAAAAAGGCCTCTCAAGACCATTGAGTACAAACACTGAGCTAGCACCACCAGGCCCACTGAACCATGTCCCATAGTGCTGTGTCTGCAAGCTCTTTGAACACCTCCAGGCATAGTGACTCCACAACCTCCCTGGCACCCTGTAAGTACTGAAAGGTCTTCCCATCTCTTTTCCAGGCTGAAGAACTGCAACTCTCTCCGCCTGCCCTTGCAGCAGAGGGTTTCCAGCCCTTGCATCATTGTTGTGGCCTCCTCTGGCTCTGCTCCAACAGGCTCATGTTTCTCCAGTGCTGAGGACTCCAGAGCCAGACCCAGCACTGTAGGTGAGGTCTCACAGAGCAGAGCAAAAGGGCAGAATCCCCTCCCACCATCTGCTGTTGACACTGGTGGGGATGAAGCCCAGGACATGGCTGGTTCTGGGCTGAGAGCTTTCTACTGGCTAATGTCCAGGTTTTCACCCACCAAAACAGTCCCCTGACTGAGGACATGGATCCCCCCACAACAGTGTGAATGTGCAGTGGGCTGCTGGGATGCAGGGGATGACAAAAGGTTCCCTGAGCAAAGGGTTAAACAAACAGGCTGGGAGCCAGGAGCCTGACACCTTTGCTGTGCAACTGGCTGGGTAATGGCTGCTAAACAGACGATGAGTGACTGAGTTCTGCCTCCTTCGCATGCCTGGCGAGTCCCTTGAGCTGGTGAGAAGTGGCAAATGTCCTGCAGGAGAAAGGGGCAAGAAGAAACAAGTTCTCTTCCTTTTGCTTGGGTTTATTTGTGGATCAGACCACGTGAGGAGTGGCCATGATGGAGCACAGCCCATGGTCCTCGACAAAGCAAGATGAATGCCAGACTTGCTCCATAGTGGTTCACCCTTCCTAGCAACAGCCCTGTGCCACAGCCATAATCCCAGCATGGTGGGGTTTGGAAGGGACCTCTAGAGATCACCTAGTCCATCCTGCCTGCTAAATCAGGGTCACCACAAAAGGCTGCCCAGGATCACAATGTCCAGGCGTGTTAAGAATCTATCTAGAGGAGACTCCACAACCTTCCTGGGCAACCTGCTCTGGAGTTCCAGCACCTTCACAACAAAGAATTTTTTCCTCATATTCATACGGAACCCCCTGGGTTCCAGCTTGTGCCCATTGCCTCTTGTCCGCTAGCTGGGCATCAGTGAATCTGGCCCCATTCTCTTGCTCCCCACCCTTTAGCTCTTCGGCACTGAGAAGATCCTCTGTCAGGCAGCTCCTCTCCAGGCTAAACAAGTCCCAGGTCTCCCAGCCTGTCTTCCTCACAGACATGTTCGAGGCCCCTCGGCACCTTCGAAGCCTCCACTGAACTCTCTCCAGTAGCTCCCAGTTTCTCTTGAACTGGAGAGCCCAGAGTTGGACCCATTACTGCAGCTGTGGCCTCATTAGGGCAGAGTAGAGGGATGAGAAGTCACCCCACTTCTTATCAGTTTTGAGTCTGAGAGTCTCCAAACAAAAGCTCAACTGGAGTTAAATAATAACTAATGTAATGTTAAAATAAAACAAAATGAAAAAAATAAAAGAAGATACAATAAAATAAAATAAAATAAAATAAAATAAAATAAAATAAAATAAAATAAAAATAAAATAAAATAAAAATAAAATAAAATAAAATACAAGAAATAGGATCTTTCTGTTATCTCACTACAAGGGAAAAACAAACTTTTGGGGGTCTCAATGATTTCAGTGCATTAAGCAACAAGCATTGCTGGAAATAAATTAATCCTCCACATCTGTTTCCATTCATTGTACCTAATAAACCTTCATGAGAATGGAGCAAATCCATCCAAAAGCTTTAATCTGCTTTGAGAGCAGTGTAACGTTGCATCACATAACCCTGAGATTCCATGCAAACAAGCCACCTCCTTCCCCTCTGCCTCTGGGTGAATGAACAAAAGAGAAACTTGGTGGTGAGCTAGCAGTGCTGGGTTAATGGTTGGACTTGATCTTTTAAGGTCTCTTTCCAACAAAGCAATTCTATCACCACTATTGTAACTTGCCAGCTCCCACCAAAGCCCCAGCAAACTGCAAAGATCTGAGGCAAGATCCACACTCCTCCATTCCCCACAAGAAAGGACACAGCAAAGGCCTCCTGGGCTTCCCCTGGTGGGGAAACAAGAAGAAATAGGGACTGCAAAAGACCAGAAAGCAACATAAAAGCTGCTTTCAAAATCCACTTCATCCCCTGAGCCATGGATGTTCTTCCTCAGGAGCATCCCATTGCCAGCTGGCTCTTCCCCTGCTCTTCCCAGACCTAGCGCCAGCTGGAGTATGTTCTCCTTCCAGCACTGAAGGACTTTCCCCTTCCAGCACTTGGAAACAAGTTCAGTGTCTGGATATCAAGGTCCTCACAAGGCTGCTGGGAGATGAAGGCACACAGTATGTCAGTGGATTAGCTGCTCATGCAGCATTTAATGCTCACAGGGGCTGTGATGACAGGAGGGTGTCCCTCCCCAGGGTTCACAGAAAGACTTGAGGCAAGCTATGCCTCTACCACCGACGTGGGCAGATGGCAAGCAGTCCAACCCACTGCACCCAAAGGAAAATGACCATAGAATCATAGAATCTCAAGTTCAAAGGGACCTCAAGCATTATCTGGTCCAACCTTTTTTGGGGAAAGCACAATCTAGACATGATGGCCCAACACTCTGTCCAGCTGAATCTTAACAGTGTTCAATGCTGTTGGACTCCACCACTTCTCTGGGGAGATTATTTCCATGGCTGGTTGTCCTTGTGAAAAATTGTCTTCAAGTGACCAACTGGAATCTTTGTCCCTATCACCCCAAAACTTTTCCATGTGACTCCTTATGAAAAAGGAGTCTCCCATCCTCTTTGTAGCCACCTTTAAATACTGGAGCATGGTGATAAGGTCTATCCTGAGCCTTCTTTTCCCAAGCCTGAACCCAGTTCTTTCAGCCTTTCCTCACATGGCAACTTCCCAGTCCTTGGATCATCTTTCTGACCCTTCTCTGGAGCATCTCCAGCCTGTCCACATTTTTCTGGTACAGCAGGGACCAAAACTGAACACACCATTCCAAGTATCCACAAGACTGAAATCACAGAATCACAGAATGTTAGGGGTTGGAAGGGACCTCTAGAGATCACAGAGGCCAATACCCATGCCAAAGCAGGGTCACCTAGGGCAGGCCGCACAGGAACACATCCAGGTGGGTTTTGAAAGTTTCCAGAGGAGACTCCACAACCTCTCCGGGCAGCCTGTTCCAGTGCTCCATCATCCTCACCATAAAGAAGTTTCTCCTCATGTTGAGGTAGAAACTCCTGTGTTCCAGCTTATACCTATTGTTCCTTGTCCTATCACGAGGCACCAGCGAAAAGAGACCGGAACCTTCATCCTGACATCGACCCCTCAGGTATTTCCAAACACTAGTAAGATCCCCTCTCAGGCTTCTCTTCTCAAGACTAAACAGCCCCAGTTCTCTCAGTCTTTCCTCATATGAGAGATGTTCAAGTCCCCCAATCATCCTTGTAGGTCTCCATTGGACTCTCTCCAGCAGAACCCTTTCTCTCTTCAACTGGGGAGCCCAAAACTGGACACAGTATTCCACATACTGTCTCACCAGGGCAGAGGGAGAGGAGAACCTCCCTAAACCTGATGGATACACTTTTCTTGATGCACCCTAGGATGCCATTGGCCTTCTTGGCCGCAAGGGCACATTGCTGTCCCATGGAGAACTTGCTGTCCACTAGGACTCCAAGGTTGTTCTCCATGGGGCTGCTTTCCAGCAGGATGACCCCTAGTCTGTACTGGTGCCTGGTGTTGCTCCTCCTCAGGTGCAGGACTCTATACTTGTCCTTACTGAATTTCATAATAGCATCATCAAGATATCACCTGTTTTGAGGGCCTCTGTGAAGAGCTGGACAGAGGGACTCTTGGATGATTTCCATGTGTCTGATTGAAGAAATCTGCCTAGGAGGGTGCACACTTATGCATGTAGGTGTCAACAGTGGGAAAAAGATCCTGTCCCTGGCTTGTTCGACTCCACACATGAGAGCTGCCAAACCGCCTCAGCAAAAACCAACCAACACAAAAAGTCAATCTTTTTGAAGGTGGAATGAATCTTTATTAAGAAAACAGGAAAGCAGCTTTAGGGGAAAGCCCACAACAAGAAGGGCACTCATAAGCCATTTGAAGTTTAGAAGCACCCTCAGCCTATGAGCTCTTATTTGATTATTTTCCTCCATGTGAAGACACTCAGGGACTCAAGACCACAGCAGAAATCTTTTTTGTTTTATTTTTTTAAGGATGCTGAGGTTATTTTGTTTGCGAAAGTTCCTGCATGCCTTAAGATTAAGGAAACGTGCCTTGTTTAAAATCATACAAAGGATTTTCTCTCCTGTGTCTAGAGAACAAAACATGCCAAGAATTATTAGAGAAGATCCCCCAAACTATGCTGACATGTTCAGGCACTTGAGGGACCTTCAGACTGGATTAAGCCTATTCTCTCTAAAGAAACTTGACATCCTGTTACTGAGGGAAAAAAAAATGAAAGTGGTCAGTGAAAAAGCCATGTACTCAGAAAACTGGTTTTGAACTCTGCAAGCACAGTTGGATTTTCTCCTAAACTCTTCTCCAAAACATTTTGATGCTGTGCGTTTGCAGTGTTTTCAGTGATGTGGACACGTTTCTAAAACTCAGGTTGCTTCAGGGTGTCTGCTTTTTGAGCATAAGTTCTCTCATCTCTATCTCTATGATCGTACCTTACTGTGACAGCGGAAGTTCAACCCCTCCTGAATCCCAGAATCCCTGCACAATAGGAGTTGGGAGGGACCTCTGGGATTCATCTAGTCCAATCCCCCTGCAGTGAACAGGAACACTTTCAGCTACAGCAGGTTGCTCAGAACCTCAAACAACTTGACCTGGCACGGTTCCAAGGATGGGGCATCCACCACCTCTCTAGGCAGCAACGTTAAGGTTCCCATGTTTCACAACCCTCAGTGGGAAGGTCTCATATATCCCTTCACTAAGACACTTCTATCCAGGGTTCTGTAGACACCTGCCCATGAGTGATCTTTGGGAAAGTAAGGGATCATGCAACACATGAGACCATCTCTTGTCTCCAAAACTACACCGAGATGGACAAGTTTAGTGTCTTTTAGTGTCAGGTTGGGGGAAGGGTTGTGGTTATTTGGGGGTTTGTCTTGTGTTTTTTTTAAGTTGAAAAGAAACTTGGTGTGGAAAGATGACTGAAGATGTCTGGAAGAACAAAATTAGTAACATTCATGCCTAGGCCTGATGGAATGGCAATTTAATTAATACCTTTTTGAGCAGCACCCTTTTCTTCTGGATGAGCAGCCCTGCCTCCCCCAAATGAACCACCTGCAATTTCTGATCTGTTTCATAGACCAAAATTGTCCTGACACACAGCCAATGGGTATGGGAGCAAGAGCAGAGAAGTCTTTGATGGGCATGGAGTGAGGCAGTGGTGGGTTAATGGTTGGACTTGATGTTCTTAAAGGCCTCTTACAATCAAATGATTCTGTGATTCTATGATGCTCATCAAGGGTTATTGATGGTAAAAATGGTCAGCAATCAAAACCAAAAAAGGAGGTCTTTCAATGGTTGATTTTTCCAGAGCAATAAACATGAAAAATCCTGTCCTGCCATGTCTACCTTTTGAGATGTTAGAAATCAGACACGAGAAAACTCTTCTGATTTGGTCCCAGAGTTACTTGTTGTCTCAGCTATTTACATCACACATCCCTAATTCGGGGAGATACAAAAATCTGTCAACAGGACAAGGGATGATGAGTTTAAACTGAAAAAAGGGAGATCTAGACTAGAGAGAAGGGAAAAACGTTTTACACTGAGGATGGTGAGGCTGCCCAGAGAGGTAGTAGATGTCCCCTCCTGGAATCATTCCAGGTCAGGTTATCTGGGGCTCTGAGCAACCTGCTCTAGTTGAAGATGTCCTTGCTGACTGCAGGGGGGGTGTGGATTAGATGATCTTAAAAGTCCCTTCTCACCCAAACAGTCTATGATTCTATGCAAAATACTTTACATTTCAAACTGATCACCCCCCATTTTTTCCACATCATCACCAAGTCTGAGCTGTAGCTCTATGGAAAAAGCTTAAAACTCAATACAATGTCCAGGACCAGTCTCTTCAGGAGCATTGGTGGAGACTGTAAGCGACACTTTACATCTGCTTTCATCCCCAGCAGTGCTCCCAACCAGGTAAAACAACAGGATCTCACTTCAACCAACCTGATCTTTAATATTAAAGGGTGGAGAAGAGGAGGAGTTAGGCTGATACATTCCATTCTTCAAAGGTGAATGCCATCAAATGGTGGTCACAACCTTGTGGAGCTTAGAGAGGTGATTTGCAGGTACCTCATTAACTGTGTGTCACTAACCCATGAAGAATATTATCTCTTAATCCTACTGACTGGAAATTATTAACAGGAAAAAGAAAGCAGCTTCCACAAATTTAATAATTGCAATGATGAACCCAAAAGAAAAGCATGAGAGAGCTCTTCTGAAACCCATTACATGAAAAGTTAAATTCATTAGGATGCAGTCAATTAATGACTATGAGAAGCTTAAGGGACCACAGATGCTTCAAGGCTCACACATCAGACAAGCAAGCATGAAATCAGCTTTCAACAGGTGTCAAAGAAGAAATGAACTCTGAAAACATCTTCAGTGTTTTAAAAAGTGGCACTGTTTGCTGTCTAATGCAATTGTGAGATCGAAGACATCTCTTGATTCCTTCATATAATCATGGAATGGTTTGGATTGGAAGGGATCTTTAAAGGTCACCTAGTCCAAACCCCATACAGTCATCAGGGGCATCTGCAACTAGAGCAAGTGGCTCAGAGCCCCAGACAAACTGGCCTGGAATGGTTTCAGGAATGCAGCATCTTCCACCTCTTTGGCCAGCCTGGGACAGGGTCTTAGCATAAACAGTTTCTTCCTTCTCTTTAGTCTGAATCTCCCTTTTTCAGTTTAAATCCATCACCTGTTGTGCTGTCATAACTGGCCATGTGCAGAAGTCTGCTTCCAGATTTCCTGTAAGTACTGAAAGGCTACAGTAAGGTCTCCCCTGAGCCTTCTCTTCTCCAGGCTGCCTAAGCCCAACTCTCTCAGCCCAGGAGGGGGTTCCAGCCCTTTTATTAGTTTTGTGGCCTCCTCTGCATACGCCCCAAGAGGTTCATGTCCTTCTTGTGCTAAGTAAGGTTGCTTTTACGTTTGAGGACAGAAGGCTGAAAAGCCTGACGTGAACTTCAAAACAACACAAAAAACCAACCAGCAACATCACACCAAACACCCCTCTGTATGCCTGTGAAGAGCGATCCCCATTTGTAACACACCAGGCTTGTTATTTCCCAGAAGCTTTATGTGGTCTCACAGCTCACTGTGTCCACAGGCTCCTCACCTGCTCCTTCTTCACCGGTGTGCTGTGAGCTGCCACGGCTGAGAACTGCTCAAGAGCCTTTTGATGCTCTTCACTTGGTGGCTGCTGCTGCTGGTCCTGTGGCTGGGTCTCGGCTGCCCCTTGCTGTGTAGGGTTCTCCTGCTGATCCTGCTCTTTATCCTTGGACTCCGAGTCTGATCCTGATTCTGTGGTCATGGTTGGTGATTCTGTAAATCAAGGAGAGCAGATCTACTGAGTACAGTCCTCTAGATGGTAAACTGGGATTACTAAATGGAGAATCATCAAGCCTAAAGTTTTAGTCTTACTCTGCTCAGCCTTTAAAGATACAGTGGCCCAATGAAGATCCCCAGGAAAGCTTCCCTGGTGCAAAAGGCCAGGTCTAAATGCATCCATACTCTAAGGCACATTACCATAAGATCTTATTTTACAGATAACAGGACTTCATATTCATAGAATGGTTTGGACTGGAAGGGACCATTAAAGCTCATCTAGTCCAACCACCCTCACAGCAGGGACCCATCAGCACCTCACCAACCACAGCAGGGACATTTTTGTCTAGGACAGGTTCCTCTCAGCCCCATCCAACTTCATCTGGAATGTTTACAAGGATGGGCATCTACCACATCTTTGGGCAACCCGGGACAGGGTCTCACCCCCCTCACTGTAAACAATTTCTTCCTTCTCTCTAGTCTGAATCTCCCTCTTTTAGTTTCAAACATCACTCCTTGTCCTGTAACAACAGGCCCTGCTCAAAAGTCTCTTCCCAGCTTTCTGATCAGCCCCTTGAAGTGCTGAAAGGCTATAAGAAGGTCTCCCTAGAGCCTCTTCTTCTCCAAGCTGAACAACTTAAATTCTCTCAGCCTGTCCTCAGAGCAGAGGTGTTCCAGGCCTCCCAGTTTTGTTCAATATCTTTATCAATGACTCAGTCCATAACTCATTAAAACAGTGTAACATCTTGAAGAAAGTTCATGTGCTTGAGGACCCTAAATCAAACACAATTCACTGCAGTTTGGGCTTCTAAATTAGGTGGAAACTTCTGAAAACATTGAGTCTGTTGTTCTTACAATGAAGTCAAGACCTGCACTCTCTTTTGGATGTGGACTTTTGATTCTTCCAAGCAACATATGACCTAGAAACATCTGGGGTGTGGCCACCAACATCAGGTACAAGTGTTCTTCAGCCCAGTTATATCACAGAACCACAGAATGATAGGGCTTGGAAGGGACCTCTGGAAACCATCTACTGCAACCTCCTTTTCTGCTTGAATTTAGCCAGGCCTCTGTAATTTCTTTTGGTCTGTGAAAGCATCCAGAAGAGAAGATAAACATTTCCACTGAATTGATCTAAGTGTTAGAACTATAATAAAGGGAGTCTGACATTTCACAAATGTGAGAAGTTTCCGTTTGAACCAAACTTTGTCCAGCACTACAACAAAATGAAAACCACAGAATAACAAAATATAACTGGTTGGAAAAGACCTCCAAGATATCCAGTCCAACCCTTAACCCAGCACTAAAGGGTCAACACTAAACCATGTGCCTAAGTGCCAGGTCTACACACCGTTTGAACTCCTCCAGGGACAGTGCCTCCACTGCCCTGGACAGACCATTCAAATGCTTGAGAACCCTTTCAGAGTATCTCCTAACATCTAGCCTGAACCTCCCCTGGTTCAGCTTGTAGCCATTTCCTCTTGTCCTGTTGCTTGTCATCAAGAAGAGGCTGGATCCCTCCTTGCTCCAGCTACCCTTCAGGTAGTTGTAGAGAGCAATGAAGTCTCCCCTCAGCCTCCTCATCTCCAGGATGAAAAACCTCAAACTCCTAGCAATATTCACTACCGATCTTCACTCTTTCAACTAAACAGCACTGTTACAGGAATGTGTTTGGCACCCAACCCTCAAACTCCATACCAGCTTTAAAGCTTTACAAAAATACTGTGATTTTGTATCAAAACAAGGGTTTGAAGCAGCAGGCTCTGCGCCAGTTGAGCAGAGCATGCTTTCATGTTTGTTACTCATACGTTCTTAGACCTCGTGATCCTCTCCTTCAGCATCTTGCTTTGAAGTCACTCAAAGCCAAACCCTTCTGCTGCAGCCTATTTCTGCTCACCAAGGGGCTGTGATTGTGTTAACCTGGTAACCATAGCTACTGTGTCAGAACACCCAGTCCCACACAACATACATCTGCTCATTCATCTGTTGGGCTACCACGAGAACTCTTCCCATACTCCACAGTATTTACTTGGAGGAGCAGGCTTATGAAAGATCACAACACAAAGTAGAAGCCTTTTGTTACTTAAATGTGTAACAAGATTGACAAAAAATGTTTGAAATGAGGCCAGATTCACAGATTGCATTGGGTTGGAGGGGAGCCTCAAATGTCATCTTGTCCAATCCCCCTGCTAAGTGGCACCTCCAACTACATCAGGCTAGCCAGGGCCATATTGAGTCTGATCTTGAATGTCTCCAGGGATGGGGCCTCAACCATATTCCTAGGCAACCTGTTCTAATATTTTATCATTCTCATTGTAAAGAACTTCCTCCTTATGTCCAACCTAAATCTACCCTGCTCTAGTTTCAAGCCATTGCCCCTTGTCCTATTACTATAAGCCCCTCTAAAAAGTCCTTCCCCAGACTTTTTATAGGTCCCCTTCAGATACTGAAATGTAGCTGTAAGGTCCCCCTGGAGCCTTCTCTATGCTGAACGGCGCTCCAGAAGGTCCATTTCCCTCTTGTGCTGGGGGTCTCATAGATGGACACAGTACTCCAGGTGAGGTCTCAACCACTGCAGAGTGGCAGAATCACCTCTCTCAATCTGCTGGCCACACTGGTTTTGATGCAGCCCAGGGTGCAATTTGCCTTCTGGGCTGCAGGTGCACATCATTGACTAATGTCCAGCTTCTCACCCACCAATACCCCCAAGTTCTTTTCTGCAGGTCTGCTCTCATCTTCTGTCAGCCTGTATTGATATTGAGGGCTGCCCCAACCCAGATGTAGTGCCTTGCACTCCACCTTATTGAATCTCATGAGGTTCTCCTGCACGCACTTGTCCAGCCTGTCCAAGTCACTCTGGATGGCATCAACCACACCGCTCAGCTTGGTATTGTCTGCAAACCCAGTGAGGGTGCACTCATTCTCACTGCCTATATCATTGATGAAGATATTGAACAGTATGGACCCCAGTATGGACCCTTGAGGGACACCACTTGTCACCTGTCTCCATCTGGAAATCAAGCCATTCACCACTACCCTTTGAATGTGATCATCCAACCCATTCCTTATCCACTGCACAGTCCACCCATCAAATCCATATCTCTCCAGTTTAGAGAGAAGGGTGTTGTGGGGAACTGTGTCAAAGGCTTTACAAAAGTCCAGACAGATGACACCTGTTGGTCATCCCTTGTCCACTGATGCAGTTACAGCATTGTAGAAAGCCACTAGTTCGGTCAGGCAGCATCTACTCCTGGTGAAGCCTTAATGGCCCTGAGGGTCTCAAAAGACAAGAATTTGAGTTGTAGCATTTTTTTTGAAAATGTCAAGGGAAATTCTCCTGTCCCTCTACTCTGCCCTAGTGAGGCTTTATCTAGAGTATTGCAGCCAGTCCTGGGCTCCCTAGTTCAGCAGAAACAGGGAACTACTGGAGAGAGTTCAATGAAAGGCTACAAGGATGATTAAGGAAATGGCACATCTCTGTGAGGAGGAAAGGCTGAAAGACCTGGGGCTGTTTAGCCTGGAGAAGAGCAGCCTGAGAGGGGATTTTCTCAATGATGGTCAAGAGCTAAAGGGTAGAGTGCAAGAGGATTGGGCCAGACTCTTTTCAGTGGTGCCCAGTGAGAGTACAAGGGTTAATGGGCACAAAGTGGAACCCAGAAGGTTCCATCTGAACATGAGGAGATAAGGCCTCACCAGTGCCAAGTGCAGGAGGGTGATCACTGTCCTAGTCCTGCTGGGAAAGCAGCTACAGAAACAGCTGTTCAGAAACAACCCAAGTCCACTGAGGCATTAATCTATACAGGACCAGATTACCAGTTGGTAGGAATGAACAGTCTGTCTTCCTTCAGATGCCACCACCACATCTCTGGAAGCTCCTTTGCACCATTATGGCTTCTCTCCTAATGAACATTTGTATCTTGGCTGATTGTGAGCTAAATTATCCCCATAAAACACAGCTTTATGAAGCATGAGATGAAAACATGATTTCTTTTTCCTGCCAGTTATCACTTTGCATCTCAAGGAACAACAAAGGGGTTCTGCACTTCTCCTGGGATATTCCCTCCTGAAGAAGAGCTGTGCAATGCCATGAGCTACTCCCTGGTGCTGGTTTTCTCTGCAGTTACACGAGTCCTCACTTGCTCAGAGAGTGCTTTGTGAGAAAACTTCTTGGCATTATCAAACCTTTTAGGGGAAGCAATTCCCTGGAGACAATATTCCTTTATTAGTCAGAGAGCAGATGGAATCCATCAACTCAAGGTCACCCATTTCCACATGCCTTGTTTCTCTATGCTTACTAATGTGTTTAATAACAAATACCCAGAACAGAACACTACGGATGTGAAACTGTTATCTTACAGTAAATAGGGGCAAAGCAAACACGTTCTGAGTCCAACTCCTCACACATGCCTCCGATGATGGTATTAAGGTTTACCTCATTTCATCTAGGTTGGAAATACCTAAATACATCCCTTCATATGGTGGCATCTCACAATATAGTCATGCCTGGGAACCTACTACAGACTCTTCAAACAGTGCCGAAGATGTTTACACATCCCAGATCTTTATTTTAATGCATAAGCTTGAAGGGCAGATATATAATAGAACTGATCATTGACAAGAGACACAATGACTTTGAGTCCAAACAAGAACAACAAAGCTGGTGAAGGGTCTAAAGCGCAGGTCTTGCAAGGAGCAGCTGACAGAACTGGGGTTGTTGAGCCTGAAGAAAAAGAGACTGTGGAAAGAGCTTCTGGCTCTCTACAACTCCCTTAAAGGAGGTTTGAGCCAGGTGGAGGTTGGTCTCTTCTCCCAAGGAACAAGAGGAAACAGCCTCAAGTTGCACCAGGAGAGGTTTAGGTTGGAGATTAAGAACAATGTCTCCCCCAGAAGGGTTGTCAAGGCTTGAAAGAGGCTGCCCACAGAAGTGGTGGAATCACTATTCCTGGAATTGTTAGAAAAAAGCCATGTAGATGTGGTTCTGAGGGACATGGCTTAGCCTGGCAGTGCTAGGTTAATGGTTGGACTAAATAATTTTGGAGATCTTTCCAGCCTTAATGTTTCCATGATTCTGTGAGGATTCTAGATCAAGACTGTAAGAGATAATGGTATCTGAACATCTTAACCTCAAACTTTTAACATCATTTGTATGCAGCAAAGCTGACAGAACAGCTCATGGTGTCCACAATTTTTTCAAACACATTTCACTGGATGAGAATATCTTCTTTTACTGGTTTGCTTACTGTATTTGGCTATGGTGCAAAATCACACAATCATAGAATGGTTTGGATTGGAAGGGACCTTAAAGCTCATCTAGTCCAACCTTCCTGATTTCTAATGTAAATTTCAGCACAGGAAGAAAGAAATCACTGAAGTTCCTTCAGCTTTTCCTGTTGCCAGCAGAACCCTTGTATCAAATTCCTCTTTCCAGCAAACAGACTAATGAAAAGGAACTCAGAACAACACCTTACACACATGAGGTAATACTCCACAAGCCAGATGTGCTCTTGGACAGCTCACTTTTGGCTCCCAACCCAGTATTCAAAGATTCCAAATGATTAGCTGCATCGAAACTTAACACTGATGCTGCTAAGACTGGAGAGTCTGAGGGCAAAAAAGACATTTCGATTACAGAATTAAATCAAAATGAAAATAAAGACTTTTCATTAAGAGAAAAAGCCAAGAAACTGCTTTTTTTTAATCTACTCCTCCAAAATTAAGTTAAAACTGGATGTGAATAGCTTGAAAAAATGTTTGAGTGCTGCAGGAGAATAATTAAGGGAAGATAATTATTAATATAAGGTGTTAAAACACAGCTTAAAAAAAAACTGAATGACATCTTTTATGGTCATTTCTATTACAGCAAATCACAGAAAATGTGAATATTTTCAGCCTCTTAACTTACACAAGGTAAAGATATTTGACTGATGAACCTGCAAACCACTTGAGCAAAAAACTACATTCTAAAATCTTACAGAACTCCCTTGACACCTGCAGCTACCAACATAGTGCCCCTTGGGAAATCACCACTCCCAGTACCAGTTACTATGGATTTAAAGCATATGATTTCCTTTACACCATAGGGGAGCCACAATCATGTTCCCCTGCATTAACAGTTCTCTAAGTAAAGTCCAGGTTGTGTCACCTAGTCCCCTCCAGCAAGTGACAGTCACAATGTACTGTATATATTCATACATTGAAGAACTCCAGCATGATGGGTGTTGGAAGGGACCACTGAGGATCATCTAGTCCAACCCCCTGCTAAAGCAGGATCACCCATAGCAGGTTGCCCAGAGTCACAATTTCCAGGTGGGTTTGGAATCTCTCCAGGGAATGAGACTCCACAACCTCTCTGGGCAGCCTGCTCCAGGGCTTTACCACCCTCACAGCAACGAAGTTGTTCCTCATGTTCAGAGGAAATCTCCTGGATTCCAGTTTGTGCCCATTGCCCCTTGTCTGTAATTGGGCACCACTAACAAGAGTCTGGCCCCATCCTCTTCACTCTTGCTGAGCACTGTGATCTCTTACCAGTCTGCTGTTTTTCAGCCTAAACAGCCTCAGGTCTCTCAGCCTTTCCTCCTCACAGAGATGCTCCACTCCCCTCAGCATCTTTGCAGCCTCCAGTGGCCTCTCTCCAGTAGATCCTTGTCTATTTTGAACTGGGAGCCCAGAACTGGAGCCAGAACTCCAAATGTGGGCCTCACCAGAGCAGTGGGGAGTGGGCACAGAACCTCCTTCAACCTGCTGGTCATGCTTTTTTCAGTGCACTCCAAGAGACAATTTGCCTTCTTGGCCACAGGGGCACATTGCTGGATGATGGTGAACTTGCCCACCAGCACTCCCAGGTCCTTCTTCTTATAGATGCTTTCCAGCAGCTGAACCTCTCATCCGTACTGGTGCACAGAGTTATTCCTCCCCAGGCAACAAAGCTGGTGAAGGATCTAGAGTACAAGTCTTGTGAGGAGCAGCTGACAGAACAGGGTTTGTTGAGTCTGAATAAAAGAAGGCTGAGGGGAGACCTTCTGGATCTCTACAGCTCCCTGAAAGGAGGTTGGAGCCAAGTGGGGATCAGTCTCTTTTTCCAAGGAACAAGAGACAGGACAAGAGGAAACAGCCTCAAGTTGCACCAGGGGAGATTTAAATTGAACATGAAGAACAAATTTTTCCCTCAAAGGCTTGTCAAGTCCTGGCAGAGGCTGCCCAGGACAGTGGTAGTGTTCCCATCTCTGGAGGGATTGGAAAGCCATGGGGATGTGGTGCTGAGGCACATGGTTTAACAGCAGACTTGGTAGTGTTTGGCTAATGGTTGGAATGGTTGGACTTGATCTTAAAAGTCTTTTCCAACCTAAATGGTTATACGATTCTAATGAAGCCTGCTGTTCTCAAGAGCACAGGCCTTCTGGGTTGTACCGAGCAACCAAATTCACAGCTAACTGACAGTAGAACCCTCAGTTCAATTAACCCAGCAGGCATTAATAAAACTTTATTTATATATAAACACATGCCAGTGGAAATATCTCCTGCATTCAGCACACGGAAATCACATTAGAGAAGAAATTGCTAATTAATTCAAAATAAATTCTGGTGCAATGACAAAACAAAATGGAACCAAACATAATTAAAGGAGCTATACACAGTCACCAACCACTTCCTGTAATGCACAGATTAATGATTTACATTCAAATGCTGCTTTGATCTCACTAATTCTCTTTGTGGAAACTTCTCCTTTATGGCAATTTTCAAAGATTATGACGAATCCCTGCCAAGGTCCAAATTTGGAAGTTATGTAACAAAATAATGATCCCATACTACTAAGAAGGAAAAAAAGTTCCACATAATGAGAGACATTTATTCAGTAACAGTGAGATGATGATGGGAAGAGCATATGGGGGAGAATATGGCACTATAAGCAGCAGCAGAAACGTCAAGATACGTCTCAAGAAGACGTGCCAGAACGCCGATTTCCTGGGCTTGAAGTACAAACTGTTGTCAAACTGCTCCAAGTCTCAGCTCAATTTGTTCCAGTTGGGTTCCTCATCAAGAAAACAACCATTTTTTGTTGATCACAGATTAGTAGGGGTTAGAAGGAACTTTTGGAGAACATCTAGTCCAACCCTCCTGCTAAAGCAGGGTCACCAACAGCAGTTTACTTAGGATGACAATGTCCCCATGGGTTTGGAATCTCTCCAGAGAAGGAGATTCCACAACCTCTCTGGGCAGCCTGCTCCAGGCTTCCAGCATCCTCACAGAAAAGAAAATCATCCTCAAGTTTAGGAGTGAGGTTCAACTAGACTAGAGGTTAGACTAGACCTAGAGGTCCTTTCCAATCCCCACAATGCTGGGATTCTATGTTAATAAGCAACAACAAAGACAGGCTTGCTGGAGGTGTTGCAACACATAGCCTGAGTTACAGTATTTGTTTGCTCTACGGAGGTGTGTGATATGGATTTCTTTAAAGATCTTTGATCAAGATGAAAGAAAGAAAAATGGAGGCAACACAAAAAGAAGAAGATAAGAGGAGAAACCTTAAAATCAACAGACATACCCTTCAGAGGGGACCAAAAGGCAACAGGAGACTTGAATTACCTGTAGGTTAGGTCAGTATTACAGTATTACCAAGGTTGGAAGAGACCTCGAAGATCATCGAGTCCAACCTGTAACCACAAACCTCACAACTAGACCATGGCACCAAGTGCCACATCCAGTCCCCTCTTGAACACCTCCAGGGACAGCGTAGTTACACTCAGTGATCTTAGAGGTCTTTCCAACCAAAACAATTCTATGATTTTATTTAAGGACCCAAAGTTCACCTGTCTCAGGCTTGCAAGCACCACTCTGGTACCACTAAAAGAAAATGCAGCTCAGTGTTTCTGGAGAGATTATCCTCTGCCCCAGCAAGCATGGGGATGGGAACCATCAAGAGCTTTTAAATGACCCAGTGTGGAATGTATCAAGAAGGGACCCAAGGACACACAACACAGGGCTGAACCTAAAAGACCACCATCAACATTACAGGAGAAATGAAGATGAGGATGCAAAGTGACTTAGGAGGAGATGAGACAAAGAATGAGACAAGAGTCTAAAAATATATGAGAAGGAAAGCCGTGGCCTGACACTGAACACAGGAAAGGCTGAATTATTCAGAGCCTCATTCCACAGCAGCCAGCTGGGAGCAGCTACTTGCGGCATCTTCCACCTGACGTGCAGGATGTGCAGGTGCAGGCTGGATGAAGTAAAGGATGACAGAGCAAACACATCATGAACCAGTTGGTTTGAGGTCTGCAGGAACCACTGGAAATCACAGAATCATGGAATGGTTTGGGTTGGAAGGGACCTTCAATGCTTACCTACTCCAACCTGCCTTGCAATCAGCAGGGACATCTGCAACTAGAGCAGGGTGCGCAGAGCCCCAGACAATCTGACCTGGAATGGTGCCATCATCCCTTGTCCTGTCACAACAGGCCCTGCTCAAATGTCTGTCCCCAGCTTTCTGAGTGGCCCCTTTAAGCACTGAAAGATGACAAGAAGGTCTCCCTGGAGCTTTCTTTTCTCCAGGCTGAGCAATCTCAGCCTGTCCTTTGAGCAGAGGGGTTCCATCCCTTGCATCATTGTTGTGGCCTCCTCTGGCCCTGCTCTAACAGTTCTATGTCTCTCCTGTGCTGAGGATTCCAGAGCTGGACCAGACACTGCAGGTGGGATCTCAGCAAGAAAATGTCTCTACAGTGCTTGAGGAACTACCAACAATCATCTATAAGCCATTAACCACTGCCTGGCAGATGCCAGAAAGATGAGGTAATGGCTAAAAAAATGTGAAGACCCAAGACAGCACCTGTTCTTACAAAAGCCAGAAATCCCAGTGTGCCTCTAATAGCAGAGCAGTGACTGAAGCACACACTGCAACAGGATTCCTAATTCTGTACAAATAATGAGATTAGAAAACTACAAACAACAAGCCACAAACCAACACCTAAACAAAGAGCCAGCAGGGATATCTCAAAAAGTCACCTCAAAGTGGTGTAATGTCTTCTCACGTTCTCTCTGACAGGGCATCTGTCCCAGCTGATAAGAAGAAAGTGGAGCAGGTGATGGAGCCTATCTTTAGAAAGGCTTTTAAAACAGCCCTGCATGACTTTTTAATGAGTGAGCCTCAGAAATTGTTTAAATTATTAAAAGAAGAAGAAAAACCTTAAAAATAAATGATACACAAGTGATTAAAAACCCAAAGCTGAAGCCTACAAAGGTCCCAGCAGCAGGATGACAGAGCTTGAGAACTACTGATTTGAGGAATCACAGCCCTCAGAGCACCAGTGAAGGAAGGGAGAGTGTCCCATCTGTACTCAGCATTCCACCAAGAAAGTTGTTGGAATACTCACCAGGCTTGGAGGAGAGAAAATCAGTCTGACAGAAAACCACATATATGCCAATAACTGCCCTTACAGGAATCTAGTCAGATTCACTGTTCCTGAAGGTTCAAGAAATGTGGACACAGCACTTTGGGACATGGTTTAATGGCCATGGTGGTCTTAGGTTGATGGTTGGACTTGGTGAACTTAGAGGTCTTTTCCAATTGTGGTGGGTACAGCTTCTTGCAGACAGAAAGCAATCAAGTGTTTGTTAACAGTGGGGCAGGAACTTGGTGAGCACCAAGTATCCCTCTCAACTTGGTAATGGTGATGTCACACCTCAAATACTGGATTCAGTTTTGGGTTCCTCATTCCAAGAAGGACATTAAGGTGCTGGAGCAGGTCCAAAGAGCAACAAAGCTGGTGAAGGGCTTTGAACACAAGTCCTGTGAGGAACAGCTGTGGGAACTGGGGCTGTTTAGTCTTTGGAAAGGGAGACTGAAGGAAGACCTTATCACCCTCTACAACTACTTCAAAGGAGGTTGGAGTGAGCGGGGGTCAGTCTCCTCTCACATGTGACAAGTGACAGGACAAGAGGAAATGGTCTCAATTTGTGCCAAGGGAGGTTCAGGTTTGGTGTTAGGAAAAATTTCTTCATGGAAAGGGTTATCAAGCCCTGGAACAGGCTGCCCAGGGAGGTGGTGGAGTCACCATTCCTGGAGGAATTTCTAAGACACATGGAAGTGGTGCTGAGGGACATGGTTTAGTGGTAGTAGCTTAGCAGTAGTCTGGGATTGCAACCTCTAGGTGAATGGTTGGACTTGATGATCTCAAAGGGCTCTTCCAACCTCAACAGTTCTATTGTTCTAAGTGGGATCTGGAGAAGACAGTTGACCTGCTTTGATCCCCTTAACCTGCCACAAGGGAGTATCAACAACACTCAAAAAGAGGTTATCTATAGCTATGTGGAACCACCACTGGTGACTTACAGCATCAGTAAAATTCTCTGTTTGCTACTTTATAAAGTATAAGAAATTAAATTGCTGCTTTTTCTGCCCCTTCCACTTGGGTTGGAAACCCTGTCTTCACAAAATGGACATGCTTGCTTCCGCTTCAGAACACCTGACTGCACAGGAGAAGGTTTTACTTGCTGTTTAGCTTTCACTTCTGCGACTTGGTGAAATTACCTAGCTTTGTTTTGCTCTCTTGAAGGCAGCTTCCCACAGCAATAAAACCCAGAATCACTGTGACTTCTGTTGTCTGCACAAAAGCCTTGTGAGGACTATCACTGACCAGATTCCATAAAGACACCAGACCACCTTTTGGAGGCTGTATCACTTAGAGCACCCCAAAATTATACTAATTTCTGAAAGTCATAGGATCACAAAATCATTTAAGTTGAAAGAGACCTTCAAGATCACCAAGTCCAACCATTAACCCATCACTGCCAGGTCACCACTAAACCACGTCCCTCAGCACTACATCTCCAGAGCTTTTCAATCCCTCCAAGGATAGGGACTGCACCACTGCCCTGGACAGCCTGTTCCAGGCCTTGACAACTCTTTAGGGGAAGAAATTGTTCTTCACGTCCAATCTAAATCTTCCCTGGTGCACCCTGAAGCCTTGTGTCCTACTGCTCCTTCCTCGGGAGAAGAGACCAACCTCCACCTTGCTACAACCTCTTTTCAGGGAGCTGTAGAGAATAAGAAGGTATCCCTTCAGCCTCCTTTTCTCCAGGCTCAACAACCCCAGTTCCCTCAGCTGCTCCTAACAAGACCTGTGCTCTAGACCCTTCACAAGCTTCATTGCCATTATTGGATGTGGTCCAGCACTTCAAAGACCTTCTTGTAGTGGCATTAAAGTTCACATTCTCTTTTATTGAGCAGAAAACTGAGTGAATCACAGTATTTCTTTAAATGGGTTCCATGAGCTGCTGACACATGGCTGCTGAGCTCCATTATCATGCTACCCTCAGGTCATAATACTGTTAACACCTGTGAAAAACATTTTATGTTTCATATGATACCTAAGTAGATCCTGCTCCAGTGCTATTAGCTGGTAACCTGACTAACCTCACTTGAATCATACAGTGGTTTGGGTGGGAAGGAAGCTTTCAAGATCATCTAGTCCAACCTCCCCTGCAGTCAGCAGGGACATCTGCAACTAGAACAGGTTGCTCAGAGCCCCAAACAAGCTGACCTGGAATGGTTCCAGGGCCAGGACATCTACACCTCTCTGGGCAACCTGGGACAGGGTCTCACCGACCTCACCGAAAAAATGTCTTCCTTCTCTCTAGCATGAAGCTCTCTCTTTCACTTTCACCCCATTATCCTTTGTCCTGTTACAAAATGCAGTTGAACATATCCCCCCAAAAGTTAAGAGCACATACTGACAGCCTCAAATCCACCAGCTGTTGCTATGTTGGATGCAAACCAAGACCTGCAGATGGTGTGGGAGCACAGACTTCGAGGAACAAATCAGTTGTAGTGGAAATGCACGGACAACAAGAACATTCAGGGCAGAGTCAGGCATCTGCAGAGTAGAGCAAAATCACTTAAAAATCACTGAGCAAGCAGAACTCTCTCCAGGCTTCAGTTCTCTTCAGTTATGCATTCTCAGAGCAGTTTCAGCTGTGTGCTTTCATAGCACAGCAAAGCTTCTTTACGTGCTGTCCCCATGCACAGTAATTAAGACTGGAGGGTCCCCTGCATGGCGAACTCCACACAGAATTAAGAGCAACCCTCTCTACCTTAACATCTCGATAAAGACAAAAACTTCCACCATCTATGCAGCTACCCATAAAATAATGCAATAGTTATGCTGGGAAAGACCTTTGTGGTCATCAAGTCCAACAGCATAGCCAGCACCACCACCAGCACCACATCTCCATGGCTTTCCAATCCCTCCAGGGATGGGGACTCCATCACTGCCCCAGGTAGCTCTTCCAACCCCCTGGGGGAAGAAATTTTCCCTCATGTCCAACTTAAACCTTCCCTGGTGGAAATCAAGACCATTTCCCCTTATCCTCTCACTTGTTACTAAGTAGATCAGACCAATCCCCACCTGGCTTCAACCTCCCTTCAGAAGTTGGAGACTGAGAAGGTCTTCCTTGAGCCTTGCTTTCTCCACGCTCAACAACTCCAGCTCCCTCTCCCTGATCTGGGGTACAAGAGGATGGGGTCAGACACTTTCCAGTGGTACCCAGGGCAGGACAACAGACAACAGGAACAAACTGGAACACAGGAGGTTCCATTTGAACAGGAGGAAAAACTTCTGAAAAGAGGTGTGAGGGTGCTGGAGCCCTGAAGCAGGCTGCACAGAGGCTATGGAGTCTCCTCTGGAGAGATTCCAAACTTGCCTTGGACATTGTGATCCTGGGCAACCTGCTGCGGGTGACCCTGCTTTAGCAGGGGATTGCACTAGATGATCTCCAGAGGTCCCTTCCAGCCCTCACTATACTGAGATTCTGAGTGGTTCTACATGCAACATGCAACTTATTTATATTCTACATGGTAGTGTGAGGGGGGGAAAAGAGGAACTGTCTTGCTCCTTATCAGAAGGATTTGCCCACAAAGGCATTTATTTAGAATTTCAAAGTTTAACTTATCAAACAATCTTGATATCTCACAGCACAATTCAGCCTTCTCAGGAGCTCATAAGTATGCAGAAAATACAGAGCCTTACTCCCTACTTCACCACAAACTGTGGTTCAACACTCCAAAATATCTTCTGGTAGCTGTGGCTGATGCTAGATGAAGCACAGAGCTGCATTTCAGCTCTCCCTCCCCTCCTCTGTTCACTCTGCAGCCTGTTTTCTGCAGGGACAGAAAACTCCATGCTGATATTCACGTGGCCATTACATCTGAACTGAAAAATGAATGAAGTAATCCACCCCCTAGTTGGATGTCAGGAAGGCCCTGGGGAATTTGGACCCTGCAGCTGGGATCCAACCTACTCTGCTATATGCATGTGTTTCACCACAGCTGAGGCCACTCAGAGCTTACCCTTTCAGTTTATGAAAGGTTTGAAAAGAAGGAACAAAACAACCAGTGCTTCCCCCAGCTCCAGAACAGCATCAATTATCCCCACAGCAGCAGCCCCCAAACATCTTAGGAGAGATCACAGAATGGTTTGGGTTGGAAGAGAGCTTTAAAAATCACCTGATCCAAACCACTTGAAGTCAGCAGGGACATTCTCAACTAGAGCAGGTTGCTCAGAGTCCCAACCTGACCTGGAATGGTTCCAGGGATGGGGCATTTACCAACTCTCTGGGCAACCTGGGACAGGCTCTCACCATACTCAGCACAAAAAAAATTCTTCTGCCTCTTCTCTAAATCTCCCCCTTTCAGTTTAAACCAACTACCCTTTGTCTGGTCAACAAGCAGCCCTGCTCAAGTCTGTCCCCAGCTTTCTTATCATCTCCTTTAAGTACTGAAAGGCCACAAGAATGTCTCCCTGGACCTTTCTTTTCTCCAGGCTGAGCAACTCTCTCAGCCTGTCTTCCCAGCACAGATGCTCCAGCCCTCAGATCATTTTTGTGGCCCTCAAGACACAGTCATACAAGTACTCAAAAAGCAGCACCACCAAAACAAGCATGTCGGATCCATGATGGATTTTTACAGATTCCCAGCAGGGTGGGGGCTGGAAGTGACCTCTGGAAGTCACCTAGTCCAACCACCTTGCTAAAGCAGGGTAACCCACAGCAGGTTGCCCAGGATCACAAGTGTCCAGGTGGGTTTGGAAACTCTCCAGAGAAGGAGGCTCCACAACCTCCCCAGCCTTTATTTAAGGGGCTCATGGTTTCAGTGCCTTGCACACTGACATCAGCCTTTCCGGCCCTTTTTCTCTAAATTCTACCCAGTCTATGCTTCTGTCACCTAAAATCCTACAAATCCCTGTTCCCCACAGTCCCTTTATTCCCCAGCCTTACTGTTCAGGAACATTTTCCCCAGTGCCTGACCTAATTCTTCCTCCTTGCAATGCAGGCTCCTTCCTCCCAGCCCTACTGCCAGCAGCTGTGTGACACGGCTCTGCAGTGTCTGCCCCTCAGACAGTGCACTCTCCTCTGCCTCATCTGGCAAGCCCTATTTTTAGTCCCCTCTCAGGCTACTTTCTCTCTCTCCTTTCTTCTCTTTTCCAGCACTCCACCTGGTTCTCGAGCAACAGCATCCAAGCCTTGCTGTCAGCTGGAGAGCAACTGGGCTTACTGGTGGTGAGCAGATTGCCAGGGTGGCTTTATGGCTGAGAACAACACTCCTCTTTATACCTCCTGGTGGCAAAGACTTCAATATCTTCCCCATATCACAGCACTTACTAACTTCAGTTTTAACCTTTGATCTGTTCCTAATCCCACACTGTTTTCTTTAACCTCCTGCCTAAAGATCTCCCATGTGGAACGAAACTGTCTGAAATACATCATGTCCAATAAAAACAAACAACCTACTAAGTTGATAGTACTCTTGTTTTTATTTTCTTTCATTTTATAGACACAATGTTTGTTCTCTTGTGCTGAGAGCTGACAAACAAGTATTTACTGACATTCAGTGACAGAAGGCACAGAGTTTATATTAGAACAACTGTGGCTCCCTGCCTCCAAAGTACATTCAAACCATGATACAAACCTCCAGAATCCCAGCATGGTGGGGGTTGGAAAGGATCTCTGGAGATCATCCAGTCCAACTCCCCTGCTAAGGCAGGGTCACCCACAGCAGGATGCCCAGGATCACAATGTCCAGGTGGGTTTGGAATCTCTCCAGAGAAAGAGACTCTGCAACTTCTCTGGGCAGCCTGCTCCAGGACTCCAGCACCCTTACAGCAAAGAAGGTTCTCCTCATGTCCACATGGAACCTCCTGGGTTCCAGTCTGTGCCCCCTGCCCCTTGTTGCTGGACACCAGTAAAAGGAGTCTGGCCCAATCTTCTGGACCCCTACCTTTCAGATATTCATCAGCCTTGAGAAGTAGAATAATAAACACTCCAGAAAGTCAACTCAGTCACAGGCCTTGGGGACTTTACAAGTTTGGCTGATCATACCCATTGCATGTTTACTGTGGTGATTCTGAGCTGAGAATACAGAATCACAGAATGGTAGGGCTTGGAAGGGACCTCTGGAGATCATCTAATCCAACTTGCCTGCCACAGCAAGTTCACCCAGGGCAGGCCACATAGGAACACATCCAGATGTGTTCAGATTCCCTACAGAGAAGACAGCTCCACAATCTCTCTGGGCAGCCTGCTCCAGGGCTCTGTCACCCCTACAGCAAAGTTTTTTTCTCCTCTTGAAGCAGAATTTCCTGTGTTACAGTTTGTGACCATTGTGCCTTGTCCTGTCACTGAACAACACTGAAAAAAGTCTGTCCCCATCTTCTTTTCCTCCACCCTTTAGCTCCAGCTGAGCATTGAGAAGATCCTCTCTCAGGATGCTTTTCTCCAGGCTAGACAGTCCCAGGTCTCTCAGCCTTTCCTCCTCCCAGAGATGCTCCACGCCCCTCAGCATCTTTGCACCCTAGCTGGATTATCTCCACTAGTTCTCTGTCTCTGTTGAACTCAGGAGCCCAGAACTGGTCACAATACTCCAGACAAGGCCTCACTAGGGCAGAGCAGAGAGGCAGGAGAACCTCCATTGACATCTTCCAGAAACTACAACAACTCAATGTTCTTAACTTTTGAGGTCCTCAGGGCCATTAGGGTGACCTGAGTGGCAGTGTTGGCAGTGTCGTAACTTATTAGTAAACGGGGAGCAAGCTCACATCTCCTGGGAAAGGAAAGTCTGGTCTACCTCATGTTATGGTCTCAAGCACATTAAAGTCTGTATTACTGCTGTCTACCTGTCACTTCTTGTAAAATGCTTAGGTAAAGTCATGGCTGCAAGCCGGGACCCAAACTGCTTCAACACAAGCGATGCTTTTGTGGGCAAGTTATTTGTAACAGAAGTGTCAGGTCCCTTTGGGTACGCTGCCAAATGTTTGCCTCAACCTTTCCTGAACTGAAAGTTAAATGGTGGGGAAAGATAGCAATTTTGGGTTAATCTGGGCATCTTAATGCACTCCTGAAATGAGCTTCATGCTAGGACTTGCTGATGCAAAATGGAAAAGCAGAAGACTGATTGAAGATGACTCCTTTAACCTGTGTTTTATGAAGTTTTGATGCTGGTTTCTAGATGGCTGAACATGAACCAGTGTGCACCCAGATGGCCACGAAGCCCACGGGGATCCTGGCCTGTATCAGCAATAGTGTGGTCAGCAGGACCAGGGAAGTGATTGTCCCCTGCACTGAACACTGGTAAGGCCACATCTCAAATACTGGGTTCAGTTTTGGGCCATTCACTTTAAGAAGGACACTGAGGTGCTGGAGTGAGTTCAGAGAAGGGCAAGGAAGCTGGTGAAGGGTCTGGAGAACAGGTCTTGTGAGGAGAAACTGAGGGAGCTGGGGTTGTCCAGCCTGTAGAAAAGGAGGCTCAGGGAGACCTTCTGTCTCTCCACAACTCCCTGATAGAATGCTGGAGACAGTATCACAGTATCACAGTATCACCAAGGTTGGAAGAGACCTCGAAGATCATCCAGTCCAACCTGTCACCACAGACCCCATGACTAGACCATGGCACCAAGTCCAATCCCCTCTTGAGGAGGGGGACATTGCTGCCCAGAACTCTCCTGCCCACTGCAGGCTTGAACTCATGACCTTCCCAGTAAGAGTCTTACGTGCTACCAACTTAGCCACATGGTCCCCCAACAGGTAGCAGTTGATCTCTTCTCGCATGGAACAAGCAATAGGACATCTCCCTAGCTGCCCTCTTCTCCCTAGCAACCAGCACCAGAAAAAGGGGACACAGTCTCAAGCTGCACCAGGGGAAGTTTAGGCTCGAGGTGAGGAGAAAGTTCTTCACCGAGAGAGTGATTCGCCATTGGAATGGGCTGCCCGGGGAGGTGATGGAGTCACCATCCCCGGAGGTGTTCAAGAGGGGATTGGACTTGGTGCCATGGTCTAGTCATGGGGTCTGTGGTGACAGGTTGGACTCGATGATCTTCGAGGTCTCTTCCAACCTTAGTGATACTGTGATACTGTGACATGAGAAAACAGCTGCAAGTTGTGCCCCAGGGGATGTTTAGGTTGGATGTGGGGAACAATTTCTTCCTCAATAGGGTTCTCAAGTCCTGGATCAATCGGGGCAGTGGGAGAGTCCCCATCCCTAGAGGGGTTTCAAAGCCACAGAGATGTGGTGCTGAGGGATGTAATTTATTTATGACTTGGCAGTGCTGGGCAGTTAGTAGTTGAACTCAGTGATCTTAAAAATCTCTTCCAACCAAAATGATTCTGTGATTCAATGACTCTTTAAAGGGAACAAAACCTCAACCGACATCATTTATCATATTGTAGTACCAGTAGCAAACGTGTCATGGGCACAGGATGCCAAGAACTGGGTTGACAGGCCAATATCCAATACCATTCCATTTCAACCAGTGGCCAGACAATGGCTGGCATTCAGACAACTGAAAGCTCACAGCGAAGCTAGTTCCAGCTGCCTCAAGTAGATGCAAGTGTGGACTTGGATATTCAGGAGTCGTTAAGAAGAAAAGCTCCTTGCAATATTTCAGGGTGGGGCTCTGAGACTTTTGTGTCTAATCCATTAGTATTAAATAAGTCTAGAAACATGGCAGGATCCTTTGTGCCCTGAACTGCATCTAAGCCTCAAAATTACAGCTATAATTAATAGATCTTCCAAGCTGGGGTGGGGGAAAAGAATCCACTGGGGGGAAAAAACTAAACCAGCCAAAAAAAGCCCATCAGCCTGTAGACTTAGTATGTCAAGGATTTCTTCTCTTGTTCAGACAGAAGGGCACAACCAAGGGCACAACACCCAAAACACAGGTACTCAAGCTTCTTCCCAGTTTCCCCTCCTTTGTCACTGTTTATGGTCTTCTAAAAGCCTTCAGGAAGATGGAAGGTTGGTTTTCCTTCTTATGATTCCATCTGCAGCTCAGCACGTTGCCTGACCTGCATTGACACAGCCTTAAGTAAAGCAGGTTCAAGTTTCACCCTCCCTGAAATGAGCTCTATTTGATGATGTTTTTCTTTCTTCTCCCCTCAAACCTCAGAGGACAGAAACTGCCTGCTGTGAATTCTTGTCCAACATTTGAAATGCCACATGAAACACCTTCTTTCCACTGCCAGGGAGCTTCCCAAGGACCATGAACCATCCAAAAAGAGAGATGTAAATACTTGAGCCTTCTCAGCACCCACCCAACACTGGGTGATATCCAGACCCCCTCTGCTCTTATCTACAAGCTTGTAATTCTCAAGAAAGATGATGTGCCTCTATAGCTCTAAGAAATGGCTTAGAAATGGTGCCACATGTTCTGATTAAACTGATTTAAAGAGGAAGATCATTCCCCTAATTTATTTCTTGAATGCTTAAGACACAGCAATCTGTAAGGTAGAGCAGAACTATCTCTGCAGTTGAGATAAAGGTTGAATCTGAGGATATTGGACTAGAGGATGTTAAAGGTCTTTTCCAGCCTAAATAATTCTAGGAGTCTTCATATGTGCTATTGCTCTTAATTGTAAGAGCAGAAAGTCCACCAAAACTAAAAAGCTGGATTTTGGGTTAATTTTTTGTTTGGTGTTGGGTATTTTTTTGATGTATTATTGGTTTGTGGATTTTTGGTTTTGTTTGTGTGTTTATTTTTGGTTGATTAGTTGGTTTGGGGTTTTTGTGTGTGGGTTGGTTTTTGGGGGGGGGGTGCTTTCATGCTTTTGGATGATTAAGGTTTTTTGGTTTAATGTTGTTATTTTCCCAAAGATGGTTCATGTTACCATTTTCTGTCCTCTCAGAGGATGAGCTCAGGTTACCATAGTGTCTTTTCTGAGAAAGAGAGGGTGAAGGACCTGGGTCTGCTTGGCCTGGAGAAGAGCAGCCTGAGAGGGGATTTGTTCAATGCTCAGCAAGAGCTAAAGAGTGGGGACTAAGAAGATGGGGCCAGACTTTTTTCAGCAGTGCCCAGTGACAGGACAAGGGGCAATGGGCATGAACTGGAATCCAGGAAGTTCCATCTGAAGATGAGAAGAAAATTCTTTGCTGTGAAGGTGTTGGGTTGAACTAGATGATCTCCAGAGGTCTCTTCCAATCCCCACCACTGTTAGAAAGCAGATTCCTGAAGTCTTGTATGCACCAGTGTAAGCCTGGCACACATCCCTTTCAACTCCTCCTCATTCAAACATAACTGATATAATGAAAAACCTGTGCCACAGAAGGAAAGAGAGAGGAAAAAAAAAATCTCTTTTCAGAGCAGACCAAATGCAAATGAAGGAAGAAACCTAAACTCAGCGCTAAGAAAAGTGATGCAAAGGAAAGGTTGTCCTAGGATTTGGCTATAACTGTCCTAGGAATTTGCACCATTAGTGATCTCAGCAACACAGGCAGGAGGAATTTCCCCCTCCCTCCACACACACCTCTCCATGTGTGAGCCACTAAAGTGATTTCACACAACCCAAGCTCACACGTCAAACAACAAGTGACCTGGACTCTGGCCCTACACTTTATTTATGATCTATATGTACCCGGCCTCCCCGAAGCCCACAGCCAACAGCTGTTGTTAACATCCACCCCTTCTGCTAACACTCTCCTTAATCCCCAACTGACTTTCCAGCCTATAATTAAACTTTCCAGCTGCCATGCTTGGGAGATGGCACCAATATCCATCGTTTGCTTCTAAGCAGTCCCTAAAAAGCTCTTCTTCCAATTTCCAAGACCACAGGATAGGATCAAAACCTCTTAAACTTAACAGATTTTAGGGTAAAGCCCTACAAACCAGTAGAGAAATTAAATGGTTGAGTACTACTCTGTTAATTATTAACTAATTGATTTTTATCATGTTGGTAAGTGCAAAGAGCTTGAAAATTGATGGATAATCGCCATAAGAGCTTGCATGGAGAACACCCTGGAAAGAGCTGAATAACCACCATTGCTTCCAAAGCTGTGCAAGCCAAGCCCCAAGTTTAAACAGCAGCTCTGAGGTGAAAGATTAGGATTTTGAAAGATCTTCTGACTGAATGACCAAATATAGAATCATAGAATTGTTTTGGCTGGAAGAGACCTTTAAGATCATCAAGTCCAATGGTTAACCTACCACTGCCAGGTCATTACTAAACCATGTCCCTCAGCACCACATCTACATGGCTTTTCAATCCTTCCAGGGAAAGATACTGGCTTCACAGCTGAAAAGGGAAAGGAGAAGATGTCTACAGAACACTATTTTTGGTAACGTGATGCATATGACCATGGGGGCAGCTGAACAGAGCGGGTTGGAGGAGTGTAACACCCAGTGCACATGCAATGGGGATTTCAGAACAACGATCAGTAAGCCTCAAGAAAACCCCACCTGACAGTTACTGATGTTACTTCTGTGTGTCCCAAACATCTGGGACACCTGCTGAGCCTCTGCATTCACATAACCATACACTGCACCTTCAATGCCAGGGCTCTGCAGATCCAGGAGCCACCATCTCCAAATATTATCTGTTACAGAGTAGGACAACATCTGCTTGACTGCCAAAGCACTGTCACGACAGTGAACGTGCTCCACTAATGACACAGCTGGAAAAGTGTCCACCAGGAACCCAGACAGCATTACAGAATCCTAGTATGGTAGGGTTTGGGAGGGACCTCTGGAGATTGCCTAGTCCAAAGCCACTGCTAAAGCATGGGCACCCACAGCAGGTTGCCCAGTATAACAACGTGGGTTTGGAATCTCTCTAGAGGAGAATCCAAACATCTTTGGGCAGCCTGCTCCAGGGCTCCAGCACCCTCACAGCAAAGGAGTTTCTATTAAAGTTCAGATGGACCTTCTTGAGTTCCAGTTTGTGCCAGTTGCCCCTTGTCCTGTCACTGGGCACCACTGAAAAGAGTCTGGCCCCATCCTCTTGCACTCTGCTCTCTAGGTCTTTCTGAGCACTGAGAAGATCCTGTCTCATGCTGCTCTTCTCCAGGCTAACCAGCCCCAGATCTCTCAGCCTTTCATCATCACAGAGATGATTCAGTCCCTTCAGCATCTTTACAGCTTCCACTGGACTCCCTCCAGTAGTTCCCTTTCTCTCTTGAACTGGGGAGCCCAGAACTGGACCCAATACTCCAGATGTGGCCTCACACAAGGCCAAGGTTTGAGGTGGAGGACAACCTCTCTCAACCTGCTGGTCACACTCTTCTTAATGCACACCAAGACACCACTGCTTTCTTGACCAGCCCCACAGCCATCACATCACCTCCTGATGAAGACAGGGGGATGTGTTCGGGTTCAGCCAGCCCTGAGTCTCCTCTCAACATGTTTAGTTGCAGTGATGCTTTGGATTTGAGGTTTGCCTCAAGAGGCAGAGACAAATCAAGTGCTTAGATCCTGCCTCCATGTGTCTGCAGACACAGACTGGTTTCAGAGGGGATGAAGCCTGCAGGTTTGCTGAAAGTCATCCAATATTTCAAACTAAGTTGGAAGGAGCTTCGGATCATAGCAGAGGGGTGCAAAAATTCAGGTCTTGGACAGCTGTGGTTGGTTCCTAGCAGCAAGGCGAGAAAGGTCCACATTTTAAGTGGAAATTAACACAGGTGGAATATTTTGTACATTAAATATATAATTTTAAAGGGGAATGTTGAAGAGTACACGTGACACCCTTAAGATTCTAACCCATGTGTGAGGAGTTAGGAGAAGACAAAACCAGGGTTTCACTAAGAACTGTTTGTCATCTTTAATCACAGGATAACTCTACAAGAGGCGTGACTGATGCAATTCAAATTTTCACCTGACAAATTGAATTATTAATCTTCACGGCGCCTACAACAAAGGCTCAAGTGGGAGCAGTCAGACAGTTAACAGCCCCAGGAGCTCTACAGAACATCCTTGAGATGAGAGAGTAGTATCTTGAAGCACCTTGAGATGGAGAACTTTTTCTTGAGATGCTCTAGCCAGGAGGCCCCGAGACCTCTGTATTTGTCTCCACTGCCACCTCCTAGCTTCAGTTTTCCAAAGCAGGGGAGGACCTTGGGCAGCTCCACTGATATAACATCAAAGACTCGTGGAATGGCTTGGGTTCCAAAGGGCATTCAGAAGTCATCTTATCCAACAATCAGCAATCAGCAGGGACATCTGCAACTAAAGTGGCTTGCTCAGAGCCCTAAACAACCCAGCCTGGAATGGTTCCAGGGATGAGGCATCTACTACATCTATGGGCAACCTCTGCGGGCAACCTCTGCCAGTGTCTCACCATCCTCACAGTATTTCTTTGGTCTCTCTAGTTTGAATCTCCCTTTTTTAAGTTTAAACCCAGCATCCCTTTTCCTGTCACAACAGAACCTGCTAAAAAGTCTGTCCCCAGATTTTTTAGAGGCCCCAAACATTGGGGTTTGCCAGGAAAGTGACAAAGAAACCAAGCTGAGGGTTTCACCTGTGCCTGGAAAGAGCAGTTTGTCCTGTACCAGCAGGTCTGCCAGGAAGGACCAAGAGGCTTGAGAAGCTTTTCACCCACATCTGGATGAAAGTCTCATCTACTGCCAGTCACTGCTTCATTTCCTTATGGAAGACAAGAAATACTCCAACTTGGCGTTACCACCTTCTAACAAGAGAAACCATGTGAGGGTGCTGGACCTCTAGAATAGGCTGCCTAGAGAGGTTGCTTAGTCTGCTTCTCTGGTACCTGTTAAACAACGGCCCTGTACTGAATTATTGCCCATCACGTCTACTTTACCAACTCAAAACACAGCCTGTGGAAACCAGACACAAAACACTTGTTGTGGGCTGAACTAGTTTTGTTTAGAAAATGGACAATGAATTTTCTTGGTGGAGACCTTGATTTGTTTGCCAAGTCCTCCCCTGCAGAAATTCTTCTTACAAGAGTGCAGAGGACACTCTCAGGATGGGAATGATAGCCTGTTATGTCTTAAAGATAAGGCAGCAAAGCATTTTGAGTCAACTACCACTTGAGTCATCTAGAGAGTGGTAAGAGCTGCAAGGGACCTCTGGAGATCAAGTCCAAACCCCTGCCAAAGCAGGACCACATATGGCAGGCCACATAGGAACATGTCCAGGCAGGTTTTGAAAGCCTCTAGAGAAGGAGACTCCACAACCTGTCTGGGCAGCCTGTTCCTGATGCAGCTATTTTATCTCTTAAAAAATACAGAGATACTAAACACTTGTGTTGATTTCCACAGGCTGGTTAGAAACGTAGAATTGTTGAGTTTGGAAAAGACCTTTAAAATTGTCAAGTCCAACTGTTAATCCAGCACTGTCAGATTACCACTAAAACATGTCCCTCAGCATCACATCTATATAGCTTTGAAACCCCTCCAGGGATGAGGATTCTACCACTTTGCCCAGCTTGTTCCAAAGCTTGATAACCCTTCTGCGGAAGAAATTGTTCCTCGTGCCAAATCTAAAGCTCCTCTGGTACAACTTGAACTACTTGTCCCATCACTTGGGAAGAGGAGACCAACTCCCACGTTGCTCCAGCCTCCTTTCAGGGAGCTGCAGAGAGCAACAAGGTCTCCCCCTCAGCCTCCTTTCCTCCAGGCAGAACAATCCCAGTTCCTTCAGCTGCTCATCAGGTTGGAAGAATACAAATATAAGACTGGATAAAGGTGAAGAAGGTGGATAAAGTATAACAGTGTGCTCTTAGGAACGCATGATGCTCTTGCTTTAAACCAGCTGCTCTTGGTAATCCAGGGTAAATCCAACACTTGATAGAGCCCTTTGCATGGTACATGTGGCAGCACCAACGTTGGCTGGGTTGGTTGGGCATGGCGATGGGTCTCCATGCTGCATTTTCAGAGGTCAGTACATTGCCCTGTCTCTAAGAAGGGGTAAAACACAGGTCTCACTTCCATTTGAGGGGCCACCCCAAGGCAGAGTGAGTCTCAGCCACAGAGTTGAAAGGTGGAGTGAGATGGTTGGCTTATTTACCTTGCAATTTTGTCATTTTGATTTCTTCTCTCTCCCTTTTGGATCATTCTAGAAGACTGGAAGTTTTGGTTAATTCTGTGTGCTTAAAGGGAAACACTGCCATGTAGTTTCCACAAACTGGAGCATTAGCCGTGTACAGCTGGAGCTGGCAGCTTCTCATTCCCTTTCCGCCTCCTATTTCTTCCTCCTAAAAATAGCAGCACACTACAGTGGGATTACAGGAGGGGCAGAAGAACGTTTCCTCAGCAACAATTTGTGCCGGATGGCAGTTGTGGCAGCATCAAGAGGAGGCTTTTGGGGGAATCAGAGGGAAATCTAAGAAAGAAGAGAACGAAATGGGATAGAGGCAAAACTGGGGTGGAGAGGAGGAGGCGGGTAGGTGGGATGGACAGCAAGGTTTACTGGGCTGTAGAACAGCCTGCCCAGGGAATTGGGAGAAACCTCAGCACTTGAATCATTTAGGAGCTGCTGAGACAGAGCAGCACCGTCTGGGTAGCAAGCTCACGATGCGGATGCAGGCGAGGTGACCTAATTTCCATCTCTGATTTATTAAACAGTTTTGCAGGCTTTCTCTGAGCAGGCTCAGAGCTGGAATTTGAGGCCAGGCAGCAAGAAAGGTCCTTCAATACCGTGTTGCAGTGCGATCACTTACTTGAGGGGCTTAGCATGGTAAGTGCAGCAAACAGGAGTTGTAGACAAGCTCTGGACCAATTTAGATCTGGTATGGACACTGTTTTGCAGCCTGTGTTCAGTCCTGCCCTCAATGCCACTAGTCCTATTAATATATAATAGGATTAATATGTAATGGCACTTTCTCAGGTGGAGAGACTTGGGCTTGTTCAGCCTGGAGAAGGCTCCAGGGAGACCTTAGAGCAGCCTTGCAGTATTTGACAGGAGCTACAGGAAAGCTGGAAAGAGAATTTTACAAAGCCATGGAGTGACAGGAGTGATGATGGCTTCCAACTGGAAGAAGCTGGATTTAGATTACACTTTAGGAAGAAATTATTTGCCATGAGGTTGGTGAGGCACTAGAACAGGTTGTCCAGAAGAAGTTGTGGAGGCTCCAACCTGTGTTCAAAGCCAGGCTGGGTGGGGCCTTGAGCAGCCTGGTCTAGTAGGAAGTGCCCTTGCCTTCCAGGGAGTTTGCAACTAGATGATCTTTAAGGTCCCTTACAAACCAGTCTATTATTCCATATTAATGGAACACAGCAGATATCTTGGAAAAAGTAAAAGAAGATAACCACCACCCACATCCATTTCTCATGACATCCTATTTAATGACACCCCCAAGAACTAGAGATTAGTTCATTTGTCTTGGTTCATTCCAATCTTGGGGATATTTTTACACCTGTGATGGATTGGAGAAGAGCCCATGGACAATGTGTGCACCTCACCCACTGTCCAAGGCAGGGAGAGAAGACAACACCCATCACCTTTATCAATACATTTAAGTATCTTCAACCAGGCTTTATGTCTGCAGAAACCTTGTACCTAGCAGCATTTGTACATAGCTAAATATCTAGGCTGGAAAAGACATTTCAGATCATCAAGTCCAACCATTAACCCAGCACTGCCAGGTCACCACTAAACTATGTCCCTAAATTAATTTTCATGATGTTGAAGTGCCGATACCAGTAAAGTTACTTGCAAAGTTTGTCTTCAGCATCTTGGTGTTGAAGTTGTTTCTGATCTGTACTAGGTCACAGTTCTTGCAAAGCCAAACCAAACCATCCCATCCAGATCCTCATGTTGGAAGTTTGAAGGTGTTTTATCCTCATTTGCTAGTGGTGTGACACAGATTGCTTGACTTGCTCTTCATCATGTGAACCCCAAACTCTTTTCCTTAACACTCACATCATGCATAAACCACAAATATTTTACTTTTCAGCTTCTCCACTGATGTGGTGCTGCAGAGCAGTACAGCCAGTCTGTCTCTCAGCCTGAGAGGACAATGATTGAATTAAGGACACCGAGATGAAGAATACAAAGAACTTCCCTCCATTGTAAAGTTTGCCCACTGCTGTGCTACAGGAATGGACATAAAAATATTTCTTGCAGGGCACATGGCACAGTTCTGGGAGTGCCCATGAAGCCAGGGTGGTGGCAGTTTCTCCACTGCAGTGGTCAGGAGGATCCCAGCAGCCGTGGTAACAAAAGTGTCAACATCAAAGTCAATTCTCTACCTGCTTTTGGAATCCTTCTTACTTCAACTACACATCTGCTGTGCATATGTGAACACAGAATCACAGAATCATAGAATTCTTTCATTTGGAAAAGACCTCTAAGATCACTGAGTTCAACCATTGACCCAACACTGCTATGGCCATTAAACCATGTCCCAAACTGCAGTATCTAGACAATTCTTGAGCCCCTTCAGGGATGGTGACTTGACTGCTGCCCTGGGCAGCATGTTCCAATGCCTGACCACTCTTTCAAGAAAGAAAGCTTTTGTAATATCCAACCTAAACCTCACCTGGTGCAACTTGACACCATTTCCTCTTGTCTAGCATTTGACACTAAGGAGAAGAGACTGACCCCCACTTCACTACAACATCCTTTCAGGGAGCTCCCCTCAGCTCACAATCAACTGCCCTGGTCCTGATGACCACAGTATTGCTGATACATGACAGGATGCTGTCGGCCTTCTTGGCCACCTGGGCATACACTGGCTCATCTTCAGCCAGCTGTCAACCAGCACCCCTAGGGCCTTTTCTGCTGGGCAGCTTTCCAGCCACTCTGCCCCAAACCTGTAGTATTGGCTGAAGTTGTTGTAACCCAAGTGCAGGACCAGGCGGTGCTGGGTTAATGGTTGGACCCAATGACCTTAAAGGTGTCTTCCAACCAAAATGACTCTATGATTTACTGGCATACAATGTTAAGAACTAGGAACAAACCAGAGGTACCAGGTTAGCTGCTGCACATAAATCCCATAGGCAAGTGGTGCTGTTTCTCTCTGTGTGGATTTACACATCCATATATATTTACCCAAGTGGAGCCACCACACTGTGTCTGGGGAGTAGGGCTGAGCACTGCCTGTTGCAACCCTTCCTCTGAAACAGAGGTGGTTTAATTGAATAAAAACAGTGAGGGATGCAGCAGAGCAGGTGAAGTCATCATCACCAGGGTCCTCTGAGAGATTACAGCTTCCTGACCTAAGTCATGCCTTGGTAGGGTCAGATTTTGATCCATCTAAACCCAGCTGAGCCTTCCTTGACAGGCAGACTTTCCCATTTCTGTAGGAAGACTGGCAGATAAAGCTACTCCCCGATGCAAGTCAGGGTGCAAGAACAGGTCTCTCAGTTAGCACAAACATATGTTTCTGAGGTCTGGAAGAGCTTGGTTTTTTCCTCTGTCTCTCTTCACAGCCTGTTTGCATTTGTTGGCTTATTAAATAAGGCTTCATTTGCAGCCAATATGTCCTAGGAAACCAGGGGTGTTACACATAATTGCCCTCAGATTCATAAGGAATAAACAAGGTAACCACCACCACCAGGGAGTCCTCCTGCTTCGCCACCTCCAGCAATCATAGAAACCCAGAATTGTTCTGCTTGGAAGAGATCTTAAAGATCATCAAGTCAACCTGTTAGCCCAGCACTGCCAAGCCACCACATCCCTAAGTACCACATCTATCACAGCTTTGAAATCCCTTCAGGGATTGGGACTCCAGCACTGCCCTGGGCAGCCTGTTCCAGGGCTTGACAACCTGTTTGGAAACAAATTGTTCCTCACGTCTAATCTAAACCTCCCTAGTGCAATCTGAGGCTGTTTCCTCCTGCCTTATCACTTATTGCAAGAAGAGACCAACTCCCACCTTGCTCCAAACTCCTTTCAGGGAGTTGTAGAGAGTAAGAAGGTCTGCCTTGAGCCTCTTTTCTCCATGCTAAGCAACATCATCTCCTGCCTCTGGGGAAAGGATGATTTGGGACCTTGAGGTATGTGGCTGCCTCCCAGAATGTACTCAACTCCAGGAAGGAAATGGAGAGCACTGAGGATGAGGCACTCAAAGAGATGAAGCTCCGAGGATGGGGAATGCCAAGGGATAATTTCTGTGGGGCAGGTGTTGGACACCTTCCTGGGTGATGGGAAGGATGGTGCCAGGAAAGGCCCCACCAAGGAGACTGGAGGAATCACAGAATCCTTTGGAAGGCATCTTAAAGATACCTAGGCCAAGCCCCTTGTAGTGAACAGGAACATCTTCAAGTATATCAGGGCCCCATCCAACCTGACAACTCACTGCTTAAAAAAAGACCATGCTCCTGAAAGGAGATAAAAACATTTTCATGGCAGTTCAAAATGATTAATAGAAATGGTAATTAAGCAAGAATTACATCATGTTTAAGAACAAAAGGACAAAATGCATCATTATGTAGGATAAGTAGATTTTTTTTTAAGGCAAAATCCCTGTCAGCATTTCATCACATTCACTGTGAATATTTTCTTCCTTCTCTCTAGTCAAATATCTTGGTTTTGGTTTAATACCATCACCCCTTGTCCTGTCACAACAGGCCCTGCTCACAAGTCTGTCCCCAGCTTTCTTACAGGCCCCTGTAAGTGCTGAAAGCCTACAAGAAGGTCTCATTGAAGCATTCTTTTATCCAGGCTGAACAACCCCAACTCTCTCAGCCTGAATGAGTGGAGAAACAACCCAACCCTAAACCATATACTAACACCAAACTCCAACTCCTCCAAGACCTGTTACTGTAGAGATAATATGGAATGCCAGGTAGGAAAATGGGCTTATACATGATGAAAAAACCCAAGATTTCTGTCACAAGCCTGTAAAGCCAAACAAATGGTTCATACTAAAAAGGGATGGTGAAGAAAAGTTGTAGAGGGACCTCATATATGTTCTTAGACACGGCATCCACTGTCAACACATCTAACATGAAATCACACCACAGCTTTGACAGACTCATTAATTACACAAATACAACCAGAGCATATTAAGTTGCCAACTACTTTAATACAGCACAACTTCCAAAAACACAGAAAAAGAATAAAGGTAACAGCAAGTCCTCCCTTACATGCTTGTTTGCAATAGAGTTTCACTGGTATTAGACAGGTGAAAGCCCAAGTGATTAAAAATCACTTGGCTTTCTCTTCATGCACCACCCCCTTCCCAAAATACTTCCTTACATTCACATATGCTTCCCATTACTTCAAGCCCTTCACCCCCCTGCATATGCTCGAAGTCCCTGGTTTCCACATTCTTCTTTAAAACTCTCAACTATAATGGCTTTTCTCAGTGGGATCAAACATCTGGTGGGTGTTCCTCAGGCAGATTTCAGGGTTTCTTTTGTTTCTTAGCTTGCCCACAGGTCAGTTTTGATAGGTAGAGAAACCACAGAAAGGGAATCACACAAAGTATTTCCAAGATATGGAGAAGAAAGCATAAAGATCAAAGAGGTTGATGTAAGAATGGGGATTCCCCCTTTTTTTAACTTCTTGTACTTTAAAAAATCCCAGAATCCCAGCATAGGAGGGATTGGAAGGGACCACTGGGGATCATCTAGTCCACCCCCCCTGCTAAGGCAGCGTCACCTACAGCAGGTTGCCCAGGATCACAATATCCAGGTCAGTTTGGAATCTCTCCAGAAAAGAAGACTCCACAATCTCTCTGGGCAGCCTGCTCCAAGGCTCCAGCACTGTCACAGTAAAAAAGCTTTTCTCATCTTCAGCTGGAACCTCCTGGGTTCCAGAGGCACATCACCTATTGGCTTGTCAATGGAGACCACTGTAAAGAGTCTGGCCCCATCCTGTTGACCCCCACCCTTTAGCTATTGCTGAGATCCCCTCTCAGTCTGCTCTTCTCCATGCTAAAAAGCCCCAGATCTCTCAGCCTTTCCTCCTCACAGAGATGCTCCAGACCCCTCAGCATCTTTGTAGCCTCCACTGGACTCCATCTCTTTTGAACTGGAAAGCCCAGAACTGGACCCAGACCTCCAAATGTGGCCTCACTAGGACAGAGTAGAGGGAAAGGTCAACCTCCTTTGACCTACTGACCACACTCTTCTCATTGCACCTGAAGAGACTGTTAACCTCTTTGGCCATGAGGGCATGCTGCTGCCTCATGGTAAACTTGTTCTCCATCAGCACTCCTAGGTCTTTCTTGGAGCTGCTTTCCAGCAGGTCAACCCCTTGCTGTACCAGTGCAGGGTGTTAATTTTTACTTATTTATTTTTATTTATGTATTACCCTTGCACACACCCCACCCCATAGGATGCAAACAGCTTTGGAAGTGATTTAGAAGATCCTGATCATTTCCTTTTTTGCTTTTCTCCCTGTTACTAGAGAACAAACTGCTCTGCTGACAGAAACACCAAGTGAAAAAGCTTTTTTCACTTTTCCTCCAGAGGAAAAAAGGGGACAATTACTTCGATTGCATCATATCAATCACTCAGGAAAGGTGCAGGAGGCACTGAGGTTGCTGTCTATCCAGCATGCTGTCTCAGGTTACCTCGGTTGTCCCAAATCCTGACCCATTTCTGCTTTTCCACAGATATTTAGTCCTCTGAAATCCTCCTGAGGTTCCTCTGCACCGATGGTTACGGTGACAATGATTGGGAATGGCAGAGGCAGAAGCAAAGGGCCTGTAGGATTTCTCCTAAGGAAGATAAGTGCTTAGATTTTTTCTTCCCACCACCTGTGCTGTTAAAAGTAAAGAAATTGAGTTATTGCCACACAAAACAAATGTTTGTCTTTGGGGTTTTCCAGCTAGGAAGTGCTGTGTGTCCATACACACATTTACAATTGGACCATTACCCAAATGGTTAATACAGGATATTAAAAATGTAGAAAACCATGTGATGAATCCCAGCTAATCCATCACTTCTGCAGTGCTTCACCTCTTTTTGAAGCTCCCTTTACAGCAGTGATTCCAACTGCTCAGCAATGCTTATTTAAGCACTGGGTAACACCCTTCTACACACTTTCTAACTGCTGCATCTAAGTGATAGAATCATAGACTGGTTTTGGTTGCAAGATTCCTTAAAGATCATGTAATTCCAACAAGCCCACATGGGCAGGGACACCCTTCACTAGACCAGCTTGCTCAAGGCCCTGTCCAACCTGACCTTGAAGACATCCAGGGAGGGGGCATCCAGAACCTCCATGGGCAACCTGTTCCAGTGTCTCACCGTCTTCACTGTGACGAATTTATTCCTAATCATAGAATAATTCAGGTTGGAAAAGACCCCTGGTATCATCAAGTCCAACCTTTGACCTTTGACTTTCTACAAAGTTCACCGCTAAACCATATCCCCAAGCATCACATCCAAATGAACTTTAAAACGAACACCAACTTGGTGTGGTGACACAACCACCTCCCTGGGCAGCCTACCCAATGTCTGATTACTCTTTCTGTGATTTTTTCCCCTAATATCCAGTCTAAATTTACCCTGTTGCAGACTGAGGCTATCCCCTCTTGTTCTATTGCTAATTACCTGTGAAAAGAGACCACCACCAACCTCTTCTCTCCAATGTTCTTTCAGGTAGTTGTAGAGAGTGATGAGGCCTCCCCTTAGCCTCCTCTTCTTCAAACTAAACAGCCCCAGCTCCTTCAGTCGCTCTTTGTAATATTTATTCTGCAGTCTAAATCTACCCTCTTCCAGCCTAATGCCATTCCCCCTCGTTCTATCACTACAAGCCCTAAATAAAAACAATCAATTGTGATCCTGCAGGATAAAGATGCTCTCAGCTACATTTCCAGCTTAGTCGACAAGGATCATATTATACCAATTTTGTTTCACTTGATTAGAAATTATCTCTGAACAAAACACTTTGAAAATTCCAGCTCTGCAACTGTAGCATATTTCCAGTGAAAAATGGGATGATAATGATGCTAAACCACAACATCCCAAGGCAACACTGCACAACCCTAGAGAAGCCAAATCCTGCCGACTCACGGAACAACTCTTCTGTGCACAGATCCGCCCTTTGTTTTCAAAGCCCAATGTACTCTGTACGTACACAGATCCTCCCTCCCGGGATGTATTCTGATGTGATAAAGTCACCCAGTTATTAATGCTTTTAGTGTTAAAAAGGCTTCTAGCTCAAGAGATAAAACTCACGAGAAACAAGAATTCTTTTGTAGCCTCTTACGAATGGTTTGATGTTTTCTCCCGAGACAACAAGCAGTCATTTACTGGTACATGAGACCTCCATGAAACCAGACTGAATGTCACCCACTGTGAATAACACATTTAACACATTTCAAGAAGTTTCTGTTAACTTGAGATCATGCCTGACATGCAAAGAAGCGACAATTTTATGTATTTAATAAAGTAATAACCACACACAGCCCCTGAGGTACTCCCAGCCACTGCACCAAACAACAAATCTAACAAATAGAAGTGTGACCACAGTCCTGAGGGTCACATCTACCCCCAGTGCTCTTATTATCTACAACCCACCCACCCAAGCCTTCAAGAAAAACCTGTCAACAGCCAGTTTTTAGCATTGAAGAGTCAATACTTAGGTTTCCACTGCAAACAAAATAAAAACCCCACTCACCCTGCTTAATTCAAGAATTACGTAAGTTACAGCTTCACCTTCACTTGCTCCTTCACTGGAGAGAGAATAAAACCCCACCTAAAATTAGACCTTTCCAGTTCCGCTGCAGCTCCCCAGCAGACACAGCCCAGCCCTGCGACCAAGGCGGAGGCGAGGGGGAGGCTGAGGATGCTGCCACACCCTGCTGCCTCCCTCCTCCTTCTTCTCCTCCCAGAGCAAATCTGCCCACCCCAGAAGCTGGCTCCCTTCCCATGAGCTGACATGCATCCTGACCCATCTCCTCAGTCATACGGAGCAGTCTGGGGGAGAAGAGACCCATCAGCTGCATCATGGGTGGAGGGAAGCAACTGGAAGAAACTAGTTCAGGGAGAGGCTCAGGCTGTACCGGTCTGATAAAATAAAAACAATATAATTGTAATGCTTCCTGATGTATTTTACAAGCAGGTCTGCAGCTCAAAGAGCTTTTCTGCTCCTTAAGGGATGAACTTCCATCAGCTTTTACTCCAATGCAGTGCTCTGGACTCTTCCCTAGTTGCCATTCAGGTCTCATCCTCACCTTTGAGCCAAAACTTTCCCACCAAGGAGACCAGCTTAGCATTATTCACTTCTGTTATGTATGTACACACACGGGTGCAGCAAGACGCATGAATTTAACCACATACTGATGATGCAGCATGATAATCTTGACCTTTTAACGCTCTATGAAAGGCCTGTTGTCCAGAGATGTAGAGAAAAAGGGATGCTCTCTAGAGACGTGGAGAAAAAGAATGCTCTCCAGAAATGTAGAGGAAAGAATGCTCTCTATAGAGAAAAAGAACATTCTCTATAGATTTTAAGGATAAAGAATGTTCTCCGGAGATGCAGAGGAACCAATGTTCTCAATGGATTTAAAAGAAAAAGTGTTCTCCACAGATTTAGAAGAAATAATAGTCTTCACAGATATAGAAAAGAGAACTCTCAATCACATCTAACCAAGATTGCAACTCCAAAACTTCCCTTTTTGCACCTCAGTACATCTTTTACAGAATACAAGGCATGTTCTTATTTTCTGTGACATTTAGTTGTACTTTCAGCTTTCTACGGACACAGAGAAATGCTGACAATATTGAAACTAAACTGACAGAGTGATGATTCAGCTTGCCAGGTGATAAAATACGGATACACGTGGGCCGCACCTAGCCCAAGAGAATTTCTCTTTTGGCAAGCAGACCTCTGATTTATGATCATTTTGACAGAAAACGCTTCAAACCCCGTAGTTACTTTAGGCTCACACGCTGAGTTGAAACACTTTCTGCCTCCAGTATCAGCACACACTGAGGAACAGGGAAGGAAAACCATCTTTACCTTTCTCAAAATCAGGATTCCCCCCCCTTGCCATGCCAGAGGCGCGGCAGTCCGGGTCTGACAGCTCCGAACCGTCAGGGCGGGGACCGAAGAAGGAAGACGGGGGAACGGGGGAGGGGACCCAGGGGACAGGGGAGCGGGGAGGGCCGGCGGCTTTGCCACTGCAGCGGCCCGGGGCTGCGATGTGCTCCCTATATAACCACACCCGCCGCATTGCAGAACCCACGGGGAGGGGTGTGTGGAAACAACCCCCACCCCACCCCCGAGTGACTGCAAAGCGCGGTGAGGGGACAGAGGCGCCGAGGGCTCTATGTGACGGGGGAAGCGCTCGCCCTGCACCGCCCAGCCGCTGTGAGCCGGGGAGGTGGGGAGTCGGAGCTGAAGTTTCGCCGCAGAAATGAGTAAAAAAATGCTAAAACTGACACCCACACACCCCGGGTACAGCTATGGTGCAAGCAGCCGTGTGTGTGTGTGTCCCTCACAGGGGCGCAGAGGGAGGTCGTCGTCGTCTTCCTCCCCCCCCGCCCCGCCATCCCCGGCTTCCCAAACGCCGGCACCCCCGTCACGGACACACCGCCCTCCGGCCCCTCTCCGCGGCTGCTAACTTAAAATGGCTCCTGGCTTCATATGTATGTGTATATATATATTCTTATTAAAAAATATATATTTTTAATATATATACTCGTATATGTAAAAAAATTGATCATAAGGGGAAGGCAGATTTTACCTTCCCCAAGGCATGTCCCCTGCTTCCCCCTTGCAGGGCGGACACCGCACCGGGAAGCGGGGGCAGGGAAAGGCGGGAAGGTACCTTGGAAGCGGCGGGGAGAGGCGACGGCGGTACTGGGGCTGCTCGCAGTGGTGGCAGCGGCGGAGGCACCGGGGCTGCTCCCGCCGGTACCGTGAAGCTGTTGCTGTTGCCGGTAGGAGTACCGGGGTTGCTCCCGTCGGTACCGTGGAGCTGCTGCTGTGGCCGGTAATGGTACCGAGGTGGCTCCCGCTGATACCGTTGAGCCGTTGTGGTAACGGGACCGGGATTGCTCCCAGCAATGGAACCGGGGAAGCGGGGGGTGCTGCTCCCGCTGGTGGCGGCCACGCGTCAGCAGCGACGGCGCAGCCCCGGCTCTGCCCAGAGCGAAGCCTCCGCCGCTTCCCAGCAAATCAGGGCTGCGGAGGCTGCTCCGGAGAGAGGGAGGGAAAAAGGGGAAAAAAAAAAAAGGGGGGAAATAAATAAAAAGGAAAAGCGGCGGCGAATGGCCAAAGCTGCATGGCGGGAGGTTTGTGAAGCCAGACTTCCCCCACAGGGCCCACCACCCTCAGGAGCAGGACCCCACCCTCTACCCCACATCCTGAGGGACCTGGATGTTTTTTGACTCAGTTAAATGAATTTTTCTCTTGGGTTGAGTTTAGCTGCTGTGGTTGCTCCCTGGTGATAGGGAGACTCCCATTAGAGTTAAAAAGCAGAAAGCAGGGTGCTGTCAAGGTGTGGTGTTGAGGTACTCAGGGAGGTTTTGGTGGCATGGTGGGGTACACCAGCCTTTTGGGGTTGAATTTATCATAGAATCATAAAATCGTTAAGGCTGCAAAAGACCTTAAGTCCAACAGTTAGCCCAGCACTGCCATGTCACTCAGCACTGTATCTACACAGCTTTGAAACCCCTCCAGGGATGGGGACACCGGCAGTGCCCTGGGCAGCCTGTTCCAGGCCTTTACATCCCTTTTAGGGGAACAAATTGTTCCTCATGTTCAATCTAAATCCTCCCTGGGGCAACTTGAGGCCATTTCCTCTTACCCTATCAATTGTGACTTAGGAGAAGAGACTGAACACTACCTGCCTCCAACCTGCTTTTAGGGAGTTGTAAAGAGCTGGAAGATCTCTCCTCTCAAGCTCCATTTCTCCAGGCTGAGCATCCACAGCTCCCTCAGCTGCTCCTCAGAAGACTTGTGCCTCATTCTTATACAATCTGGACCCTCAACAGCATCACCACACCCAAAATAAAAACATAGGTCCTGCCATTCATCATCTGCTGTTCCAAAAGGATAATGTAACACTGCAAATTACTTTGGAGTTCTCAGCATGATACTCAGTACAACATGCCATGTGTCAGAAAGCATCTGAAATCCCACATGTCCAGAAGCCATTCAGGGGGGGATAATCCCACTAGCACCACAACATTTTGGTAAATACCCAGCTTCTCACAGAGCACATAACTGAGGTCTCTGCACACAAATGAGCAGCCATCAATCTGAAGCTCTGACACAGCATTGTGCTCTGGAGAGCCAAAAGTGGCTGGACTTGTTCTTTTCCATGGGAAGAATTTGCCATAGGATGGGAAGTGACAGGTGGTTGTGGAAAACCCACAGACTGACACACTGTCATAGGATCAGAGAATGATTTGGGTTGGAAGGAACCCTTAAAGGACCCTGCATTAACCAGGAACATCTGCAACAAGCAGGCTGCTCAGAGCCCCCAACCAACCTGATCTGGAATAGTTCCGGGGACAAGGCATCTACCACTTCTCTGGGCAACCTGGGCCAGGGTCTCACCACCCTCATCATAAACAATTTCTTCCTTCTCTCTAGTCTAAACCTCCCTCTTTTAGTTTAAACCCACCACCACGTGTCCTGTCACAACAGCCCCTGGTCAAAAGTCTGTCCACAGCTTTCTGAAAGGCCCCTTTAAGTGCTGAAAGGATGCAAGAAGGTCTCTCTGGAGCCTTTTCTTCTCCATCTTGAACAACCCCAACTGTCTCAGCCTGTCCTCACAGCAGAGGGATTCCAGCCCTTAGATCACTTCTGTGGCCTCCTCTGGACCTGCTCCAACAGGTTCATGTCTCTCCAGTGCTCAGGACTCCAGAGCTGGACACTGCACTGCAGGTGGTAAGATCCAAATTATATTCAGGCCTCTGATTTGAATAAGAGAGAAAGAAAAATATCCCCTTTAATGAGCTGCATCTCTGTGGGATTTCAGGAAGGGAAGAGGTTTGGACAGTAGGCAGCAGATGTAACCAGCGAACTCTGATCTGCAGAACTGTCCTGCTCTGTATTTAATGCAGAATCATAGAATTGAGAGGCCTTGAGCACAAGCCCTATGAGGAGAGGCTGAGGGAGCTGGGATTGTTTAGCCTGGAGAAGAGAAGGATCAGGGGTGACCTCATTGCCCTCTACAACTACCTGAAGGGTGGTTGTGGACAGGAGGGGGTTGGTCTCTTCTCCCAGGCAACCAGCACCAGAACAAGGGGACACAGTCTCAAGCTGTGCCAGGGGAGGTTTAGACTCGAGGTGAGGAAGAAGTTCTTCACTGAGCGAGTCATTCATCATTGGAATGGGCTGCCTGGGGAGGTGGTGGAGTCGCCGTCCCTGGGGGTGTTCAAGGGGATATTGGACATGGCACTTGGTGCCATGGTCTAGTTGTGAGGTCTGTTGGGACAGGTTGGACTTGATGATCCTTGGGGTCTCTTCCAACCTTGGTTATACTGTGATACTGTGATACTGTTTTGGTTGGAAGATACCTTTAAGATTGAGTTCAACCACAGCAAGACACACACACCCTGAACCTGCTGTGCTGAAGTGTTACTGAGTGGATCTGGCCCACCATAAGAGGTGAGAGAAGGGCAGAGACTTCCAAAGGAGAACACATGCCCTCAGCTAGGAGTGGGCATACCTCTAGTCATGCTGCCGAAATAAAGAGACTTGTATTCTCTTCTGCACCAGGAGCTCTGGAAGCCATCACAAATCACAAGGGAATGGACTTGACAGCTGAGACACACATTAGAGGTAACAAGGTTTGATTTGAGGGGAAAAAAGAAAGCTGCAAAGTAAAAGGACTGAGTTGGTTTGAACCAAATTGAGTCTCCACACTGAGCAAGGAGACTTAATAATGTTTTTAAAATAATGCAAGATTCAAGAATTGGACTTGGTGATCTTAAAAAGCTTTGTTCCAATCAAAACTATTCTATGATTTGCCAGCACAACCTTTCACAGCTCTTGTACTGCCTGTTACAGAATTGCTCCATGGTTACCACATATTCTGAGATCCCTTTTGTGGACATACTGTGTATGTGAGGGGTAACCGGCACAGACTGGGATCCAGGAGGTTCTGCCTGAAGATGAGGAGAAACTTCTTTGATATAACAGCATCTTTCATCTGATGATCTAGCAGGCTTTAAGCACATTCATTTAACCTCAAAACATTAAGTGGTATTACAGGCTGCTCCTTCAAGCAGTAGGTCTGGGCAACAAATATTGAGGTAGCTGGTACCTGGTAGTTGGGCTATGAACATGGGCCCAACTTTCAGAGTTCTCAGCTCTCACAGTCTTTTTAATGTGGGGGTTTTGTTTGTTTGTGGTTGTTTTGTTTTTTTTTAATTTTCAAATGTTACTTCCTAATTTCAAAGTGGGTTATTTTACACCCCTTGACCCAACTCCTGTCAGATGGGAGCCCCATGGAAGCTGTAAGTTGGACCTTTAAAGGTCCCCTCCAACGCAAATCATACTTTGATTCCTGAGTTTAGGTTTCCATGAATCAGCAGTTTTAAATTATTAAAGAAAATGTTCTTCCAGTAATCTATAGCAAGCATGGATCCATACTCTTATCATTAGGTTGTAAAGATGAGTACTTCCCCAACACCACACTTCACTTGAGTTATCCCAGTGTCCATTGACACAAAAGGAACCTTAGATGACAAGTCCAGTTAGCACTAGAATACACAGATCTCCTACATTGCTACAAGACAATAGTGTTAGTCTTGCTGTTTTCTTGCCTTTCTGGAGGTGATCCTTCAGACCTGGATGTCAGCAGCAAACAAGTTTAATGGTCCTATTTAAGTTAGGATTTGTCTCAACCAATGAAACCTTTGACCTTGCAAGAAGTATCTCTTCATCCTCCTCCCCTCAAAGCAGTTTCCTTCCTCATCCACCTTCCCTGCATTTTCTTCATGCAAGGATCCTCCATTTCCTACCATGCAAGGAGCTAGAGGCACATCCAAACTGTTTCTGTGCTGGTCTGGAAGCGAGACTGCTCCCAGAACCCAGTTCCTGTGGAGAAGGCACAAAGCTATCCAGATGCCAGGTCTCAACTGTATAAGCAATAGCCAGAGTCACCTGGGAGATCAATATGAATCTGGGGAAATGGGTAAAAGAGGTGGCCAGCTCTGCTCTCCATTACCTTTTCCATCCATCCATAGAGAAGAGACCTTTCAGATCCTCAAGTCCAACCATTAACCCAGCACTGCAAGGTCACCACTAAACCATGTCCCTGAGAAGCACTTATGCACAGCTTTTAAATCACTTCAGGTACGAGAACTCCACCAGTGCCCTGGGCAGCCTGTTCCATGACTTGACAGCCCATTTGGGAAAGACATTGTTCTTAATACCTAATCTAAACCTCATCCACCCCTCCCTTTTGGTTTATGAGTCTCTACCCTTCAGTGAACACATGCAACTCGCTTGAGAAAGCCTTGGAAATGGAGGGAGGAAGGGAGGAAGGAAGGGAGGGAAGGAAGGGATTATTCCTGTTATGAAAGGCCAGGAGAAGGCTTTAGGGTGATCTCACGGTGGCTTTTCAGTACTCAAAGTGGGGTACTTATCCCTGCTAAGATGGGGACACACTTTTTTATCAGGCTACAACAATGGTAGGAGGGCTGGAGCCCCTCTGCTGTAAGAAGTTGGTTGTTTTAGCCTGGAGAAGGCTCCAATGAGATCTTCTTGTGGCCTTTCAGTACTCAAAGGGGCAGATAAGAAAGCTGGGGACAGACTTTAGCAGGGTCTGTTGTGACAGGGCAAGGAGTGATGGATTTAAACTGAAAGAGGAAGATTTATACTAGAAAGGAGGACTGTTTTTGCACTGAAGGTGGTGAGACCCTGGCTCAGAGAGGTGGATCCACTCCAGGTCAGGTTGTTTGGGGGCTCTGAGCAACCTGCTCTAGTTGTAGATGTCCCTGGTGACTGCAGGGGGCTTTTGGAGTAGGTGACCTTTAAAGGTCCCTTCCTACCCAAACCATCTCTGCCCTATAAAAAGCCAGGGTAGAAGAAAGGCAAAACCAGCCTGTGACATGAAGCAGGTAAATCAGAGGTGGGAAAGGACAAGGTGCCAACCCACACACCCCCTTCCCCACGGGGCACCAGCCAGAATGCCGCAGCCATAAGGAAAACAGGCCCATGGAGATTCTTTGGCCACAACAAGGGCTTGTTTTAACAGGAGAGAGGACTGGGGAGCCACATGGTCTCTGCCAGGAAAGGATGAATAGGCAACCCTGGAAGAGCAGGGCCAGGGATTATTGCCCAGCCCTGGGAACTGCTGCCCAAAACATTCTTGTGATTCCCTAATTGATTGGCCATGGCATTCAAAATAGCGCATTACGGAGAAGCAGGCCACAAAAATGCTATCAAAACCTAGCAAAAGGCCCTCTCAAGCCTGGCCAACAATGAATTAGCTGGGGACAGCACTCTGAAAAATGGCAAGTCCTGGAGAAGCAGCAGCAGCATCATTACAGCATTATGAAGAAGATATTTTTTAGCAGACAGGAGGTTGGCACTGTCTGTCTAGACGGGTAGATGGGCTTGGAGTCGGACTGCAGGGTTTTTTGTTGTTTTGATTCTTACCGTATCCACTTCCATTTATTAAAAGCAAACTTGTTCTGGCCATGACTCATGCAGCTTAGCTTTCAGCATGGCAAAGAAACTAAATTCTCATCGCTAAAAGCCATCACCAGATGAAGGCAGCATTTAGAAATGAGAGCAAATATTCTGTCATGTGTTAAGGTTGGGACAGCCACCAAAGGAGTACCAGAGACTCTCCATTAACACCTCTCCCTTCCCAAAGAGAAGAGAAAGGGAAGAAGGGAGAGAGAGTGATTGGGTGGGAAACAAACTAAACCAGCTGTGATGGAAAGAAGAACAATCCAATGAAATAAAGACAGAGATACAAACCAATATCTAAATCAAACCCTGATGGCAATGATGTCACCACTGTCACCCCTGATGCTGCAGGCAGGCACTTGTGAAGTCCCAGACTAGACTCAACAGCAGCAGATGGGAACTAGATTCAAGGTCTGGATTATGGAACTGGATTCAGGAACACATGGATTAGGATTGAAGGCAGAAGGGACAGAATCCTTCTTGGACACCAGCCAGTGAAGAAGAAGTTTGACTCTGGTGATACCTTAGCTTGATCCTGAGGATGGCATCCATGGGATGGCATCTTGTTGACCAGCTGATGACCCCTGTTAGTCAGTTGAGGGTAATCTAGCCTGTCTGCTCCTCCCCACAGGTGCCACCTCTAATTTCCTGCACCCCAAGGTGGAGCACAAGATGTGGCAGTGCCCTTTGTCTGGGAGCAAGTCTAAGCCAGAGCCTTTCTGCAGCCCAGCCCTTGGCAGTAACTCTCCCCATCAGCATTCTCACTGCTGGAAGCAGCCACTTTCTGTGCAAACCTGCCCTGAACTTCAGAAAGTGCCCTCATTGAGCAGAGCCTGAGCTGAGAAGTCACATTCCTGACTAGAACTGATTCTGATCTAGCTCAAACCAGAACATCTTCTGTTTCTGTCTTCCCTCTGTGCAAATATAATGCCCATGGACCTCAGATTGGCCCATATTACCATTGCCACCAAATATCTAATTAGTAAACCTTCAGGTGAGGTATCCCTTAGCACAACTCAGTGACATAGCAGGTGAGATTTATTCCTCACATTGTATTTTTTACCTTAGTGCAAAGATTTATGTGGTCTGTCATTTGAATTAAGTCTTACTCTGGCCATCAGTGCCAAATCCACCCCATTTGAAGACTGTTGAAAGAACAATCAGTAAATTTGGCCCCAGTGCCTCTGCAACTGAAATCCTGCCTGGAGAAGATTTGCTGTAATTAATTCAGCCTTGCCCTTTGCCACATCCCCATCAGTAGCTATTCTCTGGCTGAGGGCATTTGCTGTATTATCAAGTGATGACCTCCTGCTGAAGGTCTCCAGTCCCCCCCACTATGAACCAAAAGTAACCAAATTTTATGAATCCAAGATGCTTTGGGATCTACCTGAGGCTGTGCTCAAATCAGACAAGAATTAGTTTGCAGAGAGAGTAATAAACAGTAGCTTTTTTTCTCAATTCAGGTTTTTGTTTTTAATTTGTCTATTCACATCATTTACCTGTGCTCTGATTCCACACACACTGACTCTAGGAAGCAGAAAATGCAGAAGATTTGCAAAATGCGGTTAAAACAAATTCATTTTAATTAAAATAGAGTTCCTAAACAGCCTAATAAGGGAGGCAAGGACCACTCTAATTTGCTGTTGCCAACTCTAGGATTGAGCATTTCCTAGATGGAAGTCAAACACCTCTCTTGAGATCACCTGGAACATACTCCTTTACTTAGGTGCTTCTGTTGAGTCACAGAATGGTTTGGGTTAGAAGGGACCTTAAAGATCACCTAGTTCCAACCAGCCCACGTGGGCAGGGACACCTTCCATTTATCCAGGTTGCTCAAGGGCCTGTCCAATCTGGTCTTGAACTCCTCCAAGGAGAGGGCATCCATGACCTCTGTGAGCAACCTGTTCCAGTGTCTCACCACCCTCACTGTAAATCTTCCCTCTTCCAGCTTAAAGACATTCCCTCTCATCCTATTGCTACAAACCCTTGTAAAAAGTCCCTCCCCGGCTTTCTGGTAGGCCCCTTTCAGGTGCTGGAAGGCTGCTCTAAGGTCTCTCCAGAACCTTCTCTTCTTCAGGCAGAACAACCCCAGCTCTTGCAGCCTGAGTCCATCTATTTCAGTCCATGAAGTTCTGGCTGTTTGCCCTCATTTCCACAGTCCCTGTTGTTTTTCCCTACTTGTGGGGCAGGAAAGCAAATGCTTCCCTTCCTCCTTTCCCATGCCATGGTCTAGTGGTGGGCACAGCGGTGCTGAGTTAACGGCTGGACTTAAAGATCTGGAAAGCTTTTTCCAACCTATGATTTTAGTTCTAAAACTATGTTTAGCTCTACATCTTCTTCTGACAGAGCATCTAATTCAGAGAGGGATTTAAGCAGGAGTTTACATTGAGTATAAGCTGAAGTCTCACTGACTCAAAAGAGAGCATTTATTAAGTACTATTAGACACAGAAATGCCACCCTGGATCATAACCACCTTCCACAAATCTCTTTTGAACAATCCTCTTCCTCATGACACTGATAACAGCAGCCAGGTTAACAGGCGCAGCCCCCAACTGCTTTGAGATCGTTTGTCTTCCTGAGCTGTGAGACTGACCAGGGAGGGAAGGCACTTAATGAGTGTTTGCACAGTACCCAGGGCAGTTCCCTTGTCTTAATGAATGTTAATAGCAATTAAGAGAAGCTATAGGAGCTTCTTACTAAAAGTACAATGAATGCTTATGCTTATCATAACCCTGAAGTGTTAGAAAAGGAAATAAGTTCTACTCAGGAATGAGCACATTTATCCTACACAGAATCATTTCTGCTAGAAAAGACCTTTAAGATCATTGAGTCCAACCATTCTCTAACTCTACCAAGTTTGGTACTAAACCATATCCTTCAGCACTGCATTTCTGCATTTTCTAACCTCCTTCAGGGATGGGGAATCTACCACCTTCCTGGGGATGCCTGTTACAGTGTTTGAGAGTCCTTTCAGTGAAGAAGCTTCTTCTAATGTCCAACCTAAACCTCCCTTGGTGGTACTTGAGGCCATTTCCTCTTATCACTTGTTACTAGAGAAAACAGAACAATCCCCACTTTGTTCCAGCCTCCTTTCAGGGAGTTGCATAGAGTGAGAAGGTCTCTCCTCAGCCTCCTTTTCTCCAGGCTGAACAACCTCAGTTCTTTCAGCTGCCCCTCATAACTGTTGTCTTAGAACTAAGCATGCAAAGATCATAGAATCAGAGAATAGTTTGGGTTGGGTGAGACCTTTAAAGGTCATGTAATCCAACCACCCTGCACTGAGCAGGGACACCTTCAACTAGATCAGGTTGATCATAGTCCCATCCAACCTGACCTGGAAGGTTCCAGAGATGGGACTTGTACCACCTTTCTGGGTAATCTGGGCTTTAGCATCCGTGTAAAACATGTCTTCCTTTTAGGCAGTCTAAATCTCCTCTCATTTAGTCACAGACTGTCTTCTTTATGGGGGGTAAGATGACTTTATTTTCAAAGGCTCCTTAGAATTACATTTCTCAACTGACTTGCCTAAAGAAGAAATTTAAGTTGCTTAACTACCTTTCCTGTCAAACTGTCCCTCTCCATTTCTATTCTCTCAGAGTTTCAGAGAAGTATAAAACCCAGATCTGATGTTTGACAATAAATGAACATCACTCACAGAAGGGGAAAGGGCTGGGGGTTTGAATATATTTATTGAAGAGAACAACAGGAAAGCAAAACCACAAAATACAGGTTGCAATTTTTCTGTCTCTTGTTAGAAAAGGACATGTTTGTTCCCAGGCTGCTGCCTCCTCTTGCTTCATCTTCTTTCCTCCCACAGTATTTTAACAGCAAAAGTGGATGCTCTCCACAAACCAAGGACACAGGACAGGGTCTTGGCTGTCCATGGGTCCCCTAAGCCCACCAGGCCAGAAATAGGCAACCTTACTCCTCACAGCCTGTCCCATAACTGGGGAGGTTTTCCCAGCCAGTTCAAAGCTCTTCATTTTCAACTGAAGAAAAACCTCCCATCTTCACCCCCATTTGGGTGCTCCATGCTCCATGCTCTCTCTGTCCTGCTCTCTTCACCAAGCCACACAACCATTTATTAAGACCATGGGAACAGAATCCCAGCATGCTAGGGTTTGGAAGGGACTTCCGGAAATCATGCAGTCCAGCCCCCCTTGCTGAAGCAAGGGCACCCACAGCAGATTGCCCAGGAACACTATATCCAGGAGGGTTTGCTATCTCTCTGGAGAAGGAGACTCCACAACCTCTCTGGGCACTGTGCTGCAGGGCTCCAGCAGCCTCACAGAAAAGACGTTTCTCCTCATGTTCAGATGGAACCTCCTAGGTTCCAGTTTGTGCCCACTGCCTGTTGTCCTTGGAAAATAACTTACTATTACTGAGTCCAACCATAACCTAACATCTCCTGGTACAGAGTACCCTGTAAAGGATGCTCCCCACTCTTTAGCTTTTGCTGAGCATCAAGAAGATCCCTTCTCAGTCTGCTCTCTTCCAGGCTAAACAGCCCCAGGTCTCTCAGCCTTTCCTACTTCAGAGATGCTCCAGATTAACAAGGCAAGCCAACAATATTAATTAGAATAAAAAGGGAGAAGAGACAATAAATCTGATCAATTTTACCATGTCTCCCCAGTAGATCTCATCAATATGAGACTGAGAAGCAGGGTGCGTGGTGTGACATGACAAGTGGGGATGACAGCAGTCACACTGACGCCTCTTTTGGCAGCCACACCAGTCTGTGCTGCATCAGACTTTGGTGTTGGCCACCAGCCTTTATTTATGTGAGCAACTGCTGAAGATGATGTCCCTAAGCTTCAAGTCTCTGCTTGTCTGTGCTCCCAAGGACCAGTCCACTCTTGGCTAAGACAGGAGCACTGCCAGGAGCTCCTACACCTTATGCCTACAGCTGCTCAGATACCTTCAAAATGCATTACCTTTTAAAAACATGCTCTAAATTCAGTTTGCAGTTTAAGTCTCACATTTCGTTGATGGGACAGTGCCAGTAAAACTGAGATGAAGGTAGTGAGGAGAGACCGCCCTGCGCCTTCCCTCCTCTTCCACAGCTTACTCCCCCTGCAACTCACTCCCACTGTCGGTACTCACAGAGGAAAACTCACTGGCTTCCTTCTAACAGGCTTAAGAAGTGGGTCTGTGTGAACAAAGCTAAGGGCAACATCCTGCACCTGAGTTGGGGCAACCCCTGGTGTCAGTCCAGGGTAGGGGATGAAGTGCTGGCGAGCAACTCTGTGGAAAGGAACTTGGGGGTGTTGGTGTGTGAAAAGCTGGAGATGAGCTGTCAATGTGCATTCACAGCCCAGAACCAGCCATGTGCTGGGCTGCATCCAAAGCAGTGTGGGCAGCAGGTGGAGAGGGGATTCTGCCCTGCTGCTCAGCTCTGCTGAGACCCCACCTGCAGTGCTGGGTCCAGCTCTGGAAACTTAGCACAGCACATATGTGGATCGCTGGAGCAGGGCCAGGGGAGGCTACAGCAATGATGCAAGCGCTGGAACCCCTCTGCTGTGAAGACAGGCTGAGAGAGTTGGGGATTTTAGCCTGGAGAAGAGAAGGCTGAGGGGAGACCTTACTGTAGCCTTTCAGTACTTACAGGAAAGCTGGGGGCAGACTACTGTGCAGGGCCTGTCGTGACAGCACAAGGGGTGATGGATTTAAACTAAGAAGCAGATTCAGACTAAAGAGAAGGAAGAAATTGTTTATGCTGAAGGCAGTAAGACCCTGTCCCAGGTTGCCCAGAGAGATGGTAGTTGCCTCATCCCTGGAACCATTCCAAGTCAGGTTGTTTGGGGCTCTGAGCAGCCTACTCTAGTTGCAGATGTCCCTGCTGACTGTGAGGGTTTGGACTAGATGACATTTAAAGGTCCCTCCCAACACAAACCAGTCTGTGAATCTATGTTAACTGAACTGTAGCTAATTGCTAACTGGACACAGCTGTGAAAGGACCTGGGGAATTCTGGGTGTGTATCTCCAGAGAAAAATCTTCTCACTGCCACAGAAATGTTAGTGTTAGATTAAGAGAGTGAGAAAAAAATCCAACATCATCTTCAAGTTACAGCTTTAACAAAATAACTGCACTCTCCCACATGACAAATGATAGAGATTTGTCCCCTAGGCACTGAGAAGTCTCCAAGAAAGGCATCTCAGCCTCTCATCCTTCTGAAAAGCTTTTTATACTTTGCAAATAACCAATATCACAACCAGCTTCTCATAGTGCAAATGTTTAATTTACCACACATCCACTCAACCAGTGATTTGAGGACAGGGTTTGCATGGTTGCCACCGGGTTGCTCCTGTGTGCAAACATCTGTCCAGCTGCTCCCGGAGAGAGACGTAGGCACAGCCCGAAGTTGCCAAGCAACATCCTCGGTGCTTTAAGCATCAGGCCAACTCGCCTGCTTTAAGTCAGCTCCTGGGAGAAAAGGAGGAATAGGAAAGGACCAGCTTATGTAAGGACCTTTCATTTAGAAGTGGTGCTGCTCTGCCTCCTTCCCAGAAAATTTCCAATAACACAATTTCTTCTTGGTGGCAAAATAAAACGTGGCAATTCCTGCCATTGCCTCTAAAAAAATATCCAAAATCATCTGTGTGCTGAGTTCCTAAGGGCAAAATTGGAATATAAAAGATTTTGGTGAAAGATCCATTTTCTGGGTGACAACAAAGTTGGGATTTTTCAGCCTGGAGAAGAGAAGGCTCCAGGGGGACCTTCTTGTGGATTTTCAGTACTAGAAGGGGCCGATAAGAAAGCTGGGGACAAATATTTTAGTGGGGCCTGTTGTGACAAGGGGTGATGGTTTTAAACAAAAAGAGGGAGATTCATACTAGAGAGAAGGAAGACATTTTTTAATGAGGGTGGTGAGACGCTTGCCCAGGTTGCCCAGAGTAGATGTCCCATCCCTGGAACCATTCCAGGTCAAGTTGTACCGCGCTTGAGCAACCTGCTCTAGTTGCAGATGTCCTTAGCGCCACCAAACCCTACACTCTCACTATGCCTTTAGGTATTCCTGTCAGGCTAGAGAGAACATATGCAGGAGCTGTATGCCTGCTGACAGGCAGCGCTGCTCATGCTGATCATCAGCCTATCACAACATACGCCTCGATTAGTCAAACCAGCTACCTGCCCACCACGGCCACATAGGACATTTAATAGCTGAGCTCATGCCAAAGCCAAACGTGTCCCTTCAAGAAGAAAGGCTGGACTCCGGATTCTTCTAGATCACCATGGCTACACCACCACACCATTTATTCCTCTTACCACCACACAATGTGAAATTGAACATGCAGCATCTGAGACGCTGTAGCAGCAGCCCATGGCATAGAGCCTACAAGTCTTTCCCTGTGCCACCAACACTCTGCAATACATTAAACAAAGTCCTGATTTATCTTCCTTTTTCAGGAGATTCTGCTGCTCCTCAAAGGAACCTGACAGTGATGATACAGATGAAGGATGAAACCTGAGCTTTTACTCTTATGTTCCACCCAAAGTGAAAAAGTAGAATATACAGCAGCTTAGTCCTAGAGGAATCAGCCTCGAGTTCCACCACAACTGTGGAGATGTATTTCTTGGGGTACAAGAATGCCCAAAACCCTCACAAGATGTTTTTATGTGCAGAGCTCTGAAATAAGGTTCAAAGAAAAAGCATTTTCATGTCACATGTAAATTCTTCACTGGGAAGTTCCATTTTTTTTCCTGGTTTTGATAACTAGAAATTAATGATAATTAAAAAGAAACCAGGTTATAATGAACATTTCATAGAATAAGATAACAAAAAGTCAATCCTTTGGTTGAAATAAATCTTCTGTATTCCATGTCTCCCATGAAATCAAATACCTATGTCCACTAGTATGATTAAAGAGAGGCCTTCCGGAGTTAGACTCCCCAGTGATTCATATACAATCTAAAGGAAAGAGAAATGTTGTTTTCCTGTCATTGACAGATTGGATTGCTCTCTCTACAACTACCTGAAGGGAGGTTGGAGCAAGGAGGGGGCAGCCTCTTCTCCTTGGTGTCAAGCGACAGGACTAGAGGAAATAGTTTCAAGATGCACCATGGGAGATTCAGGCTGGATATTAGTAAGTATTTCTTCACTGAAAGGGTTCTCAAACATTGGAATGGTCTGCCCAGGGCAGTGGTGAAGTCACCCTCCATGGGGCTGTTTAAGCAGAGTGTGGACCTGGCACTTAGGGACATAGTTTAGTGTTAATCCTTCAGTGCTGGGTCAAAGGTTGGACTGGGTGATCTTTGAGGTATCTTCTAACTGGATGTATTCTCTGATGCTGTGATCTCAAAAGGCACATGAATTGTAAGTTCACCTGCTCTAGCTGACCCTGCTTTAGCAGTGGGGTTGGACTAGATGATCTCCAGAGGCTCCTTCCAACCCCCCCACCATGGTGAGATTCAGGGATTCTCTTGCAAAGACTGCATCAAAACCAGGAATAGTTTTTCACTGACTTTCTTCAAAGCCTTGCCAAAGATGTTGTTACATTCCATGTTATTTATCAATTTTATTCAGGCTACTCAAGTAACATTTTGCCTTTGTGACTTCCCATTATGTGGCGTGTCTGAAGTTTAGAAAGAACTCATCAGTCAATGAACTTAGAAGAGTGGAACAGCGTTCACCAGGCAGTTACATCTGGAAAACGTGCCATAAAGCAGCAGTTATCATGCTTTATCTAAATGCAAATGGAGCTATTTGGGTAAGATGATGTGGCATGTTACATCTTATCATCTTTCAATCCTTAATACCCTCAGCATCTGTATCAAGAGTACAGCAACTGCTCTTAACCACTTACTGGTGTATTTTTTTACAGAATCCCAGCCTGGGGGGTTTGGAAAGGGCCTCTGGAAATCACCTCATCCAGCCTCCCTGCTAAAGCAGGGTCACCCACAGCAGGTTGCCCGAGATCACAATGTCCAGGAGGGTTTGGAATCTCTCCAGAGAAGGAGACTCCACAACCTCTCTGGCAGCATGTTCCAGGGCACTAGAACCCTCACTGCAAGGAAGTTTCTCCTTATCTTCAGGTGGAACTTCCTGGGGATGTTTTGCCTGGAGAAGAGCAGTCTTAGAGGGATTCTTCTCAGTGCTCACCAAGAACTAAAGAGTGGGGAGTCAGGTGGATGCAGCCAGACTCTTTTCAGTGGTGCTCAGTCACAGGGCAAGGAACAATGGGTACAAACTGGAATGCAGGAGGTTCCACTTAAACATGAGAAGCTTCCTTGCTATGAGGGTGCTGGAGCCCTGCAGCAGGCTGCCCAGAGAAGCTGTGGAGTCTCCTTTTCTGGAGAGAGTCCAAACCCACCTGAACATCGTGATCCTGGGCAGCCTGCTGTAGGTGACCATACTTTAGTGAGGGGGTGGGTTAGATGATCCCTTCCAACCCCTAATGATTCTGTGAAGAGAAATGGCTACGTTATGCCTAGTAATGAACTAATTCTCACAGAACACATTCTAATCCCCAACACATTCCAGTAGCTGATCATAGCCCATTGGATAATGCAATTCCAAATGTTGTCAATATCTCAAAGTTACACATGGTGTTGTGTTTCATAGGGATAGTTAGTGCAGTTACAAGGATTTCTCATCCAAGTTACATGCAGGAGTTGATTTGGCTTGCAGCTCACAGTCTCAGATCTGCTGGACCTCCCCTTTCCATGTTCCCCCCAGCTGCCAAGGTCAGCTGCTTTTAGCGCCGGAAATTTAGTGGAACAGCTCAGTTTGTGATTGCACTGAAACTGGTTTGAGTCAGGGCAGCTTGCAGTTAATGACAGGCAGGAGGAGCAAATTCAATTAAAATAGCTCCCAGGCAGAAAAAAAAAAAAGGGGGGAGGGAAGAGGGGGGAAGAGAGAGGAGTGGACTTGGAAAATAGAATTGGGAATTTAAATGAGAGCTACAGGAGCACAACCAGCCCATAACATGACCATGTTTTCCATCTTTCACACCCGTGCTTTTCTCTAACAATGAGGAGTATTTTTAACTGCCCCACTTTGCAACCATATCTTATCTTGGCATACAGTGAGCAGACACAGAGCAGAGTTTTCACCCATCCTGCCACAAGAATCCTTCCTCACAAAAGAGAACTTGTAAAATGTGCTGTCTGAAGTATTCCTCTGTCCTCAGCTTAATTTTTGTCCACAGCATGACAAGCATCATAGAAGCTTAGAATTGTTTTAGTTGGAAAAGACCTCTAAGATCATTGAGTCTAACCATCAAGCTAAGATCACCATGGCCATTAAACCACATCCTCAAGTGCCATGTCCACACATTTCAGGGACAGTGACTTCACCACCTCCTTCGGCCGCCTGTTCCAATGCCTGACCAGTCTTCCAGTGAAGACATTTTTCCTAATATCCAGCCTAAACATTCCTTGGTGCAATTTCAAGCCATTTCCTCTCATTCTATCACCCGACACTAAGGAGAAGAGACTGACCCCCACCTCACTACAACCTCCTTCCAGGTAGTTGCATCCTTCAGAACACTAATATACTGCCATTGTTCATAGATCCACACAAATGGCCACATAATGCTATTTTTTTTTTCTGGTGGTGGTGGTGGGGTGGTATTAAATCACTCTAGGGTATTACTCCATATGTTGTCAAGGATAGCCAAATGCCACTGGCTCAGGATCAGAGCAGTTTGTGACACCTCCTCGACAGCTTGTTTTATCCTAATGAGTCCTGCAGATAAGCAAGGTAGGGGTTGGTATCTTCACCCAAGGAACACACAGCAGGACATGAGGAAAGAGTCTCAAACTGCTCCAGGGGAGGTTTAGGTTGGACAGTAGGAATGACCTCTTCCCTGAAAGGGTTGTCAAGCCCTAGAACAGACTGCCCAGGGCAGTGGTGGAGTCACCATCCCTGGAGGGATTGAAAAGCCATGGAGATGTGGTGCTGAGGGACAGTTTAGTAGTGACCTGGCATTGCTGGGTTAATGTTGGACTTGACCTGAAAAGTCTCTTCCAACCAAAATGATTCTGTGATTCTATGAACTGTGCAGCTCCACACCTCCCCAGAAGCCTGCTTTGCCATTCTGCTCTCCTTAGACTCCACCTGCAGTACAGCTCTGGGGCCCTCAACACAAGAACACTGACCTGATGGAGCAGGTGCAGTGGAGGACCACAAAAATGATCAGAGGGCTGAAGCATCTCTCCTACAAGGCTGAGAGAGTTGGGGTTCTTCAGACTAGAGAAGAGAAAGCTCCAAGATGACTTTCTTGTGGCCTTCCAGTACCTGAGGAGGGCCTACAAGAAAGCCGGGGAGGGACTGTTTCCAAGGGCACATAGCACTGGGACAAAGAATAATGGTTTGAAGCTAGAGAGTGGTAGACTTAGACTTGTCACTAGGAACAAGTTATTTACTATAGGGATGGTGGAACACTGGAACAGGTTTCCCAGGGAAGTGGGCCCATGTGGAAGCCTCACCCCTGGAGACATTCAACGTCAGGCTCAATGGGGCTCTCAGCAACCTGGTTTAGTTGGGGATGTCCCTGCTTATTGTAGGGGAGGTGGACTAGGTTACTTCTAGAGGTCTATGACTCTATGCATTAATCAATCAAATTTCTTCCCTTCATCTTTGCTTGCAGCACCAGGGTTATCTCCCAACGGCAGACCGCTACCTAGATAAAGAGAGTCAAACCCATTTTAGCCTCACCTGATACCAGACAGTCCTACACAGAAGAGAAGCAGAAATAAAATGAACATTTGCCTTATATTAAATTACTTCTGTGTTTCTCCATGAAAAGGTTTAAGGGTTTCTTTAAACTCAACTGTATGTGTTTTCATAACCATTTCTGAAAACAGCCTTCTCAAAATGGGCTTTCAAACGGTCTCTGCCACCACAGCAGCTATGACATGCAGCTGCATCTTTCCACACCAGCACATGATCACATACCAGAACCCATTCAAATAGTGGATTTGATTCTGACTTTTTCACAAGCTAAAAAAGTCATCAAAGCAATGCTGGAGTAAAACATGTCATTAAAGATCTCCCTCAAAGTATTTACTCTTCAGTGCTAACAGCACACAGGCATTTTCTGAACTAACACTTGCCAAACCGTTTTTGGGTAGATTTTTTTTTTCCTTCTCTTTCTTCTTTTCTTAGCATCAAAGTAATGTGTCCTCAGGTGCAAGTATTTTACTTTCTCAGAACATGGCTACATTTTCCTTGTGGCTGGCACAGAAGTATTCATTATGACTGGTTTAGTTGTTAACACTGCTGGGTTAACTGTTGGACTTGATCGCAAAGACCTTTTCCAAACTGACTTGAGATGAGCACAGACCTCAGAGGACACAGAATAAGATCTTTTCTGTCCTTTCTGTATTATCTGCTATTTAGGCCATCTTCGTAAAAGAAAGATAAATATTTTTTTCTCTCATTTTTTTTTCCCATCTCTGACTTAATTGACAGTTCTAGTGACCAATTTCAGATGTCAGTATGAAAAGAGAGAAAGCTCTCTAGCAACATAGCAGCACATAATCATAGAACAGTTTTGATTGGAAGGGACCTTTAAAGCTCATCTAGTCCAACCCCTGGCAGCCAGCAGGGACATCTGCAACTAGAGCAATTTGCTCCTAGGCCCAAACAACCTGACTTGGAATGGTTCCAGGGATGGGGCATCTACCACCTCTCTGAGCAACCTGGGCCACTGTGTCACCACCCTCAGCATAAAAAATTTCTTCCCTCTCTCTAGTCTAAATCTCTCCTCTTTTAGTTTAAACCTATCACCCCTTGTGCTATCACAACAGGCCCTGCTCAAAAGTCTGTCCCCAGCTTTCTGATCGGCCTTTTGAAATACTGAAAGGCCACAAAAAAGACTCCCTACAGCCTTCTCTTGCCAGGCCAAACAACCCCAACTCTCTCACCCTGTCCTTACAGCAGAAGGGTTCCAGCTCTTGCATCATCCTTGTGGCCTCCTCTGCCCCCCACTCCAACATCTCTCCTGTGCTAAGGACTTCACTGCTGGACTCATCACTGCAGGTGGGGCCTCAGCTGAGTGGAGCAGAGGGGCAGAATTGTATCCCCTCCTTATCTCTCCCTATTTCTCTTGATACACATAACTAGCATCCTTAATTCTCCTCCTGTAGCATCTCAGAACTCCAGGGAGTGGTAAGAGCTGAAACACAGAAAAATCAACAACAGATAACCTTTGCTTTAGTAAACCAAGATTATGATTAACAAGGTCAAAACAAAATTATTTGGAAAGCAAAAGCAGTTTTCACAGTGGCAAATATCAACTCCACATTTCCTACATGTAATTTTGTTTTTGTTGTGTCTACAGCAAGTGCAACTTGGCAGCAGTGCAAGAGTCTGCAGACAGATATGGCAGCCAGAGAAAAAGATAGCAGCTCTAAAAATAAAGGCTCTAAAAGCATCATGAGCAGGAGCTGAAACACAGAAGAAATCCATGTTTGCCATCAGTGGAAGGGGCGTTGGGAGCTCACGCAGTAGCAAGGTCCACAAGGCCTCTGAACAACCATTTGAAATTGTCTTTGAGTGAACTGGCCAGGAGAAACAGGCCATCTCCTTCTGCATAGGCATAACGAGGGTGTAACAGCCTGACGAGCTTCAGAGGAGAAGCATGTCCAACAAAGGCAATGAAGCTGGTGAAGAGTCTGGAGAACAGGTCTTGTGAAGAGCAGCTGAAGGAACTGGGTTGTTTAGCCTGGAGAACAGGAGGCTGAGGGGAAGCCTTCTCACTCTGTTTAAACCCCTGAAAGGAGGTTGAGAGCCAGGTGGGGGTTGGTTTCTTCTGCCAAGGACTAAGTGATAGAACAAGAGGAAATAGCCTCTTGTTGCCCCGGGGAAGTTTACATTGCACATGAGGAACAATTTCTTCCCCAAAAGGGCTGTCAAGCCATGGAACAGGCTGCCCAGGGCACTGATGGAGTCACCATATCTGGAGAGGTTTAAAAGTCCCATAGATGTGGTGTTGAGGGACATGGTTGAGTGGTGAGCTGGCAGTGCTGGGTTAATGCTTGAACTTGATGATTTTAAAGATCTCTTCCAACCAAAACAGTTCTATGATTCTATGTGCCTAGGGCAAACTTTGACAACAGAGAATGGATGACAGAGGAATTCTATTTTATAGGTAAAATTACCCACCTGAATAGATTGATTGAAATCAATATCACAGAAGTCAGTACTTAAGAAATGCCAGAATTTTGTTGCTAATGTACTATTTCCTGCCTTACCCTGTGTTAAGGGTGAAGAGGATTTGTGGACTTAATCTATGAAGTCAGAATTAACAATTTCCTCACAGGTTTTCCTGTGGTGCTTAACACTGATAAATGAGCACAGACAGAACAACTATCAATACTGACTCATCACCACCTTTCCAACCACCTTTTGAACAGGAGAATGAGCTACACACATTGAAGTCAAAAGCATCCATCAGTTTGGGATGCTCAACTCATGCCACACAGGGAAGAGTCTCACAGCACTTACTATCTTCTAGTACAATCCAAATCCCTTTCAGCTCCAGCTCATCATTTTTGTGCTGTGATTCTCAACTCTCAGTACAAACCTCAGGAAAGGGAAAATCCCCCTGAAGTGGAGTATCAGAACGGACCTCTGGGACATCTTCAACTAGAACAGGTTGCTCAGAGCTCTGAAGAACCTGACCTAGAATGGTTCCAGAGATGAGGCTTCTACCACCTCTGGGCAACCTGGGCCAGTGTCTCTCCACCCTCAGTGTAAAACATCCTTCCCTATCATCCAAATTTTCTCTCTTTTAGTTTAAACCCATCACCCCTTGTCCTGTCACAATAGGCCTTGCTCAAAAGTCTGTTCCCATCTTTCTTATCAGCCCCTGTAAGTACTGAAAGGCCACAAGAAGGTCTCCCTGTCCTCTTCTCCAGGCTGAACAATCCTATCTCTCCTCCTGTTCACACAGCAGAGGGATTCCATCCTTGGATCATTTTTGTGACGCTCATGTTTAACAAGGGAAAAATGTCTTTGGAGCATAAAGTCTCCTGGCAGGTCCATCTACCCAGACCCAAATCCTGGAACACGTCTTAACAGCTCATGGCCAAGCCCAGGTGTTAGCTGGCTGTTGCTTGGTCACAGAGCTGACAAGTACCCCTGCTTTCAAAGGCAACCCATGTAATGCTGCACAAGCTCTGCTCTTCAAATCTTCACAAGTAAAGGTTCCCAAAGCACCTTTCTGCAGAAGGAACAAGATACGTTCCTTCCAGCGTTGCTTCTGGGAATGTTAGCACACAAAAATCAGTGCAAGGTAAGAAGTACTAAACTAGACATGCAACAAATAAGAATGATTGATCTTTTGGGCAACACAGTGAAGGATGTAGAATTTTTTTCACTCTGAAAAGAGCATGAGGCTAATGGATTATTTTTTTGAAGGAACATGTTATTGAAAACCATTGGCAGCACACTGCCAACCTTTCAGGTCTACTTAATCAATTAAAATGTCTGTATCAGAAAGAATTGAATTAATATTAGACATGAAAGATGAAGAAAAGGCAAGAAGATGGAGAAAAGAACAGATTTAGCTGATTCATCCCTCTGAAATTCATGTTTAATGACATTTTACCCATGATGGAGAGAGAATTGTTTCTCAAGGGAAAATTCCATGAAAGGTAAACCACTGCATCCATCACCACTGAAGCGCAGCATCGATATGAGCATGCTAATTGTCAAAGTTCCTACAATACTTAACTGAACCAGTAAGCGATGTGGCTGGCTTCTCCATCAGAAAGGTTAGCGTGTAGCCTCACAACACAACCCAAAACCAAACCAAACCATTGCGGGTGATCTCATCTAGGTTGGACTCACCTGCCCATGCCAAGGGCATTGCAGTTTTGCTCACTGTCAGACAAAATGCTTCAACTGTGTCCCTATGTCCCTGCTTTGGCCAGTTTTGCTTCCTTCTCATCCTTTGCCCCTTCCCAAAGTATTAAAGCTCCATGTCCACATCCCAGAGGTGTTTTTGGTGAGATGTCATGTGGTATCTAGTCCTTTGCTAGAGTGCTGTGAGGAAAGGCTGCCCAACCTCCCCAAACACAATAGTGAGAGCCTTGTTATCTGGACAAAGGGATCCAGGGCACTTTCAGTAACTCTGCAGACAAGATCAAGCTAGGTGGAAGTGTTGCTCTGCTGTAGGGTAGAAAGGCTCTATGGAGGGATCCATACAGGGTAGATTGATGGGCCAAGGCCCATGGAATGGGATAGAACAAGGTCAAGTGCTGGGTCCTGCATTTGGGTCACCAACAACCCCATGAATACTACAGGGTTAGGGCAGAGTGGCTGGAAACTAACTGGTGGAAAAAGGACCTGGGGGTGTCGGTCAACAGCTGCCTGAAGGTGAGCCAGTGTTTGCCCAGGTGGCCAAGAAGGTCACAAGCATCCTGGTTTGGATCAGCAATAATGTCACTAGCAGGGCCATGGCAGGGATTTTCCCACTGTACTCAGAACTGGTGAGGCCTTGAATACTGAGTTCAATTTTGGGACCATCATTCCAAGAAGGACATTGAGATGTTGGAGTGTGTCCAGAGAAGGATAACAAAGCTGTTGAAGGGCCTAGAACACAAATATTGTGAGGAGCAGCTGAGGGAACTGGCATTGTTTATTCTGGAGAAAAAGAGGCTGAGGGGAAACGTTCTAGCTCTCTACAACACCCTGAAAGAAGGTTGTACCAAGGTGGAGATGCAGTCTCTTCTCTCAAGTCACAAGCGATAAGACAAGAGAAAATGGCTTCTAGTTGTACCAGAGGAGGTTTATATTGGTTATTAGGAAACATTTATTCACCAAAATGACTGTCAAGCCCTGAAAGAGTCTGCCCAGGATAGTGGTGGAGTCCTGTTGTGGTTTAAGCCTTAACTGGAGTTTAAGAGTTCAGATGGTAGCAAACTGAGAATTCCTCCCCTGTCCCCCCTGCTTTTCCCTGATAAGAAAAAAGGAGAGAAAGAAAAAAAAAAAGAGGTAGAGGAAAAGAGAAAGAGGTAGATCTACCAAAAAAAATAATCTGGAGTTGGTTTGGAAGTAAAAGTAATTTTTTTAACAAAAAAAATATATATAGCAGTAACAGGGAGGGTTTACAAGGGGTAAGGAATAAGGATAAATAGCAAAACATAAAAGACCAAGCTTGGATGGTCTTATATTTCCCTCAATGTATGTGGATTTCAGTCCTTTAGAGAAACGTGGATGCAGTAGGGAAAGACCAGGCCTGACAAAGTGGAAGAATCAGGAGGCTAGCTGTAGATGTTGATTCTCTCAAACAGGCAAGGCAGAAGCAAAGAGAGGCAAATAGCCACAGCATCTTCCTTTTCATAGGCTTGCTGGACAGGAAGGGGAGTGGAATAGACCACCTTTGACCCAGGGGACCCCTCCTCCTGGAAGGGGAAACCAAGTCCCTCTCTGTTCACCTGGATCAGCTTGTTTTTGGTGCTGGGAGAAGCAGGGCTTTCGCAGCCCTGCCCCAGGCTGGGTGTAACCCAGCACAACTCCCCGTCCCTTGAGAGACTGAAAAGCTGTGGAAACATGGTGCTGAGGGACATGGTTTAGCGGTGGACTTGGCAATGCTGGGTTAACAGTTGGACTTGACGATGTTGAAGATCTTTTCCAACCAAAGCAGTTCTGTGATTCTATTCTGTGATCTCTGCTTGACACACTTCGCTATCAAATGAGCTACATTTGTGGTTACTGGGTTGAATGTCAAGGTCAAAATCAAGTAATGAAAAACACAGGTCTCATGGTCACTGGCTGCAGCCAGATTCTCAGCTGGCCTCATCTGGCAGGGCTCCACATTGCCAGTTTGGCTCCCAGCGTCAGTGGGCTATAAACATAGTCTTTGCTTCATCGGCGAGCCTTGGAGCATCTGAAATTTGACTGAATGAAACTTTACTCTGGGGTTTAGAAGCACATTATTGAGCTGACTTGTTAAATTACGTTTCATTAACAGCAGGAACATTACAACCCGTTGTTAGTTCAGCTTTTCATTTGATTTTTGTCAAGACTGTTGCATTGTTCAATTTTCTAAAGCAAATGATTTTGAGAGGTTCTATAATGGGCATAAAAAGCAGCAATAGAGGAATGACTTTCTGAGCAGGCAGTTAGGGGTAGTGGTGGGGGTAGGTAACTTGCCTTTTTTAATAATGAATTCAAACTTTTCTAAGGTTTCTCAGCTCAACAGTCCTCAATGACTTCATATTCAACCAGCACATTCTCAACCCAAAGGTATAAACCCTGAGGAACATCAGAAGGTGAGAGCTTTGTATGTCTGTTTTTGATGTGCCTCAACAATCTGTGGTTTGATAGGATCAGTGCAAGAGAGTAGGTTGCTGGAAGAAGAGCAAAAAAAACTGGAAAAGGAAGTTGAAATGAATTTTGTAATTCATCAGCAAGGTATTATGGGGGGAAAAAAAGGATGAATGCTTGATTCAAAGCCTGTAATGAATCAATAGGAGAATTCAATCACTACTGGAGCTCATACAATAAAAGAAGAAAATATAATCTTAAGATATTAATGTCTTCATAAATGGCATAGTGGCATCAAGTGCACCCTCAGCATGTTAGCAGATGACACCAAGCTGAGTGGTGTGCTTGAAACAACTGAGGGATGGGATCCTGGTCTAGGAGGGACCTGGACAAGATTGAGAATCGGGTCTACGTGAACCTCATAAGGTTCAACAAGGCCAAGTGCAAGGTTCTGCACCTGAATTGAGACAGTCCCCAGTATAAACATGGGCTGCAGAATAAAGGGCTGGAGAGCAGCTCTATGGAGAAGAACTTCAGGAGAGACAGGCAATGGAGAAGGGGTGGAGAGGTGGTCCTGTACATCAGGGAGGCACTAGATGCCATTGAGCTGGAGATCAGGGACAATCGGGTTGAGTGCTTGTGGGTGAAAATTAGAGGGAAGACCAACAGGGCAGACATCCTGGTTGGAGTCTGTTATAGACCACCCAACCAGGAGGAAGATGTTGATGAATCATTCTATAGGCAGCTAAAGGCTGTCTCAAGATCACCAGACATTGTTCTCATGGGCGACTTCAACCTACCTGATATCCGCTGGGATCTCAACACAGCAGAGAGGAGGCAGTCTAGGAGGTTCTTAGAGTGCATGGAGGACAGCTTTTTATCCCAGGTGCTGCATGAGCCTACCGGGGTAAGGCTCTGCTTGACCTCCTCTTCACCAACAGGGAAGGGCTGGTGGGTGATGTGGTGGTCGGAGGGTGTTTAGGCATCAGTGACCACGAGATAATTGAGTTTTCGGTATTCAGCCAAGCTAAGAGGGGCAGCAAGAAGACCTCCACTCTGGACTTCCAGAGGGCAGACTTCAGGTTACTCAAGAAACTAACTCAGAAGGTTCCTTGGGAAACAGCCCTTAAAAATAAAGGGGCCCAGGAGAGCTGGACCTGCTTCAAGGAAGAACTCTTGAAGGCGCAGGAACAGGCTGTGCCAATGTGCCGGAAGATGAGCCGCCAGGGCAGACGGCCAGCCTGGATGGGTAATGAACTTCTAAAGGAACTTAGGGGAAAAAAGAGGGTGTATTATCTTTGGAAAAAAGGGGAGGCAACCCATGGAATGTTTAAGGATGTTGCTAGGTCATGTAGGAAAAAAGTTTGAGAGGCAAAAGCGCATTTAGAGCTTAGACTGGCCTCTGCTGTGAAGGACAACAAAAAGTCCTTCTATAAATACATTAATAGCAAGAGGAGGGGCAAGAACAACCTCCACTCCTTGGTGGACACAGAAGGGAACATAGTAACAAAAGATGAAGGAAAGGCTGAGGTACTTAACACCTTCTTTGCCTCAAATTTTAATATCAGGACAGAATGTCTTCCAGACAGCTGGCCTGCAGAGCCGGCAGATGGAGCCAGGGAGCAGTATAGTGCCCCTGTGATCCAGGAGGAAATAGTTAGAGATCTCCTCAGCTGCTTGGATCCCCACAAGTCCATGGGACCGGACAGGATCCACCCTAGGGTGCTGAGAGAGCTGGCAGATGAACTGGTCGGGCCACTCTCCATCATTTTTCAGCAGTCCTGGCTCACTGGAGAGGTCCCAGAAGACTGGAAGCTGGCCAGTGTAGTGCCCATCCACAAGAAGGGCCGGTTGGATAAGCCAGGGAATTATAGGCCTGTCAGCCTAACCTCAGTGCCAGGCAAGATTATGGAGCAGGTCATCTTGAGTGCGATCACACAGCACTTACAGGACGGCCAAGGGATCAGGCCTAGCCAGCATGGATTTAGGAGGGGCAGGTCCTGCCTGACCAACCTGATCTCCTTCTATGATCAGGTGACTGCCTGGTGGATGTGGGGAGGCCTGTGGATGTGGTCTACCTGGACTTCAGCAAGGCCTTTGACACTGTCCCCCACAGCAAACTCCTGGCCAAGCTGGCAGCCCATGGCTTGGACAGGATCACACTGTGTTGGGTTAGGAACTGGCTGGAGGGCCGAGCCCAGAGAGTGATGGTGAATGGTGCCACATCCAGCTGGCGGCCTGTCACTAGTGGTGTGTCCCAAGGATCAGTGCTGGGCCCCATCCTATTCAACATCTTTATTGATGATCTGGATGAGGGCATTGAGTCCATCATCAGTAAATTTGAGGACAACACCAAGCTGGGGACAGGAGTTGATCTGCTGGAGGGTAGAGAGGCTTTGCAGAGGGACCTCGACAGATGGGCAGAATCCAATGGCATGAGATTGAACACATCCAAGTGCCGGGTTCTGCACATTGGCCACAACAACCCCAGGCAGTGCTATAGGCTGGGGTCAGAGTGGCTGGAGAGCAGCCAGGCAGAGAGGGACCTGGGGGTACTGGTCAATGGTAGGCTGAACATGAGCCTGCAGTGTGCCCAGTCAGCCAAGAAGGCCAATGGCATCCTGGCCTGCATCAGGAACAGTGTGGCCAGCAGGAGCAGGGAGGTCATTCTGCCCCTGTACACTGCACTGGTTAGGCCACACCTTGAGTCCTGTGTCCAGTTCAGGGTCCCTCAGTTTAGGAAGGATGTTGACTTGCTGGAACGTGTCCAGAGAAGGGCAACAAAGTTAGTGAGGGGTCTGGAACACAAGCCCTATGAAGACGCTGAGGGAACTGGGGTTGCTTAGCCTGGAGGAGGCTCAGGGGAGACCTTACTGCTCTCTACAACTACCTGAAGGAGGCTGTAGACAGGCAGGTGTTGGTCTCTTCTCCTAAGCAACCAGCACAAGAGGACACAGTCTCAAACTGCACCAGGGGAGGTTCAGACTGGATGATAGGAAGAAATTCTTCACAAAGAGAGAGATTGCCCAGTGGAATGTGCTGCCCGGGGAGGTGGTGGAGTCACCATCATTGTTGGTGTTTAGGAGGAGACCTGATAGGGTGCTTGGTGCCATGGTTTAGTTGATTAGGTGGTGTTGGATGCCGGGTTGGACTCAATGATCTTGAAGGTCTCTTCCAAGCTGGTTTATTCAATTCTATCCTATCTCTGAAATAATATCTTTAGGCAACAAAAACCATGGACCTATATTTTACACTGAATATTAGAAGAAACTTCTTCACTGAAAAGGTTGTCAGACTCTGGAAAGTGCTTTCCAAGGAGGTGGTGGAATCCACATCCTTGGAGGTGTTTCAAAGATGCAGAAATGTGGTGCTGAGGGAAAAGGTTTAGCACCAGCCTTGGTAGAGCTAGAGAATGGTTGGACCTGATGATCTTAAAGGTCTTTTCCAGCAGACATGACTGTAGTTTTACTTTTGAAGTGCACTACTCACATCTCACAATCAATTTTATCTAATTCTCCCACTTCCCTTTCTGGAGATGAGACCATCAGGGACAGAATGTGCAGAATTCATCACTATCACAGGAAATACCATTGCAGCATATTGTCTTTGGGAAAAAAAGTAATAAGGAAGCAGTTTAAACTTTTTCCCAGCAAACATACAATGCCAGGCAGCACAAGCCAAAGTTGCTGCGGGGGCTGAGGTTTGGAGGGTCTGCATTGAAACTAAAGGAATGGTAAAGCTTTACCTGTAGCCAGCTGACTGTCAAAAGGGTCATAAACAAAAGGGATCACTTAACTAAACTGCAGCAACAATCACTTTTGAGATTATTTAGTTTGGTTTAAATCCCAGTTCTGGTTCTGAACATCCATCTTAGACGTCAGCCTGGTGATTCTGTAAGAGACTTCATGAGGATTTATGTTTCTCTCAGAAAAAGGAACTCAGTTATCCCTGAGTGAAGAGCAGCTGCACTTTGCTAACACCAAGATTAAACCCAAGCGTCTTGTCAACTCACCTGACAAAACAGACTTTAGCACAATAGGAGGAAGAAGAGGAAAAAGTCTTCATCTGGGCAACCCATGGAGCTGTCTCACAGATGGAGCCCACTCATATGTAATGACCTATCCCTACATACACAACCAGAGCGTGGTGGTGGTGGAGGAGAATATGACATGTTTTATTAATCCTTAATGTTTAATTTACCATCCATCCAGGCAGAGATAGCCTCCTAGATCATCTCTCGTCAAACGCCTAATGAGCCAAATTATTTTCTACTGCTGTAAATTGGAGAAGGTCCATTGAACTCATTACAGAAGAGCAATTTGAACTTGCAAAGAGGGTGGATGACCATTGCAAAATGAGGAAAAAGCAAAAAAAACCTAATCCTGGGGAGCCTAATTTAGGAACAAAATGCTTACAGATAATGGCCTCTCTGTTTCAGCTAAACAGATACACTTCAGAGAATCACAGAATTGTTTTAATTGGAAAGGACCTTTAAGATCATTGAGTCCAATCGTTAACCCAGCGCTGCCAGGTCACCACTAAACCATATCACACCTCTCCAGGGCTTTTTAGTCCCTCCAGGGATGGGGACTCCACCACTGCCTGGGCAGCCTGTTCCAGGCCCTGACAACCCTTTCAGGGAAGAAATTGCTCCTCGTGTCCAACCTAAATCTCCAGCGATGCAACTTGACGCTATTTCCTTGCATCCTATCGCTTGCTCCTTGGGAGAAGGGACCAACCCCCACCTGGCTCCAACCTTCTTTTCAGAAGTGATGATTTATTTCCTATTCAAAAATAAACAGCATTTTGAGACATGGCAGGTAAAATAAACCAGTTCAGCAGGCAAAAAGACATCACTGCCGCTCAGTGCTGATACCAAATAGCTCCTGGGAGCTCTAAAAACAAAGAAACCAAAAACCGCTTGGGTGACAAAGGCATCTCAAGTGTCTTACTCTGAGGCATTATCATCTGTCAGTACTGCCTTCTTCCTGCTCTGATTGAGCTGGTTGAAGGCAAAGACAAAATTGATCTTTAAATATTCAAAACTTTGTGATTATTGCACTTTTCTGAGAAGCATACGTATTCATTCTTGTTTCCTAGTACTGATAACACTGACATTTTTCTTTAGAAGGGAAAAAAATGTCTTCATCACTCCTGTTGGCAGTTTGCTTTATTTTATCTCTTTCAACACTAAGCACGGTGAGGAAGAAATATTTGCATGCTAATGTAAATCAGAGTGTGAAAGCAATCGAATCAAACACAAAAGTAAAACCATCTCTGGAATTAATGAAATTCTCCTACCCCTCTCACAGCATTAACTCAGCTCTTTATTTTCCCCACCGCTGACCAGCTGCCAATACTTCACAGAATCCCAGCATGGTGAGGAGTTGGAAAGGACCTCTGAAGATCATCTAGTCCAAACCAACCACTCAAGCAGGGTCACCCACAACAGGTTGCCCATGATCACAATAGCCAGGAGGGTCTGGAAGCTCTCCAGAGAAGGAGAATCCACAATCTCTCTGGGTAGCCTGCTCCAGGGCACCAGCACCCTCACAGCAACAACAAATTTTTTCTCGTGTTCAGATGGAACTTCCTGGGTTGCAGTTTTTGCCCACTGGCCCTTGTCCTGTCACTGACAACTGCTGAAACAAGCCTGGCCCCATCCTCTTGCCTCTGACTCTTTAGGTCTTGCTGAGCATTGAGCAGATCCCCTCTCAAGCTGCTCTTATCCAGGCTAAACAGCCCCATGTCTCTCAGCCTTTCCTCCTCACAGAGATACAATACAATAAACCAGGTTGGAAGAGACCTTCAAGATCATTGCGTCCAACCCATCAACCAATCCAACCCACCCAAACAACTAGATCATGTCACCAAGCACCCCATCAAGTCTCCTCCTGAACACCTCCAACAATGGTCTATAAGAAACTCTCTCCAGTAGTTCCCCATCTATTTTGAACTGGGGAGCCCAGACCCAGAGCCAGTACTCCAGATGTGGCCTCACCAGGGCAGAGTACAGGTGGAGCAGAACCTCCCTCGACCTGTTTGCCACACTCTTCATGTATCCCAGAACACCATTGGCCTTCTGGGACACATTGCTGTCTGATGATGAACTTGTCCACCACCACTCCCAGGTCCTTCTTCTTGGAGCTGCTTCCTAGCAGATGAACCCTTCACCTATACCTGTGCAGAAGGTTATTTCTCCCCAAGCACAGGACTCTACACTTGCCCTTGTAGAATTTAACAAGGTTCATGTCCTTTATGTTCTTCCCTTAATCAGGATTATCAAGAGAAAATAATCTTCAGAAATTCAATATATGCATTCTAAACAAAATCCAAATGATCACACTGCTTTGGCTATGTGAGGACATGCACATTTTAACTGACAGATTGAGATCTTATTTCAGTTCTTCTAGCATCAAAACCTTTCAGGTAGGTGTTGCCCCTTTGTAACCTCAGAGGAGACATTTAAGGGAGGAAGAAGAGAAAAAAAAAAAAAGAAAAAAAAAATCACAAAAGCTACTGCCCAATCCTGTCCAATCTGGCTTTGTATTGCTATTTACACAGCAATCAGACCATAAATAATTCTAACTGACCTCCTGCCTACTTTGTAATCAAATTGCTGAAACATGCCCAGGCTTCAAAGGACAGACAGCCTCGCACAACAAGATCCTCAAACCTGGATTACATGGTAAATGGGATGAGGTTCAACTAGCCCAAGTGCTGGGACCTGCACTGGGATCACAACAACCCTATGGGATGCTCTTGGCCTGGGGAAGAGTGGCTGGAAATTGCCTGGTGGAAAAAGGGCCTGGGAGTGCTGGTCAACAATTGGCTGAGATGAGGCAGCAGTGTTCCCAGGCCACCAGCAGTCTGTCTTGGATCAGCTATAATGTGACCAGCAGGAGTAGAGCAGGGATTATCTGCCTGTACTGGGCACTGGTGAGGCCACATCTCAAATACTGGGTTCATCTTCGGGCCCCTCACTCCAAGAAGGACATTGAGGTGCTGAAGTGGGTCCAAAGAAGGGAAACAAAACTGGTGAAAGGGCTGGAGAACATACCTGGTGAGGAGAGCTGAGGGAACTAGGGATGTTTAGTCTGGAGAAAATGAGGCTCAGGGAAGACCTTCTTGCTCTCCATAACTCCCTGAAAGGGGGTCAGAGAAAAGTAAAGATCTGTCTCTTCTCCCAAGCAACAAGGGACAGAACAGGAAGAAATGGCCTCAAGTTGCACTAGGGGAGGTTTAGGTTGGACATAAGGAACAACTTCTTCCCCAAAGAAGGACTGGTAAGTCCTGGAACAGGCTGCCCAGGGCTACAGGAGTCCTTGTAGGTGTGGTGCTGGGGGATGTGGTTTATTGGTGACCTGGCAATGCTGGGTTAACAACTGGACTAGATGGTCTTAAAGGTCTTTTCCAACCAAAATGATCTACAAACCTGCAAAGAACAGTATGCTTTGGCAATTACATTAGAAAGTATGACATCAGAAGTTACTCTTCTGGGGTTCTGTAACAAAAATGAACCTCAAGTGAATTTAATGGTGGGTATTTGGCTTTAATAATCCTGCTGTCTAAGGTTAGATATGAAAAGTGGTATAAATTCTGTCTTCAGACTGGGCAAATTTCCTTACTTTCTCCTTTAAAAAGTGGCATTAATAACTAAGCTCTTAAATTGTTTTCCCCATAATAAATAAATGAGCTAAAAGGCCCTTGTCAGCACTGCAGAGCTGGATCCTGTCCCACAGTGGACATTAAGGACACAGATTAGATCAAGCCAACAGAACACTTAAAGGGAAGGTTTTCCCTATTAGCTGCTGCAGTTTTGAAATGGGGATTCAGTAATATGATTTTAATGCCAGGTGAATGAGGTCAGACAAAGAAGAAATTACATCATCATCATCATCAGGTAAGCTCTTACCAATTTAATGGCTACAAATTAGAGCAAGCTTTCCTCCAGGAACCATTAATGTCTCCAGACAGACAGAAGAAAGGTAAAGTAAATCACTTTACAACATCCAGCTTGTGAAAAGACATTAGATGCAATGAGGTTTGTTATTACTTCTTAGGGGGAGATGATGAAGGAAGGGTGTTATGAGATCCACCTCTTCAATGATAAAATACAATTTCATGGCATCATAGAATGGTTTTGTTACTAAAGAAGCCTGAACATTCATTCCTCTAACACTGTTAGAGGAGATATTAGAATAATGAAGAAAGGGACCTGAAGTTCGCTGATGATACCAAACTGAGAGGAGTGGTTGACACACCAGAAGATCATGTAGGTGAAAGGCATCTGGGGGTCCTGGTGGTCAGAAGGATGACCATAAGCCAGCAATGTGCCCTTGTGCCCAAGAAAGCCAATGGTATCCTGGGATGTATTAGAAGCGTGTGGCTAGTAGGTCAAAAGAGGTTCTCCTCCCCTCTACTCTGCCTGCTGAGGCTGCATCTGGAATATTGTGTCCATTTCTGGGCTCCTCAGTTCAAGAAGGACCTCAGAGAACTGCTTGAAAGAGTCCAACACAGAACCACAAAGATGATTAAGGCAGTGGAACATCTCCCTTGTGAGGAAAGGCTGAGGCAGCTGGGGCTCTTTAGCTTGGGGAAGAGGAACTGAGGCATGACCTCGTTCATGTTTATAAACACGTGAAGGCTGAGTGTTGGGAGGACAAAGCCAGGCTCTTCTCAGTGATGTCCAATGACAGGACAAGGGCAAACGGGTGTAGAATGGAGCACAAGAGGTTCCATTACATTCAAACCCCACCTGGATGTGTTCCTGTGCGACCTACTCTAGGTGATCCTGCACTGGCACATGATCTTTTGAGGTCACTCCCACACCCTAACATTTTGTGACTTGTGATCAGGATGTCCTTGAGAGCAGAAACATCCTAGCCAAGTATGTTAAAAGTGCTACTAAATAGCACAGTCAGCTTTTGAGCTGGAAAATGATGTCCTAGACTAAACTAGCCTCATTATGTTGCAAACCGTACCTCCTATCTGGAAGATCTATGCCCAAAATAAACCTCTCACTCTATAAACATGCACTATAAAGATAAGAGAAGCTGGACCTTGAATGGGAAGCAAACACGACACTGACCAATGCATGGTTAGTAGGTGTTGACATTGAAAGGCCACAGTAAGGTCTCCTAAGAGTCTTTTCCTCCTTTTTCTAATTTAAAGGTAAAAAGCAACAGTCTATGTCACCAAAGCAACTTCTCCAATCTCAAGGCAGTCAAAGCTGAGAGACCAAGGGCTGTTCAGCCAGAAGTGGAGCAGCTTGAGAGGGGATCTCCTCAATGCTGAGCAAGAGCTAAAGGGTGGGGGGCAAGAAGAAGGAATCAGTCTGTTTTCAGTGGTGACCTGTGATGGGGCAACAGATACAGCCTGGAACACAAGAAGTTCCACCTCAACAGGAAGAGAAACTTTATTTTTGTGAGGGTGATAGAGGACTGGAGCAGGCTGCCCAGATAGGCTGTGGAGTTTCCTTCTCTGAAGAGATTCCAAACCCGCCTGGACTTGTTCCTCTGTGATCCTGCTTTGTCAGAGGGGTTGGACTCAACGATCTCTGGAAGCCCCTTCCAACCCCTACCATTCTACGATTCTAAGTCATCTTCCTGATTTCCCTTCCCTAGTTGAAATGGATGGGGTTTTAGCAGCATGTTTCCAGTTCACAGATTTCTGATGTCACATGCCAGTGTGGCACAGATCCAGCAACAGGTCATGCAGCTATGCTCAAGGATTCCCAGCTACCAAAGACATCAATCTCTGCCAGCAGGAGAAAGAAGTTCAGCTCAGGTAACCAACCCCAATACAAACAACTATGTGCCAGCAAGATCTAGCTCCTAAACCAGTTGGTTCATGTTTGTGTGAGGATAAGAAGAAAGCATGAGAGGTGAACAGACAGCCGTGGTGACACGGGTGCTACGTCACCACCCAGAGGAGCATTAACAGCCAGGAGCACACCAGGAGCTCTGCTCAGGGGAGAATTGCACTTCTAAATTAAGGATCTTGTCATCTTAACACCCTTAATCTGGTTAGTTGATCTATTAGTGTGTTCTCTCAAAATACACTCTCCAGCCCTTCGATTAGCTAATGCCAACTGTCTGCCATGTCACTTACTGCCCCAGTGCTACTTCTACCATAGAAGAAAATATGTAGATGGCTAATACACAGTTTTGTCCCTAAATTTTACTTGAGAGATACTCAGTCCAAAGTAGTGAAGTCTTTTAGATAGTCCACTACTTTTTTTTTTTTTTTTTTTTAAATCTTCCTGTCTTCCCCACCTTTATTTGTAAGTTTTTTCTTTCAGGTTAAATAGGACAGGACTAATTACATCTTCATGACTTACACTGCTTGAAACAACGAATCATTTCTGCTCTTGTCCACTCCCTGTCTCTATTTTAGCACTCTCCTCCTCTAACAGGGTGACAGAAGTAATCAGAAAGCTCCAGGCCTTATTTTCACATGCCAGAACCATCTTTCCAACCTCACGTTCTCCAGACTTTTTAATTGCTGCCATAAACTCTGCAACAGCTCTCCTGAGTACAGCAAAGCATCTCTCCTCTGGATTGTCCTCAGCTTTGCCACAGAAATATTCTATGATGTGGTAGTTAAACACTGGCCCAGGTTGCCCAGAGAGGTGGTAGATGCCCTATGCCTGGAAAGATTTCAGGTCAGGATGGACAGTACTCTAAACAACCTGATCTAATTGAAGATGTCCCTGTTCACTGTGGGGAGGTTGGACTAGATGACCTTTGAAGTTCTCTTGCCACCTAAAGCACTCTATTATTCTATTCTAGCAATGGCAGGGAGGGAATCAGGGCTTGGTGGATCCATCTTTAGCAGCTCAGCCACATTTGGCCCTTGAACAGCATCCACTCCCCCTTTCCTCATCAGGATCTGCAAGGAGCCAGACAGCTCAGGCTAAAAGCTTATGAAAATGCCCTCAAATCTCCCTTCTGTGGGAGGAAAACCCACAACCAGACAACCCACCACTGCACCCTGAGGATAGCCTAGGTTTCCTCATAGTAATTTACTGCCATGTCCTCCTGACTAAACACTTCCAAATCTCCTCTTCTTCAGTGTGGAGTTTAAAGGTCACTTGAGAAAACAAATCTGTGTTCAGTCTCAAGTATTTCAACGTTCTCAGCCTGATCCAGTTTCAACATAAAAGAGAAGTTGTTTGGATGAATTAACACCACCTCAAACACCTGGAAGATTTTTTTTTCCTTCTTCATTGTTTCTTTTCTGTTTCACAGCATGATTTACTACCAGGGCACTGGGGACATGAGCCAGTAACTGTCAAATGCTTTTCTACTGCAGTTTAAAACAGATGAAAGTATGATAGTCCTTTTAAATAAAAAAGTAGCCTTCACCAGAGGATTAAATATAAGGGGGGTGGGGGGAAGTAGTTAAAAAGTTCAGTTCTGTGCTCCCCAGTTCAAGAGAGAAGGGGAACTACTGGAGAATCCAGTAGGGGCTATAAAGGTGCTAAGGAAACTGGAGCATCTCCGTGAGAAGCAAAGGCTGAGAGACCTGGGGCTGTTAAGCCTGGAGAAGAGCAGCCCGAGAGGGGATCTTCTCAACACTCAGCAAGAGCTAAAGGGTGAGGGGCAAGAGGATGGGGTCAGAATCTTCTCAGGGGTGCCCAGTGACAGGACAAGGGACAAAGAGCACAAAAGGGAGCCGAGGAGGTTCCACCTGAACATAAGGAGAAACTTCTTCAGTGTGAGGGTGCCGGAGCCCTGGAGTAGCTGCCTAGAGAGGTTGAGGAGTCTCCTTCTCTGGAGAGATTACAAACCTGCCTGTACATTGTGATTCTAGGCAGCCTGCTGTGGGTGACCATCCTTGAGGAGGGGGATGGACTAGATGATCTCCAGAGGTGCCTTCCAACCCCCACTGTGCTGGGATTCTGTGAGTAAAACAACAGTCCAAATAAAAGACAGGATCCCACATGCTTCTTTACAGAAGCATTACATACTGGAAAGCTTTTGTGTTGACTGGAATTAATAGTCCCAGTACACATTTCCAAATTCATTGTTTCTTAAAAGAGCTCCACAATTTGCTTTCTAACTCTCACTTTATCAACTAACATGCTGGTTTCTAACATGTTATATCAAGTAGTGTGAAAATACAGGTAGGTAGCAAATCAGAAGATGTTCCATGCTCACATTATTACTAGTTTGATTTCTTTTCAGCCACACATCATCTCATAAAAGAATTATTTCAGCTTCAAGTGTAGGTGCAAGACAGACATGGGGCTCCAGGTTGCCACCCACACATTCATCATACAGAGAAACATCTCACTCTAGATAATCATCCAGGAAAGTGATGCCTATCGCAGTTCCTCCCTCTATGTCCTTTATCTGCTCTGCAAGGACATCCAAGAAAGGAAGCTGGAGCCAGATCTGCAATTCAAACACTAGATGGAGCCCACTTCCCAAGACTGGGGAAAAAAGCTCTCCTTGCAGCGAAAAAAAGCCTTACCAGGCTATTGCAGTTTCAGCTCATGCATAAACATGCCCGGACTCAAACAGCTGCGGAGACTGTCCTTCCTGCAAGAACATCTACTGGCCAGCAATTATGCCTCTGCATAAAGAGACTTGATGGCTTTAATGCTGCCTAACCACAAACTAATTTATAATCCTCTACAGATGCATTAGCTTGGTTAAAAAGACCTGGAATACTGGGGAAAACTGGGTACATATGGATTTTGTTTTAAAGTACCACATGACAAATGTAACAGTGGGTTGAGGGATACATGAGTGACTCTGACATCTCTTTATTTTGACAATTATCCCTGACTAGACAAGAATTTGATACACATAAATTAGTATTAAGAAAGAGAAACCTTTTTGGGTTGGTTTTTTTGTTTTTAGTTGGGTTTTTTTTTTTTAGTTGGTTTGAATTGGATCTACCAAGAAAGCTCATTTGGGGTGCCTGATAGAACACCATCTCTCTCTCTACATCAAGCATACCACATGCTTGACTGGAGATAAATGAGCTTTGGTGTCAAAAATAGGATGAAATGCCACCAAAGCTCAGCTGTCAACTGCTCTGGTGAGAAAGGAGGAGTTACAAAAGTAATGAAAAAAAAGAAAGAGCAAAGCTGCTAAGATCCAGCTTCAGCAGTCTCACAGTTACTGGGTAAATCCATTTATCTCAGGACAGATCTTCACTCAGATGGGAAAGGCTGAGGGACCTGGGGCAATTTAGCGTGCAGAAGAGCAGCCTGAGAGGGAATCTTCTCAATGCTCAGCAAGAGCTAGAGGGCTGGGGGCAAGAGGATGGGGCCAGAGTCTTTTCAGTGGTATCCAGGAACAGGACAAGGGGCAACAGGCACAAACACAAACCCAGGAGGTTCCATTTGAATATGGGAAGAAAAGTCTTTGCTGTGAGGGTGCTGGTTCCCTGGAGCAGGCTGCCCAGAGAAGTTGTGGAGTCTCCTCCTCTGGAGAGATTTCAAACCCACCTGGATATTGTGATCCTGGGCAAGGATCCTGCTTTAGGTAGGGGGTTAGACCTGATAATCTCCAGAGGCCCCTTCAAAGCCTCACCATCCTGTGACTCTGCAGTCTTTTAGCCTTGCTCTGGACCAGTGTCACAATGCAAAGGGCAGACAGAACCCACAGGCAGACAACCCTTGTCCCTTCCTTTGCTTGCTTAAAGACACGCTCACAGGAACAGCTGAAAGCCGAGCAGACAATAAAGTTGTGCAAAGCCTCAGCAAAGCAATTCTGCTGACAGCTGAGCTATCGCTGATTGCTTTAACCTTTGCTCAGTGTGGGCCACTGCCTTCCCCAGCTCTCCTCCTAACAAACCTTCACTAATAGCTTCATCAAGGTTATGATAAGCAGGAAGGCAGCGAGCTTCACCACAGAAAACTACCTTCTGCTCAGAAATGGTGATCCATTTTGCTCAACCAAAACTAACCACAATAACCCAATCTGCCCCAGGACATGTTCTGAATTGCCCGAGAGACACAACAATGGAAACACCAGCTTTGGCAATTGCTTGGTGCTTATGACTAACCACCAACTTGGATCTCCAGAAGGAAAAATACAGTGTCTGTGGAGAAGATTGCAAGTTTTCCCAAAAGGGTTCTACTCACTCACATAATAAGGGTGTGAGGTTTTATGGTTGCATTACAGTAGTTAAATAGAGCCTAGAAGAAAGATGGGAACAATCTTAGTAGCAGGGCCTGCTGTGACATAACAAGGGGTGATGGGCTTAGGCTAAAGGAAGGAGAATTCAGACTGAAGAGAAGGAAGAAGTTCTTCACTGTGAGGGTGGTGAGAGCCTGTCCCAGGCTGCCTGCAGAGGTGGTAGATGCCCCATCCCTGGAACCATTCCAGGTAAAGTTGTTTGGGGCTCTGAGCAACCTGCTCTAGTCAGCAAATGTCCCTGCTGACTGCGGGAGAGTTGGTCTGGATGACCTTTAAACATCCCAACCCAAATCGTTTCATGAGTCACTCCTTGTTTCCATGAAAGTTCTACATAGCACATTTTTTTGGTCCTGCATCCCAGTGGGCACAAGCTGGTCTTCAGGATGTTGCAAATAACTGCTATGATACTTTGAAACCAAGCAAATGTCTGCAGACACAAGGTTTGCTGCTAGGAGATGCCCTGCCTTGTCCTCCTAGTGAAAGGACAAGAGGAAATAGCTTCAAATTGTGCCAGGGGAGATTCAGGTTGGATATTTGGGGGGGGGGGGGGAAGGAAACACCAAAACCTCACAGAAAGGGTTATCAAGCCCTGGTAGACTCACCATCCCTGGATGTATGCCACTTAGGGGCACGGTTTAGTTGTAGTGGTGGGATTGCGAGCTCCAGGCAAGTGGTTGGATTTGATGATCTCAAAGGTCTTTGCCAGCCTCAACAGTTCTATGCTCAGCTACATCAAAGATCACCCAGAACAGTGTTCATATCTGCCCAGACTGTTTGTCAGGCCCAGGGCTTGCAAGCAAACACACTGCTGCCATAAAAGCAAGGGGCTCTGCAGCAGGAGCAAGGACAGTCAGCTCAAATAATATTTCTGCCTGAGAACCTCCTGGTTCTGTCCTATTAAATTATGTATGTTCTCCATCCTACCTGAGTGCACCACACATCTGCTCTGAGATGGACATAAGGAGGAAGTTCTTCACAATGAGAGTGGTAAAATACTGGAAAAGGTTGCCCAGAGATGTGGTTGAGGCCCCATCCATAGAGACATTCAAGGTCAGACTTGATGGGGCCCCGAGCAACCTGATCTAGTTGGAGATGTCTCTGCTGACTGCATGGGGGTTGGATAAGATGAGCTTTGAGGATCCCTTCCAACCTTATGCATTCTGTGGTTCTGTAATTTGCATCTTGCTTTTGTGTATTTTTTTTAGGCACTGAGTATAACAAGCACCAAATAATCCTTTTAAATCTGACAGTAATTCCCATTTCTTTGGCACTTGACATGAAGCCATCCAGGAGAACACACCCATTTACTTACAGAAGCTGTTGGTTCAATAGAAGAGGGATTTTATTAACAGGAAGAGTAAGGCTGCAACTACACAAATTAAGTGTCAGCAAAAGGAGGAGACAATCAAAGTGCCAGCCACAGGTTTGACTAAACAGTAATGTTTAACTACTTCCTTATCACAATCTTTCCTTTCCAGCTGTAATTTAGGGAACCTTTGCCACTGTAATTTTCTCTTCTTCATTTTCTTTACAGCTCTGCCTTTATGTGTCAGGCTAAACACGTGTTCAGCAGCACTATTATCCATGCAGCAACTGGAAATGAACAGCTACAGGGTGTGTGGGGAAACAATAAAAAAGAAGCCATAAGAGAAGAAATATAAAAGCTTTGCACATGTGTAAAATGAATTAAAAAAAAAAAAAAAAAAAAAAAAAAAAAAAAAAGGAAAATTATCCAGAGCTATATTCAAAGGGAAAGTGAATCTGAAGTCATGATGCTTAAAGACTCTAAAGACAGTCACTGTGCAAGGCACTTGGAGCAGTGTGGTCAAGGTGAGGGTAAAGTTAAGGTTAAAATCTAAAGGTTTCAGCTTCTTGCAGCAATAACCCTGATGGCTTTTAGTTTCTGAATACATAAAGGACAATCCACTGGTGCATCCCACTCCAGCCAGGGCATAGCAGGCAAGAATGAAAGTTCACTTGTGTAGGTGGAAGCAGGTGGTAAGAGAAGTGCAAAAAAACCAACATCAGTTGAAGCCTTCAAAATGGAGTCACTAACTGTTGCTGTTCTTCACATTCATCTCTGTTGCTCCCAAAGGCAAACAACAGAAGTCAGTCTATAAATTAAACAAAGTCCCCTCCAAAAGGAATGAAAATGAAGCCAACCAAACAGGGGTCCATTAAGAAGAGTGACCAGCAGGTCATGGGAGGTTCTCCTCCCCCTCCTATTCTGCCCTAGACAGGTCACATGTGGAGTACTGGGTCCAGTTCTGGGCTCCTCAGTTCAAGAGAGATGGGGAACTACTGGAGAGAGTCCAGCAGAGGCTATGAAGATGGTAAGGGGACTGAAGCATCTCTGTATGGAGGAAAGGCTGAGAGACCTGGGGATGTTGAGCCTGGTGCCCAGTGACAGGACAAGGGGCAATGGATACAAACTGGAACCCGGGAGGTTCCACTTAAACATGAGAAGCTTCTTTGCTACGAGGGAGCCAGAGCCCTGGAGCAGGCTGCCCAAAGAAGTTGTGGAGTCTCCATCTCTGGAGAGATTCCAAGCCTGGACATTGTGATTCTGGGCAACCTGCATTGGGTGATCCTGCTTCAGCAACTAGATGATCTACAGGGGTGCCTTCCCATCCCCCAACATGCTGGGATTCTGTCAAAAGCAGAAATGCAACAGAAACCCAGAGATTGGGTTGAGCACTTAAATTCACTCACTCTCCCATTCATGAGTCATGCCCTAATAATAGCACCAAATGTTTGTTTTCAAGTGTTTGCCAAACTCACTCCAACGTTTCAGGCCATCTTCTGGGAGTGCACAGGATTACTTGGGAGGTTGTCCAAACCATCAACAGCCCTTTGCTCCTCCAAAATTACTATGGTCACAGAATCATTTAGGTTAGAAGAGTCCAACTATTAACCCAGCACTGCCAGGTCACCACTAAACTATGTCTTTCAGCACCGTCTGTACACAGCTTCTAAACCCCTCCATGGACTGAGACTCTACCACTGCCCTGGGCAGTGCCTGGTCAAGGGTCTGACAACCCTTTTGGGGAAGACTTTTTCCTAATGTCCAACCTAAACCTTTTCAGGCACAACATCTTAGACCTATCCACACTCCTCTTCACAGGCTCCTCTAGTTCTTCTTCAAGGTTGTCTCATTATCTTGACCACTCTCTTCCCTTCCTTCTACGGGAGCCCTCTTTGGCTTCAGGTCCTCAACTGTAAGCCCCTAACTCACGATGGAGAGCTGACTCCCAACCAGTCCAATCAACTACAGGTTTTAATCTGCCTCCTATTCATATTTCCACAACTTCTGAGGGACTAGAAACAGCAATATCCTCATCTTTACAGAAACCCAACTACACAAATGTAGAATGCTTCCAGTCCTTGGGAACTACATGAACAATGTAGCTGTCAAAGTCTGCTCCTATGAGGTATGTGAGGGATGTTAACTCATATAAACAAAAGTCAACTGATGGCTTCCAACATTTTGGAACCTAGTGATACAGATGCTGTTCACAGAAGCTCAACATCATGGAGGTTGGAAGAGACCTCTAGAGATCATCTAGTCCACATCCTTTGCTAAAGCAGGGTGGCCACCTACAGCAGGTTTTGCAGGAGGTCTCTGGTACAGGCTCCTGCTCCAAGCAGTAAGATCTAACCTGGTTGCTCAAGGCTCTATTCAGTTGAACACTGAAACTCCAAGAATGAAGCCTGCACAGACCTCCCTGGCAAGCAAGAGAAAAAGCTTCTCTCTGTGGCCAGTGTGAACCTCTCTCATTTCAACAGGTTCCCCCCACTGTATCTTGGCCTTCCACCACACCCTACTTGGAAAATTCTGGGGTAACTCCACTTCTGCTCTTTGGGTGGAAGGGAAGGAAACCATACCTTATACTGTCAGCTCTGATATTTATCTGTTTATGCAAAGCCTGCTTTGCTCTTGGATTCAGATAACTGCTCCAGATTTTAACTTTAACTGCCTTTGCCAAAAATTCAAATAGAACCAGATCCAAGTGAAAGCGAAAAAATAACATCTAAGAATAAAACTTGGGTGGAAACACTCACTCATGTGATCACATCACATTTCCCCAGTGGTCACAGCAGCACTTCAGCACCCATATTACTGCAGTTCTGGATATCATAGAATCATTTTGGTTGGAAGAAACCTTGAAGATCATAAAATCCAACTATTAACCCAGCACTGCCAGGTCACCACTAAACCATGTCCCTCAGCACCACATCTACATAGCTTTTCAGTCCCTCTAGGGATGGGGAATTCACCACTTCATTTCCCTAGGCAGCCTGTTCTAGGTCATGACAGACCTTTTGGGGAAGAAATTGGTCCTCATGTCCAACCTAATCCTTCCCTGGTACAACTTAAGGGCATTTTCTCTTGTCCTATCGAAGTGGCAGCTCCTATACAGGTGAAATTATTCATGTACATTTCAAAATAAGCTAAAAAAAGCAAGACACATGCTGAAGCAATGCCATCAGGTACACACTCTGCTGGCTTTCAGACTCAAAGGAGTTTTGAGTAGTAAATCTGCATTATTTCTGTTCCTGGGCAGAGGAGCTGTCTCTCATGCTGATCAAGGCTTCTTAACACATCAAAGCCCAGCAGTCTGAAGGAGCAGTCCAAAGCAGCAGCCCACTAACAGACCTTCCTGCCACTCAGTTCCCAAATTACCATGTACCAGTCATGCAGAAGGCTTCTTAACCACACTCCTTAGCCATGCTGCTGAGGAAAAAAAGGTACACATCAGAACTAAGACAGGGGAGAAACATAGCAGAGCAACATATGTTCATCCTGCCTGCATGGTCCTATGCAATGTGATTAGGACCATTATCCTCCAGGACACTGAACATTGCCTTGAGACAAAGGCTTTCCGGCATAAGCTATGGATCAATAATAAGGATTAAGCAAGGAATGCTCAAAAGAAAGATATCAGGGTTTAGCTCATATTTCTCCAAAGAAGGAACTTTTAAGATCCATCTTTTGATCTCAGGCTCTTTATGTCAGTGTGAGACACCAATGCCACAGCCTGTGCCCATTCAAGAGACTGAAAATTAATAAGGAAAGGGAAAGAAGTGATGCCACCACCCGTGAAGGGCTGTGCCCCAGCTAAGCCCAGCTGCAATCTGTCAGGGAGCAGCCACCACCCAGCCCCATGCTCACTCTCACACTTTATCCAGGATGGGACCACCACTGCACCAGGGACACTCACATCTTTCTGGGATAAGACATGTAGCCAACACTATGCCCATATCACATGTGTCTTCCCTCAAACTTCAGCCTATGCCTAAGTAAGGCTGTCACCACAGAGGTGAGAGGTGAAGCAAATTGTTTTCCTTAATTGAGCCTATTAGCAGTAAGGAGTCACTCCTGCTAGGTCTAAATAGCTCAGAGATAAATCCTAAGGCTGACCTCCAGCCAGTGCTCAGAGGCGGCTTTACTCCTACGGACAACACTGGGTAGTGGATGCTGCCACCTCTAACCCTGCTTCTGGAACAGATCTCTGAGCTGATATATTCACAGCAAATGTTTTCCCTGCAGCTGTCCAGTCACCTTCAGCTGGAAGTCCAAAGTGCCCCATCCTCATGGACTAAAGGCAGATGCTCCCAGATGGGGATTCTGTAAGCGAGTCATCTGCTAAGGGGTATGACCTAGTGAGAACTTTGGGCCCTTCTTCTGTTTTTTTTTAATTTAAAATATGATCTGTCAAGGGCTAGGGCTGGCCTGGCCACCAGATGACTGACAGAGGCTTTCCATGAACCCCTCTCCCTTCCCAAAGAGAAAGGGAGTAAGGAAAAGAAACGAAACCAGCCAGAGTGGAAATAAGAACAATTCAATGAAATAGAGACGGAGCTACAGATCAATATCCAACCCAACCCCTGATAGTAATGAAGTCGCCATTGTCACCACTCATGCTGCAGGCAGGCACTGGGACTCAGCAGCAGATGGGCACCAAACTCAGGAGCTGTATTCTGGAACTAGATTCAGGAACACATGGATTGGGATTGAAAGCAGAAGGGACAGAGCTCTCCTGGGACACCAGCCACTGAAGAAGAGCCTTGACCCTGGTGATCTCGCAGCTTGATCCTGAAGATGCCATTCATGGGATGCAATCCCTTGTTGGTCAGTTGAAGGTCACCTTACCTGTCTGCTCCTCCCCACAGGTGCCACCTCTGACTCCCTGCACCCCAAGGTGGGGCACAGAATGTGGCAGTGCCCTTAGTCTGCACAGGATCAAGTCCAACCCAGAGGCTTTCTGCAGTCCAGCTCTTGGCAGTAACACTCCGCATCAGTGTTCTCACTGCTAGAAGCAGCCACTGGCTGTGCAAACCTGCCCTGAACTTCAGAAATTGACCTCACTGAGCAGAGACTGAGCTGACTAGTCAAATCCCTGCCCAGAACTGGTTCTGGTCTAGCTCAAACCAGGACAAGATCTTACCAGGGACTGCTTGGGATGGAAATCCTTCTCATGGAAAATTGCGGTACAATATTTAACACAAACACACCATCAATGCAGCATCTCTTAAAGTTCAGGCACCACAGGTAACACCACTGCTAGGAACAGTAAGGAGAACTGCAGAGCTCTTCTGAAAAGCCATCCAATGAATTAATCATTTTTCATCTGAACTATTTGCAGAAACAACTGAATAAGCCAGGAAAGAAAAATGAAAACGTTCTAAGCCATTGCTTCCCAGTGTGTCTCACCAAAGTAATTTAAAAATTATTACTAAAGCAGTAACACTTAATCTCATAAAGTGACACAAGCTCAAATTAATCCCCTGCATGTTAATTCCTTCACCTTTGCCACCAATAACACAGAATGAAAAGTACTCCATCCTCAAAAAGCTGAGATTCGGTGAGCTTCGCCTGTTGCCTCCACAAAACCAACAGCCCCCAAACACAACTGGGAGACCACCAAGCCCAACATCCAATAAGCATCAATAAATGATCACTTCTTTCTCCCAAGCAAGCCTAGGTAAGTGAAACTCATTTTGTAGACTCACCAAGATGATCCACGTTCCAGGAGGCAGACGTTCATCCGGGTGGTGCAGCCCACAGTTGCAGCATGGCCGTGGCAAACAGCAGGAAAATGAAGGGAAAAAGAAGGAGAAAACAAACAAACAAAAGAATTATTGAGATTTGACGAACCACAAAACTGTTTTTTGTGAAGTTTGTGTCACAGAATGGCTTCAGATAACTCCTTTAATGGATGGAACGTGTACCGATACCCCTAAGCTCAACCTAAACATCTACACATACGCAAACCATCAAGAACATCCAAGCTGAACTGACAAATTCCTTGGATATGGACCTCAAATAGAGGTTGGATAAAAACCTCAATGATTATTCAGTCCCACCATCAAACTAAGACCATCATGGCCATTAAACCATGTCCCAATGTGCAATGTCTACACGTATGTTGAACACCTCCAGGGATAGCGACTCCAGCACCTTACTATACAGCCTGACCAGAGTATCCAGCTGACCAAATCCAGCCAGTGTCACAGACTCACAAAACGTCAATTATGACGGATTCACCTCAACAAATTGTGCCTGTAAGGGCAGCAAAAGCCTCCTCTTCTGACTAAAGAAACCAATGGTGTTTGCAACTGAGGAAGCGATCAACATCCTGAAAGCAGAAACATCAAATGAGGAGAGTGCAGAAGCCTGCAGTGGAGAGGAGGAGGGGAAGGGGATGAAGGAAGAGCTGCCACCTTCTCCCAGCAGCTGTATGTACAATAGTCAGATTGACTGTCATACAAACAGCACCAATACTGATGAGATGCCAAGAAGCCACAGGTCACTGCAAAGCCTCTCATAACAAATTGGAATATCTTCTTATTTGAGATGTTTTGAATGTCCAGATTCATCAAAACAGCTGTTTTTAGGACTACAGATACCCTGACAACTCACAGAATGGTGGAGGTTAGAAGGGACATCTAGTCTACCCACCCTCCTAAAGCCAGGTCACACACAGCAGGCTGCCCAGGATCATAATATCTAGGTGGGTATTGAATATTGCCATAGAAGAAGACTCCACAACCTCATCGGGCAGCTTGCTTCAGGGCTCCAACACCCTCACAGAAAAGAAGTTTCTCCTCATGTTCAGGTGGTACCTCTCGGGTTCCAGTTTGTACCCATTGTCCCTTGTCCTCTTGCTGGGCACCACTGAGAAGGGTCTGGTCCCATTCTCTTGCCCCCCATCCTTTAGCTCTTGCTGAGCATTGAGAAGATCCCCTCTCAGAGGCTAAACAGCCCCAGGTCTCTCAGCCTTTCCTCCTCACAGAGATGCTCTACTCCTCTCAGCATCTTTGTAGCCTCCACTGGACTCTCCCCAGTAGTTCCCTGTCTCTCTTGAACTGGGGAGCCCAGAACAGGACCCAATACTCTAGATGTGGCCTCATGAGGGCAGAGCAGGAAGAGAACCTCCTGTGACTTGATGGCCACACTCTTAATGCACCCTAGGAGACCACTGGCCTTCTTGGCCAGAAGGACACATTTCTGGCTCATGCACAGCATGTCATCAATGATCTTCTGAGGCCAGGGCATCATTTTGGCTTACAGAAATCCCAAGGCAGCATGGGAACACAGCAAGTCACCTACCCAGGCCCTGCTATGTTTTCTCTTTGATCCCTGTAGAAACCACACCATATAAAGGCAAATTTATCTATTGGTGTTGAAAAGGAAAACAGAACTGGCACAGTCAACTAATTTGCAGCCCCCTACAGATAAAGGCTGATGAGTTACCTCCTCCTCTGCCTCCACGGCCCATTAAGAAGACAGCAAAAAAGGTCTACACAAGAGGGATGATGATTGCTCACGTATTTACCACTTTGCCAGCAAGCAACTTTTCCTGTTGCTGTTTTTTGTAGGAGTGCTTCTACAGCAGGAGCCTTTCCAACACCTTCACATGAAGAATATTGGAGAGGAAAGGGAGAAAAACAATTTGCAAAGGAGGTGCCTTCATCTCCAATTTCTCTTGTGAGTCTTGTGAACCACAGCCCTTCCCCAGAGATGTGGTCGTGTCCCATCACTGTCAGCTACAGAATGTCCTCCAGAAGCTACCTGCCCTTCCCCTCTGGAAGGAAAATTGGGATTACTGGGAGGACATTTTTACTGGAGCAGATATGACCCCAAGATATTCCCAAAGCCACTAAACACAGGACTTCAAATTAAGGAAAGTGAGATTATGATGATGGCGTGGAACAAGATACACATTAAAGGACTTAACCGAAGTACAGAGGGCACAGGAAAACGGATACTGACTAAGTGGGAATGATGGTGGTGTGCAAAAAGAGGAGGAAGGGACAAAACAAAAGAGTACGGATGACTCAAAAGTGGTAGAATTTGAGCTGGAGAGCTGCTAAACCACTGTATCTAGGATGGGACAAAAGGTAATGGTGCAGCATCCCCACTGACAGACAATACTGCATCTGCATTTCTGAGGGAGAACAAAAGGTGGTGGGTGAAGCTCGACAAATTGCTTTCCATTAGCAGCTCAGAAGGTCTGTGAGGAAAGTAAAACAAATCATGATGTGCCATGATGGGACAGATGAATGGATGGGATCAAAACTGCCTTGAGCACTGGTGCAGCATCCACTGCCTGCACTGCACACCTGTTGCTGGGGTCAGAAAGAGGACAGAGACATTAGAGCAAGACCAGAGAGACATTTTCCGTTCCCCCTGCTGCTCTTCACTTGCTTTTTCTCCTTCTTTTTTGCATGGCACCCAGTTACGAAACTGAAAACACTGGTTCAGCTTCAGGCAGCAATTTTAGGGTCAATTGCTTCTTCATCAGCCACTGATATTACAATGTTTCAAGCGTCAAATTAACTGTGAATGTTTTAGGGGACAGTGGACTTCAATTCTGCATTACTACTGTGGATCCCCCTCATCAAAAGCCTCTCTTGTAATCCCTCTTGATATGCCAGCTGCGTTTTTTTGATGCTAGAATCACACTTTAAGATGAACTCTGCAATTACACTCCTTGTTTTTTTGCTCCATCAACTCATTCCACTCTCCAGCAAGCAGATCTCAAGTGGAGAAAGATGCTTTCAAAGCCACATGAAGCATTTTATCCATTTATCACTAAGGCACATCAGTAGATGTTTTTCAGCTGAAAGCCTCTGAAAGTTCCCTCAAAACTTTTAAGATTGAGCTTGGATCCATTCCTAATTCAGGCATCTGGCACCAGTGCACCATCAAATAAATATGCAATAAAGCCTTAATGAGGTTAACTGTCCAACAAAAAAACCAACCCAAACCTGCATTTCTCCCTAATGTTCTCAGAACAGCTACAAGCCTTGAGGCCGTACCTGGATCCAGTGGCATTAAACTGGTACTTAAACATCTCCAGCATTGAAAACTGATGGAACTTGGAAAAGCCATTCCTTGGCATGATGTCAGATTTGGATTTATGATGTCATCTGACTAAATTCCAGGATAGAATCATACTTCAATATTTTATCTTTCTATGTAAGTGTTAAAGTGTGACTATGAAGAAGTGCCTTTTCAAATGGAGATCATCCAGCAATACCATGCAAATTCTATATGTCTCCAGCTTATCTAAAGAATACATGAGATTTTGTATCTATGTAGCATGTCCATAAAGCTTTATGTCCACAACGACCCCCTGCAACCTTCCAGGCTTGGGGAAAAGCAGCTGCAAAGTGGCCCAGTGGAGAAAGACCTGGGGGTGTTGGTTGAAGGGTGATAAAGATGAGCCAGCGTATGTCCAGGCGGCCAAGAAGAGCAACAACATCCATGCCTGGATCAGGAATAGTATGGACAGCAGGACTAGGGAAGTGATTGTCCCTGCATACTCAGCACTGATGATGGCACATCTCAAATACAACCCCAGGCAGTGCTACAGGCTGGGGTCAGAGTGGCTGGAGAGTGGCCAGGCAGAGAGGGACCTGGGGGTACTGGTTGATTGTAGGCTGAACATGAGCCTGCAGTGTGCCCAGGCAGCCAAGAAGGCTAATGGCATCCTGGCTTGCATCAGGAACAGTGTGGCCAGCAGGAGCAGGGAGGTCATTGTGCCCCTGTACACTGCACTGGTTAGGCCGCACCTTGAGTACTGTGTCCAGTTCTGGGCCCCTCAGTTTAGGAAGGATGTTGACTTGCTGGAACGTGTCCAGAGAAGGGCAACAAAGCTGGTGAGGGGTTTGGAACACAAGCCCTATGAGGAAAGGCTGAGGGAGCTGGGGTTGCTTAGCCTGGAGAAGAGGAGACTGAGGGGTGACCTTATTGCTCTCTACAACTACCTGAAGGGAGGTTGTAGCCAGGCAGAGGTTGGCCTCTTCTCCCAGGCATCCAGCACCAGAACAAGAGGACACAGTCTCAGGCTGCGCCAGGGCAGGTTTAGGCTGGATGTTAGGAAGAAGTTCTACACGGAGAGAGTGATTGCCCATTGGAATCGGCTACCCGTGGAGGTGGTGGAGTCACCTTCACAGGAGGTGTTCAGGAGAAGACTTGATGGGGTGCTTGGCTGTATGGTCTAGTTGTTGGGTGGGTTGGATTGTTTGATGGGTTGGACGCGATGATCTTGAAGGTCTCTTCCAACCTGGTGTATTGTATTGTATTGTATTGTAAATATCGGGTTTGATTTTGGGCCCCTCAATCCAAGGTGCTCAGAGAACACCAACAATGCTGGCAAAGGGTGTCTGGAGAACAGATCTTGTGAAGAGCAGCTGGGGAAGTGGGGTTGTTCAGCCTAGAGAAAAGGAGGCTGAGGGGAGAGGTTGGAGCTGAGTAGGGGTTTGTCTCTAGTGACAAGTGATAGGACAAGAGGAAATGGCCTCAACTTGCAGCAGGGAACATTTCGATTGGACAACAGAAGAAACGTCTTCACTGAAAGGGTTGTCAAACACTGGAGCAGGCTCCCCGGGGAGGTAGTTGAATACACATCTCTGGGGGTGTTTAAAAGCCGAAGAGATGTGGTGCTGAGGGATATGGATTAGAACCAGACTTGGTGGAGTTAGATAAGGGTTGGAGTTGATAATCTTAAAGGCATTTTCCAAGTAAGGCAATTCTATAAGATAGTTGAACTGAGAAATTATGACATCAGCAATAATGTGGAGATTTAACATTGAGGTGGTACGTAAGGTAAAGCTGAGTCTGGTTTGTTTGGTCTCTGTATCTACAGCCCTATGCCCTGAAACTGACTATTGAGACAAATGGGAAAACGTACAGGATCACACGCCAGGAGCTACACAACCAAACATTCCCAGTTGCTTCCAGTAAAGCAAAGGCAGCTAAACAGCAGTATCAAAATCTTGCCCTGCAATATAAAACCAAGTGCTGTTTGAGTTCCACAAAATGCAAGCTGTGGTTAAGTCTTCAGAAGGTGAGAAACCAAAGGTCTTAGCAAGGTTAGTAGGTACACCCGAGGACATCTCCAAGAAAAAGACATACACTCACATATCAATAGACATATGGATGTATACATAAATATATATCTATTTATATATAATTCAAATAAACTGTGCCCATCACCCAGCAGGTGGCACTGGTACCACAAGCTCCTGAGGCTGGAGCTCGGTGGGTGGCTGTGAGCAGGCACCATCTTCCCAAAAGGTAAAAATCACTATGGGCACGAAAGTGTCCATCACTCTTAGGCAAAGACCTGAAGCATCAAGTCCAGCAGCTGGGCCACAGTCCCTTTAAACTTCCTGGTGGGGCACCACTTCCATTACTTCCTTCAGGAGCTGTAAGACACCCCTTTGTTGCTGCTAATTCCCATGTACTCTTAAAGGCTTTCCAGAGGAGCAGCATTTTGGGGAGTGGAGGGGGAAAGGGATAGTTTTGATGTAGAATCATCGTATTATGATGTCAAGAACTATACTGTTCAATGTAAAGCTTCCTTCAGACTTCTCTCTGTGTAACACACCCATGGAGCTTTCAATTAGTCCCACAATTAATTTGGGCTTGTGAAGATCTGATGAATGTGCCAATCACAACTGGCAGAGGAAATGCTGCTTGCCCTTGATTAAAACTGAAGACTTGTTTTCCACACCCCCCATGACTGAAGTGTCACATTCTTAACACACCTCTTCTTCAGCTGAGTGGTGCTTCAACTTCAGCTGAGTGGTTTTGGTTTTCAAAACAGATCTTCCCTTGAAATTCAAGATGCCACCCAGCTCCCTCCCCTCTTCAAATCAGTTTAGAAAGCATCAAGCTGAAAACATCAGCTCAGCACAGAGCAGCACTGCTCCCTGTAAGAGATAGCCTCACGTCAGGTTGAAATATGCCTTCCCCAAGGTCATTTCATGTTCCAGTGGGTCTGTCATGAAGTTGTGGAACAGCAGATAAGGTTGCGTGAGATAGCAAAAGTGCCTTCCTAAGCTAGTTCTGGGCAGTAAAGTGCAACCACTATTTGAGCAAGGGACCTGTATAACGTTTATCTCCAGAAGAAACTTCATATGCTGAGGTAAATGCTGCTGCAGGAAAGACAGGAGTGGTGCTGAGGTATTGATAAACTCATTATCTGGTGAGATTCAAAACCTGCCTGGACATTATCCTGGGCAACCTGCTGTGGGTGACCCTGCTTTAGCAGGGGTTGTTGAGATGGATGATCTCTAGAGGTCCCTTCCAACCCCTACCATTCTATGATTCCATGATCTCCAGAGGTCACTTCCAACCCCCACCATTCTGTGTGTGATTGTTTTTCAACCATCTTCCAATTGAAAAAAAAAAAAAAAAAAAAAAAAAACACCACAAAACTGAAGAAAAAGCAATTCTCTTGATAAATTTGTATTAACTGCAGCTTTATGGCAGAGGTCAGGGGGATTCTAGCAACAGTAGGGAGCATCTCAAGAAGTCCTGATAAAATACTCAACCCTTCATAGTAATTCAGGTTCAATTCAGGATGATCAGTCATGACTCCAGAGTAGCTCCCTGTTAGGTACCAGGACTAACAGTTTCCAAGGTTAAAAAGGAAAAGAAAAATATAAAAATATATCCAAAAAAAGAGATTTCTTTGAAAGTCTCTTAGTTACAGCATGAGGGATGATGATCTGGTATTTTTAGCCTGCTTATAATATAGCCCCAAAAAAAGGAGGAAATCATGGAACAGTATCCTCTTAGCAAGCTTTTAATACTAGCCCAAACTCTTGCCAGAAGGTAAGCAGCTGGCAATACACTGAATGGCATGTCACCACCCTGAATGGCCGGGTCACCACTGCAGCCATCACACCAGGGACTAGACCCTTCCCTGGGAAGAGGACAGGAAACAAGCATCGTAACTCCAGGGAGAAAGGGGGGGGGAAGAGGAGGAAATAATTCCTTTCTACATATGGTTTGCTACATCTTAACATGGTTTAAAGCTCGACCAATTTGGGATCCCCAAAAATTCAAATGCTAAGCCTTAGAAGAGCCCTAAAACCACCTTTAAAAAGAAAAAAAAAAAAAAAAAGCTGGGGAGGAGGGGGAAAACGAATTTTCCAAGTCCCAAATATGTGGTGGTGGGGTCAACAGCATGGGGGCGGGGGGGAAGGGGGAAGAAAATGGCCACCCGGCACTGAACTGTGCACAAACTGCAGTTTGGGTTCTGCATTGCACCCAGCCCCTACAGCCCTCTTCCTGAACCCACCACCCCACCCTCCGGCTCCCCAAATTATGGGGCTGCAGACCCCCGAGTAACCAATCCCCGAGCAGTGCCTCTGCTACTCCTCCGTGGAATTTTTTTCCTGCTGCTGTAACTTTTTTTTTTTCTTTTTTAAATGAACTGCTCTTACTACAGAATGTAAATTTCACCGGTTGAGTAGTTTGGGGTTGTTGTGGTTTTAGGGTTTTCTTCCAAACATCCGAAAGACGGGGGTGAAATTGACAAGGAAAGGAAAGAGGAGGGGGAGAACACCACCCCTTAAATATAAATATCAAGCAAATGTTACAATTAAACAGTTTTAACGCTGAAGATGCTCTGACGGCCTTCGAAACGCTCCAATCTTATACTAAAACACCCCCATAAACAGGGGCTTCATCATCCCAACAGCACTGGCTGGGCTCAGCAAATCCGCAACTCCCCCCTCCCCCATCTTCCGCAGCCGCGCAAAGCTCCGCGGAGCTTTGCTCCCTAACCCCTCCAGCACCCGCTGGGCTCAGCAGATCCGCAGCTCCCCCACCACCACCTTCCGCAGCCGTACAAAGCTCCGCGTAACTTTGCTCCCAACCCCTCCATGACCCGGGCGGATCTTCTGCGTTCCGCGCAATGGAGAGAGAGACGCGGGAAGGGCAGCTGAGGGACAAGCTCCCCGCGGAGGGGGCAGCGCACCCCGAAATGGCGGAGGGTTTAGAGGGGGGAGAAAGAGGGGACATCATCTCCGAAACAGCCAGAGGGAAAAACGCGGAGTGGGGGGAGGAAGAAGAAAAAGAAGGTGACCAGAGGACCCCGCGGAGAGTGCTCGGCGCTCCGCGGGGGCGGCTCACGGCCCTCCCCGTTGACCTCAAAGGCAAGGACGGGCTCGCTGGGGTCCACCTGCGCATCGCGGCGCTGCTAAAAAGGGTGTCCCCGGGGTGAAGCAGGGAAAGACGCTCCCTCACCTGAGCTCCCCCTGCCAGGGAGGTGTTTTCCGTAGCGAGAGGTGCTTCAGCAGACAGTCCCGGCCCGCCGAAGTTACGCGGAGCCGGGCTCCCACCTGCAGCGCCCGGCAGATTCCTACAGCCGGCTCGACAGAGCTCAGCTCAGCTCGGCACGGCTCGGCCCGCCCACACCGGCTCCTCCCCATTGGAGACGCCGCCAGCCCGCCCCGCCTCAGCCCGCCCGGAGCGCCCGCGGTCGGCAGCTGGCAGCCCCCACGCCGCAGGCCACAGTGTCCCAGCGTCGTGCCACCCCGCGCCCCCTGCAACACCTTCCCCCCACTCTCACTTTTATTTGCCTTTTCTAGGAAAAAAAAAAGAAAGGAAAAAATTTAAAAGAGATTCTGTGATGTTACTTTGTGCCACTGTTTGAGAGCTCCACCTGCAGCGCTAGGTACAACCTGGGAGTCCCCAGCACAGGAGGGACATGGACCTGTTGGAGCAGGGCTGCAGGAGGTTGGAACCCCTCTGCTGTGAGGACAGCCTGAGAGAGTTGAGGTTGTTCAACCTGGGGAAGAATGAGCTCCAGAGAGACCTTCTTGTGGCCTTTCAGTACTTCAAGGAGCTGATCAGAAAGCTGGGGACAGACTTTTGAGCAGGGCCTGTTGTGATGGCACAAGGGGCAGTGGGTTTAAACTGAAAGAGATTCAGACTGGAGAGAAGGAAGAAATGTTTCATGCCAAGGTTGGTGAGACCCTGTTCCATATTGCCTAGCGGTGGTATATGATGCCCCATCCTCAGAACCATTCCAAGTCAGCTTGTTTGGGACTCCGAGCAATCCACTCCAGTTGCCTATGTCCCTGCTACCAAAAGGGGATGGACTAAATGACCTTTAAAGGTCCCTTCCAACCCAAACCATTCAGTTGATTACCTTTTTCCACAGGAGAATAAATAAATAGATTCACATAGATTTCTAAAATAACATGTTTAGGCAACATAAAAAAAACCATGGACCTATAGTTTAGGTTGAATGTTAAGAGAAACTTTCATTGAAAGGATTCTTAAAAACTGGAACAGGCTCTCCAGGGAGGTGGTTGAAACCCCTTCCCTGGAAGTGTTTTGAAGACACAACATGGTTTAGCATCGGATTTGGTTGACATAGCTGACAGACTTGTTGACATAGATGAAGCTGAGAGGCTCCAATTCAGACATTGCCATCTGGACCAAAGAAGTTAAACAGTTTTGGGCACCTCACTAAAAGAAGCACATAGAAGTACTGGAGCAGGCCCACAGAAGGGTGAAAAAGCTGGTGAAGGGTCGAGAGTGCCAGTTTTCTGAGAAGCACATTAGGGAATGGGGCTTGTTTAGCTTGGAGAAAAGGGGTCTCAGAGGAGACAACTTCACTCTCTACAACCCTCAAAAGGAGGTTGGTGCCAGGATGGGGGTCAGTATCTTATCCCAAGAAACAAGCGACAGGAAAAGAGGAGACATCCTCAAGTTGCACATGGGGAGGTTTAGGTTGACTATTTGGAGCACTTCCTTCCTTGGAATGAAAGACCTTCTAGCAGGAGGACACACATGGGGAGGGTGGGGGGGGGAAGGACTGCAAGAGGATTCCTTCTCCAAAGAGGTGTCAAGCCCAGGAACAGGCTACCCAGGGCAGTGGTGGAGTTACCATCCCTGGAGGGATTTAAAGAAAACATGTAGAGCCATTCATGAAGAACTGCAGCCTTGTGGGAAGGACTCACATTGGAGAAGTTAGTGCAGGACTGCCTTCTGTGGGAGGGACCCTGCTAGAGCAAGGGAAGAGTGTGAAGAGTCCTCCCTCTGAAGAGGAAGGAGCAGCAGAGACAACATGTGATGAACTAACCACAACCCCAGTTCTTCATTTCCCTATGCTGCTGGGAGGGAGGAGGTAGAGAAAATTGGGAGCTAAGCTGAGCCCAGAACTAAGGGAAAGTTGGGGGGAAGGTGTTTTAAGATCTGGGATTTTTTCTCTCATTACCCTTGTCTGAGGTAATTAGTAATAAATTAAATTTTCCCAAGTTTCCCCAAGTCGAGTCTGTTTTGCCTGTGATGGTGACTACTGAGGGATCTCTCTGCCCTTATCACAACCCATGAGCATTTTGTTCCTCTCACCTGTCAAGATGGGTAGAGGGGTGATGAAGGAGCTTTGGTGGGCACCTGAAATCCTTCCAGGGCCAACCCAACACAGTTGCCATGCCAAAGTCATTAATGCCAAGATTATACCTGACCTAAGGTCTGTAACTCATTACAAGTCTGATTTATCTCCTGTGGGAAGCCTCCAGAATGGCCAGATTTAGAAAGCACCAACGCTTTACACCCAGCAAATCCCTCAGCTTGATGGCAGAGAAGACCCATGTCTGTTCCTGGAGCTGAGGAACTGGGAAAAGCCTCGTCCTGGACAAACCCTAATTGTGCAAGGCTGTGGTAGAAAGATCTGAGATGTCCCTTTTGCTCTTGGCCAGCAACTCCTGCTGACAACTCTGCCTGAAGTTTGCCCATGGTGCAAATTATTGCTGAAATCCATCGTGTGTAGGCTGAACAGTTCAAAGGATCCCCACAGAGACGAACCTTCTGAGAGGAAGACTCAGGGTGCCAGTCACCAGTGGCAAAGGTTGAAGTTCCAGTGAGGAAAGTTTTGCTCAGCACACGAGATAATTTGCTGTGATAAGTTGTGCTTAGGTCGGCTGGACGAGAACATCCTGCTCTCAAAGGGAGTTGTGTGGCAAGCAGATTTCCTCGGCGCCTGCTTTTATTGTTTATTTCTTTTTAGGCACAGTTGTTGACTTCTGCAGTCTTGCAAAGTGGTGTGCAAGACATGATGGGTTTGAAGAGCCAAAGCCAATATTTACTTAAAAAGCCTGACTTGATTTTTATGCTGTTTGGCAAGAAACTGAAGTCCCAGGCCTATGGCAGGATGCACAGGGTAAGGTGAGGGAGCTGAGACCTGGCCTTGGACACCCATCAGCAGGTGTTCAGTGGCCAAGTGCCTGATATTGTCACAGTGGAGACAGCTCTGGCTAGGGATGGTGACGGTGAGTTTCCCATCTGGAGCAGGGCTGTGGGCACAGAGTGAAGCAGTGAGCAGAGATGAAAGCTGCAGGTCCTAAGGAGGCCACAAAAGTGATTAGGGGACTTTTGGAGTGGGTCCAGATGAGGCCACAAAAGTGCTACAACGGCTGAAAGCCCTCTGCTGTGAGGACAGGCTGAGACAGCTGGGCTTGTTCAGCCTGGAGAACAGAAGGCTCCAGGGAGATCTTATAGTGGGCCTTTCACTACTTAAAGGGGTCAACCAGAAAGATGAGGACAGATTTTATAGCACAGTGTTTTGACAGGACAAGGGGTGATGGGTTTAAACTAAAAGAGGAAAGATTTAGGCTAGAGAGAAGGAACAATGTTGTACACTGAGGGTGGTGAGACTGTCCCAAGTTGCCCAGAGAGGTGGTAGGTGCCCCATCCCTGGAAGTATTCTAGATCAGTTTGTTTGGAGCTTTGAACAACCTGCTCTATTTGTAGATGTCCCTGCTGACTGCAGGGGCAGGCGTGGACTAGATGAACTTTAAAGGTCCCTTTCAACCCAAACCTTCCTATGATTCTATGATCCTCAGAGCTGAACTCCTCATTGGAAGCCTGAACAGCAGCAACTGCCAGGCACTCCTCTCCTACCCTCCATTCTCCAGGCAGTGTGTTAATAAGCCGTGGCAGATTGAGCATTATTAATTAGGTTCATTCAAAGTAAAAAAACCCACCACTGCCACACAAATAATTTGGAGGGCCCATAAAAGTTTGGATATATGAGGCCAGCCCTTACTAGGAGGTACTGATGTGTATGGAAATAACGATGCTTTCTGGTGTAAATGGCTCTGTAGAGTGATGCTGTAAATACTTCCCCTCGTCCATCACCCCACTCTCACCAGCTCCATGCTCTTGCGAGCCAGCTCCCTGGGGCTTCCTCTTTCACACCACAGGCAGAGATGAATTTCCTCTCTGTCACGAGGTTTCAACTTTACATCACCTACCACCACAAGTTGTCACACTGGGTGGCTGTAAATCAGATTAATGCCCTCCTAAAGCAACCTCTGCCAGGGATCCTCATCAGGGGAAGCTCAGAGAGCTGTGCTCATGGCAGTAATTCCAATAAGGAGAGACTCCTATACAACATGCCTTCAAAAATTAACTACAATAGAAGCAAAAAAAAAAGAAAAACCCACCAAAAAAACCACCTCAGAGCTGTTGCATCCAATAAAGGAAACATCTAACATACATAACCCACCTCGCAAAATGTGGCTGAGGAAACATGAAGAGAAAGCACTGGAGGAGGGTTAGCGTGATTTATTTCTGCTCTACCTGCCCCAGAACCTTCTCATTTCCTGACCTACACAATGACTTGGCACAACTTGAAGATCAGCAAGTTGGCTTTCTCTCGGCAGACATCCTGGTCACTCTGATGGATATTTTAGGAAGTTGCCGTTCGTGCCGTTAATTAACGTCTTCCTGACAGAGACTGGCGTGGTCTTTTCCTACAGCAGCAGAATAAAATATGCTTTGGTCAATTTGTCCAAGAAAACAGGGCTGGCTACTGGCTTCTGAATCACTTGGAGCCAGTTCCCCTAAAGGTCCAGGTACCTGCTGCCATCCATGGTGGAGCATCAGCTTCCCCTGGGAACCTTTACATCCCTAACACTCATTTCACAGCAATTTACACACACACTTGGTTTCTTCCCAGAGCCCTCCTTGGCCTTAGCATAGGCAAGAAACCTCTTAGACCAGGCAATGCACCATACAGTCATGGAATAGTTTGGGTTGGAAGATCTCTAAAGGTCATCTAGTCCAAAGGATATCTTCAACTAAAGCAGGTTGCTCAGAGCCCCATCTAACCTGACCTGGAATGATTCCAAGGATGGGGCTTCTAACACCTCTCTGGACCAGAGGAGGACAAGGCCACATGCCCAGATTTACAATTAAAATTGGGTTCACATACAAGGAGTGATAAATATTTTAATAAAACACTATGCAGATGGTCTTAACTCTGAGGAGAGGCCTTTTTGCAAGGTCTCTACAACCACAATGTTGCTGCCACATCATTCTAGCATCCTCTACCCATCAAGAGCATTCTGCAGGCCTTCCACCAGATCCTCATTCCCTTGCTGTGCACATCAGTGCCCAGAATATTCTCTGGTCTGAAGGTTTACTAGTCTGATAATTTACAGCAAAAACCAGAGCATTTATTGAAAAGCTGTTATCAGTAAATGAAACTATGAAGCATCTTTGCCCACACCTGGTCATTTAAAAATTGATGGGGTTTGGTTGAGGGACCTGGGCAGTGTTTGTTACAATTCACTGATCCCTAATCTCAAAGGTCTTTTCTAACCTGGTTGATGCTATTGTATTGTATTGTATTGTATTGTATTGTATTGTATTGTATTGTATTGTATTCTAGTCTAGTCTAGTCTATCTATTCTATTCTATTCTATTCTATTCTATTCTATTCTATTCTATTCTATTCTATTCTATTCTATTCTATTATCCTATCCTATCCTATCCTATCCTATCCTATCCTATCCTATCCTATCCTAAGGATTGTGTTTGAATAGGAGATAGTGGCACTGATCATCTGAGATTAGATCTGTCTACAGGTTTATTTCTATAGCATCCTAGAATAATTTCAGGTGGAAGAAATTTTTAAGATCATCAAGTTCAACCATTGCACTTGGTGCCAGTTCACCACTAAACTATCTCAGCACCACATCTACAAGGCTTTTAAAACCCATTCAGGAATGGGGACTCCACCACTGTCCTGGGCAGATGTTTCTTGAAATCAATATGCACTTTGTCATTGAATTCTTCAGCAGTGAGTCCTTCTTGAAACCTCAACAGCTCTTTCTTGTGAAGGTGGAATGTGACTAAATTGAAGTTTCAACACTGTGTAGTTTGATGTGATACTTTTAAGAGTTCTGAGATGTCGCAGAATTGCTTTGATTTAAAAATATGCTTCATATCAAAAGTGCCCAAACAATACAAAATTCATGCAAAATTCAATTCAACATTGACAGAGGACACGGCGAGATGATGTAACTTATTATTTCTACCTAGCTATGACTATACATGTCCACATCATGCCTCCAAGGGTTAGGGCCGGGCTGGCCACCAGGAAAGTGCAAGAGGCTCTCCATGAACCCCTCTTCCTTCCCAAAGGGAAGAAAAAAGGAAGAAGAGGGAGAGACTAATAGGGTGAAAAGTGAACTAAACCATCTGGAATGGAAAGAACAGCAACCCAATGAAACAGAGACAGATATACGAGTCATTTGGGCACTCAACATCTGATGGCAGTGATGTCACCATCATTACCATATTTGCCACTGGTGTTGGGGGCAAGCACTGGACAAGTTCCAGACTGGACTCAGCAGCAGATGGGAACCAGATTCAGGAGCTGGATTCTGAAATGGATTCAGGAACAGACAGATCAGGATCAAAGGCAGAATGGATAGTCTTCCTGGAACACCAGCCACTGAAGATCCCTGGTGATCCCTTGGCTTGATCTTGAAAATGCCATCCATGGGATACAATCTCTTATTGGTCTGTTGAAGGTCACCTGTCCTGTCCCCTCCTCCTCACAGGTGCCACTTCTGAGTTTCTGCACCCCATGGTGGGACAATAGATGTGGTATTGCCCTTCATCTGCACAGGAGTAATCTAAGCTTGGAGAAGCTGAGGGAGCTGGGACTGTTTAGCCTGGAGAAGAGCAGGCTCATAGGGATCTTATCAATGCATATCAATAGGGGATGGGAAGGAGCAAAGACAAGGGAACCAGGCTATTTTCAGTGGTGCCCAGTGCCAAGAAAAGAGGCAAAGGGTACAAATTAAAACACAATGAATTCCATGAGAACACAGAAAAACCCTACTTTTTACAGCAATGGTCATCAAACAGTGGCACAGCTTGCCCAGAGAGGTTATGGAATCTCCCTCCTGAAGATATTCAGACACCATCTGGACATGCCCCTGGGCAACCTGCTGTAGGTGGCTCTGCTTGAATAGGGGGGTTGGTGCAGCTGTCCTCCAGAAATCCCTTCCTGCCAAACTCAGCCATTCTGTGCGTAATTTAGACACCCCACAGAGCAGCACTCTTCCTACTTCTCAATATGAAGCCACCAAAATATTATAATGACATTCCACTTTCTGACTTTGATGAACGAAAACATCTCACGCATCATTAAAAGCATACTAGCATATTAAAAACATATTATGCTTGCAAAATAAAGGCAATAAAGGCCCCCCTTCTTATTATTATTTTTTTTCATCCATTGCCATCAAATTTGTGTCTTCATTAATCTGAAAACTTAAATCCACATGGATCTCCCAAGTAATGATGTGAAATATTCTTTGGCTTGAAAGGAAAATATTGCTGCTCAAAGTCTGGAGCATGTATGCTCCCATGTTTCAGGATGAAACACATTACTTATGGGGATACCTCACCTGCAGTGCCAGGTCCTCAGGACAGGGGAGACATGGACCTGTTGGAGCACAGCCAGAGGAAGCCACAAAGACAATCCAAGGGCTAGAAACCCTCTGCTCTAAGGACAGGGTAAGAGTGTTGGGATTGGTCAGCCTGAGAAGAGAGGGCTCCAGGGAGACCTAATGGTGGCCTTTCAGTACTTCAGGAGGCCAATCAGAAAGCTGAGGACAGACTTTTGAGCAGGTCCTGTTGTGACAGGACAAGAGATTATGGGTTTAAACTAAAAAAGAGAGATTCAGACTAGAGAGAAGGAAGTAACTGTTTATGTTGAGGGTGGTGAGACCTTGTCCCAGGTTGCCCAGAGAGGCAGTAGGTGCCCCATCCCTGGAACCGTTCCAGCTCAGGTTGTCTGGGGCTCTGAACAACCTGCTGTAGATACAGATATTCCTGCTGACTGAAGGAGTTTGGACTATATCTACTTCTAGCCCTTATCTGGAGCTAAACTCTAACAATTGTTCTATCACACAATGACCCCACCCCAGCAAAAATAGGGAGGATTGAGAATCAAAGCGGAGATCCATGGATTGGAATGAAAATGGATTGAATGGCACAGCAAAATTAATCCAAATATAAGATACATGATGCTACTCTCAGTCCAGCAAAGATACACTGGTTCCAACAAATGAGAAGGTAGACCCAAGGAGCAAAACAAAAAACAAGATCAGGACAAACCTGAACAAGACCAGCAACCCAAGCAGGAAGACCTCAGTCCTCCTTTATACTGAGCATGAGGCTGATGGTCTGGGATCCACCTGTAGCCAACTCAGGTCAGCTGTCCTGGCTGACTTGAAACCGCTAATGTCCTGGAGCCCATGGCTCACCTAAGGTTCTGTATCAACAAAACCAGAACAAACTAGATGACCTTTAAAAACCTCTTCCAACCCAAATCATCCTATGAACAGGATCAGAAAGTTATGTCAAGGTGAAAGAGATGGCAAGAGCACAGATTTGCCATTCTGCCCTATAGTGGCTCTTTGGTCTAGGCCAAAAGTTCATCAAAACCAGTGAAACATCTGTCCTTGATCTGGTTGGCCTGAATATGCAAGAAGCACATTGTGTCTTGGCACAGGACTGCTGGCTGCCTGCAAGTGCAAAGTCTCTGGACCACCAAAGACCACACTGACGTGGAAGGGCATGCTGGTCGCTTGTCTTTTAAAAGACATTAAAAAGAAATTAAAGTCTTATTTGTTTAGTGGTAATTGAAACAAGAGGAGCAACCACCCAAGGTGCAACTCCTAGACAGGAAGGTTGGGTTGGAAGCTCAGCCATGTGGCTAGGGGCGTTTCACTGGGAACTGGTTGCAAAACCAGGCTGCAGAGCATGGATTTGTTGGAAGCTCTGAACTGGCTTGTGGGTGGAAAACAGCATAAGAGAAGCAGGCGGCCAAGCAGACAGAGTTTTTGTGTGTGTGGCCCCAGAATGATAGCCAATCATGAAAAACCTGATAAAAGATCTCACAAACAAGAAGACTTTGAACAGTACAGTCCTCCTGTGTTTTGGCAGAATGTATCTTCTTAATTTACAGAATTGTGGAGTGCTGGGAGTTGGGAAGAACCTCTGGAGATCATCTAGTCTAAGCCCCCTGCTAAAGCAAGGTCACCCACAGCAGGTTGCCCAGGATCACAATGCCCAGATGTGTTAAGAATCTCTCCAGAGAAGGAGACTCCATAACCTCTCTGGGCAGCCTGCTCCAGGGCTCCAACACCCTCACAGCAAAGAATTTGCTCCTCATGTTAAAGTGGAATCTCCTGGGTTCAGGTTTCTGCCCATTGTCCTTTGTCCTGTCACTGGGCACCACTGAAAAGAGTCTGACCCCATCCTCTTGCACCCTGCTCTCTAGGTCTTGCTGAGCATTGAGAAGATCCCATCTCAGGCTGCACTTCTCCAGGCTCAGCAGTCCCAGGTCCCCAGCCTTTCCTCCTCACAGATATGCTCCAGTCCCCTTAGATTCTTGGTAGCCTCCACTGGACTCTCACCAGTAGTTTACTGTCTCTCTTGACCTTGGGAGCTCAGAACTTGACCCATTACTCCAGATGTGGCCTCACCAGGGCAGAGTAGAGAGGGAAGTGAACTTGGTCACATTCTTCATGTGCCCCATGAGACCATTTGCCTTCTCGGCCATGAGGGCACATTGCTGGCTCATGGGGTATTTGTTTTCCATCAGCACTCTTAGGTTATTCTCCACAGAGCTGCTTTCCAGCAGGTCAGCCCTCACCTCTACAGCTGCAGGTGATCCTTCCTCCTCAAGTACAAGACCCTACGCTTGCCCTTGCTGAGCTATCTGCCCAACTCTCCAGCCTGTCCAGGTTTCACTGAGTGGCAATACAGCCTATTGGGGTGTCAGCCACTCCTCCAAGCTTGGTATCATCAGCAAACATGCTGAGGGCCCACTGCATTCCCTCATCCAAGTCTTTGATGAAGATGTTGAAAAAGACTGGACTCAATCCCAGCCCCTGGGGAGCATCACGAGCTACAGGCCTCCAGTTAGACTCTGCACTGATGATCACAACCCTCTGAGCTCTGTTGTTATCCTGATCCGTAAAAACAGTTTTGACTTGAAGCAATCCTAGAACTCCACAAACTTTGGCTCCCTGCAAGGAGCAGCCTTATCCAACTGCAACATCGTATAGCCCACAGCACTTCAATCAGTCTGCAGTCCAGAGTCCCATGCCGCTAGAGCTCCATCTCACTAGCAATTAGAAGTCTCCTCACAAAACATGCTGGAGAAGATGTGCACTACAGCCTTGGAGCTACACAGCTTCTCCCAGAAAGTTATGAAACCTATCTTCCTTCAGGGATAAACAGTAAAGCAACCTCTAATTTGTAGGAGGAACTCTTTCAGCTGCTTAAATACTTACAGATTGAGGGAGTTCTTAAGCTCTTCTGATTTCTTCTAGTGTATTAATCTTCTGGACCTCTTATTTTAGTAGAAACACTGGATCATGTTCTGCTACCAGTGCTTCATATTTCCTTTTTCAGAGTTCATGTTTTGACAGCTTCCCCCCCCTTATTTTTTTAATGGTGAAATATTAGTCAGCTGTCCTTTGGATGGTTCTCCAGATAAAGATTTACATCTAGATGGTCTGTGGCATGAAAAAGCCCCACTTGTTGACATGACCTAAGTGTTGGACTAGATGACCCTTGGAGGCACATTCCAATCCAAACCATTCTGTGATTCCACTGTTTCCACCCTCAGTGTAAAAATATTCTTCCTTCTTTCTAGTCTGAATCCCCCTCTCTTAGTTTAAACCCATGGGGGGTTTAAAGGGACCTTTAAACCACTCCCTGTCCTGTCACAACAGGTCTTGCTAAAAAGTCTGTCCCCGTCTTCTTAAAGGCCCCTTTAAGTACTGAAATGCGTGCAAAAAAGGTCTTGGAGCAAAAAAGGTCTCTTTCCCAGGCTGAATAACTCCAACTCTCTCAGACTGTCCTCACAGCAATGATAACAGCAAGCCTCATATCATTGTTGTGGCTGTTGTTGGACCTGCTGCAACAGGTCCAAGTCTCCCTGTGCTGAGGACTCCAGAGCTGAATGCAATGATCCAGAAAAGGACTCTGGAGCAGGTTGCCCAGAGAGGTGGTAGATGCCCCATCCCTGGAAACATTCCAGGTAGGGTTGTCTGGGGCTCTGAGCAACCTTCTCCCGTTGAAGATGCCAATGCTGACTGTAGCAGGGTTGGACTAGATGTCCCCTAAAGGCTCTTTCCCACCCAGAGCATCCTATGGTTCTATGACTTTAGCAGTTCAATCCACTCATGGTTCTTTCCAACCTGAGAGTTTGCAGATATGAGGAGCTGTGCAGGGGCTACTGCTTTTTTTCTTGCCAGCTCCTCATCTCTAAATGTGGTGCCATTTGTGTGCAGTGCTATCCAGATGTGCATCACAGCTTGATTTCCTGGGGCTGTCTGTGGAAGCACTGAGAGAGTAGTGGATTCCTCAACCCCAGCAGCATGAGAAATCCCTTCAGGATGCAGTACACTGCTGGAACAGCAAAGCTTTATTGCCTTAAATCTGCCCCTTTTCAGATTGTTGAAAAGCCATGAACATGTCTGATGAAGCCCAAGGAAAATGGTTTTTGTCACATCTGGCTGCTTGTACAACAGAAATAGCTCCAATTTGAAGGTGGCAGTTCTACCCCATATTTCTGTAGCAACTCTCACAGAAGAACTCTGCCAATGCAGGGGGACAGATCAGTATTACTTTGGAATATTTGTTTACAATCATAGAATAATAGAATGGTTTGGGTTGCAAGGGACTTTTAAAGCTCATCTAGTCCAACCCTTCCACAGTCATCAGGCACATCTGCAGAGCCCCATCCAACCTGACCTGGAATGCTTCCAGGGATGGGGCATCTACTGCCTCTCTGAGCAGCATGGGACAGCATCTCACCACCCTGACAGTAAAACATTTCTTCTTTCTCACTAGTCTGAATCTCCCTCTTTTTGTGTAAACCCATCACCCCTTGTCCTGTCACAACAGGCCCTGCTAAAAATTCTGTCCACAGCCTTCTTATGGGCTGCTTTAAGTACTGAAAGGCCACCATAAAGTGTCCCTGGAGCCTTCTGTTCTCCAGGCTGTACAACCCCAACTCTCTCTGCCTGTCCTCACAGCAGAGGGCTTGTGGCTCTCGTATCTTCTTTGTGGCTTTCTCTGGTCCTGCTCCAATGGGTCCATGTCTCTCCTGTGCTGAGGACTCCAAAGATGGATCCAGCACTCCAGGTGGGGTCTCAGCAGAGTGATGCAGAGGGGCAGAATCACCTCCCTCCACCTGCTGCCCACACTGCTGGGGATGAAGCCCCGGACACGGTTGGCTTCTGGGCTGTGTGTCTATAGTGCTATCTCATGTTCAGTTTTTCACCCACCAGCACCCCCAAGTTCTTCACCACAGGGCTGCTCTCCAGCCCTTCATCCTCCAATCTGTATTGATGCCCTGAAGCAGCAACAAGAGCTACAATGTGAGAGCTCAAACCACAGTGTGAACCTCCAGCTCCTTGTCCCAGTGCCTGCTTTTAGCCTCACACCATTCAGTGTGAGCTCCCTGCTCTGAGGACATGTGCATGCTGCAGCTGAGGATGTCAACTGCCAGGGCTGCTTTGGGACTCATTAGTTTCAGTTTGAGTAGATCAGCTGGAAATCAGGGCTGGTGCCTACACAGGCATTGGGAATTTTGAGGCTTGTCTTGTTGTGACCAACCTGTGCTCTTTCTCTTGCAGTCCATGGCCACATGGCCAGCTGCATGGTTCTCAGAAAGCAGCCCAGTCCCACCTCTGACCAGACAGCATCTGTTGACATAGGTGGGCTAGGATGGACATGGATAACCAGGCCCAGCTGTAGCTAAGTTTGGATTTATTTCCCTGTAAGCTGCCACAAGCCTAAGAAGACATTTAGCAGAGCATCCTCATGCAGATGTCTTTTTACCTTTTTCTTTTAAAGCTTAGGCTTTTGTAGTGGGGAAAATAAAGATGACAAGTGAGCTGAAAACATTCTAAAGATCAGAATATTTGTCAAAGTGCTTCCTGACAGCCTTTGCATTGTGACTATGTCACTTCTCTCTGACATTTACAGTTACTGTGACAGTTACTATTACAACCCTTTAGGTTATGGCATGTGATGTTACAGCATGAATCGTGGATTACACAGAATCTCAGCATGGTGGGGGTTGGGAGAGACCTCTGGAGATGATCTAGTCCAAGCCCTCTGCTAGAGGAGGGGCACCCACAGCAGGTTGCCCAGGATCACGATGTGCAGAATGTTTTGGAATCTCCAGAGAAGGAAACTCCACAACCTCTTTGGACAGCCTCCTCCAGGGCTCCAGCAACCTCAGAGTGAAGAACTTTCTCCTTCTATTCAGATGGAACCTCCCAGATTCCAGTTAGTGCTCATTGCCCCTTGCTCTGTCACTGAGCACCAATGAAAAGAGTCTGACCCCATCCTCTTGGGCCCCACCCTTTAGCTTTTGCTAAGCATTGAGAAGATCCCCTCTCAGACTGTTCTTCTCCAGGCTAAACAACCCAAGATCTCTCAGCCTTTCCTCCTCACAGAGATGCATTAGTCCCCTGAGCATCTTTGTAGCCTCTGCTGAACTCTCCCCAGTAGTTTCTTGTCACTCTTGAACAGAGAATCCCAGAAGTGTACCCAGTACTCAAGACATAGCCTCACTAAAGCTCAGTAGAGGTGGAGGATAACCTCCCTTGACCTTCTGGCCACACTTTTCTGAATGCACCCAAGTTCTCCTCTCCCTCTACTCTATCCCAGTGAGCCCACATCTGGACTGATTACTGAAGAACCATTGCACAGATTTAAGACCAATAATCTGCAGGACAGGTGGTATATCCATAAATAGAAAATGTTTGTAGCAGGACTATCTAATGGACATATACATGTGTTCAACCATGGTCAATCCAAAGGTTTCACACTCTGGAGAGGAAGGGATAAACCTCCTAACACCTGCACAAGTTTTCACAGATCCTGGGCAGCCTGCTGTAGCAGGGGAGTTGGACTACAGGATCTCCTGGGGTCCCTTCCAACCCCCACCATGCTGGGATTCTGTGATCCTCTGAAGGAAGTGGTACAGGTATCCCTAACAGCAGAGAAGATGGGAGAGAACATTTGTCTCATGTGAGTATCGATGCAGCATCTTTTTTCTTTCATTTAATTTTCAACTTTAAAGAAAGGGATGAAAGCTAATGCTTAAAACAGAACCTTCTTCCTGATTAGAGAAAGAAAGAGATTATTAACATGCATGAGGGCCCTACTTCAAAAAACAAGAGGCTTCAAATGAAGCTGAAGGATGAAGGAGATCCCGCAAACAATAGGTTACTCATTAAAAAATACACAACAGCATCAATTAGGCTCAATAGCTACAAACATGTTGACATATTTGACTACTTTGATACAATTTATGAGCTCCACATACTAAAATCAAGTACACAGGACTGCAGAAGCAGCAAAATGGATGTAAGTGTAGTTCTGCTTTGACACCAGGAGCATCTTTCTTAGTCATATGAATGATGTAAAAAATGTTTTTCATATATAATGCCATAATTTTTCATATGTTGCTGGAAAGGCAGTGAAGAAATGCTACAGGAAGGACATTGAGGTGCTGGAATGTATCCAGACAAGGGCAATGAAGCTGGTGAAGGGTCTAGCGTACAAGACTCGTGAGAAGCAGTCGAAGGAATTGGACTTGTTTAGCCTGGAGAAAAGGATGCTGAGGAGACCTCCTCATTCTCTACAATGCCCTGAAAGGAGGTTGCAGTGAGGTGAGTGCTGGTCTCTTCTCCAAGTCACTAGTGATGAGATGAGAGGGAATAGCCTCAAGCTACACCAGAGAAGGTTTAGGTTGAACAGGAGGAAAAATTTCTTTGCTGAAAGAGTGATCAGGCATTGGAACACACTGCACAGGGAAGTGGTGGAGTAAGACTCTCTGGAAGTGTTAAAAAATGTGTAGACATGGCAGTTTGGAGCATGGTTTAGTGCTCCTGGTGGCATTTGGTTGATGGTTGGACTTCATGATCTTAGAGGTCTTCTCCAGCATTAATGATTCTGTGATTCTATGAATTTGTAACTGAAGGATACAGCTTGGCCACTTTTGAACCTAGCAGAAGACAGCCCATTAGCTTCACTGATGGCTTCTCACATGAAGGTTCATGTGAATAGGAGGTGTAAAAAAGTATCTAAGCATACAGCGAACCTACCTGTAATTAGTGTGCTTATAATGAGCAAGACTGGTCGTCACTTATGGTCATCACTTATGGTCATCACTTCAGTGAGGCAACTGAAAAGAGCAGGTAAAGAGCAGCTTGGTTGTGTCTGGGACACTGACAGTGAAAAAAGGCTCATAGAATCACAATATGGTTTGGGTGGAAAGGGACAGCTTTAACTAGAGTGGCTGCCTAGGGCCCCAAACCAGGTGGCCTGAAATAGTTTCAGGGATGGAGCAGCTACCATCTCTCTGGGATGTCTGAGCCAGGGTCTCACTACCCTCAGCGCTAACAATGTCTTAGAGTCATTAAGGCTTGAAAAGACCTCCAAGATCATCAGGTCCAACCATCAACCCAACGCCATCATGCCCACTAAACTATGTCCATCTGTCTAGTTTGAATCTCCCTCTTTTAGTTTAAAACCACTGCCCCTTGTCCTGCCAAAACAGGCCCTGCTCAAAAGTCTGTCTCCATCTTCCCTTTTTGGACTCTTTGAACACTGGAAGGCCACAAGAAGGTCTTCCTGGAGCCTTCTCATCTCCGTGCTGAACAACCCCAGCTCTCTCAGCCTATCCTCATTGATCTGACTTGTGTAAAGCCTAAAGAACATATAAAGTTTATTTAAAGAATACAAGTGAACAGACATTTCAATTTATGTACTGTTTTAGGGAAAGCTGTAACTTTTCCTGTGATTTATGGCATTTTATGCCCCTACATCCTGACTTCCACATGATTTCTACCAGGTTGTATTCCTTGCAGTGGTTAAGACTCATTTTTTCAGTGTCTATCACAAACAAATTTTTGTGTTGAAAATCTTCCTGAGCTGCTTTCTAACCACCCCTGACCCTTCAAAAGAGGAACTTTCACATTTTTATGCTATACAGTTTTTAATACATGTTGCATTCTTTTGATAACAATTTATGTGGGTTTTTTTTTTGTCCTCAGGCACCTTACATTATGAAGGATCTTAAAAAACAGAATGGTTTTTGAACATAACCATTAAGAGCTCTCCTGAAATAGAACATTATCGACTGAATTTCATGCCTACCATAAAGTTAACAAAGCAGGTTACTGGAGTGGGATTTGAGATTTTTAATTCAGATTTATAACAAGACAGAAGGACAATGGCTAATGGATATTGACTACCAAAGGTTACTGGGATGAGAGGCTGAGAGGCAGTTCAATCACCACAACAGTGATGAGGAGCTTTTCACACAGATCCCACATCATGGAATCACAGGGGTTGGAAGGGAACTCCGGAGATCAGATGATCTCCAGATCCAACCCCCTGCTAAACCAGGGACACCCACAGCAGGTTGCCCAGAATCACAATGTCCAGGTGGATTTGGAATCTCTCCAGAGAAAGAGACTCCACTGGCACCCTCAGAAAGAAGAATTTTCTCCTTCTGTTCAGATGGAACCTCCTGGGTTCCACTTCATTCCTGTTGCTCCTTGTCCTGTCTCTGGGCACCACTGAAGAGTCTGAACCCATTCTCTTGGGCCTCACCCCTTAGCTTTTGATGAGCATTGTGAAGACCCCCTCTCAGTCTGTTCTTCTCCAGGCTAAACAGCCCCAGGTCTGTTTTTCCTCACACTGAAGATGAATTTATGAGACTATGGACTGATCCATCCTAAGCAAAATAACTTTTTCCAAGTTTTACATCGACACTTTCAATTTATATTGTTTTAAAACATTCTGAATTGATTTGGGGTTGGACTAGATGACCTTTAAAAGTTCCTTCCAACCTAAAGCTTTCTATGACACTAGATAGTTGTAGGAACTACATAATTCTTGGTTTAATGGCCATGGTGGTGTTAGGTTGATGATCTTAAGAGGCCTTTTCCAAGTGAAACAGTTCTATGATTCTATAAAGTCACTGTGCAGACAGTAAGTCCCAGGGACTAACTTTACTGTGTAGTAACAAGAATGTTTCAGTGGAAGGAGCAGTAAAAGTTCAACTCTCAGACAAGGTGGCTGTAGAAATGTGGGGGTTTTGAGAAATGAAAATACTTTGGACTGAACTCCAAAAAGGAGGGGGAAAAAAAATCAATCAATAGCACTCACTGGCAAAACCATTCTGTCTATTGACAGAGGAAGAAGGACTCAGAAGTAAAGATCTGATGGAATATACTTGATGTTCTCAACTTCACAATTCTATAATTAAAACCTTAAAGTTATAACCTCAGTCCTACAAATGCATCTGTAGCAAATACTATCAAAAGACAATATGATAAATGAAAATAATTTACTGCCCATTTTTATCTTCTTCTCGATTTAACTGTATTTTGGTCTAGAAAATATTGCTATTCCAGGGTGAAAAAAGCGCTTTGGGACTGTAGATATCATCTGTTTTATCTTGCTTATAGCCAGGAAAGCATCAGCAATTGCTCCTCAAGTCCATTTCAAATTTAGTCCCAGGCTGTGACTGGCTGATGTGGTTGATAAGGATGCTGGTGGTTGAGCTCAGATTGGAAAGAGGTGGATATCATCCTCCCAGACTTAAATACAATTTTCCTCAGTCTAGCCCATGCTCAAGCCATGTCCCAGAAATAATTAACCCTGTGGAAAACTCAAAAAGCACCAAGCTCTGAGATATGAGTTTAGACATCCCCAGTTTGCTTTGGACTGTAAGGATTCAGGCTGGATATTAAGAAAAGTTTCTTCACAGAGAGGGTTGTCCAGCATTAGCACAGGCTGCCCAGGGAGGTGGTAGAGTCACCATCCTTGGAGGTGGACATGTGGATATGGTGCTGAGGGTTGTGGTTTAGTGGTAGTACTTTGGCAGTAGCAGGATTGTGAGCTCTAGGTGAGTGGTTGGACTTGATGATCTCCAAGGTCTTTTCCACCCTCAACAGTTCTACAATTCTATGATTTTAGAATTCAGGGAACTGCTTGATATGAACTGCAGGTTTCAAACTTCAAGCCATCTCCCAGCTGGGTGCAATGGGAGGGATGGTTTCTAGATCCCCACACTGGCATTTTGGACATGAAGTATGAAATGGTACCAAACATTCTGTGTGGTTCCCACAAAATGGAAGGCTCCATCTTCTTTGGTTAATAAGCCATCAGTGCATTTGAGTAACTCCTACCAGTAGCTTTTACCAGGCTGGAAATGACTCCTAAGGTTGCTTTTTACTTTAATATTATTTTCTGAATAGAAATGCCAATGTTCTCTTTAGTCTAGATAGTGAAAAATGACAATAAAATAGCATTTGTTATGCAATCAGAGGTTGTAGATTTCCCAGCCCTGCAAACATTCCAGCGCAGGTTGCTGGGGGCTCTGAGCTGTAGCTGAAGATCAGCCTCCTGGCTTCAGAAGTATTGGACTAGATGACCTTTCCCAGGGAGGTGGTGGAGTCACCGTCCCTAGAGGTGTTCAAGAGGGGACTGGACGTGGCACTTGGTGCCATGGTCTAGTCATGAGGTCTGTGGTGACAGGTTGGACTCGATGATCTTTGAGGTCTCTTCTGACCTTGGTGATACTGTGATACTGTGACCTTTAAAAGTCCCTTCTCACCCCCCAAAAAAGGTCTATGACTGTATGAAATGATGATGAATAAATAAAATGAGGAAAATACATTTGAGTTCTATGGTTTAGTGGTGACTTGGCAGCACTGGTTTGAGGGTTGTACTCAATGATCTTGGAGGTCTTTTCCAGCCTCTATGATTCTATGAATTCTCTTTGTCAACAGCTTAGGCAAACATTGTAGATTTCTGATACTTGATAGGTTTCTGCTCCTGAGCTGCTGAAAATGCTACTGATCAGCTTTTCCAAATGGCTCTTTCTGAATATTTTTCAGTATTTATTTGGCTGATGTTTCCATATAATTTTTTACTGGTGAGCTTTTGTCCTGCTAGTAAAATGAGCAAATTTGCAGCAAATTTGCATCAGCAAATTTGCAGATGACACCAAGTTGGGAACAGATGTTGGTCAGTTAGAGAGCTGAAGGGCTCTGCAGAGAGACCTTGACCGGCTGGACAGATGGGCGGAGTCCAATGGGATGGAATTCAACAAATCCAAGTGCCGGGTGCTGCACTTTGGCCACAACAACCCCATGCAGAGCTACAGGCTGGGGTCGGAGTGGCTGGAGAACTCCCAAACAGAGAGGGACCTGGGGGTGCTGATCAACAGCCGCCTGAACATGAGCCAGCAGTGTGCCCAGGTGGCCAAGAAGGCCAACGGCATCTTGGCCTGCACTAGGAATAGTGTGGCCAGCAGGAGCAGGGAGGTCATTCTGCCCCTGGACTCTGCTTTGGTTAGGCTGCACCTTGAGTACTGTGTCCAGTTCTGGGCGCCTCAGTTTAAGAAGGACATCGAGACACTTGAACGTGTCCAGAGAAGGGCAACAAGGCTGGGGAGAGGCCTTGAGCACAAGCCCTGTGAGGAGAGGCTGAGGCAGCTGGGATTGTTTAGCCTGGAGAAGAGGAGGCTCAGGGGCAACCTCATTGCTCTCTACAACTACCTGGAAGGTGGTTGTAGCCAGGAAGGGGTTGGCCTCTTCTCTCTAGCAAGCAGCACCAGAACAAGGGGACACAGTCTCAAGCTGCAACAGGGGAAGTTTAGGCTTGAGGTGAGGAGAAAGTTCTTCACTGAGAGAGTGATTCGCCATTGGAATGGGCTGCCCAGGGAGGTGGTGGAGTCACCATCCCTGGAGGTGTTCAAGAGGGGACTGGACATGGCACTTGGTGCCATGGTCTAGTCATGGGATCGGTGGTGACAGGTTGGACTCGATGATCTTTGAGGTCTCTTCCAACCTTGGGGATACTGTGATACTGTGATACTGTGTAAACACCAACACAAGGGTTCTGAGAATCAAGCTTGCTTCAAAGCCTAACAGCCTTTGAGATTTTTCCATCTTTCCCATCATGACCAACCTTTCCTTTAACTAAAATCTACCTCAGTCATTAGAGCTCTTTTAACTTGGCCCTTGGCATGGCATGGCACAGCAAGGCACAGCTCTTTTGGCTTGAGGATAACTCCAGAGCCTCCTACAATTATCTCTGAGTGGCTTCAACTTCCAGGCTGGCACCTCCGAGAGGGCAGTATGACTCAGCTGCTTTCCAGCCAGCATTTTATGCTTCTTGCAAAACAAATGATGCAGTAACCCTCCTAACTGGTCTGATTCCTACAGCTAAGCTTTTTTTTTTTTTATTTAAAAGTTTGTCTTTTGTATTATATATGTGTGTTTATTCACCTGGAAAGAAAGAAAATTGGTTAAAAAAAAAAGGAGAAATTATTTTTTAAGTTGCTGACCAAAGTAAAATTACAATAACATGCACAGGTGAAAGAAGCAGCACCTTCCTTCTGTGCTTTGATTGATAGACCATTTGCAGAAGAAATATTGTATGTCCTGGTTGAGCTAGAGCAGAACAAATTCTGGTCAAGGATGTGACTTCTCAGTCTCAGCTCAATGATGACACTTTCTGAAGTTCAGGGCAGGTTTGCATAGCCAGTGGCTGCATTTAGCAGTGAGAACACTGATGGGGAGAGTTATGGCCAAGAGTTGGGTTGCAGAATGCCTCTGGGTTAGACTTGATCCTGTGCAGACCAAGGATGCTGCTACATCTTGTGTCCTACCTTGGAGGGCGGGAAGTCAGAGGTGGCACCTGTGGGGAGGAGGGAACAAGACAGATGACCCTCAACTGAACAAGGGATTCCATCCACAGGATGGCATCTGAGGGATCACCAGGGTCAAGGCTCTTTTTCAGTGTCCAGTGTCCCAGGAGGATTCCGTCCCTTTTGCCTTCCTGAATCCAGTTTCAGAATCCAGCTCCTGGGTTCATATTGTGTGTGCTGCTGAATCCAGGCTGGGAATTCCCAGCATCAGTGGTGCCAATGCTGATGTCACTGCCATCAATAGTTGGATTCCATATTGATTTTTACCTCTTTGTCTCTATTTTATTGTTCTTCTTTCCATCCCAGCTGCTTTAATTTCTTTCCCACCCCATCAGCCTCTCTCCCTTCTTCCATATCTCTTCCCTTTGGGAAAGAAGAGGCGTTCACAGAGAGACTGGGCCTTGTCTGGTGGCCAGCCCAGCCCTGACCCTTGACATTAAAGGGTCCTTATACATTACCTTACACAAAAGCTGTATAAGGTAAGAGATACTTTCTTGCTTAAAAGTTTCTCATACATTCAATGGAAATAGTTTTCAAAGTGGCAGCATCATCATATTCCTTACGAAAACCGCTTGAGCTGAGTGAAGGACTTTTTAGAGAGTTTCCACATCATCCTCTGCCATTGATTTGATGCTCCTTTTATGGCCAAAAGCCGTTGAGACTGAGAAATGTTTCCATTGAAATCACTTATCAAATAATAAGCCATTAGCTTGTTTTCTTTCTGGAAGGGATGCTATCAAATAATTTACCTTTATTATAGGTCAAATATCACCAGTGCCAAGAGCCTTGGACATCATTTTAAATGCTTTGGTGGATCTATAGCAATGCACTTTCTGCTGCTGCTGAGGGCTTCTGAGATCCCAGCTCATCAAAATGTATTTATTCAGCTCAGCTTTCCCATTCAGCCCCAGTTCAGGCTTCCTCTTCACAGGAGAACTTCACTCAAGAGTCAGAGGACATAGGAACAAAGAGAAGGGTTTTGTTTGCTTGTTTAGAAGTCTCCTTTGTAAGATCCCCCAGGAGTAAAGAAGAGAAGTGGTTCAGAGGCTGGTGAGATCAGAAGAGCAGAAGCATTTGCAGCATGGCACACAATAAAACATTGCTTACTGTGAACTGCTGTGCTCCCAGCCAGCACCATCCTGAGAGACTAACAGATTCCCTCCAGGCACTGCTGCAGACACGGTCTGGGAGCTGAGCTTGCTTTCACCTCCGGAGACTCTTCTTCCCTGGAGAGCCCTTAGAGACTGATGCAAACCAGATCTGACCCTCTACACAATATCTGTTTAATTTTCCTCTGTGGATGGGTAGAATTTTAACCGCCACTTTAAAGGCTGAGGTCCATTTCCATCCCCAGTGATGATGTTCACGTCCCGGTGACTTTGTATTTATTTTACAAGCCTGTTTTCTTTAATCATCTCATAGAGCAAAACACTAATTCTCTCCTTTTGGATGATTCTGGTGAGACCACACACTCTTCTCTCTGAGCAGACTGGAAAGAGATGAGAAGACAGAGCAAGAATAAAATACCATTAGAAACTCAACTTGTTCCCATCTAAACTGCTCTTACATGGTTCCTCACCCAGACACAAACTTCAGGGTCTTTGATGTCTGTGGCCTGTCTCTCAATCCTTTCTTTGTCACTGGTTTATCACTTCAAAAGTGATGGTGAAGCTGCATCTCAAGAGCTATCAATGAGCAATTGGAGGTAGTCTAAAAGAACCAGTAGCCCACACTCTACTTTTTAATTGAGAGATGCTAAGATCAGAAGAAAAGCAGGTATTGAGCTGCTAAGCCTGAGTAGATGAAGGGCCCCTGTGGAGTAGCTAAGGAGAGACTTTTTGAAATGCAGTTTTATGTAGGGCTGATGCTGATGGGAAATAAAATCGCTGTATTAAAAGGGCTCATTGATTACTTAGTTCCAAAGGCACAACCAGGATCTATTCTGAGGGCACAGCAGGTACTCATCCAAACAACGCTTTCCCTCTTGCAAGCATCTTGACAAGCTGGGAAAGTTTGGCACATCTACACAGGCTGTTGTGGGCTCCATTTCAAAGAGAGATGCAGTTGGACTTTTAATTTCACCTGGAGATGATTCTGAGAAGAAACCCTTGTTTCCTGATTTGAAGCTCGGGAGCATTTGATTTGATGCTGACAGCAGTGATACGGTCTGAAGGAAACACAGATTGTGGTAATTCCTCCTGCCTTGGCATAAAAAGCTCTCTTCTATTTTCCTGTCCAAGATGACACTTAATGATCTTAAAGGTCTTTCCCAACCCAAACAATTTCATGATTCTATGACAACATCAGGGAGATACCTTCTGTAACATAGGCCTCATGTTATCTGGGTCTGACATAACAAGGTGTGGTGCTGAGGGGCATGGTTTAGTGGTAGAGACAGCAGTGCTGAGTTAACAGTTGGACTTGGTGACCTTAAGGTCTCTTCCAACCTAAATGATTAATTGAATCTATGATTCCCAGCCCCACAAGCTCTATCCATGCCATGTATCTTCACCCTATATTTCTCCTCATGTTCCCTTACCCACAAGATTTCTGGTGGCATTTCAAGCCACCTGGCAACTTCTGCTAGTCTTTTGATGGACCTCAGGCCTCCCAATTTTTGCACTATTCTCTAGCTGCTCATCACATGTGCTCTCAAGCTTGCCTTTACTTCGGTTGCATAATTATAGCAATGCAACTTTCTCTTGCTTTCTGCATAGCTTTGCATGAGCCTACAGACAACTGCCATCAATGATAACGAGATGCAGCAGATCATTGCTTCCTACAGTCCTCCATGTCCAATTGCCTTCTGGGAGGCAGCTGTCAATCTGTGTATTGATAACCAAGAGGATGTAGTTTATTAGTCCTGGTGATCAGGAGTCAGCCTGAAAGTTCAATTTCCCTTTGAAATGACAAATCGACTCAAGTGTTTTAAGTAACGCTTCTTAGCTTCAGCTGAAAAAACCCCACACCTTTGGGTGGATGGGGAAAAACATCAAGAATTTAAATGCTCATTTTTAGGACCTATTTGCTCAAGGTGGAACATGGCCTCTGGCACAGCATATGTGACAGGCAGTGAAGTGCTTGTACCAAGGAACTGGCAGCAGCTCTGGTACTTTCCTGACAAATATTTGCCTTTATGTGTGTCATTCACTTTCTAGCCTAAATCTTTTTGACCAGCTCCTCAAAACACTGGAATGAAACTGTGCAGTTCTGGGCTCCCCAGTTCAAGAGAGACAGAGAACTACTGGAGAGAGTCCAGTGGATGCTACAAAGAGGATGAAGGAACTGGAGTATCTCTGTGAGGAGGAAAGGCTGAGAGACCTGGGGCTGTTTAGTCTGGAGAAGAGCAGACAGAGAGGGGATCTTCCCAATGCTCAGCAAGGGTAAAAGGTGGGGTCCAAGAGGATGGGGAGAGACTCTTTTCACTGGTGCCTAGTGATACCACAAGGGGTAACAGACAAAAACAGGAACCCAGGGGGTCCACCTGAACATGAAGGTTCAGGTTTCATGGTTCTTTACTGTGAGGGTGCTGGAGCCCTGGAGCGGGCTGCCCAGAGATGTTGTGGAGTCTCTTTCTCTGGAGAGATTCCAAACCTGCTTGGACATTGTGATCCTGGACAACCTGCTGTGAGTGGTCCTGCTTTAGCAGGGGGTTGGACTGGATGATCTCCAGAGATGCCTTCAAACCCCCACCATGCTGGGATTCCATGGAAGATCCAGCTAATGCCATCGTGAACATCTCACTGTATTAAACATTGTGTTCAGATCTGTGTTGTATTGAATTACTGCCTGCAAAGTCCTCCTTGTGTTCTTAATTTCTTAGAATCATAAAGTTTTGAAAAGACCTCTAAGATCATCAAGTTTAACTGTCAACCCAGCACCACCATGGCCATTAAACCATGTCCTGAAGTGCCACATGATTTAATGGCCATGGTGATCTTAGATTGATGGTTGGACTTAATGATCTTAGAGGTCTTTCCCTACAAAACAATTCTGTGATTCTATGATCTACATGATTTCCCTGGGCAGCCTGTTCCAATGCCTGACCAAGTGGTAAAGAAATTGTTCCTTATGTCCAGTCTAAACCTCCCCTGGTGCAACTTCAGGCTGTTTTCTCTTGTCCTATAACTTTTTACTTGGGAGAAGAGACCAATCCCCACCTCTCTGCAGCCTCCTTTCAAGTGGTTGTAGAAATTTCAGCACTAAATGTTCTGTTCTCCCAAACTGTTCCTTTCCATGGTGTATCCCAGGCTGTTGGACTGACAGTGCCCAGTCACCTTGTACATAGGAATTTTGGGGAGGACCCTGGAGGTTTTTGTGACGGGGCAAAGGATAGGTGGTGTGACAGGCACAGAGTGGAGAATGTGGGAGGTGGTTTGGGGATGCACTAAGACCATTTTAGGTGGATGTTTCTGTTAAAACGTCCAGTAGCAAAATATTTAATGATACTGCAATTCAGATGGTGGTAATTAGATTTTCCTCGTTAGCAACACATTGAGAAGAATGAGAACAGTTTATCTAATGCCCAGAGCTATTATTTCAGGCTGTCTGCAAACTCCAGTTGGCAAGAGTGACCTGGTTCACATTCTATTTCTATGTGGGTTTCATTGTGGCTTAAATGAAAGCTTAGTTTCTGGATCTCAGTCCTTTTCCATTGTCTGGCTCTGTAAGGATGGGAATCCCAAAAGGCTTCCTTTCATCCATCCTCTGAGCTCTGCTAGTCAGATAGTCCCAGAGCTCTGCAAACACTGCTCTGCAAACATGGCCATGACAGCTACTGCAGGTTTGGGGGGAAGGAGGTTATCTAAATGTCTCCGAAGGTACAGTGGATGTTTGAGTAGAAAACATTTTCCTTGCAAAATGATTGCAGGGGGAGCAAAGTAAACACTTGCTCTTATTACCTCTCATAGAACTCGTTTGGTTGGAAGGGACCTGGAAGATCATTGAATCTAACCCTTAAACCATCACTGCCAGGTCACAGCTAGACTATGGCCCTCAGCACTGCATCTAAACAGCTTTGAAACCCCTTCAGGGATGGGGACTCCACCACTGCCTTGAGCACCCTGTTCCAGGAAGAAATTGTTCCTATGTCCAACCTAAACCTCCCTTGAAGCAACTTGAGACCATTTCCATCATCTGCTGGCTGACTTTTTTATTCCCAGGGTGTTTATGCAATGGAAGAGCTTTGCTGGGTGGGATCAGGAAGGAATCTTCTCTCTTGCTCATTTTAAGAAATACTGCAATTACTCTCTTGTTTTTCTTCTTTGGGCAGGGACTGGCCTCACCATTAGCTGTTCCTCAGACTCATGTGATAAATTAAGTATTTCAGTTTGGATGTCCTTGCCAGATCTCTGGAGGAAGGCAGCTTGTCTTCTAAATGCTATCTACAGAGAGCTTACTCCATAGCCGGGGCAAGCCCCAGAAGAAGGGAGATCAGCACCCTGCTGTGGGGGCTTCCACCAGCTGAATCATAGCATCAGAGGATGGTCTGAGCTGGAAGGGACATTTCAAGGTCATCTAATCCAACCCCTCCTCCAGCCAGCAGGGCCATCTTCAACTAGAACAGGTTGCTCAGAGCCCCAAAGAACCTGATCTGTAAGAGTTCCTGGTATGGGGCATCTACCACCTCTCCAGGCAACCTGAGACAGGGTCTCACCACCCTCAGGATAAAAAACTTCCTTCTGTGTATTCTAAATCACTATCCCTTAAAACCATCACCTTTTGTCCTGTCACAAGAGGCAGTGGCCCCTGCTTGGGACTGAAGGTGGGAAGAAGCCTGGAAGGAGGTAGGTCAGAGGAGGAGACATTGCTGAGGAATGAGCATTGTGTGGAAAAGAGGGCTAGAGTAGGACTGGAGAGGCAGAATAACAGCATGTAGCAGAAATGGTGGCACTCAGGCATGCGTGGAGAGAGGGATGGAGATAAAAGACCAATAATTTATGTAAGGGCAAAGAGAAATAAAAAGAGAGAGCATGGAAACAGATGGTCTGCAGCCACTGGGGCTTTCTGCCCTCCAAGAAGCCAGGTTGATCCCAGGAGTATCACCACCACCCTTCTGCTGTCAGTCAGTACCTAAGAAATCCAATACCAATGTGTGAATCTCATCTTCCCTTATTTCCAAATGTCTCCCTCACAGTCTGGCACAACCCAACCCCCCACTGCTCCCTGAGCAGAAGTGATGAGGAAGCAGAGATTTGTGCTGCAATGGTGGGGATAAACAATCCTGCTGCTAACCTTCTGATGATGCATGTCTGGGCATTGAGGAAATTGTTAAGCTCTCCAGAACAAATCCAAATGAGCTTTACATTACAACAAACAGACAGACAAAAACCCCCACACAACAAAGAAAGAATAGAATAGAATAGAATAGAATAGAATAGAATAGAATAGAATAGAATAGAATAGAATAGAATAGAATAGAATAGAATAGAATAGAATAGAAAGGAGAGGAGTCTCGAGGAGAGGAGAGGAGAGTTGAGAAGACTCGAGGAGAGGAGACTCGAGGAGAGAAGACTTGAGGAGAGGAGACTCGAGGAGAGGAGAGAATGGTTTGTTGGAAGGGACATTAAAGATCATCTAGGTCCAACCCCCTGACATGGGCAGGGACACCTCCTACTAGACCAAATTGCTCAAAGCCTCTTCCAGCTCAACCATGAAACACTTCCAGGGAAGCGGTGTCCTAAACTTCTCTGGGCAACCTGCTCTAATGTCTCACCACCCTCATGTGTATCCACGGTGAGATGGTTTGTAATTAAGCAATTCTGTCATGATTCATCCTCAAGACCTTTGTCTGATGACACACACAGGTCACTGTCTCTTCACTGTCTTTGTGAAGAGACATTTCTTCAGCAGGTGGTGTATTTTGCTCCATGGTAGTGAAGTGTATTTATTGAACTTTAGTAGGTTAATGGGAAAGTATTGGAGGAGAAGAAGGGAGCGATGACTTGAGGAGTAACTAACCATTCATAAAAGCCTTCCAGTGCAGTTCTTGCAGGGACTCCTGAAGTTGCACTCTACCTCATCTCTGCTTTACTTTGTTCCTGTGCAAACCAGATGTTATTTATTTTATCCAATTTTTGTACAGAATAAGGATGCACTTAGCTTACAGCCTGCTCCTTGGAGGATGTACTATGATAGTCTTTTGACCTATATTACTATTTAGTTTCATGGAACCTTATTTAGGAGATTTTCTTGTGGCCTCTCAGTACTTAAAGGGGACAAAAAGAAAGAAGGGAGCAGACATTTTAGCAGGACCTGTTGTGACAGCACAAAGGGTTTAAACTAAGAGAGGGCTTTAGGCTAGGTTTGAAGGGGAGAGGTGATGAAACCAGTCTCTCTGGAGAGGAGAGAGAGGGACATAAACTAGAGTTAGTCCAGCTGAAGTGCATGTACACCAATGCATGCAGTGTGGGTAACAAACAAGAGGAACTGGAAGTTTTGGTTCACCAGGAAAGCTATGATGTAGCTGCCATTACAGAAACATGGTGGGATGATTCACACAGTTGGAGTACTGCACTGGATGGTTAGAAGCTCTTTAGGGGAGACAGGCAAGGGAGGAGAGGAGGAGAGGTGGCCCTGGATATTAGGGAATCTCTTGATGCCACAGAACTTGAGGTTAAGAATGAAAGGATTTAATGCCTATGGGTTAAAATCAGAGGGAGGGCTAACAAAATTGATGTCCTGGTGGGAGTCTGTTACAGACCACCCAACCAGGATGAAGAGGTTGATGAATTATTCTATAAGCAGCTGGAGGCTGGTGAATGGTGCCACATCCAGCTGGAGGCCAGTCACTAGTGGTGTTCCCCAGGGATCAGTGCTGGGCCCCATCCTGTTCAATATCTTTATTGATGATCTGGACAAGGGGGTTGAGTCCACCATCAGTAAACCAGGCTGGACAGATGGGCAGAGTCCAACTTGATGCTCAACTTGAGCCTAGTTCTGGGCTCTTCAATTTAAGAAGGATATTAAGACACTTGAACATGTCCAGAGAAGGGCAACGAGGCTGGGAAGGTGTCTGGAGCACAAGCCCTATGAGGAGAGGCTGAGGGAGCTGGGGTTGCTTAGCCTGGAGAAAAGGAGGCTCAGGGGAGACCTCATTGCTCCCTATGACTACCTGAAGGGAGGTTGTAGACAGGCAGATGTTGGTCTCTTCTCCCAAGCACCCAGCACCAGAACAAGAGGATATAGTCTCAAGCTGTGCCAGGGGAAGTTTAGGCTCGAGATGAGGAGAAAGTTCTTCCCAGAAAGAGAGATTGGCCATTGGAATGTGCTGCCCAGGGAGGTGGTGGAGTCACCATCCCTGGAGGCGTTCAAAAAAGAATGGACGAGGCACTTGGTGCCATGGTTTAGTTAGTCATGAGGTGTTAGGTATTAGGTTAGACTTGATGATCTCTGAGGTCTTTTCCAACCTTATTGATTCTATGATTCTATGATCAGCACCGCATCTACATGGCTTTGAAAGCCCTCCAGGAGTGGGGACTCCACCACCCCCTGGGCAGCCTGTTCCAGGGACTGACAAACCTTCTGGTGAGGAAATTATTCCTCATATCCAACCTAAACATCTCCTGGTGCAACTCGAGGCTGTTTCTTCTTGCCTTGTTCCTTGGGAGAAGAAACTGTCCCCTCCTTCCCTACAATCTCCTTTCAGGGTGTTGTAGTTCATAACTTTAGACCTGCTGCCACATCTGGGCAGTGGGAAGTCCATAAGCTAAGAGACCACACTTGACACACGTTCAGACTCACACTCACTCACAGTTACTTGAATGTAAGCAGCCAGGCCCCAGTTTCCTCAGCCTAACAGATTCACTCCACACATGGGAACTTGTAGAAGGGCTTTTCCAAGGTCTACAGTACTACACTTCCTCACAAGGGTTTGATCCCACCTTACAAAGCCTTTTCCTGGGTTCCTGAGCAGGGAAATGTCTGGAAAGCACTGATGCTGCTGAGTCAGGTCTGGAAAGGAGGTGAGCCTCCAACCATCCCTGCTGGGCTGAGCATCATCACGATACTTTTAAAACCAAAGGCATTGTTTTTTTCAGAAAAAATACCTCTGACCATACACATTCCCTTGAGCTTGAAGTATCTGCAAACATTCAATTTGCTCACAGCATGGAAGCTTATCATCAGCCTCCTAATTCAGCTTTCCTCCACAGGGAGAAGAAATTCTATTTACTTACCTGTTATCAGAAACAAGGAGTTGCTTAAGAAGAGTGAAAACAGAACATGATTGATGAGCTCTTTCTCCAGCTCTTTGAAGAAGACAAGGTTATTTTTGTCATTCATCATGCCACCTTCACACAAGCCTGGAAGCCTTTCAAGGTACCAGTGTGGCTATCATGGTAACAGAGTGGATTATTCAACACGTTAGTAGCTGGTTTTGGTTTGTTGTTTTTGTGTTTTTTTTTCCCTCCCATCCTTACTGTACCATGCACAGAAGATTTCTAAGGCTACTGTATGCCTTCCATTTTTTTTTCTCCCATACTTTATTTAGACAGGGAAACCTGTTGGGTTCTGGATAAATTGCAGTGCCTAGAAATAAACTGCAGTCCTGCTTGGGAGTTCAGATCCCTCTCTCTGCAAGCAGAAAAGAATTGGAAGTGCAGCCTTTATTTATTTATTTACTTATTTATTTGTAGTTACAAAATCAGAGAAGCACAGGATTCTTTTGGTTGGAAGAGACCTTTAAAATCATTGAGTCCAACCATTAATGCAGCACTGCCAGGGCACCACTAAATAGTGTCCCTCAGTAAAACATCTACATGGCTTTGAAGCACCTCCAGGGATGAGGACCCCATCACTGCCTTGGGCAGCCTATTCCAGAGCTTGGCAACCTTCCCTGGGGGACAAAATTTTTCCTCATGTCCAATCCAAACCTCCCCTGGTGCAACGTCAGGCTACTTCCTCTTACCCTATCACTTGTTACTTGGCTGGGAGAAGAGACCAGCCCCCACTTTGCTCCAACCTCTTTCCAGATAGTTGTAGAAACTGAGAAGGTCTCACCTCAGCCTCCTTTTTTCCGGTATAAACAACCCCAGCTTCCTCAGTTGTTCCTCACAAAACCTGATCTCCAGACCTTTCACCAGCTTTCACGCCCTTCTCTGGATCTTCTCCAGCACCTTGTTTCCAAAGAAGTTTTTATTATGTTCCTTTAAATAAAACCACCTTTCCTTTATGCCCAGAAAAATATAGGAACAGCTATGAGATGACAGGAATAAAACAGGAGAGCCTGTTCTGCTCTTGCTTGAGGAAATCTTAGCTTTCAAATGCTGTCCCAACATCCCACTTTCTGAGTAAACACTGAAGATACAGGTTGTAGTGGGGTGGGTGTTGGTCTCTTCTCCCTAGTATCAGGTGACAGAACAAGAGGAAATAGCCTGAAATTGTGTCAGGGGAGGTTTAGTTTGGATGTTAGGCAAAAATGTCCTTCCTGAAAGAGTGGTCAGGCATTGGAACAGGCTGCCCAGGGAGGTGGTGGAGTCTCCATACCTGGAGGTGTTCAAGAAACGTGAGAATAGAATAGAATAGAATAGAATAGAATAGAATAGAATAGAATAGAATAGAATAGAATAGAATAGAATAGAATAGAATAGAATTACCAAGGTTGGAAGAGACGGATGTGACACTTCAGGACACAGTTTAATAGCCTTGGTGCTCTTAGGTTGATGATTAGACTTGATGATGTTGGAGGTCTTTTCCAATCAAACCAATTCTTTGATTCTATGATACGATATGCTGGTGCTGTGAGCAGCAGTAGACCAAGCACCGTGGGACATGAACGCAACAGTTGACATTTTTCAGGTTATTTATAGCAGCGATTCTAGTTCTGAGTCACACAGGCTGAGAAACATCAGTGAAATGATCACTGGGGGTTTTGGCTGCTTTCTCAAAACAGAAGTGACCAAGGACTTCTCCTACAACTGGGGCTGCACTTGTTTCTGAGCCCAGGAAACAAACACCACGATGATCAGAAGCTGCTGCACAAATGAGGCAAGGTCTGCGAAGTAAAGAACTGTCTCAATGTATGGATTTCACAGAATCCCAGAATGGTGAGACTGGAAGGGACCTCTGGAGATCATCCAGTCCAACTGCCCCTGCTAAAGCAGGGTCACCCACAGCAGATTGCCCAGGATCACAGTGTCCAGGTGGGTTTGGAGCAGGAGAGCCCACAAGACCTCTGTGCAGCCTGGCCCAGTGCTCTTGCACCATCAAAGTTTTGGAACATTCGTTTTGGAGAAACAAACACGGCAGGACCTTCACCTTGTCCAAGGTGTCCAAGAAGGCCAACAGAATCCTAGCTTGTATCAGCAGTGGTGTGGTAAGCAGGACCTGGAGCTGTATCTTTGTTCTGTTATTTAATTTCTGTGCCAGTGGCAGTGGTCTGAAGCAGGAAGGTCACTGAATCTCCAAAAACTTGCACTTGAGTGTGACTATTCCTAATATGCTGGTTCAAGTGTGTATCTACAACCTCATTAATGACAAAATTAGATCCTCTTGACTACTTAGATGTCTCCCTAGCTTGTCATTTAATTTAGACAGAATCACAGAACAGCTTAGACTGGAAGAGACCTTAGAGATCATCTAATCCAATGTCTCTGCCATGGGCAGAGATGCCTCTCAACTAGACCAGGTTACTGAAGGCCACATCCAACCTACCCTTGAACATCTTCAGGGAGTGGGCATCCACAGCCTCTCTGGACAATCCATTCCAGAATCTTGCCACCCTTGTAGTGAGGACTTTCTTCCTAAGATCCAGACTAAACCTACTCTCCTTCAATTTAAATCCATCTCCCCTTGATCTATTGATGGACACTCTTGGAAAAAGTCCCTGTCCAACTTTCCTGTAGGTTAGTGCTTTCCTGTCAGGTATTGGAAGGCAGTTATAAGGTTCTCCTGGAATCTTCTCCTCTCCAGGCTGAACAATCCCAGTTCCCCCAGCCTATCCTCATAGCAGAGGTGCTCCACCCCTGGATCATCTTTGTGGCCCTCCACTGGACTTGTTCCAACAGATCTATGTCCCTCTTACAGGGAGGACACCAGAACTGGATGCAATATTCAAGGTGGAGGTCTCATAAGGGCAGTGTTAAGGGGAGGGTATCACCTCTCTTGATGTACTGGCCACTGGCCACACTGGGATGCCGATGCATCCCAGGATACGGTTGGCCTTCTGGGCTGCATGAGTGCACTGCCAGCTCGTGTATCAGCTTCTCATCTATCAGCTTTCCCAAGTCCTTCTCTTCAGGGCTGCTCTCAACCCACTCTGTACCCAGTTTATATTTGTACCTGGGATTGGCCCAACCCAGGTGTAGGACCCTGCACTTTGACTTGTTGAACCTCATGCAGTTTGCACTGGTCCATTTCTCAAGCCTGTTAGGATTCCTTTGAAGGGCATCCGTTCCCTCAAGTGAGTCCACGACTCGACATAATGTTAAACAGCGCAGGACCCAGAACAGAGGAACCCTGAGGAACTCCACTTGTTACTGGTCTCCACATGGACATTGAGCCATTAACCACAACTCTTTGAGTGCGACCTTCTAGCCAGTTCCTTATCCACTGAGTGGTTCATCCATCAAATACATATTTGTGCATCTTAGATACAAGGACGGCATGCAGGACAATGCCAAATGCCTTGCTGAAGTCCAGGTAAATGACTTCAGATGCTTTTTCCATGTCAGACAGTGTTGTAGCTCTGTCATAGAAGGCCACCAAATTAGTCAGGCAGAACTTGCCCCTAGTGAAGCCATACTGGCTGTCAGCAACCACCTCATTATTTTTCATGTGCCTTAGTACAACTACCAGCAAGATCTGGAGTGAAGTAGGTATGAACACAGACTTGGAGGTTGACAGTGTAAATTCAGTCACTGTCAGTGTCATCAGTGTTGTAACAGAAGGCTTAGAAGCTTTGTCTTCTTGAGCTTCTTTTCATACGTCTTCTTGAAGGGCAGCTTGAATTCAGCAAGCAGATTTCAACTGGTGTGTAATTTGATGCCAAGATAACATGTGTCTCCCTGACTAGCATCAAGACAGGGAGCTGAGTGCTGCTGAGCTGAGTCTTTAGACACATGCACAAATTTGGTCATTTGGTTCACTTGGTACCTCTGAACCTCATTTCTCACTTTCTGTTATGCCTTGCTGGAAGATGAAAGGTACCTTGGGAGATCATCTAGTACAACACCCCTGCTAAAGCAGAGGCATCCACAGAAGGCTGCCTGGGATCACAATATCCAGGTGGGCTTGGAATCTCTTCAGAGAAGGAGACTCCACAATCTCTCTGGGCAGCCTGCTCCAAGGCTCCCTCACCCTCACAGCAAAGAAGTTGCTCCTCATGTTAAAGTGGAATCTCCTGGGTTCAGGTTTCTGCCCATTGTCCCTTGTCCTGTCACTGGGCACCACTGAAAAGAGTCTGACCCCATCCTCTTGCACCCTGCTCTCTAGGTCTTGCTGAGCATTGAGAAGATCCCATCTCAGGCTGCACTTCTCTAGGCTCAGCAGTCCCAGGTCCCCAGCCTTTCCTCCTCACAGTTTTTCCTCATCTTCAGATGGAACCTGGGTTGCCCCTTGTCTTCTTGCTGGGCAGCACCAAAAGAGTCTGGTTCCATCCTCTTGACTCTAATCCTTTATCACTTGCTGAGCATTGAGAAGATCCCCTCAATCTGTTCTTCTCCAGGCTAAACAGGCCCAGGTCCCTCAGCCTTTCCTCCTCACAGAGATGCTCCAGGCCCCTCAACATCTTAGTAGCCTTTGATGGACTCTCTCCAGTACCTCCTTGTCTCTCTTGAACTGGGAAGCCCAGAACTGAGTCCGGTACTACAGATGTGGCCTGGCCAGGGGTTGACGGTCCATCTGTAGCTATTTAAATAGTTTATATAGAAGGATAGGCTCTGTTGCCTGTGCATCATGTACTAGTAGAAAGCAAATCTTGGGTATTGCTCTCAATGCAATGCCTAGGACAAAGTTCTGTATTGTAACACGGATGTTAAGCCACTCTAGGAAACACCTTGTTGTCTTCAACTAATCTGCAGGAAGATTGTAGTGAGGTGAGTGATGGTCTCTTGTCCCAAGTATCAAGTGATAGGATAAGAGAAAATGGCCTCAGGTTGCCCCAGGGGAGATTTAGGTTGGATATCAGGGAAAAAATCTCTTTACTGAAAGAGTCATCAGGCATTGGGACAGGCTGCCTAGGGAGGGGATGAAGTCACTAGATGTGTTAAAAAGATTTTCTAGATATATAAGTTTGGAATGTGCTACAATGGCCATGGGGGTGCTAAGTTGGTAGTTGAACCTGATGATCTTAGAAGTCTTCTCCAAGCAAAACAATTCAATGATTCTACATCAGTTCAGATCTTTGATCATCATGTTCAAAGACTGGAGTGACTGAAAGATTTTTGCACCACTTAATATAGAAATGGGTGTTAGATTCCAGAATGAAATTTACTCTCCCACAGCCTTGTCGTGAATCTTCTCTCAAAGGAAATGGGCTAATATAGTGCTAAAATACCTTGAGCAGCTTCTGACACTTCAAAGCATCAGTGGGCTCAGCACAGTGTGGCCAAACTAATGCTTCCAGCAGCCTGAGAGGGGATCTTCTCAATGCTTGAAAAGAGCTAAAGGGCTGGGGGCAAGAGGATGGGACCAGACTCTTTCCAATAGTAAGAAAAGGGGTAACAGGAACAAAGCGGAACCCAGGAGGTTCCATCTGAACATGAGGAGACTTTTCTGTGAGGGTGCTAGAACCCTGGAGCAAGCTGCCAGAGAGGTTGTGGAGTCTCCTTCTCTGGAGAGATTCCAAACTCACCTGGACATTGCAACCTTGGGCAACCTGCTGTGGGGGCCCCTGCTTTAGCAGAGGGGTTGTACTAGATGATCTGCAGAGGTCCTTTCCAAACTCCACCATACTGATGTTCAGCAAGGATCATAGGTCTTTAGAGACAGACCTCATTCTCCTCAAACATATCAAAACAAAAGCTCTGCTGTGCAGTCTGACTGTCACTCTCTTGCAACTTATCCCAGGGCAACCACCACTATAGCTGCTGTTCAACTGTGTCGTTGCAGCTCTTTCATCATCTATTACAAAACTACCTCTACAAAGGCAAAGGGACACATGAATGGAATTTTCTTTTTCAAGTACTTGCTGCTTTCTCCAAAAGGTTAACACACCTTCTGAAGCTGTTATTGCTGTTATTTGTACTCTTTTCAGACCGTGAAATGATTTAAGTTTTTTTTTTATATATATATATATATATATATATACACATACACACATATATATATGTATATATAAATACCAAAAGGAAGGGTCCCATTTAATAAGCTCCATAAAGAATAGAATAGAATAGAATAGAATAGAATAGAATAGAATAGAATAGAATAGAATAGAATAGAATAGAATAGAATAGAATAGAATAGAATAGAATAGAATTAACCAGGTTGGAAAAGACATTCGAGATCATTGAGTCCAACCTATCACCCAACACTATCTAATCAACTAAACTAAACAGAGACAAGATGTTTCAAAACTACCTTTTCCAAAGCTCATTCTTCAGGTTGCAAGGAGGGAAAGGAAAATGGTGTGTCACAAAGAGGTTACTGTTAAATGCTGTTATATTTGTTGGGCTGATATTAAATTTGGGGGGTTTAATTCCAAAGTGTGGCTAGAGCCTGTGGCACAGCTTTTACGCAGGAAATGGTCTTTCCTAAGAAGGTGCTGAAGCCCTGGAACAGACTGCTCAGAGAGGTTGTGGAGTTTCCTTCTCTGGAGAGATTCCAAACCCACCTGGACATTGCAATCCTGGGCAACCTGCTGTGGGTGATCCTACTTTATCAAGGAGATTGGACTTGATGATCCCCTGAGATCCATTCCAACTGGCATCATACCATGATTCTGCAAGTAGCTAACAGGGCTGAGTGCTTCCTGGGATGGGGGCAAGCACTGCAGTCTCCAGTCTGCAGTTTGGTCCCTTCATTTTGCCATATCATTTCTAGAACTGGTTTTCAGTATTGTGCTTAGTGAGAAGTGAAGGGTCCCAATACACCTGAGCATCTCTGAGCAGAAGCTGATAAACCAGCATATGTCCTCAAATTGAACCTAGGGAAGAGGGTGGATTTAGACTGGATGTTAGGAAGAATTTCTTTACAATGAGAGTGGTGAGACACTGGAACAGGTTCCCTAGGGAAGTTGTGGATGCTCCTCTCTGAAAGTGTTCAAGGGTTAGATTGGACAGGGCCTTGAGCAACCTGGTCTAGTGCCCATGTCAGGGGGAGTGAAACTAGATGATTTTTAAGGTTCCTTAAAACTCAAAGTGTTCTATAATCACAATCCGGCTCATAGCAAGTTGTGTCTGCTCACAAAGTCTACGCTGTATTTTCCTGGTGAGGGGGTAGTTTAGGGACTAGATACCACAAAAGCTGTTTCCAAATTTGGTAACACCTCTAAACACGTTTAAGTGGTGCAGCTTTGCCCTCTGGGAGTGAATATGATGCTGTCTGCAGGCTTTTGGTTTTCATAGTTCAGGAAACTGCTTCACACAGCAAAATACTAAGGAACTCCTCGAGATGCTATCATTAGATAGCTCTATAGATTAGAGAGATAATGGCACACAGCATTAGCTGGTACTTAGAAGGAAAAGAAATAAATCATAAATCAGCAGTTCAGACAGCTCTGCTGTGAGCCTCTAGAGAATCCAGCTTATGAAAATGTGCTGGAGAATCTCTTGAACATCAGGCTGGTCAGTCTGAGCAGAATAACAACTCTATTCTAAGTATAACTCAGGAAAACAAGGATTTTGCTCTTGAGAGAATAGACCTATCAAAGCTGAAGCCTGCTTTCCCCTCCCATCCTTTGGCTTGAGTATTTGGGTGTTACTAATCCTCAATCTGACAGCAGCAAATGATCGTCATGAAAAGTGGAAATACTGTCTCAGGGTAGCTGCCTATCACAGGCTTCTGCTTCAAGGTCATCAAGGTTGGAAAAGACCTCTAAGATGATCAAGTCTAACCACCAATCCAACACCATGATGGCCACTAAACTGTGTCCTGAAGTGCCATGTCTACATGTTTTCTTAACAGCTCAGGGATGTTGACACCAGCACTTCCCTGTGCAGCTTGCTCCAATGTCTGACCTCACCAGCACTGCTGAGGCCATGTCTAGAGTGCTGTGACCAGTTCTGGACTCCCCATTACAAGGGAGATATGGACATACTGTAGAGGGTCTAGCAAAGGGTCATGAATCATAGAATCATTTTGACTGGAAGAGCCCCTTAATATCACTAAGTCCAACCATTAACCCAGTACTCCTAGGTCACCAATGAACCATGTTGCTCAGCACCACATCTACACAGCTTTTCAGTCCTTTCAGGGATGGGAACTCCACCACTGCCCTGGACAGACTAGTCCAAGGCTTGACAGCCCTATCAGAGAAGAAATTGTTCCTCGTGACCAACATAAACTTTCCTTGAGGCAATTTGAGGCCATTTCCTCTTTTTCACCACTTATTCCTTGGGAGAAAAGACCAGCCCCCACTTGGCCCCCACCTCCTTTCAGAGATTTATAGAGAAGCAGAAGGTCTCCCCTAAGCCTCCTTTTCTTCAGGCTCAACAACCCCAGTTGCCTCAGTCGGTCCTCACAGGACTTAGTCCAGCCTCACTGCCCATCTCTGGACCTGCTCCAGCACTTCAATGTCTTTCCAGAAGTGAGCAGCCCAAAACAGAACCAAATGTTTGAGATTTGGCTACAGCAGAGAACACAGGAGGAAAATGCCTGCCCTCATCCTCTATCCCAAGCAGAATGGATTTGCACTAAGACACCAAAGAGATTTTCTGTGGAGAATTGATTTTTTAAAGCAATAACTGAGATATTTTGCTAAATCTGAATTTTGAAATGATTGGTTTAAGAAAAAAAAAAGGGAAAAAAATATTTGTAATCCCTGTGAAAATATTTTTTGATGAACCATCTCTCTTTCCTACAAAGTCAGAAATTCTCACATCATACATCCCCCAGGGATCAGTGCTGGGCCCTATCCTCTTTAATATCATCATCGATGATCTGGATGATTGAGTCAGTCACCAGCAAATTTGCAGATGACACCAAGTTGGGAGCAGATGTTGATTGGTTAGAGGGCTGAAGGGCTCTGCAGAGGGACCTCGACCAGCTGGACAGATGGGCAGATTTCAACTTGATGGGATTCAACAAATCCAAGTGCCGGGTGCTGCACTTTGGCCACAACAACCCCATGCAGAGCTACAGGCTGGGGTCGGAGTGGCTGGAGAGCTCCCAAACAGAGAGGGACCTTGGGATGCTGATTGACAGCCACCTAAACATGAGCCAGCATTGTGCCCAGGTGGCTGAGAAGGCCAACGGCATCTTGGCCTGCACTAGGAATAGTGTGGCCAGCAGGAGCAGGGAGGTCATTGTGCCCATGTACTCTGCATTGGTAAGGCCACACCTTGAGTACTGTGTCCCATCCTGAGCCCCTCAGTTTAAGAAGGACATTGAGACACTTGAACGTGTCCAGAGAAGGGCAACAAGGCTGGTGAGAGGCCTTGAGCACAAGCCCTGTGAGGAGAGGCTGAGGCAGCTGGGATTGTTTAGCCTGGAGAAGAGGAGGCTCAGGGGCAACCTCATTGCTCTCTACAACTACCTGGAAGGTGGTTGTAGCCAGGAAGGGGTTGGCCTCTTCTCTCTAGCAACCAGCACCAGAACAAGGGGACACAGTCTCAAGCTGCACCAGGAGAAGTTTAGGCTTGAGGTGAGGAGAAAGTTCTTCACCGAGAGAGTCATTTGTCATTGGAATGGGCTGCCCAGGGAGGTCGTGGAGTCACCATCCCTGGAGACGTTCAAGAGGGGACTGGACGTGGCACTTGGTGCCATGGTCTAGTCATGAGGTCTGTGGTGACAGCTTGGACTTGATGATCTTTGAGGTCTCTTCCAACCTTGGTGATACTGTGATACATGTTCTGCATGTGATATTTGTTCTCCTTTCACAGAATCTGCAGATTTTCTTCTGATGCTTCTTTTGTTAGGTTCTGACACCCACAGACTAAACAAAGACTTCCTTAAGTTGCAAATAAAACAATTTAGAGATTTAATGGACTGTCACTTGAAAGGAAAATTATCTAAATACTATTTTCACTGTAACCATTCCCCTTCCAGCTCTTCATTGGATCATAGAATCATTAAAGCTGGAAAAGACCTCTAAGATCATCAAGTGCAACCACCAACCCAACACCACCATGACCAGCACTAAGCCATTAGTATGAATTTATCCTGTCAGGATTTAGAGCCATGTAAGGTAAATTCTATGAAAAAGTCCTGTAATAGATAGTTTAGTCTCATCCTCCCCTGTTGTGTTCAACTGGCTCTGATCAGTGAACATTCTGATTGCACAGGGGCTTAGGTTCAGAGCATCACAGAATGGTTTGGGTTAGAAGAGACTTTCAGGATCATCTTAGTTCCAGACGGTCATCTAGTTCCAGCTCCCCTGCCATGGTCAGGGACATCTTCTACTAGACCATTTCACTCAAAACTCTATCTGGCCTGGCTTGGACATGGGTTGGAGCCTCCACAATGTCTCTGGGCAACATATTCTGGCTGGAAGGGACTGAAAATGTCATCTAGTTCCAAAAAGATCATCCAGTTCCAACCCCTCTACAGGGGCACCTACAGCAGACCAGGTTGCTCAAGGCTCCATCCAACCTGCCTTTCAACATGGGTTGGAACCTCCACACATTCTCTGGGCAGCCTGTTCCAGTGCCTCACCACCCTCATGGAGAATTATGAATAAATTACCAATAAAGAGAATGAAAACAGCAGAAATTTTACTTCTTTGCATGTAAAGGGGAGGGCCATTTGTCATCCACTTAACATCTCTGGTAGTAGCATGAGAAATAATCTTTTTATCGTTGCAAGTGGTGCATGAGAACCTGTGAAGGAGATTTCTGTGTTTACCTTTTTTCCCTTTCAGAAATCAAATGAGATGTGTGAATTTTAGCAGAAGAATGTAAAAGCTTCATTGTAAATTCAGGGTATTTTTAGAGATGAGCTATCTGCTTTAAATACTTTCTAATTTGGATCTGAGCAAACAAAATCTGTTAGCAGAGATAAATACCTCTGTAGGATGGAGAAGATGTTGGCTGGGTTGTATGCAATCATCCATATTAAAAACATCTCTTTATTAAAATGATGGAAATCTGGGTGGTGCTTTATCAACACATCATAAAAGATCATCTTTAGGACCCAAATTTTCACTTAGCTGTCACAGATCATAACAAAATATTCCTCCTTTGTGAAGTGGTGAATTTGGGTATGGATTCTACACATTGTGACCATTTTCCACCACAAAATGCAGGGTGGTATGGAAGTTCCAAGCAAGGGCTGAGGCAGGATGCTTCATGCAAAATTCACAGAATCATAGAATAGTTTGAGTTGGAAGGGTCCTTAAAAATCACCTAGTTCCAACACTGCTGTCATAGGCAGGGACACCTCTTACTAGACCAGGTTACTGGAAGTCCCATCTAACCTGCCCCTGAATGCTTCAAGGGATGGGACATCCACATGTATTCTGGGTAACCTGTGCCAGTGTCTCACCACCTTCATGGAGAAGAATTTCTTTGAATCATAGAATCATTTAAGTTGGAAAAGACCTTCAAGACTGAGTCCAACTTTCTGTCTAATGTGTAATCTAAATCGTCTTCTTTTAGCCCAAACCCATCACGCCTTGCCCCGTCACAGCAGGCCCTGCTCAAAACTGTCCCCATTTTCCTGACTGGCCCCTTTATGTTCTGACAAGCCACCATAAGGTCTCCCTGGAGCCTTCTCTTCTCCAGGCTGAACAGCCACAACTCTCTTAGCCTGTTCTTGTAAGAAAGGTGCTCTGGGCCTCAAATAATCTTTGTGGCCCTTCTCTGGAACTTCTCTAACAGAACCGTGTCCTTGCCCAGGGGAATTCAGCCCTCTTACAGCAGAACCTGCCTGCTCTCAGCTGTGTTCTGCTGCTTCCTTGAGACCTCCCCTTCTGGTTCAATGAATCTTGCCCTGCTTTGAGTCACCTCAGATGCCTCTGTGAAGCACCTAGTTTCTCATGAGGTCAGAGTCCAGAGTCTAGGATTTGCTCCTGTAGTAATCCTTTCTTCAGGCTGCTGGAAGCAGCTCCATGCTCAGTAAATGGCTTTAAATCATCTCTGTCAGTCCTTGGATTTCATTGCAGTCAGCACATGTCTAGAATGAAGAATTGCAGTATCCCACTTGTAAGCATCTGAGGCTTTTATTAGCTGTGGTCCTAAGTGCCTAATTCCAGGGTTTAATCATTATATAGGTCTTCCTGTTCAAGATCAAACTTCAAAGTCAGCTTTAGGTCAAGTTAATGTTGGTGGTTTAATAAACGCTCCCTCATACCAAACCATGCAAGGTCAAAATGTCAGTGATCACCCACCACCCAGCTTGCCTTTTGTTTCTCTGGAGTTGATTGGTTTCTGATAAAAATCATAGTCAAGAGATGTTTTAAACACTGATTAAGAAAAAAAAATTCCCTTATCCACAGGAAGTTAAAAAATTATCACCAGGATGTCACAAAAACTGAATGGAACTTGAGTTTCATTCACAACTGAGACATCTCATTCATCTCAAGCTCTCTGGCAGCACCACTGAGACTGTCTTTGCTAAGAAGTGTCATTTCCTCCACATTTTACATATTTCACTTATTTTACATTTTTTTCAAACATATCTGTAATTGTCTGCTTGTATATTTTTGGGGAGGAATGCTGCACCTTTCTACTACATGAGTGTGGGGCTCAGTGAGGTTCTGTGGTTTTGGTGCAAGAGCCAGGCAGAAGCTGAGCACTCATCCTCTTTTCACTAATGTCCAAATTAAGGATAAAGGAATGTTACTCATTCAGTAAAGTCAAGTTCCAGGTCCTGCACTGGGACCAGAACAACCCCCTGCAATGCTTCAGGATTAGAGAAGAGTGGCTGGAAACTGCCCAGTGGAAAAGGACATGGGGAAGTTGGTCAGCACTGGCTGATGATGAGACAGTGTGTGCCCAGGTGGCCACCAGTGTCCTGTCTTAAACCAGCAATAGTGTGGCCAGCGGGACCAGGGAAGGGATCATCCCCCTGTACTCAGTGCTGGTGAGGCTACACCTCAAACACTGAGTGTAGTTTTGGGGCCCTCAGTACAAGAAGGACATTGAGGTGCTGGAGTGTGTCTAAAGAAGAACAGCAAAGCTGGTGAAGGTTCTGGAGACCAAATCTTGAGAGGAGCAGCTGAGGGAACTGAGGTTGTTGAACCTAGAGAAAAGGAGGCTGAGGAAACCTTCTTGTTCTCTAACTCTGTGAAATGAGCTTGGAACCAAGTGGGGACCAGTCTCTTCTCCCAAGGAACTAGTGACAGGACAAGAGGAAATGGCCTGAAGTTGCACCAGGGGAGGTTTGAGTTGGACACAAGGAACTATTTCTTCCCCAAAAGGGTTGTCAAGCCCTGGAACAGGCTGTCCAGGGCAGTGGTGGAGTCCCCATTCATGGGATTTCAAAGACATGTAGATATGCTGCTGAAGGACATGGCTTAGTGGTAACCTGGCAGTCCTGTGTTAATGGTTGGACTTGGTGATCTGAAAGGTCTCTTCCCAGAAAGACAATTCTCTGATTCTACTGTAGGAGAACGCAGTCAGGAAAGCTTCACCCACCTGCTACACAGAGATGAGACCTTTAAGAGTTATCTGAGGTGACCAAGTATTGTTGGAAAAACTCCATCTTTGCTGAGTTTGTTCTTTGGCCCTTGGCAGCCAAAATTCCTCACAGTAGGAGGGAGGTTTGCCAAAGAATTTGGATTTGGACTCTACACTTATTCTAAGCTTTGAAACGTGTTTTGCAACCCATGGAGTAACAAAAGAGAAAAAAAAAGGAATTAAAAAAGGGGAATAAATTAAAACTGTGAGTCAGAACCATCCCTAGATCCCTCGAAGGTGTAAATTAAAGGGTTAGAAAACATCTCACTTTTAACTATTATTCACATTCAATGGAGAGAAGCAGCCCCTTGATGTTGCACTGACTTTGTGATTTAGAGCTCAGTAATTAAAAGAAGCTATTTTTCAAGTGGATGTTTGTTCATCTAAGATGCTGCTCCTTCCCATTTCATACTGGGCAAACTCTTTTGGAATTTCACTCATAGAAAGCACCCCAAAAGAACCAGTTTTAAACCAAAAGAGCCCTGTGAATATTCTACTGGATTTGAGAGGTGATTGATTTAAGAAAGTTAGGAAGGCACCAGCAAAAGTTTGTGGCACTGCAGCTGATGTGATATAAACTGGAAATGAATTTTTCAGAAGAGAGGACTTGTGTTTGAAGTTGCCAACTCTGCTGGGACTCCAAAGGTAGAAAGAACATGTGATTTTACTTTGTTGAATCCCTCTATAGATGATCATCCCAAGTCCCTCTGCATTGACTGGAGCACCTCTGCTGTAAAGACAGCCTGAGAGAGCTGGGGTTCAACATGGAGAAGAGAAGGCTCTGGGGAGACCTTAGAGCAGCATGCCAATATTTGAAGAGGGCCAACAAGAGAGCTGGAGAGGGACTTGTTACAAAGACATAGAGTGACAGGATGAGGGGTAATGGCTTCAAACTGGAAGAAGCTGAATCTAGATTAGACATTAGGAAGAAAACCTTCCTCATGAGGATGGCAAGGCACTGGAACAGGTTCCTCAGAGAAAATATGAAGACTCCAAGCCTGGAAGTGTTCAAAGCCAGGTTGGATGGAGCCCTGAGCAGCTGGGTCTAGTAGGGGTGTCCCTGCCCATGGTGAGGGGGGTTGTAGCTAATCTTTGGGGTCCCTTCCAACCCAAACCATTCTATTATTCTATGACTTGAGAAGGAAAATCCTTAGATCTTAAATTTTTATCTGATTGTGGTCTATAGAATGTGATCTGTTGAGGATGCCCCTGATTACTGCAGAGGGGGTCGGACTGGATGACCTTAGGAGGTCCCTTCCAGCCCAGACTATTCTATGATTCTATGAATCTGTGATTCTATGATTGTATCATCAAGATTAGATTTGGCACTCATTGGTACTTTTGTCACCCAAACCCAATGTCAGGTTGGTATTTCAGCTCAGCTGTGGGTAAAAGCAGCCTAGAGAGCATCAGGATAGATTAGCCACCATTAGCTACCCAGAATCTAGCATAGGTCACACAGGAACACATCCAGATGGGTCTTGAAAGTCTCCAGAAAAGGAGACTCCACAACCCTTCTGGGGAGCCTGTTCCAGTGCTCTGTGACCCTCAGAGTGAAGAAGTTCCTCCTCATGTTGAGGTGAAACCACCTGTGTTTTAGTTTATATCCATTACCCTTTGTCCTATGTGTGATATTAGGAACAAGTTCTTCACTATGAGGGTGGTGGATCACAGGCACAGGTTGCCCATGGAGGTAGTTGAGGCCCCTTCCCTGGAGATATTCAAGATGAGGCTCGACAAGGCCCTAGGCAGCCTGATCTACCTGGGGATGTCCCTGCTGACTGCCAGGGGTGGGGCTGGATTAGATGACCTTTGGAGGTCCCTTCCAGCCTGGATCATCATATAATTCTGTTATTCTCTGACATATCTCAGCCCCATTTAATTTGCCAACATAGCATCCAAACTTGCAAATCTCAATCAGAGTTTTCAGGAAGAAACCTCTGTGACCAGAGGATGCTAGGCTAGATCTTATGTGACATTACAGTATCACAGTATAACCAAGGTTGGAAGAGACCTCAAAGATCATCAAGTCCAACCTGTCACCACAGACCTCACAACTAGACTGTGGCACCAAGTGCCACGTCCAATCCCCTCTTGAACACCTCTAGGGATGGTGACTCCACCACCTCCCTGGGCAGCACATTCCAATGGCTAACAACTCTCTCAGTGAAGAACTTTCTCCTCACCTCAAGCCTAAAATTCCCCTGGCACAGCTTGAGACTGTGTCCTCTTGTTCTGGTGCTGGTTGCTAGAGAGAAGAGACCAACCCCTTCCTGGCTACAACCACCTTTCAGGTAGTTGTAGAGAGCAATTACTCCACAAAGATGCTTGCCAAAATAAATGGGAATGTAAGAGCATCCTTACATTTGGTCTGAGAAGTTCAGTAGGCAATCAGGACTTCATCTCCATCAATAGCTGAAATATTTCAGTTCTTGTGAGTTTGCATTTTATCATCATGGTTTAGTTGATTAGATAGTGTTGGATGATAGGTTGGACTTGATGATCTCAAATGTCTCTTCCAACCTGGTTATTTCTATTCTATTCTATTCTATTCTATTCTATTCTATTCTATTCTATTCTATTCTATTCTATTCTATTCTATTCTATTCTATTCTATTCTATTCCATTCCATTCCATTCTATTCTATTCTATTCTATTCTATTCTATTCTATTCTATTCTATTCTATTCTATTCTATTCTATTCTATTCTATTCTATTCTATTCTACCATCGTTGTTTGTCAATAAAAACAAGAGGAGTGTAAGTGCAGAAGCATGTCAACACCTTCTGTTTTGTCATCAGCTGTGATAAGGTTAACTCTGAATATTTTTGAATGTAGTTAGTAAAGAAGAAAAATGACATCTGTTTTGTAACCTCACATCTTCCTACACTTTCTGACAGCACGCAGGATTTTCACTGAACTGTAAGATTTGCTCATGAAAGCTGAGCTAATCAGAGGTGGCTATCCAAAGTTCAGTCAATAAATAGCTTGGCTTTCTAGCTTGCAAAAATGTAAAGGGAGATCAATAAGAATGGTGAAGATTATTTCACCATTTCCCTGATTTGTGTCAGGATATGTGGTGAGATTGCTTCCCTTCTGTAAGTTTTTTGTCATAGAATCACAGAAGGGATTATGTTGGAAAGGACCCTTAAAAGTTATCTAGTCCAACCTCCCTGTAGTCAGCAGGGACATCTGCAACCACATCAAGTTGTTTAGAGCCCCATCCAACCTGACCTTGAATGATTTCACTGGGTAGGGTATCTACCACATTTCTGGGCAACCTGGCCCAGGGTCTTATCACCGTCATTGCAAAGAATTTCTTCTTTCTCTCCAGTCTGAATCTCCTTCCTTTAGTTTAAACCCATCACCCCTTGTCCTGTTGCCCCTGCTACAAATTCTGTCCCCAGCTTTCTGATTGGCCCCTTTAAGTACTGAAAGGCCACCAGGTCTGCCTGGAGCCCTCCCTTCTCTGGGCCAAACAACCCCAACTGTCTCAGTCTGTCCTCACTTGCATCATTTCTGTGGCCTCCTCTGAACCAACTCCAAGTCCGTATCTGTCTTGTGCTTTCTGTGCTTAGTTGCACATGCTCAGTGGATAGAGAAGTGCATGAGAATATCAGCTGGTGAATATTTGCTTTTAAGCAATGAATTCCTCCATGGTATCTGTTTATAGCCTTTGCATATTTACTATAAAATAGGAGAGGTTGTGGAGTCTTCCCCTCTGGAGAGATTCCAAACCCACCTAGACATTGTGATCCCGGGTAACTGCTTTGGGTGACCCTGCTTTAGCAGGGGGATTGGACTTGGATGATCTCCAGAAGTCCCTTCCAACGCCCACCATGCTGGGATTCTGTGCTAATTTCCTAACAACACTAAGAGGAGGCTTTTGCTCTGGAAACAAGTGCCTGGTTTCTACCCTAACAACAGAAAGCACAGCTTCAGGAGTGTCAGCCCACGTGGAGGCTGTGAAAAATCCGTAATATAAGAGCACTTTCTGAAGAAGCATTTGGTAAATGATTGTACCAAAACCATAGAATTACAGAATTGTCTTGGTTGGAAAAGACCTCTAAGATCATTGAATCCAGCTGTCAACCCAAGACCACATCCATTAAACCATGTCCTAAAGTGCCATTTCCCCACATTTCTGGAGCACTTCTGGGGATGGTGACTCCACTACATCACTGGGACAACCTATTCCAACGCCTTCACCACAGGCTACAGAGGAATCACTACTCCAGCATCTGAAGCACATTCTCCTCTTCTTTATTGACCTTGGTGTCTGCAGATGATGACAAAGGCTCCAGGATGAATGCAATATTAATGTGAAGATTCAGTACTGACCAATATAGAAACATAGAATCATAGAATCAATAAGGTTGGAAAAGACCTCAGAGATCATCAAGTCCAACCTATCACCAAAACAATGACTACTAAACCATGGCTTCAAGTGCCACGTCCAATCCCCTCTTGAACACCTCCAGGGACAGTGACTCCACCACCTCCCTGGGCAGCCCATTCCAGTGGCTAACAACTCTTTCTATGAAGAACTTTCTCAGCACCTCAAACTTAAACTTCCCCTGGTGCAGCTTGAGACTGTATCCTCTTGTTCTGGTGCTGGCTGCCTGGGAGAAGAGACCAACCCCTTCCCGGCTGCAACCTCCCTTCAGATAGTTGTAGAGAGCAATGAGGTCTCCCCTGAGCCTCCTCTTCTCCAGGCTAAACAACCCCAGCTCCCTCAGGCTCTCCTCATAAGGCTTGTGCTCCAGACCTCTCACCAGCCTCGTTGGCCTTCTCTGGACATGTTCAAGTGTCTTAATATCTTTCTTAAATTGAGGAGCCCAGAACTGGACACAGTACTCAAGGTGTGGCCTAACCAGTGCTGAGTACAGGGGCAGAATGACCTCCCTGCTCCTGCTGGCCACATTATTGCTGATGCAGGCCAGGATGCCATTTGCCTTCTTGGCCACCTGGGCACACTGCTGGCTCATGTTCAGCTGGCTGTCAACCAGTACCCCCAGGTCCCTTTCTGCCTGGCTGCTCTCCAGCCACTCTGTCCCCAGCCTGTAGCTCTGCATGGGGTTGTTGTGGCCAAAGTGCAGCACCCAGCACTTGGACTTGTTAAATGCCATCATGTTGGACTCTGCCCATCTGTCCAGCCTGTCAAGGTCCCTCTGGAGGGGACTTCTACCCTCTAACAGATCAATACCTGCTCCCAACTTGGAGTCATCTGCAATCTTAATAATGGTGGACTCAATCCCCTCATCCAGATCATCAATAAAGATACTGAACAGGATGGGGCCCAGCACTGATCCCTGGGGAACACCACTAGTGACTGGCCTCCAGCTGGATGTGGCACCATGCACCACCACTCTCTGGGCTCGGCCCTCCAGCCAGTTCCTAACCCAGTGAACAGTATTTCTGAGACATGATGGAGAAGGCAAAAACCTGTAAAAAGAAATAAAATTACATAGAATCATTGAATCATTTAATCAGAAAGAAACCTTTAAGGTCATGAAGTCCAGCCATTATCTAATGCAATATAGGCTGTAGAGAGAACGAGTAAAGGAGAAAGATCCAGGAGAACCAAACTAATTTTAAGGATTTTCACAAAGGTGTTTTTTTTTTTGCCTATTCATTTGAGATATGCAGTTAAGGTAATTTGTGACCAGTCATTTAAATTTTGAACCAAAAACTAAGTTGGAGACCAGAAACTCAAAGAAAATACTTGAATATTCATAAGGAGTTAAAGATATTTTGATTGTCAGGATGGCTGAAATTCCAAGAAGCTGTCTAGGGAAATAAGCCAAAATAATCTTGGGAGAATTCTCTTTGAATATTGAGGACAGAGAAGGTCTGAGAACAAGAAAAGCACAGAAAGTAGATCCAAAAAAGAAATTTGATGAACGAAAGAGAAAGTCAATATCCAGGAAGAACAAGTGAAAGGTGTCTTGAAATGATGAGGGGTTTTTCTTGGCCTCTCATATTGCCCAGGCTCAGGAGTCAGCACCAATCCTCTTCTGGATACCACAAGGTGCAAATAGACTCCAGAGAGAATCTGTTTAAAACATCTGAAGCAGAAATGGTGAAGGAACTAGACCTAGCTGAAACAGAAGAGACTATCCAAGCATGTCAGAGTTTTGCTATAAAGATGATAGCTGGCAATAGCTCTTCAGCACTATAAGAAGAAATCATCAACCCTGGTGTTCATCAAAGATTTAAAGCGAATATCAAGAAAGAGCCTGGGTTTGGTCAGTGGTCATTTGACAGTTTCCAAGGATGGAGGCTGCTCAGCCCCTCAGAGCAGCTTGTTCTGGGACTGAAGACTGGGATTTGCCCAGATTGTAGCATGGCCACTTGCCCAGTCACTGTCATAGAACAATGGAATGGTTTGGGTTGGAAGGGGCCTTTAAAGGTCATCTAGTCCGACTCCTGTGCGGTGAGAAGGAAAAACTGCAACTAGATCAGGTTGCTCAGAGCCCCAAACAACCTGACTGGAAATGTTTGCAGGGACAGAGCATCTATCACCTCTCTGGGCAATCTTAACATTTTGCATGAAGAGGAAGTCTAGAAGGGACAGCCTTAGACAATGCTCTCCTGCCTCCACAGAAGATTGATGTTACAGAGTTTCTGGAGTGCCTTTTTCGTGTTTCATGATAAAGCTTTAATTGCTTTTTCCATCTCCATGTGGCCAAAGAGATCCTCATTGTAACGAAACTTCCAGTCCAGTATCAACAGCAGTTCCCATCCAGCCAGGCTGGAAAGGAAAAGAAACTGTCTTGTTCAGCCTCATAAAACAAAAGTGATGAAATTGCTGTCTACAGCTACCTTTGGAGGTCATCAGAGAGGGGCTGGGGATAGTTTAGCAGTACACAGCACAAGGGGTAGTGAAAGGACTAGGAGTGATGGGTTCAAACTACAAGAGTTTAGAGTAGAGAGAAGGAAGACATTTTTCTACTGAGGGTGGTGAGACAGTGGCCCAGGTTGTCCAGAGAGATGGCAGGTGCCTCATCCCTGCAAACATTCAGGACGGGTTGTTTGAGTCTCTGAGAAACTTGATCTAGTTTTTGATGTCCCTGCTGCCTGCAGTGGGCTTGGACTGGATGGTCCCTTCCAACCCAAAACATTCTAAGATTCCATGAAAAACCCCAAAACAAGCCTTCCCAAGCATCCATCTCCACTCATTCAACATCTACTTGCATTCACCAGGTTGACTTGCTCCTCACTTGCAGCAAGAGGACTTGTAATCCACACAGAATGGCCCATGGCTTCATGAGCAATATTAAGTGCACCCTTTCATATGGTGCAGCCAACCTGTTAAAAATAAAGTCTTCCTCAGGAGGGATTTCTTCTTTGCACCCTCAAGTGAAGTTCTTCAGACCCATAATTTAACTGTCTCGTTGTGGAGGTGCTAAAAAAATGTGTCAAAAGAGAACTTCAAGCTAGTTAGAGTGTGCAATTGAGCTTGAGAAGTCGGTTTCTTCCCATTCTTTCTCCTTCCTGAACAGAGAGATATGGAAGAACGCCTGCTTGCTGTGGTAGGTACACGAGCTATAATTTGCAATGAAATATCATGAACTGTGCTATGCTACAGAAGCTTTAATTAGAGTAATTTAAGCACATTGTAACTTACCAGTGATTTTGCATTCAGGATATTTTAAACAGCTGAGCTGAAAAAAAAAAGGCACTAAAACCCACCCAAACCCAACCACACAACTGCGCAGCGATTTGCTCACCACCACATATCAATGGGCTTCTGCAGCTGTGGAGTCACACTCCAACCAAACGAGCACAGACAGCCAAATTATGCTTCAGGAACTGGAGAAAAATCAGAGGCTGATGTCCCTCAAGACCAACCACTAAAGAAAAATTAACTGTTCAGGCTCCTGAGTGGTTTTGGGCTGGTTTTAGCTGGAAAGTAGACTTCAAGGGTATTTTAAAGTAAAGCAAATTAATAATGATTCCTAGATATTTCACCTCTTAAGGTTTACAGGCTTGCTCTTCTCCAGCTGGCTGGTCTGGAAATAGTGTCACAAAGGTGTCCCTCTACTTAGCCAAAGCAGAATATGCTCTTATGAGCACTGTGAGCATGGACTCACAACAGAATCACAGAATGGAAGAAACAGAAAAAAATAAAGGAGAAAAAACCCACAATCCCAGGATGGCAGGGGTTAGTAGCAACCTCTGGAGCTCATCTATTCCAACTCCCCTGCTAAAGCAGGAGATCACCTCTTCCAACTCCCCTGCTAAAGCAGGAGATCATCTATTACAACTCCCCCTGCTAAAGCAGGAGATCATCTAGTAAAGCAGGGGCACCTGCAGCAGGTTGCCGAGGATCACAATGTCCAGGTGGGTTCGGAATCTCTCCAGAGAAGCAGACTCCACAACTTCTCTGGGCAGCCTGCTCCAGCACCCTCACAGCAAAGAAATTCTTCCTCACATTCAGATGGAACCTCCTGGGTTCCAGGCTATGCCTGTTGGCCTTTTTACAGGGCAGCATTGAAAAGAGTCTGTCCCCATCCTCATGGCCACCCACCCCTTAGCTCTTGCTGAGCATTGATATGATCCCCTCTCAGGCTGCTCTTCTCCAGGCTATATAGCCCAGGTCTCTCATCCCTTGCTCCTCACAGACATGCTCCAGTCCCCTTAGCATTTTTGTAACCTCCTCTGGACTGTCTTCAGTAGATCCCTGAAAAATGTCTCCCCCCGAAGGGTTGTCAAGTCCTGGAACAAGCTGGCCAGGGAAGTGATTGAGTCCCCATCCCTGGAGAGCCTGAAAACATGTGTAGATGGTGTGCTGAAGGACATGATGTAGTGTTGGACTTGGCAGTACTGGGTTAATGACTGGACCTGATGATCTTAAAGGCCTCTTCCAACCTAACCATTTCTATGACTCTATATCCTTAGGGATTTCTCTGTGGAATGTGCACTTTAGGGCACGATCCTGGACTTAGACCTGCACTAGGTACACAACATGAATGAGCCTTTACAAGGTGCCTTACAGAGGTTGGGTGGAGGGCTGGTGGTGCTGAATCCCCTCCATAATTTCTCCTTAAGTGTCTGTGCAGCATGTGTAAAAGCGCAATCAAATTTGATGTCTCCTATCCATAGCTGGTCTTGAATTAAGCAGCTGTGCAAGGAATGAAAGAATCTTTTCTATTTTCCAGCTTCTGGAAGTGGCAAGAGCCTGCATAATAAAACCCACTAGGGACATAGACAATGCTAATGTGATTGCCAAGAAAGAGTTAGGAAAAAATGTTTCTAGCCCTCATGCCTTCACTCAGATATTCATATTCATTTCTTAATTACAGTCTGGAGAGATCACCCTTGAACAAACAGCTGCTTTGAAACTGCCAGCCAATAGAACCTGCTGTAGTATCTTGGGTGCATTAGGAGAGTGGCCAGCAGGTCAAGGGAGGTTCTCCTCCCCCTCTACTCTGCCCTAGTAAGGCCACATCTGGAGTATTGTGTCCAGTTCTGGGCTTCCCGCTTCAAGAGATAAAGGAAACTACTGGAGAGAGTCCAGTGGAGGCTGCAAAGATGCAGGGCCTGGAGCATATCTGTGAGGAGGAAATGCTGAGAGACCTGGGGCTGTTGAGGCTGGAAAAGAACAGCCTGGAAGGGGACCTTCTCAATGCTCAGAAAGCCCTAGAGACCAGAGTGCAAGAGAATGGTGTCAGACTCTTTTCAGTGGTGCCCAGTGACAGGACAAGGGACAATGGACACAAACTGGAACCCAGGAGGTTCTGTCTTAACATGACAAGAAATTTCTTAGCTGTAAGGGTGCTGGAGCCCTGAAGCAGGCTAACCAGAGAGGTTGTCTCTCTCTGGAGAGATTCCAAATCCACATGCATATTGTGATTCTGCTTTAGCAGGGAGGTTTGAATGGATGATCTCCAGAAGTCCTTTCCAAACCTCACCCTGCTGGGATTCTGTGACCAAGTTGGGGCTCTCCTAAGTAAAAGTAGGGACTTTCTCCTGGCCAGGGCAGGGATTTAGGCAGCAAATTAGCAGCTCAAGCACCAGCTGTGCAAACCTCTGAAGATTTCCTTTAAAGAAGGACCCATCAATGGAAAATTTTTACAATTGGAGGCTTAGAAAGGTTAACATCCCTGAGATTAGCTGTCCACCACATCATCTTTAAATGGTAATGGTATCCAGTTGGTAAAACCCATGCAATTCCACTCAAAGGCAAGGGGTTCCATTGAAAACTCTCATCAGGCAGAGATTGCTCTGATAATATTTATCAAAGCCAGCACAACAGAACAGCTAATCATGACAGGCTTCTGGAGAGCGTCCTACATAGCTAATTCAACCTTAAACATAGAGGAATTGAAGCAGTTTATTCCTACAGTGTTGTTTTCTGCTTGAAACCACCTTTCTGGGAAGGTAATTGAGTTGTTGAAGTGACAGCATTCACCATAGGGAAAGGATGAGTCTTCAGTGAGTGATTAAATCCTGGAGCAACTCATTCAGGTAACCATAAAAACATTTTATTGCATATCTACTCCAAGTTCAGGAATGTTTGTGTCACAGAATGAAAAAAGAAGAAAAGACTTTTAAATACGCCCCTCCCCCTTTCTTGGGAGCATTAAGAAGTTGTAGGTGATTTCTGAGACAGAAATGTGTCACAAGACAGCCTCTCAGTGCCTGCTGGGTTGTTCCTTCACACCTGTTGAAGCCATGAGTGCCTTCTGCCCACACAGCAGGCACCACATTTCATTAGCCTGCTGTGACAGATGACCATCAGCTGGGCTTTAACCATGCTAGGGACACAGATGAACCTGTGACTGGTTTGAGTACTCACAGAATCATAGAAGGATTTGGGTTGGAAAGGATATTTATAGCCCCCTGCAATCAGCAGAGGCATCTGCAACTAGAGCACGTTGCTCAAAGCCCTAGACAACTTGACCTGGAGTGGTTCCAGGGATGAGGCATCTACCTCCTCATTGTGCAACCTGGGAGAGGGTCTCACCACCCTCGCTGTAAATAGTTTCTTCCTTCTCTCTAGTCTATATCTCCCTCTTTTAGTTCAAACCACCACCCCTTGTCCTGTCACAACAGGCCCTGCTAGGCTGTACCTAGCTTTCTGGTCTGCCCCTTTTGGTACTGAAAGGCTCAGAATGGTCATCAAGTCCAACCATTAATCCAGTGCTGTTAGGCTACCACTAAAGCATGCCCTCCAGTACTACATCTACACAGTTACAATTCATCCAGGCATGGGGACTCCACCACTGCCCTGGACAGCCTGCTCCAGGCCTTGACAACCCTTTTGGGGAAGAAACTATTTCTAATTTCCAACCTAATCCTCCCCTGGTGCAACTTGAGGCCATTTCCTCGTGTTCTATTGCTTCTTCCGTTGGGACAGGAGGCCAGCTCCCACCAGATTGAGGAGGAATGCTGGAAGCTGGGCCCTGCACCCCAGAGAACTGAAACACCTTGCCAAGCTTTTTAAACTGAGAGATTCAGACTGGAGAGAAGGAAGAAATGTGTGACACTGAGGGTGGTGAAGCACAGAGAGGTGGTAGATGGCCCTAACATACAGCAGGGAGGAGTTACCAGCAGGGATTATAGTACAAGACCTGGTATCTTCTGCAGTGTAATCTGCATTCTTCCCTTGAAGCATGACTAGAAGGAACAATTGGTAGTACCAGCAAGTGGTACAATGCCATTATTGACTGCCTTGCCTTGCTTGCCTTCTCAAAGGTAATTTTGCTCATGTGAGAATAATTTCCTAAAATTCTTACTGTCCTGCCTAATCATATTGCTTAGGGACACATATTTAATACCAACTGGCAAAACACAGAATCCCAGCATGGTGAGGGTTGGAAGGCATCTCTAGAGAACATCTAGCCCAACCTTCCTTCTAAAGCAGGGTCACCCACAGCAGGTTGTCCAACATCACAATGTCCAGGTGGGTTTGAAGACCCTTCTCCTTCAGAGAAGGAGACTCCACAACCTCTCTGGGCCTCCTTCTCTTGATCCCTGCTTTTTAAGCTATGGATAAGTATTAATTATTCATATTAGATATTTATTAGTATTACGTTTAAAACACTTCAACCAGCTGACTCCTTCCTTTTAGAAGCAAAGCACTGAAGAACATCACAAAGCTTTAACACATACTTTCTTAGCTTGACTTCATCTCTAAATGTCTCCAAGAGAGTCTTTTCCATAATTTCAAAACTCATGTAGGGCAGAAGGGGAAAAAAAAAGAGCCTGCTGAAAGCAAAGCTTTCCTACAAGTAGGTCACAACCAGCCCTGGGCATTTAGTCATTAACACCTACTTCAGAATGTCCAAAAGCCTCAGGTGCTCTGGTTATGAAAACAAACTGAAGCAGTAAATCTTTTGAGAAACATTTTTTTTTTCTAGCTGTATCAATGTTGATCCTGATGCCTTCTCAATCTATCAGATAAGCCACAACCTGTAGGAGCTCATCTTTGGGGTTTGTTTTTTTTTTTTTTTCCTCCTGAATCACCACTTTTTATCACCACAGGTGTAGATGGGTCAGTCCTTGAGAAAGGCTCCATGAGGTGAATTGGATTTGCTATAAAAACCCATCCCAGAAGTTCCCTTCTGTGCCTAAGGCAGTGTTTGATTATAAAGCTTATGGTACCTATTCCTGACCAAAAAAAAAAAAAAAAAAAAAAAAAGTAGGTTAAAGGGCTTCTCCTGTTAGAAGGTAAGTAAGTAAATGCCTAATTACATTTATTTGTCTAACCTGTATCTTTGCTTTTGAAGGAGCTGTAGGTGTTACACAAATGTGCTGTGCATGGAGAAATAGCTTTTACTTCCTCCTACAAGGGTTGGCAAAGGGTGAAGTGTAGTAGGACTTTATGGGAAGACAGTAAATGGAAAATGGTGTGGTCTGAAAAAATATTCGTGGTGGGGAGGGTTAAATGCAACCCTTGGATACGGAGAGCCTAATTGCTCACTGTGTTTGGACTGTGGCTTTTTATGATGGCGCTGCATTGTGCTTTATGACCCTGGTTTTTTCCTCCTGAAGGAATCTCCCTTTACACCGTGCTCCTTGAGGTATGAAATGTTTTATAGTGCTGTCTATTAGTGCTGGCTTGGAGAGCAGGAGGGAGCAATCTGCTGTGAGGCTAGATGATAAATTGTTTGGCTCTCCCTTATTTTAAAGCTCTGTTCTTCGGTATTTTTGGCTGTGTCTATTTGTGATGCTGTAATGATTTGGTGAACTCAAGAGAAGCAGGGCCCAGGCGAGTTTGAACTGGATCTGGATCCTCTTTGATAGAATAATAAAATCACAGAATGCTCCGGAGATTGTCTAGCCCACCCCCACCCCCAGCTGAAGTAGGGTCACTCTCAGCACGGTGCCCAAGATCTCAATGTCCAGGTGGGTTTGGAATCTCTCCAGAGACTCCACAGCCTCTCTGGGCAGTCTGCTCCAGGCCTCCAGCACATTGAAAATAAAGAACTTTCTCCTCAAGTTCAAGTGAAATCACCTGTTTTCTGGTTTGTGATTGTTACTCCTTTTCCTTTAACTGGCTCTTACTGCTATGAGCTCAGCTCATCCTTATGACCTCGCTATTTACATGTTCATATGCATTGAGAATACTCCCTCTGCTTTTCTTCAAGCTGAAGAGCCTCAGGTCTCTCAGCCTTTCCTCTTCACAGCTGTGGCCCAGTCCCTTAAATCTTTGTAGCTTCCAATGGACTGTCTCCAGTGGCTCCCTGTCTCTCTTGAACTGGGGAGCCCAGAACTTGGCCCAGTATTCCAGATGTGGCCTGACTAGGGCAGAGAAGATGTGGAGGAGAACCCCTTTGACCTTCTGGCCGCACTCTTCTTAATGCACCCCAGGAGACTATTGTCTTTTTGGCCACGAGGGTGCATTCCTAACTAGTAGTATCATAGTATCAGTCAGGGTTGGAAGGGACCACAAGGGTCATCTAGTTCCAACTCCCCTGCCATGGGCAGGGACACCCCACATGAGATCAGGCTGGCCACAGCCTCATCCAGCCTGCTCTTAAACACCTCCAGGGACGGGGCCTCAACTACCTCCCTGGACAATCCATTCCAGGGCTTCACCACTCCCATGGGGAAGAACTTCCTCCTCACATCCAGCCTGAATCTCCCCACCTCCAGCTTCCTTCCATTCCTCTTAGTCCTATCACTACCTGAGATCCTGAGAAGTCCCTCCCCAGCCTTCCTGTAGGCCCCCTTCAGATACTGGAAGGCCACAATGAGGTCACCTCGGAGCTTTCTCTTCTCCAGACTGAACAGCCCCAACTCCTTCAGTCTGTCCTCATAGGAGAGGTGCTCCAGCCCTCTGATCATCCTCATGGCTCTTCTCTGGACACCTTGCAGCACCTCCATATCCCTCCTGTAATAGGGGCTCCAGAACTGGATATGGTACTCCAGGTGGGGTCTCACCAGAGCTGAGTAGAGGGGAAGAAGCACCTCCCTTGACCTGCTGGCCACACTTCTCTTGATGCAGGCCAGGATCTGATTGGCTTTCCAGGCTGCAAGTGCACATTGAGAGCTCATGTTGAGCTTCTCATCCACCAGCACCCCCAAGTCTCTCCTTAAAAAGCATGGTGAACTTGTCCTCCACCACTACTCCCAGGGCCCTTCTCAGCAGAGCACCTGTACCTGTGCAGGGGGCTTTCCTCCCCAGGGGCAGGACCCTACAATTGCTCTTGTTGAACTTCATGATGCTCTTCTCTGCCCAGCTCTCTAGCCTATTCTGACCTTGTTCAGTGGCAGCACAGCCTGACAGGGTGTCAGCCACTCCTCCCAGTTTGGTATCCTCAGCAAACCGGCAGAGAGTGCCCTCTGTTCCCTCACCCAGGCTGTTGATGAACAAGTATTTTCTAGAAGGGACAGAGATGGTCCTAAACACATTTTTCCTGTGTAGCATATTTGTTTTTTAATTTTACTGATTGTCTTTGGAGCAAGTTGGTCTCCAATGCCATCTTACTGTTTTGTTCAAGCCTGCTCCCTAAGATGTACCCCTTCAGTATGCTGGGCTATGCTGTTGTTGCCCTTAAAGACATACACCTTGAATAATGACCTGAGTCTAAGGTTATTATCAACTGATAGAAGCCTAATAAGTTACCACCAGTGGGAGTAGTGAATGACAGAAGTGTCACATTTATACATGACTTCTGTGTCTCCTTAGTGGTTGCTATCATGATGCTGTTTGAAACAACAAGGCAATAAAGGTTCTCTCAGCTTTAAGATTGTCTCTTAGCTTTGGAATGTGGTTTTGATAACATCTTCAGGATGAATGTGGTGTCTGCTGGGACAATGCCAGGTCAGTAGCTTTGAAGTGTAGATCACCTCTCTCCGTTGCCCAAGAGCGACACTGGTAAGGCAGGTATGCCTTGTTCTGGGGGTACTGGTAGAATGCCTGAGGGAGGGTTACCTGGTGGCTGGGAGTATTTCATCACCCTTGGGGGATGTCTTATAGCTTTACAGCTTTGCTGAGGGACTCAGGAGTACTGCTTGGGTAAGCTGAAATGTGAGGAGATCCCCTTTGTCCCTCACTCACCTCAGGCTGCTGATTCTATCTGGTTAACCTGAGAGCCTGTCTGGGGCTGCTGTTCCATTCCACCTATGGAGTAACCATCTGAAATCCAATTTATCTTTTTCATTTGGCCACACAGTAAACATCCTGGCTTGGATCAGCAAATGTGTGGCCAGCAGGACCAGGGCAGGGATCATCCCCCTCTACTGAGCACTGGTGAGGTCACTCCTTGAATACTGTTTTCAATTTGGGCCCTGCATGCCAAGGAGGAAATTGAAGTGCTAGAGCATATCCAGAGAAGGGCAAAAAAGCTGGTGAAAAGGTCTAGTAAAGAGCAGCTGAGGGACCTGGTGTGGTTTAGACTGGAGAAAAGGAGGCTCAAGGGAGACTTTCGCTCTCTATACAGCTTTCTGAAAGGAGATTGGAGTGAGGTGGATGTTGGCTTCATCTCCCTGGTAATAAACTATGGCACAAGAGAAAATGGCCTTAGTTTGTGCCAGAGGTTTAGCTTGGGCATGAGGAGAAATTTCTTCCCCAAAAATGTTGTCAAGCCCTGGGACAGGCTGCCCAGGGCAGTGGTGGAGTCCCCATGCTTGGAGAGATTGAAATACCATATAGATGTGATTCTTAGGGACATGTATCCCTTAGTGGTGATCCAGTACTCCTGGGTTAACATTGGACTTAATGATCTTAAGGTCTTTTCCAACCAGAGTGATTCTGTGATTTTAAGTCTGCTGTGACTTAAGACTAATTCATGGCCTTGGGAGATGCCTTAAAGTGGGAATCAAAAAGGAGTAGTGGGAGGGGTGGCAGTGTGGTTTGGTGGGTCCTTCGCAGACTGCTGACGGGGATAAACACTCGCTGTTTGGTCTTTCTTTAGAGATCCTTTTATTGCTGAAAGGAACATATGGGTATCTAAAGGGTTTCCACAGTTAGGGAATGAATGAGCTGATTTATCCTGTAATGCTGATAGATATCAACAATCTGTAGAAGCAAAATGCATGTTTAGGTTGTATAAATATATTTTTGTGTATATGTGTGTACAAGCTGTAGCTCGAGACTCTTGTTGCCATATATTGGATTCTGAAAAGCCTCCATCTCCCAACCCAGAGCATGTGTTTTATAACTCAAGGCCCTTTTTATTAATCATGGGTTTTGTGGCCTTCTTTATTCCTCACTCTGATGTTCCACATAATGGTGCCAGACTGCCTTGAGATGTTGAAAAGTCTATCAAAAGACAATTTTTTTTTCCTATAAGACTTCATTCAAAGAGATTTATCCTCCTGCAGCTCTGTTCCATGTATCCAAATATGGTCTCATGAATTTCAATACATCAACTACAGCTGATGTCTCTTCTTGATCTATTTGAATTGCTTCTGAAGCTTTTGTCTCCAAGCTGGTGGTGCAGCTGTTTGCTCATTCAAGGCCCAGCTTCTGAGGTTCTGGGATTATTCATAGAATCATAGAATTCTTTTGGTTGGAAGAGATCTTCAAAACCATTGAGTTCAACCTAAGACCACCATGGTCATTAAACCATATCAAAAAAAGCCATGTCCACATGTTTCTTGAATTCCTTCAGAGATGGCAATTCCACCACCTCCTTGGGCAGTGTACTGCAATGCCTCTAAAGTGGCTCTAAAGCTGCTAGTTGCAGGTAATTAATACTAGCTCATTCTTGGCACAGATTTAATCCACACCAGGATTTTGGTAGAAAGATTAAATTACTTTTGTGTATGTGTGTCTTTAAGATTGATTATCAGAGTAGTTGTGGAATCTCCTCTGGAGAGATTTCAAACTCATGTGGATAGGTTCCACCTGAACAGAAGGAGAAACTTCTTTGCTGTGAGGGTGCTGGAGCCCTGAAGGAGGCTGACAAAAAAGGTTGTGGAGTCTCCTTCTCTGGAGAGATTCTTAACACACCTGGACATAACGATCCTGGGCAACCTGCTGTGGGTGACCCCTCCAGAGGTCCCTTCCAACCTCCACCAGTCTGGGATTTTTTTTCAGAAGCCAAAGGAATAAAGGAGATGGGACAGCTTCCATAACTGTGAATGATATTATGCCTTACTGTGCAATTAATTAGATGTATAGCTATGTATCTTCTCTCTTGTGTCTCTTTCTTCATACAGAAAGGTGATTTGCTGCTTCCTGAAAAATCCATAATAAAGACAAAATAAATCCTGTAAATAATCCTTTTTTTTTTTTTTTGCCATCCTTCATTTGAGCAGTTAATTAAGCATATAGTGTTGTTTCTCCTTCTGGTGACAGAATAAAACTCAAAGCAGTTGCTAAAGAAAGCATGAGTCTATACACATGCTGAATGTGTGTTCCACAAATAGAGAGCAATTGCTTATCTTGTAGCACTGGGTAATATTTTTTTCTTCTCCTGTGGATGCTTCTGAGTAATAGCCTTGTCAGAACTTCTCCAGAAACAAGCTTGCAGTTTCAAAAGTTCCCATTTCTTTGTTCCCCAGAGGACTTCATCCAATTAATACTGTAACTTCCCTCTATTTTTCTGCTGCTGTTTCAGCTTCTTGATTGCATATATGTAGCATCACATGTTGGGTGGGGATGGTTGGCCCACTGAAAAGCCTCCTCTACTGTGGGTATCCAACCTGCCTTCAAGAGAACTGCAGAAAATTAAAGTAATTAGAAAATTGAAATCAGAGCATCATGGAATATTATGGGTTGGAAGGGACCTTTAAAGGTCATCTAGTCCAAACCCCTTGCAATCAGCATGAGCATTAACTAGATGAAACATGTCCGAGATGCTTGTCTCATTTGTTTGTTTGACTAGGAGTGTAGTAAGTACCTACAATAATTCTGACATGCTGCACAAGCCATAGTGTGTAAAATTTGTTTGCATAATACATACCCAGAGCTGTTATTCCTCCCTGAAAGGATTTTCTAGCAAATTAAGATAAACTCCTCCATGAATGAAATCTTATCTTCCAGGCTTGTCTTTTCTTTGAAGGCTCAATCGTAGTCACAAAATACCCTCGAAGTAGTTAATTTGCTGCTGCTTTATTCCAGCATTGGCAAGTCTGTCTTAATGGCTCCCAATGGCTGTCATCATAGAAACAGGGAATGATTTGAGTTGGAAGTGACCTTAAAAGATCATCTAGTTCCAATCCCCCTGCCATGGGCAGGGACAATTCCCAACTAGACCAGCTTGCACAAGGCCCCATTCAGCCTGGCCTGAAATGCTTCCAGGGATGAGGCATCCACAGCTTTCCTGGGTAACCCCTTCCAGTGTCTCACCACCCTCATAGTAAAGAACTTCTTCCTAATATTCAGTCTAAATCTACCAAGCTCTAGTTTTAAAGCATTGTCCCTTGTGCTATTACCATAGGCCCTTATAAATACAGAGCTCTGCCCAAAATCCTCGTGTCATTTAGCTGTCAGCCTGTAGCTTCTAATTCTGAGTACATTGTGTGGTTTAGTCAGACATGGTGTAGTAGCAGACTAAATCTGTGCAGCAAACTTGAATTTTCTTTTGGTAGCTTGCTAGGTGGCAGGCAGAGGTGACCTTTCTCCTGTCTTCCTACCAGATCCTTCCCAAACACATTCCAAAATGTGAACTGGTAGTGTGCTTATAGCCCAGAACCAGCTGTGTCCTGGGCTGCATGGGCAGCAGTGGGGATGGAGATGATTCTGTCCCTCTGCTCAGCTCTGCTGGGACATCACCTGCAATGATGGGTCCAGCTCTGGAGTCCTCAGCACAGGAGAGACATGGACCTCTTGGAGCAGGCCTGGGGTAAGGCAAAATGATGAGAGGGCTGGAAGCCCTCTGCTGTAAGTGTTGAGGTTGTTCAGCCTGGAGAAGAGAAGGCTTGAGGGTGACCTTCGTGTGACCTTTCAGTACTTAAAGGGACTGAGAAAGAAGATGGAGATAGATGTTTAGCAGGGCCTGTTGTGACAGGTGATGGGTTTAGGCTAAAAGATGAAGATTCAGACTAGAAAGTTGTTTACACTGAGGATGGTGAGACCCTGTCCCAGGTTGCCCAGAGGTGGTTGATGCCCCAGCCATGGAACCATTCCAGGTCATATTATCTGGGGCTCTGAACAATCTGCTCTAGTTGCAGATGTCCCTGCTGACTACTGTGAGGTTGCACAGAGGCCAAGGATGATGAAGGGACAGGAATATGTGTCTTATGGGAAATGCTGGGAGACCTGAGGCTGTTTAGCCTGGAGAAGTCTGAGAGGAGATCTTACTTATGTGTGTAAGTATCTGAAGGGTGGGTGTCAGGAAGGTGCTAGCCTCTTTCTAATGGTGTCCTGTGACAGGACAAGGGGCAATGGATATGAACTGGAAGACAGGAAGTTCTCATTCAACAGGAGGAGAAATTTTTTTGGGGGTGAGTGAGCGCTGGACCAGGTTGCCCAGAGACGTTGTGGAGTCTCTCCTGGAGACTTTCATCCCATCTGGATGAGTTCCTGCATGATCCTGATTTGGCAGGAGAGTTGGACTCTGATCTCTGAAGATCTCTTCTAACCCCTACCACTCTATGGTAGGTTGAATGGTCATCTTGGCAGAGTGAATAAAGGATCTTCAGGGATAACTGTTTTCTTCATACCCAATTCTTCACCTTGAGGATAAAATCACTACTACTTCTTTTAAGCAGCCAAGAATCTCACAATTGCTTTTGCTCTGATTGTCCCTGTTTGCAGGACACAAAGGCAATGTAGGAATCAAATGTAGCTGATAGCTCAAATGTAGTCGACAGCTCATCATTACATAATGGTTTAATAGTGATGCAGTGTGTGGTTTCAGTTTGGTCCAGCTTGTTGTCATTAATTCTGGCTTTAATTTAAGACTAGGCCCCTCACTACAAGAAAAACGTTGGTTTCCTGGAGCAAGGCAAGAGAAGCTGGTGAAAGGTCTGGAGAAGGGGTTTTATGAGGAACAACTGAGGGAACTGCAGTAGTTCAGTCAGGAGAAGAGGAGGCTGAGGGGAGGCTTCATTGCCCTCTACAACTACCTGAAAGGAGGTTGAGGTGAAGTGGGGGTTTGATGTCTTCTACTAGTATCAGGTGATAGAATGAGATGAAACAGTCTGAAATTATTGCAGGGGAGGTTTAGGATGGATTTCAGGAAAAATTTCCTTACAGAAAGAGTAGTCAAGCCTTGGAACAGGCTCCTCAGGGAAGTGGAGCCACCACACCTGGTGGTGCTCAATAAAGGTGTAGACATGGCACTTTGGGACATGGTTTAACGGCCACGGTAGTGTTGGGTTGATGGTTGGACTCTCTAATCTTAGAGGTATTTTCTAGCCAAAATGGAGGATTCTATGAGGAACTGACAGTTCATTGTCCTTACATGATGGTTGAAGAGCAATGTATTGTGTGATTTCACTGTGGTCCAGCTCGTTGTCACTGTTTCTGATTTTAACACAGGATGCAGGGTTCTTGTGCTGGATGGGGCTGTTGCTGTAATAGCATGTGCTGCTTTGGAGAGTGGAAAAATAACTCCTCTTCTGGTGCTGGAGTGTTAGATACAGCCTCTGTGTCTAAATGTAGTGAGCATATGAATGTGAAATCTGAGAGGAGATTTGCCAACTGCTATCTCCCTTATTTCTCTACCTCCATATGTCTTTCCACTGGCTGCCTCTTACGTCATGGTTTTCATCCCCCGGCTCAGACGCTTTTCTATCATCTGGGGAAGAAGTATCTGTGTTCCTCTAACAGAAGGCAATGCATAATGTGAGCTACTTATTGAAATAGAAGCATATTTTCTTGGACTGTACAGAGACATTGGTGTGTTTGTGTGTGTGTGGTTGTTTTTTTTGCTGAGCTCTCCTTTGAGCATGCAGGTAGGGAGGATGGTGGGGGCTGGAAAAAGCATCTCTTTGATATCTGAAAAGATCTGCAGTCCCTCAACACAGAGTGAGCTGCAAGAGGAACATGACTCTGCAGAAGCATCACTTTACATGGCAGAAAAAATCATGCCAGTTGTGACTCAGTGTTTTACATGCACCAATACACAGGGTTATGTTTATTTAAACATGCCCCAAAAGCTCCAAATAATTATCCCTGAGGAAGTAATGTACATATTTTTAAACCTTTATGGAAAATATTTGGCTTTGGAGGCAGGTAAATGTTGTTACACTTGCTCCAGCAGAAGAATGGGAAATGCTGTTTAAGCAGTGCTGGGTATAGGGAACTGGGAGTCTGGTGGACAACAGGATGACTATGAGACAGCAAATGTGCCCTTGTGGCCAAAAAGGCCAATGGCATCCTGGGGTGCATCAATGACTGTGGCAAGCAGGTTATGGGTAGTTCTCTTCCCCTCTACTCTGCCCTGGGGAGGCCACACCTGGAATACTGTGTCCAGTTCTGGTCTCCTTCTGTCCTTTGTGCTGGGTTACACCCATACTGGATGGGGGCTGAAAGAACCCAGCCTGCAGGTGGGCAAAAGAAACTTCATCCAGGTGGGCAGAGAAAGACTTGGTTTCCCCCTCCCAGGAGGAGGGGTCCTGTGGGTGAAAGGTAGTCTATTCCACTCTCCCTTCCTGTCCAGCAAGCCTATAAAAAGGGAGACAATCCGCTGCTGTTTCCCTCTTTCTTGCGTTGCGGAATCGAGACTGGACAGCTACTGCCTGCTCCCTGCTCTGACCACGTGGCTGGGGCCTGTTCGCCAAGCTGCATCCATGCTTTCTAAAGGACTGAGTCCACTCGCATCCAGGAGAATGCAAGGCCATCTAGGCTTGGTTTTGTATCTTTTCCTATTTCTCCTTATGCCTTACCTTGCGGACCCTCCCTGTCATTGCTATATATGCGTTTTTTTGTTTAAAAATGTACCTCTTCTACTTCCAAACCGATTCCAGGCTATTTCTTTCAGAAGTTGACCTCCTCCCTTTTCTTTGCCATTTTTTCCTTTCCTTGCTAGGGAAAGGGAGAGGGGAGGAATCTCAATCTGTTATCATTTGAGATTTTAAACTCCAGAAAAGGCTCAAACCAGCACATTCTTCAACTGGGCCTTGCTGGAGAGGATACAGCAAAGGACTACAAAGATTATTAAGGGACTAGAACATCTTTCTTATGAGGGAAGACATTGAGTTAGGGTGTTTTTGTCTGGAAAAGAGAAGACTGATGTGGATCTCGAATGCTTGAATACTTCAAGGGTGGATGTCAGGAGGATGGGGCCATCCTTTTTCTAGCGGTGCCCAGTGACAGGACAAGGGGTAACAGGCACAAACTTGAACCTAAGAAGCTCCATCTAAACATGAGGAGGAACTTTAAGGGTGATAGAGCACTGAAAGAAGCCCAGAGAGGTGGTGGAATCCCCATCTCTGGAGACATTCAAAATCTGCTTGGATGTGTTCCTGTGTGACCTTTAGGTGAACCTGCTGTGGCAGGGGGTTGGACTCAAACCCCAGAGGTCCCTTCCAGCCCCTACCACACCGTGTGAAATGCTTCAAAAAGAAGTAAAAAAAAAAATAAATCCTCCATCAGAGTTGAATTTGTAAAGAAACACTTAAGCTAGTGACTTAAAGCTTACTCAAACACCAAAACCACGATCTCTTAGCACTGCTTGACTTCTGCATAACCAAAATGAAATTCCAGCTGATATTTGTTATCCAAGAGCTGTAAACCAGACCATGTGTTAATATATGGTCGCAATACCAGTGACTCCTACCATGTCTTTTGGGCAATTGGAAGTCTGGCAACAACGAGCAGTCATGGAGGTGTTGGGTAGGAGGTTGGACTTGAGGATCTTGGAGGTCTTTTCCAACCTTATTGATTCTAGGATTCTGTGAAGGGAGTTTAGGATTAAAATGTCTTTATTTAAAGGACAGATTGATTTATATACATATATTTAAACAGCAGGGTCATTTTCAAACAGCAGTTTTGTTTCCCTGAAATAATCTTCAGTCACCATGCAAGTAAAAAGAAATTGCATGCAGTTATTAATTTATTTTTTATTGATGACTTGTGAGATGTTTTCTCTAGTCCTTCAGCTATGCCTCTTTGGAGAGGAATGTTCCAAGTTTTTCTCTGGAGGTCTGCAAAACTTGCCTGGATGGGATCCCTGGAAAACCTGTTGTGAGTGACCTTGTTTTAGCAGGGGTCCTTCCCGACTTTGCCCTGTTGGGATTTTGTGATCTCCAGAAGCACAGTACCTGCCTTCAGCACCGCTTGCATCCCAGACTACTGGGGCTGAAGTGGGCTGGATGCTATTGGATGGTCAGACATTCTTCTGCAGATGTGCTCTTGCTGCAGAGGTGACAGATGCCCTGGCTGTGCTGTGTTCTGTGCATGTTTAAAATCTGAATCATAGAATCATTTTCATTGGAAGAGACCTTTCAAATCCAACCATTAAGCCAGCACTACCAGGTCACCACTAAACCATGCCACTCAGCAGCACATCTACATGGGTTTTAAATCCCTCCAGGGATGGGGATTTTGCCACTGGGCAGCCTGTTCTAGGGCATGACAACCCTTTTGGGGAAGAAATTGCTCCTCATGCAACCTACACCTGCCCTGGTGTAACTTGAGGCTGCTTTTTATATTATCCTTTATTACATAGAAGACAGACTGACCTCCACCTGGCTCCAACCTCTTTTCAGGGAATTGTATGGATTGAGGAGGTCTCCCCCCAATTTCCTCTTCTCCAGGCTAAACAACCCCTCAGCTGGTCCTCACCAGGCTTGTACTCTAGACCCTTCACCAGCTTTGTTTTCCTTGTCTGGGCATGCTCTGGCATTTTAATGCCCTCCTTGGAGTGTGGGATCCATTTCTAAGTGAAATAATGTGTTATCCTGAGTCCTTTCACACTGCCTGCCTGAGTAGTGCAGGGTTTGAAAGCATGTAAAATTAAAGCTTGTAGTAAAGGCTTGGTATGGCTCTTTCTCTCTCTAAAGTTGGGTAGTCAGTCACTTCAAATGGAGACTTCTAGATATGCTTGTGTACTTGGAGAATAATTTGTTTCAAAGGAGCAAATAATTTCTATTTGTTTTTCCAAGTGGTTATGAATCTCTTAATGAGAGCCATTAATTTGCTGAGCAAATCCTTTAGGCTGCTGGCAATCACCATTGCTGGAGTCCATCAAAAGCAGAAGCAGAGGTGATACAATGCACTGTAGTTCTGAGTAAAGATTATTTCCTTAATTGATAGCTGGAAAGCAGGCACTTGAAGTATTCTGACTTGTGAAATATTGCTGAGATAATGAACATGTAGAAGCATGACAAGAAACTGTCCATGAGGGAGTAAAGAGGCAGTCAGTGGTCTGTGCTCTATCAAAAGTGTGGATGTAGGCTTTGGTATCAAGCTGACAGTGTTAAACCTTGTCTTAACATACAAACTCTTTGGGGTAAAGACAGAAGCTCTTAAGGAAGAGACACCCATTCTACATACAGCTGGCTTGGTTCGTCAGTGCTTCAGACCACCTGGTGCCAAAGGGTGATAGCAGTGTCACATCTGGCTGAGCTGGTGGTAGCTAGGGATGTACAGGTGTGGAGAAAATTTTGTACCAGAGCTGGGACTTCCCAAATCAGCCTTGGTTTTAGCCCTCCCACCCTCTGAGTGAAGGCTTAGGTACCGCTCCTGTGAAGGAGTAACAAAGGCAGGACATCCCTGCAAGACACAATGGCGAGCAACCTTCTGTTGCCTGTAACCTCATCCTTTCAAATTATTGCTTCAGTCCTAGTATTTGCATAGAATCAGACTGGCTTGGGTTGCAAAGGACTTCTGAAGGTTATCTAGTCCAACCTCCTGCACTGAGCATGGACATCTTAAACTAGAGCAGGTTGCTCAGAGCCCCAAGCAGCCTGACCTGGAATTGTTCCAGGGATGGGGCATCTACCACCTCTCTGGCAACCTGGGCCAGGGTCGAACCACCTCCATCTTTAAACAATTTCTTCTTTCTCTCTAGTTAAAATCTCTCTTAGTTTAAACCCACCACCCTTTGTCCTGTCACAACATGTCCTCCTAGAATGGATTGTCCTCATCTTTCACCTAGGACCCCTTTAAGTATTGAAAGATACTCATGTCTCAGAAGTGATTGAATCTTACCTTGTCAAAGATCATTTGCTCGCATAAATGATGAACCTACTCAATCACAGTGATCTCTAGTATGTGCTGATTATCTCCTGCAATTTATCTGAAGTTTATCTTGTTTCATTCAAGGGAGCATAAAGATGTGCTTTGAAGTGCAGACTGGCATGGCTGAATTGATTGCACCTTAACTGAGCTGGAGATAATCAAGGTCAGCCTTGATGGGGCTCTGAGAAATCTGCTCTAGTTGCAGATGTCCCTGCTGAGTGCAGGGGTGTTAGACTAGATGAACGTTAAAGATCCCTTCCAACCCAAGTCATTCTATGAACTTTGCTTCACCCAGAGCAGGACTGCAGCAAGGCTGACAACTTAAACCAGCTGAGGAAGTTCAAAATATCTGACTCTGACCCCAAAAAGATTAGTAGGACATCAAAGAGAATTGTTACTTAACAGCTGCTTGGAGATCTTCAATAAGGTCAAATGCTGAGTGCTGCACTTGGGCCAGAACAACCTCCCATGATAATACAGGCTTGAGGCAGATTGATTGGAGATCTGCTAGGTGGGGATCTGGGGGTGTTGATTGATGGCCAGCTGAACATGAGGCAAGTGTGCTCAGGTGGCCAAAAAGGCCAATGACATTCTGGCTTGGATCAGGAACAGTGTGACCAGCAGGTCTAGGGATGTCATTGTTCCCCTCTACTAGGCATTGTTGTGGCCACAGCTAGAATTCTGTGTTCAGTTTGAGGCCCATCATGACAAGAAGGACATTGAGGTCCTGGAGAAGGCACAGTGGGGAGAAACAAAGCTGGTTAGGGGCCCTGAACAAGTTCTATGAGGAATGGCTGAGGGAACTGGGATTGTTCAGTCTGAAGAAGAGGAGGCTGAGAGGAGACCTCATTGCTCTCTACAGCTACCTCAAAATAGGTTGGAGCCAGTGGGGGTTGGTCTCCTCTCCCATGCAATAAATGACAGGACAAGTGGAAATGGCCTCAAGTTGTGCCAAGGGAGGTTTATGATGGAGGAAAATTTTCTTCACAGAAAGGGTTATGAAATATTGGAGCTGGCTGCCCAGGGCAGTGGGGAGTCACCATCCCTGGAGGGATTTAAGACTGGTGTGGAGGAATGTGGTTCAGTGGTAGGACTGTGAGCTCCAGGTGAGTAGTTGGAGTTGATCTGGAAGTTCTCTTCCAACCTCAACAGCTCTATGTTTCTATGATAACGTGAAGTGATGACTGGGACATGTTTTATAGGTGCACCAGGCTTTGCTGCAATGAGGATGTGGCAAAATTGTTGTATGATTTCAGTCAGTGTAAAGAAAGCTCTACAAACCCATCCTGAACACTGTGTTTGATCACTAGAACTCCCAGAGGAAGATGCAGCATTTGAAGGAAGATGGTTTATCTTGCATATCTAATGTCACTTTTAATTATAAAGTTTTAAACAATGGCTAATAAAGCAAGCTCCACACCATTGTTTAAAAGCTAATAACATCATTCCACTTGCCTTTTCCACCAGGTAGTGGTGGTCTTTGACACCATAGTAACTGTTCCACCTGTCCTGCATACCAAATGCCAAAACTCGACCCACATATAGATATGTTAATGGTGGGTCATTAAATACCAGTCAAGCCTTCCTTATCTTTCATCTGTGCTTGGGGAGCAATTCATTCAGTGTGGTCTGACCATGTATTGAATCCTAATGAGCCAAGGAAAAAGTATCTCTGTAAAGGATGTGCTTCCTCTACAAAGGGTGGGTGTAGCTGTCTTTCCACCAAACACATATATTCATAGAGCTGTGGAATCACAGACTGGTGAGGGGTTGGAAGGTACCTCTGGGGATCATCTACTCCAGCCACCCTGCAAAGAAGTGTCACCCACAGAAGGCTGATGTCCAGGCAGGTTTGGAATCCCTCTAGAGAAGGAGACTCCACAACCTCTCTGGGCAGCTTGGTCCATGGCTCCAGTGTTCTTAAAGTGATGTCCTTCCTAAGGTGTAGTTGGAACATCCTATGTTAGCATTTGTGCTCATTGCCCCTTGCCCTACCCCTGGGCACCATTGAAAAGAATCTGGCTCCATACTCTTTCCCCCACCTCTCAGTTATTGCTCAGCCTTAGGAAGATCCCCTCTCAGTCTGCTCTGCTCCAGGCTAAACAGCCCAAGGTCTCTCAACCTTTCCTTCTCATAGAAATGGTCCAGACACCTCATATTTGCTTATGGTGGGGGTTCCATCCCTGGAGGCATTCAACTCAGGCTTGGTGGGGCTCTGACCAGCTTTATCTAGCTGGGGATATCCCTGCTGACTGCAGGGGGGCTGGCCCTTTAGAGGTCCCTTCCAACCCAATGCACTCACAGGACTTTGGAATCATAACTACACATTTATATTGGGTTTCCCAGACCAGTGCCAGCCAACTTTCACGTCACTGTCACACCATGGAGGAGTCTTTTGACCTACCTGATGGAGCAGATCTGTGCAGAAGCTGTTGTCAGAACTTATTTTCTGCTCAGGAGGCAGCAGCAGACATCAATGTTGAGCTACCCAAGGCAGTGTTACCCAGTCAGCAGTTTCTCATGGCACTTCCCTGAAGTGTCAAAATGGTTTCTGCGTAGAAGCAAACACTGCTTGGCTTCCAGGGTTTGTGTGGTGTGATGGTTTAATGCTGACAGTGCAGTCAGTTGATCAAAGAGAAATTGTTTCACGCTAGAAGCTCAGAGCAGCAGACTTTAATTCCGTATTACCCATGGGGTGTTTGATTCCTGTAAGACTGAGTGGGTGGGAAGCAGCAGAAGTCTGCCTTGCACTGGAACTTGTTGCGGGTAGACAGTTACTTGATGTTGTCACCTGGGCTCAAAGGCTTGGCCAAGCTTAGAGTAGAGAGGTACAGGGATCCGGGGGAAGCTTTAGGAGCTTTCAGGGATGCTAGTAGCACTTGGGATCTCCATCTGCTTTTCTCTTCTACAGGTGCTGAATTGTTTGAAGGATCAAGATGCTACCAACTCAACAATCACCAAGGAGTTCAGGTTGTACTAAGTAAAGAGAAAAAAATCCTGAGTACACAGTCCTTGACTTGACAGCCATACAATGGCTATAAGAACTTCCTAATAGAGCTGCAGCTGTCACCTAGCCATCATCACACTAATTCTATTTAGGTGGTGGCATTGCCACCAGAAAATGTTGCAGTAGAGGTGTGCATAAGAAACGATACAGAGCTGGGTCCACCTCTGGAGTCCTCAGCACAGGAGAGACATGGACCTGTTGGAGTAGGGCCAGAGGAGGCTACAACAATGATTAAAGGGCTGGTACCCCTCTGCTGACAGGACAGGTTGAGAGAGCTGGGATTGTTTCACCTGGAGAAGAGAAGGTTCCAGAGAGACCTTCTGATGATATCGCAGGAATTAAAGGGTGCCCAGAAGGAAGCTGGGGACAATATTTTTTGTCAGGGCCTGTTGTGACAAGGCAAGGCATGATGGGTTTAAAATTAAAGAGGGAGATTCAGGCTGGAAAGAAGGAAGAAAATGTTTAAAACGAGGGTGGTGTGCTCAAAGAGGTGGTGGAAGCCCCATCCTTGGAACAGTCCTGGGTCAGGCTGCCAGGGCTCTGAGCAACCTGCTTTAGTTGCAGATATCCCTGCTGAATGCAGGGGGTAGAACTAGATGACCATTAAATGTGCCTTCTAACCCAACCCATTCCATGACCATATGAAAAATACAGGAGTTCTACAGCAGTGGAATGATTGTGAGGGATTCTCTGGCACATGCTAATATTTTTCATCTTTTCCAGCTCCTCACTTGGACAGTGAAGATGGGACAGTGATGGCAGAGTTCCCTTTTGTCAAAGCTGATGTCGTAGAGATATTTGAAAGTAAGTTTGCTTCTGTGTCAGAATGAAGTACCATCCTAGCATATCCCTGATTAAGCTCTCTTCCAGAAGGACAGTCTTCTATTGGAGCCCAGGCAAAATTACCATGGGTAATAGCTGATTTTATAATTAGTTTATGACCATAGTGCTTCATCTCCAGAGGTAGGATCTATTTCCAAGCATTTGGTCTCTTGCATTTAAATAAACCCCCAAACTTCACTAGTCTTTTTTTGCAGAATCCCAGCATGGTCAGGATTGGAAGGGATCTCTGGAGATCATTTAGTCCAACACCATCCCCACTCCCCTCTCTTAAAGCAGAGTCACTTACCCAGAATTGCAGAACATTAGGGGTTGGAAAGGACCTCAAAGGATCATCTAGTCCAACCCTCCTGCCACAGCAGGATCACCTAGTGTAAGTCACGCAGGAACATGCCCATGTGCATTTTGAGAGTCTCCAGAGAAGGAGACTCCACAACCTCTGGGCAGCCCATTCCACTATTTTGTCATCCCCACAGTGAGAAAGTCTTTCCCTGTGTTCACATGGAATTTTCTGTGCTTCAGCTTGCACTGATTGCCCCCTGTCTTATCATTGGGCATCACTGAGAAGAGCCTGGCTCTGTCCTCCTGACGCTTGCCCTTTGTATCTTTATGAACATTAGTGAGGCCAGCTCTGTCTCCTCCAAGAGGTTGCCTCTCCTGGAGCAGGCTGCTCAGGATTGCAGTGTCATCTTAATGCACCACAGGAAAACATTGGCCTTCTTGGCCCAGAAGGACACTGCTGGCTCATGGTGAACTTGCTGCCCACCAGCACTCCTAGGTCTGCGGAGCTGCTTTCCGGCCGGTCAGCCCCTCACCTGTACCAGTACAGGGGGATTATTCCTTTCATGGAGGGGAGAAAGCTGTACTACCTATGGTTAGATTGTCCAGTGTTTAAAATATTTAGGTGATGTATTAAATTTTAAGTGGTGTGGTGGTGTTTTGGTTTATTTTTTAAAATTTCTATTTAATTTTGATGGTTTGGTTTGTTGTTTGTTTTTAATGGAGGTGGGTTTTGTGGGGGTGGGGAGAGCTCTACTGTTCCTGGAAATTTTTTGAACAAATGTTTTGGTTGTCTTGGAGAGCAGATTTGTGGAAAAATAGCTCTGCCTACATCTTTATAGCTTCAGGGGGAAAAACTTGGTGTTGCCATGGCTTGGAAGGGCTTGAAGCTAAGGCAGGTCATAACCTAGGGTCTGAAGCATTTCTCCTTAGAGATGAGTTCTGCTTGGCCTATAGAATGTAGTTGTTAGTGGTTCTTTAAAGTGGCACTTCAGCACAGCTGGATCTATTGCATCCAGAGTGCTGCCCTGACTAATGAAGAAATGTTTTTTGCTCTCTGGGTTTCTGGAGAGTTTGCCTTTGAAACAGGTAGGAAAAAAATAAGCCCATTTGGGCTTCAGTGCCTTGTTCACGTCTTTCCAAACAGTACAGATAAGAAAAGCAACCTCATCGTAGAGGACAGGGAGGAAACATGATCAAATTATAGAATCACTTTGGTTGAAGGAGACCCTTAGGATCACAAAGTTCAACTGTTAACCCAGACATTGCCAGGTTACCATGAAACCATGCCCCTCAGCACCACATCTCCATGGCTTTGAAACCTCTCCAGGGATGGCGACTCTGTCGCCGCCCTGGGCAGATTGATCTTTTTGACCTAGTTGGAGCTCCCTGTAGTGAGTGAAACTGCAGAGCTGAACCCAGGTTGAACTATAGTAAGCAATTCTTTCTTCTCATAGCTGTTTGTTTGTTCCCCCCCAACCTTTGCTTTGTAGTTCCTTTAAAAAATGAGTTCAAGCCCCGAAGAAAGAGGAGGAGGATCTTGGAGAATCCCCAGCCTGCAAGAAGAAAGCTTTGTCGCAGGCTGAAAGTGGCAAAATGGCAGTTGTGTAGGAGAAGGCATCAAGAGATGGTCCAGGAGCAGGTTCAGGGGGATGAAAATCCTGAGGGATCTCAGCAGCTCTGCTCACCAGTACAGCTGGGGCAAGGAGGAGACTATTTCCCAGCAGCACAGCCACTGCCCCCTGATCAGCAGCCCCAGGAAGAGGACAATGTCCAAGCTCTGATACAGAGACAGACGGTGCAAGGAGGCATGGCCCCAAACAGGGGGCCACAACAAAGGAACCAGGGGTGGGAGACCCTGGAGGTGACAGTGAAGGTGCAACCAGAGAAGGTGAGCCAGAGGTGGGAGTATCCAGAGGTTACTGTGCAGGTGCAGCCTCAGAAGCCAAGCCCAAGCTGGGTGGCCCCATCAGTGACCACGCAGGTGCAGCTACAGCAGCAAGGCCAAGGACCCCAAGTAACAGTACAAGTACAACCACAGGTACAACAGCATGGACAAGGTATGGCTGGCATCAAGATCATTGTACAGCTGGGCTGTGATCCAGAAGAGGTGACTTGCCTCCAGGACCAAGGTGAGGAAGTGACAATGAATGGAGAGCAGCTGACATCAGAACAAAATCAGGGAGAGCAAGTGGCAAGGTCTGAAGTGGAGAGGGAATTGGCTGAGGTGAAGCTGGAGCCCCAGGGGGCTCCAAGCCAAAAGCAGGATCAAGGAAGGGTGATAAAAGCCCAAGAGGACCAGAATCAAGAAGAGGAAAAAGCAGAATTGGTGGCACTGCAGCAGATCCAGGATGGAGACACAACAGACCTGAATGGGATGACGACAGAGAAGCAGCTGCAGGATCAGAGCCAAGAGGAAAAACAGCCAGCAGCAGACCTGCCCCCACAAAAGGAAGGTCAAAGAGCTACAGAGATGAGGCAGAAGCAAGGTGATGCCCAAGAAGGGCCTATGGAGATGGTAAAAGACCAGAAGGAAGACCTGAGGCAAGAAGTGTCTAAGAAACATCCGCGAGAGGCTGCAAATTATTTTGTGGCTTTTCCAATAACAAATGATCAGGTATATTGAAAGAGCTGTTCTAGCAAAACAAAACCATTCACTGTAAACCCCAGCAGAAGTTTTAAGTTAACTTGGTTTTGAAGTTTAAGAAGCCAACAGTGATCAAATTATGCTCCCCTGCATGAAGTGGTCTATTGGATGGATCTGGCTGGGATGGAGCTAATTCCTCTGTAGAAGCCCTTGTAGATGCTGTGCTCTTTGTATTTGTAGCTAGGACAGTATTGAGATCACAACAAGGTTTTAGCTGCTGTTAGGGAAACACAGCAAAATTTTAAATCACATTCAGGATTCCCATTGCTTTTTCAATAAGGTATGAGTGGATGTCTCTCCTCAGTCACAGATTGGTAGGGGTTGGAAGGAACATCTGTAGTCATCCAGTCTAACCACCATTGCTAAAGCAGGGTCACCCACAGCAGGTTGCCCAGGATCACAATGTACAGGGGGTTTGGAATCTCTCCAGAGGAGGAGACTCCACAACCTCTCTGGGAAGCCTGAACCAGAGCAAAGAAGTCTCTTTGGCTCAAATGGAACCTCCTGGGTTCCAGTTTGTGCCTGTTACCCTTTGTCCTGCTGCTGGGCACCACTGAAAATATACTGCCCCCATCCTGCCAAAGGACATTGAGGTGCTGGTGTGTATCGAAAGAAAGGCAAGGAAGCTGGTGAAGGGCCTAGAGAACAGGTATTGTGAGGAATGGCTCAGCAAACCTGAGGTTAAGCCTGGAGAAAAGGCTGAGGGGAGGCCTTTTCACTCTCTACAACTCCCTGAAAGGTTAGAATGAGGTGGGGGTTGGTCTCCCAATGAACAAGCAATAGGCCAAGAGGAAATGGCCTCAAATTGCACCAGAGGAGGTTTAGGTTGGACGTGGGAACAATTTCTTCTCCAAAAGGGTTGTCAAGGCCTGGAACAGGCTGCCCAGGACAGTGGTAGAGTCCCCATCTCTAGAGTGGTTCAGAAGCTATGTAGATATGGTGCTGAGGGATGTGGTTTAGTGTTGACCTGGCAATGCTGGGTTAGTGGTGTGACCTGATCACCTTTAAAGTCTCTTACCACCAAAACAAGTCTATGATGACAGTTTTCCACCCAACAGAGACAGTAACTGCTTTGTCTCAGATAGCATGAGTAGAATGGAGAAGCAGCATACAAATTGCTTGAATTCTTAATATTTATGATAGTTTTGCATCTTGAGGTCTCCTTCTACAATGCAAGTGTGGAAGACAAACCCCAAATGCTAACTTGTATGAACATAGTAATAGCACAACCCTCAGCTACCAGCTTCTGCTGGAACTTCATGATGATTTTTTCCCAGTGAACCCAGCTGATTTTGCTTGTTGCAATATATAACTTGATTCCTTGTTACTTTTTTTTTCCCTCCTAGCTTAGGTTTCCATGAAGCATCTGGCATGACTATTTACACTGCTGAAAGGCAGTAATTAAGTAGGATGGTTCTATCTGTAGTACATCTCCTTTTCTCTCCTTTTTCTCCAGTGTGACAAGCAGTTGCAGCAATGCGGTTTGCTTTGGTAGGCTGTTGAGTTGTGTTTTTAACTTCTTTAAGTGTAGAAACTCAAAGGTATGATGGGGAAGTTATGGATGCCTTACTCTTGGTAGGCCATTATTTGCTCTGGCTTTGTCTCCAGTGGAATAATCACTGAAGGTTATCTGGAGGATGGCCTCATGTACCTTTCAGTAACTCCTGGCTTTTTGAGAGGTGAACAAAAGTGCAGAGCACATCAGGAAGATAAATGCCAGGAAGGGAAAAGGCCTGTGTAAGCTGGAAGACAATGTTGGCAGAGGGACAAATGGGTATGAAGTGGGCATGGGATAAATCAGGGCTGGAAACTAGAAAGTTTCCTGCCATCTGAGGAATGAGATCATGGAACAGCATGAGAGGGGACATGAATGATTAACTTAGTCTGCTGAGAGACCTGGGGCTGGTTAGCCTGGAGAGGAGTAGACTGATAAGGGATCTTCTCAATGCTCCTCAATATCTGCAGAGTGAAGGTCAAAAGCATGGGGCCAGATTAAGTGATGCTCAGTGATAGGACAAAAGACAACAGGCACAAACAGGAACCCAGAAGGCTCCATCTGAACATGAGGAAGAACTTTCTTGTGAGTATGCCAAAGCCCTGGGCAGGCTGCCCAGAGAGGTTGTGGAGAGATTCTCTGGAGAGATTCCAAACCCTCCTGGATGTTGTGATGCTGAGCAACCTGCTATAGGTGCCCCTGCTTGAGCAAAGGGGGTTGGGCAAGATTATCTCCAGAGGTCCCTTCCAACCATGCCATGATGGGGTTTTCATGAGATTGGAGTGTCTTAGCGTATGACTTGTGACCATTTTCTTCACAGCTCTATGAATGTCCTTTCCCTCTTTCTACTTCTCTCAGTTCTGCTCTTCCAGATTCCTTTGCTCTCATACCAGCTTTGGTAATCTGGCAGCTCTGATGTTTTAATGCTCCATTACAGGAAAAGATTTTTCTTGTGCTTAGGTGAAACACCAACTCAGAAAACAGCTTGTTTACCCAGTAGATCTGTTTGGTATTACAGTTTCCTTGTGAGAAGAGACATCAGCTTAAATCTGTGATCAAACTTGTAATCAGAAAATGGCATGAGATTAATTATAGAAATGCTATTCAATTTCCACAGTCTATTAACAACTGACAACTCCATGAAGATGTCATTAATATTTACAAAGCACTGTGAGCTTCGTTTTAATGTGCCTGGGGTCAGATTTTAGCCCTGCTTGAAGATCTATGGCTTATATGAGAGGTATGGGTTTTAGGCTTTAAAAAGGAAAATAGATCAATCAATGGCTGAGAGATTAACTTTGCAGTTGAAATAATGGCTGGCATACCTTGCCCAAGCAACAGAACAAGAGGAAATGGGCTCAAGTTGCACAAGGAGTGGTTTAAGTTGGACATGAGGAACAATTTTTTCCCTGAAAAGGCTGTCAAGACCTGGAACAGGCTGGTCAGGGAGGTGGTGGAGTTCCGATCCCTGGAGGGATTAAGAAGCCACGTAGATGTGGTGCTGAGGGACATGGTTTAGCTGGCAGTGCTGGGTTTATGGTTGTGCTTGATGACGATCAAGTTTTTTTGCAGTCTGGGCAATTCTGGGATCTTGGGGGGTGGGGTGGGGTATTCTGTGGATTCTGGACTTTCAACCTGAGTTGCATTTTTGGATGGATTTGATTTCAGCATTCTGAATTCTTCCAGTCATAGCTAGTTGCTATCAAATGAACATTTCCCTGTCTCCTTTACTGCATTGCAGATTTTGGACAGAATTGAAGATGTCCAAGAGCTCATATTCACTAAGGAACCTCTCCTGCTGAAAACTTTTCTTCCCATTCAGACTATGCACCTCACTCTAATAGTAGCTCACCTGGAAACAGAAGAGGACATCAAAAAGTAAGGATCCTGCAGAATTCCAGTGCAGCTAATTTTTCTCATACGCATAGTAACCTTACTGCTGCTGTGAGTAATTATGTTGTAGTAGAGCCTACACTACTTCTCTTGAGCCCTCTTGATTATTTCCTGGCTTGCTCTACACCCGTGAGGAAAGATCTTCAAGCTACGTGTGATGCTTCAGAGCCTGACCCTTTTTTTTGTGTCTGCTCTGGGGTGACAAGAGAAAGCAGCATGGCTGCAGATGGCCTCAAGTTGCAACAAGGAGGTTTAGGTTGGATATTAGGAACAAATTCTTTCCCAAAAGGGTGGTCAGGCATTGGAACACATTGCCCAGGGAAGCAGTGGAGTCACTGTCCCTGGAGGTGTTCAGGAAGTGCATGGACATGGTTTAGTGGGCACGGTGGTGTTGGGTTGATGATCTTAGAGGTCTTTTCCAACCTTAACAATTCTAAATAATATCTCTGCTGTGTTACTACCATAAATTAACTCAAGGGATGTAAAGTTCCCTGAGTTGCTGCCTTCTGAGAAACTTCAGAATCCCAGCATGGTGGGGGTTAGAAGGGACCTTTGGAGATCATCCAGTTCAACACCCCTGCTAAGGCAGGGCACCCATTCCAAACCCAGGTGGGTTTGGAATCTCACCAGATAGACTCCACAACCTCTCTGGGAAGCCTGCTCCAGCACTTCCACAGCAAAGAAGTTTCTCCTTGTGTTTCCTTCACCAGCTGGAAAATGTTATATTGAGAAGAAAACCAAAACATCTGCCTAGGCTGTCCAAGCTGTTCTCATGTCTAATTCTAGCTGTGGGCTGTCACTTGGACTCTGTGAATTAAGATGAGGATGCTGGAAGATGATTATAGAAGCCTATGCTGTAGTCAGGAAGGCCAGAGCCGCTACAAGGTCCAGCAAATAAAACCATCATGCTGTAGGGTTTTTCTCCAAGCCTTATCTTACTGTTCCACACTAGGAAACTTGGGACTTCTTGGCATGAGGAGACAGGAAGGGAAGGTCCTTAGGTGTCTGGAAAGGTATTGTGTGGTAGAATGTGGAGAGAGTAGTCCTTTCTCTAAGTGCTTTGGTGGATATCAGCAAGGGAATGAAAACCAAGAGCTCAACCATTCTAGTGTGACAGAGGATCTCTAGGGGCATGAAGCAGAATGCCTAGCTGGAAAGATGTCAGTAGAACCAGCATGAGTAGAAAAAACCCTTCTGACCATACAAGCAGCAACAGCTAAACAGGACTAAGGCGCACATGGAAGATTTTCATGTATTTTATTTTAATATCAACCTCTCAGAAGGTTTTTTGGAGAGCCTGAAGGGGAAAAAAGGTAGGAGGACCATTATGTGATATCATGGAATGGGTTGAAAGGGATCTCAGTGTCATCTAATCCACCCTCCTGCACTAAGCAGGAACATATTTAACTAGATGAGGTTGCTCAGGGCCCTGTCCAACCTGACCTGGAATATTTCCAAGGATGGGGCATCTACCATCACTGGGCAACCTGGGCTATGGAGCCTGCATGCAGAAGACACCATGTACAGTAATTCAGTAATAAAAACCTATGCCAGAGCTGCTGAGTGGGCAGGCTGTCATCCAAGAGGATGGGAAGCTTGTGGGAGAGCAGCAATCAAAATGGAAATGAAGTGGTTAGGGAGGTGAGTGGAGCTAAGTGGTGTTAATGAACTTAAGAGTGGATGTGTGGCTGTAACAAAAATCAGACATGTACCTAATGAGAAACAGATCTCCCTTGCTAAATGCTATTCATCCTATATCTTCTACCTCCCTACAGAGATGCTCCATCCCTGGAAGCATTCCTGATCAGGTTGTCTGGGGGCTCTGAGCAACCATGCTCTAGTTGAAGATGTCCCTGTTGACTGCAGGAGGGAGTTGGACTAGAGGAGCTTTAAAGGTCCCTTCCAATCCATGCCATCTTACAGTTCTATGAAGCATTTAGAATTGAGGGATTATTCCCTTTTACCTGCACGTAGAAGAACATCATAGAGCTTCGTGTAGGATAGTTCCAAGGCAGAAGCTGTGGCTAATGACAACCAGAATGCACACGTGGAAATGAAGTATCTCAGGCAGGTCTCACTTGGTACTAGTCACCCCTAAAACTCCCTGCTTCTACTTGAGGAGGCCATTTAGGATGGGGTCTAGATTGACTTAGATGATTTTTAAAGTTCTCTTCTAACCAAAACCATTCTATGAATTTGCTCTGGCACCATTTAATGGTAGCTTAGACATTATGGACTTAAATGAAGGGCCAGATTAGTCCTGCTTCTTATTAATGTGGAATAATTGAGATCCCCTCCAAAGAACTCACTCCCTTTCCACATTCAGTTCTGTCCTCACTAAATCTTCAGCTGCAGAGTCCCCAGGAGTCTCCTGAAGAAGCAGCTCTTACGTTGCTATAGCCAAAATAACTCCAATGTGTGTGAGGATTGCTCCTAATGTTATGAGTAGTGTTGAAGTGGACTCTGAGACGTTTTCTCCTCTAGACCATGCTTCTGCATGATACTTGGGCTCCCTTCCAACATGGTATTCTACACAGTTCCTTAGAGGATTACTTTGTGGTAGGTGGACCATCATGCCTGGTTTCTCACTGAATAATGTTACAGAGCTGGAAGGCTTTAGAACAGTGAAATTGATGTAGTCCAAACTAGATGTAATGACGAGTTAAATGAGCTACAGAAACCCATGGGCTGGTGTCTTGCAGGCCTTAGTTTTGCAGCATTTTGTGCCAAGTATGAATGTTAGTAAAAGCTTCTGCTCAAACTTGAAGACTCAAGATCTCCTTCCCTGAGGCACCAAGGTAAAGGACACCTGGAAAACTTCAGCAGGTGTGAATGTGCTGAAGGACTTGGTCTCTCCACTTAGAAACCTATGAACTACACTTCTAATATGTCTTTAAGAAAAAATATTGGATTTGACATATCAATGCCTTTGGGTAACTCATATTTTTTTTGAGGTGGCTCCCTGTGGGCAAGGTGCACATCCAAATTTTGCTGAAATAGCACAGAGATCCCCACATCAGCATCAGTCTGGTATTTTGTTAGATGCCCTGAAAGAGGGAATACAGACAAGTGCTCAGTGTAAGTCAGATGGGGGAATGGATTTATTTTGGCTTAAGGAAATTAGTGAACCAGCTGAAAAAGGCAAGGAGGAAGTTTTTGGACCTCATGAAACAAAGGAACAGTGTGGCCAGCAGGAGCAGGGAGGTCATTCTGCCCCTGTACACTGCACTGGTTAGGCCACACCTTGAGTCCTGTGTCCAGTTCTGGGCCCCTCAGTTTAGGAAGGATGTGGACTTGCTGGAACGTGTCCAGAGAAGGGCAATGAAGTTGGTGAGGGGTTTGGAACACAAGCCCTGTGAGGAAAGGCTGAGGGAGCTGGGGGTGCTTAGCCTGGAGAAGAGGAGACTGAGGGGTGACCTTCTTGCTCTCTACAACTACCTGAAGGGAGGTTGTAGCCAGGCAGAGGTTGGTCTCTTCTCCCAGGCAGCCAGTACCAGAACAAGAGGACACAGTCTCAGGCTGTGCCAGGGGAGGTTTAGGCTGGATGTTAAGAAGAAGTTCTATACAGAGAGAGTGATTGCCCATTGGAATGGGCTGCCCGTGGAGGTGGTGGAGTCACCTTCATTGGAGGTGTTCAGAAGGAGACTTGATGGGGTGCTTGGCTGCGTGATTTAGTTGGATTTGGGTGGGTTGGATTGGTTGATGGGTTGGATGCAATGATCTTGAAGGTCTCTTTCAACCTGGTGTAGTGTAGTGTATTGTATCTTGCCAGCAAAACTAACTTAAACTTCAATCTTAGCTCACAGATTTGTTATGTCATTGTTAAATAGTTTCATATTCAATAATCAACCTTCAGAAAGTACATGTTTTTAATAACTGTGTTTTGTTTGGGTTTTTTAAGGGCTGTTTTGGCTCTGAAGCAAAGCAAGACCAAAGTGGAAGCCCTCTTGCAGGGTAAAGACCTCCATATGAGGTTTCAGGGGATTGGACAGTTTAATGACCAAGTGCTCTTTGTGAACATGCTGGAGGATGACAAGAAAATGCTCATAAGAATTACAGGTAACTATCTAACTTAACTCCTTGGCGCTTGTGAATCAGTTTGAGGACTCTGTCAGCTCTTGTGATCACTGGGCAGAGCTGTTGTGCATGGGCAAATGGGCTCCTTGTTTCCTCTTCATTTGCAAATATGAAGCTGGTATCTGGGGTCGTGTGGAGCACAAGAGACAAACTAATTTCTCTGTGCTGATTTGGGAGAGGTGAGATGGACAGACAAGTGATGTGTCCAGATCCCACAGAAAGGCTCTCCTAACTTGCCCTGCAGTTGACATCTTGCAGGGTTGGGTGTACACAGGGTCTTCAAAATGGCACCTCAAAACTGAGGCGCTGTTCATTCTAATAGACTGGAAATCTTTAGTCTTGGCCTCAGGTGAGCTTATGATAGATTTCTTTAAAGTGGGGAGCATGCATGAAGTCACAAGTATCTCTGGGACAGGAGGTGACAAATAGAACCGTAGAGTTGTTTTGGTTAGAGCAGGCCTTTGAGATCATCAGGTTCAACCATTAACCCAGCACTGCCACGCCACCACTAAACCATGTCCCTCAGCACCACATCTGCCTGGCTTTTTGAATCCCTCCAGGGATGGGGACTGTACTGCTCTCCTGGGTAGCTCGTTCCAGGGCTTGACAACCCTTCTGGGGAAGAAACTGTTTGTCCTGTCCAACATGAACTTCACCTGGTGCAACTTGAGGCTGTTTCCTCTTGTCCAGTCTATTATTCCCTGGGAGGAGACCAACCTCTGCCTGGCTCCAACCTGCTTTCAGGGAGCTGCAGTGAGTGAGAAGGTCTCCCCTGACCATCCTTTCCTTCAGGCTAAACAATGCCAGTTCCCTCAGCTGCTCTTCATAAACCTTGTGCTCTAAACCCTTCATCATCTTTGTTGCCCTACTCTTGGACCTGCTCCAACACCTCAGTGACCACCTTGCAGTGAAGGGCTCAAAACTGAACCCAGTGTTCAAGGTGTAGCCTGCTTAGTGCTGAGTATGGGGGATAATCATTGCCCTGGTCCTGCTGGACACACTGTTTTTGGTCCAAGTGAGGATGCTGTTGGCCTTGACCATCTGGACACATACTGGCTTATCTTTGTTGGCTGCTGACCAATGTCCCCAGGTCCTTTTGCCAGGTAGGTAGTTTTCCAGCCACTGTGCCCCAAGCCTGTAGTGTTGCACATAGTGGTTGTTACCCAAGTGCAGAACATGGCACTTTGCTTTGTTGGACCTCATCCCATAGGCCTCAGACATTCACTACTACAGTGGCTTTTATAATTAATGCAGCTCCAATGTAATTAAAAAAGAAAAGAGAGAAGAGTAACTGAGCACACACTCTGCAGAACCAAAATTAAACATCTCCACTGGTGCTAAAATAGCACGATCAAGGTTCATCTCATCTGCTATGATTCATTGGGAAGAAAATTCTCAGTTAAACAAAACAATGAGTAGAGGGGAAAGCCAGCAGCAGACAGGCAAAAGAAAGGAGATATTTAACTGAGCAGCTTCAAGAAGCAAACCAGGAGGGAGCCATGGTGGAGTAGCATCAAAACAGTCAAGCAGTCTCTTCTTCTGATGGCAATGGCACTGAAGTACACATATTATGGAGAGGCAGATACAAAACAAGATCTTAAAAGGGAATTGCATAGTGTGCCTTCTACTTAATTATCTTCCAGCCAAGATTTTGTGTTAGACTTTAGAAGAAAGAATCTGGGTAATAGGAAGTTCATGGAGGCTCTAATCCTAGTGAGTGGGGACAACAGAGTCCTTTGAGCAAAGGTGCCACTTGAGTCAAATTCTTTGCCATGAATGGAACCATAAGAGAAATCTGATCAGAGAGTTGGCACACCTCTCCTACAAAGACAAGTTGAGAGAGCTGGGGTTGCTCAACCTGCAGAAGAGGAAGCTCCAGGGAGACCACTTAGCAGCCTTCTGCTGCCTGAAGGGATCCTTCAAAAAAGCTGGGGAGGGACTTGTTTAGGACATGTAACAATAGGACAAAAGACAATGGCTTTAAACTACAGATTTAGATTGGACACTAGGAAGAATTACTATACTAATAAAGTGATGAAACACTGGAACGTGTTGCTCAGGGAGGTGTTGGGGTCCCCATTCCTGAATGTATTAGGCTTGATGGAGCCTGATCCAGTTAAAGAAGTTCCTGCTGACCGCAGGGGGATTGGACTAGATGACCTTTAAAGGTCTCTTTATTTCATTGAATCATGGAATAGTTTGGGTTGAAGGCCAGAGTCAAGCTAAAGGTACCAAATAATGAAGCTGCTAATTTTGATTTAACTGAGTCAAAACATGCTTTTAAGAGGCATCCTCTTGATGGTTACAACACTGACAACTTGAAAGGGAGAATAAACAGGAGGGGAAGAGAGCAGGACTACTCCAGTTCTTAGCTTTGATCTAAGAGGTAGGAAGGAGCTTCAACAAAAAGAAAACAGGACTATTCTGAGAAGTCCTATCCTTTGAAGATTGCATGGTGCCTTTGTGCTACATGCCTTTTTGAGAAGCATTAGTTGAACTGTGCTTCCTTTTTGCTTAGTAGGAAATCACAGAGAAGGGGAAAAGTGCATTGATTTTATTTCTGCTCTGTTGGAAGGGGGAGACGAGGACATAAATTATGTTCTGCATTGCAGGGGAAAGCATCTCCTCAAAACAGAGCAGGGTGAGGGGGAAGGGAAAGCATCAAGCTCTTCTGAAATCGTGTTCAGATGTAGGTAAGCAGGTCAATGATCTGGAGCATGTCCAAGAACCCTCAGTGCTATGGAAAGCTGGAGCAGAAACAAGTTACTCCTGTCTGTTCCATCTTTGATAGCAGAAGCAGAACGCTGGTGCACATGTCTGCCTCCAGTCCTAGAGGTACTCATCCCTATACTCCTCACTGAGGCTGCACCTCAAACACTGGGTTCACTTTTGGGCCCCTTGCTACAAGAAGGACATTAAGGTACTGGAGTAGACCCAAAGAAGGGTAGCAAAGTTAGAGAAAGGTCTGGAGAACAGTTTTGTGAGAAGCAGTTGAGGGAACTGGTTTTTTTTTAATCTTGGACAAAAGGATGTTGAGGGGAGACCTTCTCACTCTCTACAACTCCCTGGAAGGAGGTTGGAACCAGGTAGGTGGCAGTCGCTTCTCCCAAGGAACAAGAGATAGGGTGACAAGAAATAGCCTCAAGTTGCACCAGGGAAAGACCAAGTTTTTCCCTGAAAAGGTTGTCAAGGCCTGGAACAGACTGCCCAGGGCAGGGCTGGAGTCCCCATTTCCGGAGGGATTTAAAAGCTGTGTAGATGCAGTGCTGAGGCACATGGCTCAGTGTTTGGACCTTATGATCTCACAGATCCATTCTAACCTAAACAATTATGAGTGCATCTTTTGTGTTCTTTACCTGGATAACTTTTTTCTTAAGGCTTCTGGAAATCTGGTGTTTATCTTGTAGTCTGAACCTCTTTCTTAGTGGGATGGAGGAGGGAGAAAAAGATTGCAAGCCCCTGGAATATTCTGCCAGTGTTTGTGTGGCTTTTGGCATCAGATGGTTGTTCACTGGTTGCCTACAATAATTCCTTAGCTGAGACAAGCTGTCAGTTTTCAAGCTTGTTGACTGTTGCTGATGGCTTTGCTGTGCAGAGGGACAATTCCCAGTGTCATTTTCCTTTCTGCATAGCTTCTGACCATTTCTATAACTTTAATGAGCCTGGGGATTATGCAGATATGTATGAAAGTCTCTCCTTTTAATGACCCCTATGCAATGCTTTCCTGTTTTCTCTCCTCTAATTAGTGACTGAATTGTTTTACAGTGCAGAAGGATATTTTCCCTTCATTTCAGTCAATATTTCTGGTTGCTCATGGGGTAGGTGTGGATGCTCAAACGCTGCCTTTTCAAGCGCTGTGATGGGCACATCATTTAACTGGCAGAGGCCAAACAACTCCTGCCAGATGCCTCTGCCCATATTGATCATTTGTCACCTGCAGCTGAATAGCTCAGCCTGCTCTAGAGAAGGTTTTGAACCGCTGAAGTATTCCTGGTGTTAGAAAAGGTAAAAAGTTAGTTAGCTCTTATTTGCCTTCATTCTTACATCATGGACATTTGAAGTGGAGAGTTACCCATCTCTTGATCACTTTAACTGGTAAATACTGAGCATTACTGGCCTTGTCTTGCTGCTAGTGACTTCATCTGCTTAGAAGAGGTACTGCTGTTTCCTAGGATATTAAGTGACTTAGGGACAGTAGTGGCTGGAAAACTGTGTCGTTCTGACATAGGCAGGACATCAGTTATTAACTTTGTTCCTGAAACAGGTTCTTGAAGATGATTCCTACCCTTGACCTTTCTTCCATCATCAATTTTCTGATGAAACTCTCATGGCAGTAAGACTCTCACCTTGCAGTAGTAATTTCTTCTTGGTGGGTGATGAACATGAGAATAGATTCATAGGCTGTTTTGGGCTGGAAAGGACCTTTTAAAGGTCATCTAGTCTGACTCCCCCACTGAAATCAGCAGGGATATCTGCAACTTGAGCAGGATGCTCAGAGTCCTGAACAACCTGACCTGAAATGGTTCCAGGGATGGGGAATCTGCCACCTCTCTGGGTAACCCAAGCCAGAGTCTCAGTGCCCTCAGCATAAACAAAAAATTGTCTTTTTGTTCAGTCTAGATCTCTCTCTTTTAGTTTAATCTCATCACCTTTTGTCCTGTCACAACGAGCCCTGGTAAAATCTCTACCTCCATCTTTCTTCTAGATGTCTTGAAAGGCCACCATAAGGTCTCCCTGAAGCCTTCTCTTTTCCAGGCTGAACAATCCCAACTGTTTGTCCTCACAGCAGAGGGCTTCCAAGCCCTTACATTGTTGTGGTCTCTTATGGCCTTGCTCCAATGAGTCCTCCAGAACTAGACACAGCACTATAGGCAGGGTCTCAGCAGAGCAGAGGGAGAGAATCCCCTTCCTTGCTGGGGCTGTGGCCCAGGACATGATTGGTTCTGGGCTGTGAGCATGCATTGCCAGCACATGTCCAGCTTTTAACCCACCAGCACCCCTGAGTTCTCCACAAGGCTGCTCTCCAGCCCTTCATACTGCAGTCTGAATTGATGCTGCAGGTTGCTCTGACAGATGCAGGACCTTGCAGCTCATGAGTTACATGAAAGCCCTCTTTCCCACCATTTCTAGGTCTTTCTAGACAGCATCCTATCCTTCAGATGTCTATTGTGCCACTCAGCTTGGTGTCATCTTGCTGAGATTCTCCGTGATACTGCTGTCTGTCTTAAGGAGATGCTGCTTCCAGTTATTTGTTACATTAAGCTCTAGTTTGCTGCTTTTAGCGTGTCCAGGGGATGTTATTTGTCCAGATGATGGCCTGGGAAGGGCTTCTCCCTGGAAGGAGCTTCAACACTTTGCTGTAGGTGCTCTTTGGGATTTGTTGTGTTTTGACCTACCAGTGTGTGAACAAGACTTAATATGCAGAACCTCCTCATGTTAATGTGTTTTATTTGACAAAGTACCAGAGTCACCTCAGGAGCTGTTTGATATTTATCCATAGTCACCTAGTTTCACTTCAAGATGCCCTAAAGTGTGCGACATCCACACTGGGCCTACAGCCAAACTGTACCCTTCTACTGCAGCAGCTGGTGGCCAGGTGGCCATCCTGTAGAACATCTGAAAGGGCATTAGATGCTCATTCAGGCAACTGGATACTATTCTTCACATATTTTCCAGCTGGAAAACAAAGCAGTTGCCTTGGCGAAGTGGCCAGACAGCCCCAGCTGCTGTTTCTTCAGACACTGAGATGAAACATTTTGATGTATTAATTAGCTCAACTCTGATCCAGAGTCTTTGGCCTTGAGACAAACACATGTGACAAAGTAACAAACACACATTGAGTTAAATGTCCTGCTAGATGGAAATAGAGAATGGAAAGTGGGATGGTTGCAAGCAATGCTGTCATCCAGTATATGCAAACCTGCTTCTTCCAGTGCCTAAGCAACTAAGGAGTAATATTCAACTATAGAATACAGAAATAACCAGGTTGGAAAAGACCTTTGAAACTGAGTCCAACCTGGAGTACTGCGTCCAGTTCTGGAACCCCTATTACAAGAGGGATCTGGAGGGGCTGGAACGTGTCCAGAGAAGGGCCATGAGGATGATAATACAATACAATAAACCAGGTTGGAAGAGACCTTCAGAAGGCTGGAGCACCTCTCCTATGAGGACAGACTGAAGGAGTTGGGGCTGTTCAGTCTGGAGAAGCGAAGGCTCCCAGGTGACCTCATTGTGGCCTTCCAGCATCTGAAGGGGCCTACAGGAAGGCTGGGGAGGGACTTCTCAGGATCTCAGGTAGTGATAGGACTAGGGGGAATGGAATGAAGCTGGAGGTGGGGAGATTCAGGCTGGACGTGAGGAGGAAGCTCTTCACCGTGAGAGTGGTGAAGCCCTGGAATGGGTTATCCAGGGAGGTGGTTGAGGCCCCGTCCCTGGAGGTGTTTAAGGCCAGGCTGGCTGAGGCTCTGGCCAGCCTGATCTAGTGTAGGGTGTCCCTGCCCATGGCGGGGGTTGGAACTAGATGATCCATGTGGTCCCTTCCAATCCTGACTGATACTATGATACTATCACCCAACACCATCTAAATCAAGATAGGTGGCCAGGTGGAGGGCTTGTCAGGAAGAACCACATCAATGGTTCAGTTTTCCAGGGCAGATATTGATTTTTTTTTTTTCCCCCCACTTTATCCTCTCCATATAACCAAGGCAGAAAGACTTCTAGCAATAAGAATTGCAGGAGAGGTATTAAGTGGTCCTCCAGCCCTAGCCAAGGCTGTTAGTGTTACTTTGGGATTATTCTTTGCTGTTGGGGTCGTAACTGTTGAACAATGCTTCACCTTCCGCATCAGCCAGGCTGGAAGGGGTTTCATGCACGCTTCACCTTGCTGGTTGTGTGAGTTGTTGCATCCCCCAGTAGAAAGTTTAAAAGCAAGAGTGGATAAACTTGACTTCTCATTCCAATCCTTGGCTGAAAGACCATGAATATAAATCCTGGAGTTGCCCAGACACTTTTATCTGATGCAGAATAAAACCCCATAAGGATTTGGAAATCACCTTTACAGGTCATCTAGTCCAACCTCCCCACAGAGCAGGGACATCTTCTGCTGGAGCAGGTCACTCAAAGCCCACTCCAACCTGATCTGGAATGTTTCCAGGGATGGGACCTCTGCCACCTCTCTGTACTTATTGCTTCAGAATTGTGGCTGAAGTTCTGAAGACACCACCACTGCAAAGACTTCACAGCACAAAATCTGGGTCAGGAGAACTGTTGGTGTGACTTCTTCCTTCTGAATTGCTCTATGTGCTGACTTGGGGAATCTTGCCACTTTGCTGGAAGTGCTTTGCTTCTCTCACTGCTTTTTGTATTAACTGAGGCAGAATCTGTCATGCTCCCCAGCCATGGGCATTGGTGCTGCACCTTGTTCCTGGCAGGGCTGCCATGGGCATGTGCTTTCAGAACTCATCACTGTGATAAGAGGTCTGTGAAGTCAGGAGTTCTCAACCTTCCTGGAACAGCTTGAGGCTGTTGCCTCTCATTCTGTCACTTGTTATTTTGTTAGGACTTCCACCTCACTACAAACTCCTCCTTGGGTTGCTTTAGAGAACAAGGAGGTCTCCCCAAGCCTGTTGGTTTTCCAAGATTTAGCATTAGTATTTGCTAGAGAACAGCTCAGGGAAAAGGTATGAGGAAATCCAGTCAGATTTCCACAGCATCAAAGCTGTCTGTAGACACTTCCTAGTTGTAGGGTCTGGTTTGAAGCCCCCACCCCATGACGGTTTCTGACTGATGCTCCTAGTACTCCCCATACCTCACTCACACGGCAGTTCCTGGGAGCAGGATGTGTTCTTCTCTGCTTATACTGTAATGATCTGGGGGAGCATGATCTTTGTTTAGGAGTCAGACTTGATCTTTTCCAACTGAAAATGATTCTGTGATGTTGCTGCTTACTGCAGGGAGATTGGACTAGATGACCTTTAAAAGTGTCTTACAAACCAGAATGGTTTGATTGTATCTGCTGTGTCTTTTTAATTGTGTGTCTTGCTCAAGAAAGACATGGTGGCTTTTTGTCCAATCTTCCTTCAAAGACTTTTTTTTTCCTACCTCCCAACTGTTATATTCTGTATTTTTATTTCTTTTTCCCCCAGAAGCTGTAGAAGAATGCTTTGTTGCAATGAACCTTGACATTTCAGGAAGCAAGAATTTCATACCTCATCTGACTTTCCTCAAGCTCTCCAAAGCACCAAGCTTGAAGAGAAGGGTAAGAAACCAGGTTTGAATTGTTTTACTGGGATCTGGTCTGATGATTATTTTTCTCCTAGTGAAAGGCTAGAACTAGAGGAAAAATACAACTTCTATTTAAGAAACCTTGAACATCTTTTATGAAGCAAGGCTTGAGGGACTTGGAGCTTTTTAGCCTGGAGAAAAGAAGACAGATGGGAGTTTTTCTCAGTGCTCAGCAAGAACCAGAGGAAGGGGCCAAACTCTTTCCAGTGGTGCCCAGTGGCAGGAGAAGAGTTAACAGGCTCAAATATTAACATGGGAAGCTGCATCTAAACATGAGGGGGAAAATTTTCTTTGAGGGTGGAACAGGCTACCCAGAGAGATTGTGGAGTCTCCATCTCTGGAGTGATTCTAAACCTACCTGGACACTGAGGTCCTAAGCAATCTGCTCTAGGTGAACCTGGCAGGTGTGCGTGGTCAGGACTAGATCTCCAGAGGTTCCCTTCCAACCCTATTTAAAAAGGAAAATAAAAAGGGGGTGGTGGTGTGTGGGGGCCAAATGCAGCTGTTGACCTGTTATGGATCCCCCTTCCTGCGAGTGTTCAAGCTTAGGCTGGATGTGGCCTTGAGCATCCTGGTCTAGTGAAAGGTGTCCCTGCCCACAGCAGGAGGGTTGGAACTAGGTGATCTTTAAGGACCCTTGCAACCCAAACTCTTCCATGATTTTTATCTGGCTTGAAGAGGTGGTCTCTTGCTGACTGTGCATTTATGGTGGAGCACAACAAATTGCTTTCCATCTGCTGTTTGCAGTCAATTCCTGTCTGCAAACAGAACATCAAGCATAGTTTCCATAGGGCGGGGTGGCTTCCAAGCAATATTTTATCCCAGAACCTTGATGAATGTTGTGTTGGAAGCTGGGCTGGTGCCTTGATTTATGCTGGAACTGTGTGATGTGCTTTTCTAACCTTTGCTGCAGCATTGTATATGGGATTTTTATCACACACAAAGATTAAGAAAAAACCATAATAGAAACCAAACTAACCAACCAAACAAAGCCCCAACCCTGATTAGATTGCTGGCTTCCCAGTGGAAGATTTTCTTGCCTGTTTCCAGGAACAGTGCTTCTATTTATGAGGTCAATATCTTGTAAACCTGAGATGCTAAAGGAGTGTGCAGAAAGGAAACAGAAAATGTCATAATGGCTGGGGAAAATGACCTTGGCTTTGTGTATGGTGAGTGCATTGTATTGACTTGATTGCCTTCTGCAATCAGAGTTGGATGGTGCTGATAGCTTGGAGCTAGGAGCTTTTTCTTTTCTGGTGCCTAAGGGGAATTTCAGGCATCAGAACTGTCTAATGCTTCCAGACTGCACTGGTGCCTGGGTTTGTTCACCTGCAGTGGAAGGACTTTGCTCTTCCCCTGGCTGAACTTCAAGGTTCCTGTCAGCTCATTTCTCTAGCCTGTTGAGGTCCCTCTAGTTGGCAAGGCTCCTGTCAGCCCATTTCTCCAGCCTGTTGAGGTCCTTCTGGATGGCAGCAGCAACCCTCTGGTGAAGAAGCAACCCCTCCCAGTTTTTGTCATGAGTAAAGCTGCTGAGAGTGTACCCTGACCCATTATCCAAACCTTTAGTGAAGAAATTGAATGGTACTGGACCCAGTACTGAGGTACATCTCTAGCTACCATCCACCAATTAGCCTTAATGCCACCACTCTCTACCCTCAGGACATGGCTGTTAACTTGGTTTTCAATCTACCTCATGATGCTCATCCAGCCCACAGTTCATCAGCTTCTCTGAGGATCTTCTAGGGAAACAGTGGCAAAAGCCTTCCTGAAGTCCAAGTAGACCACATTTGCTATTTTGTTGTCTACCCAGAACTGCTTATTCCTGTCCAAACACGTTTGCACTTTAAAGCTGTTGCTGCCAAAATGCTATTCTACACTTTATTGATGTGGAACTGAAGCAGAGCAGGGCTGTGTTAAGTTAGCTGCTAGAGGGTATATGGACACTTTGCCCATGCAGAAATCCCTCTCAGGTTAGTAAGCCTCCACCCTAGACACAGGATGTGACCTCAAAGATTAGACTGGAAGATGAATGTGTATGGATTCTGGAGGTCTGACATGTCAGCTGAAAACGCTGATGGCTTCAAAATCAGAATAGAATGGGGAGGGGGAAAAAGGAAGAAAATTAACTTCTTCCATAATATCCCCTTCCCTAAAGACTGCAGGGGAGAAATCAACCTTCTAAACACTAGAAGATGCTCAAGTATGAATAACAGAAAATATTATTTTAGTTATTATGATGCCATCTACTGGCAGTAATAACTTTCTTTATGCTATAAATAACTCTTTCCTTGTAATAAATTGCAGGTTTTATGTCCTTTGTGCGACTTGAGTGCAGCTCATGGAGCTCAACAAATTTTTACCAATACTTGCTGTTTATTCTGCATCTCAGTGTCATGATGCTGGTGGAGGAGCTGCAGACCCTGTTCTTATTTGTGGGGAAGAAGCAGCTAGTTCTCTTTCCACACCAACCACAGAGTTTGATGTCAGGGAATTTTGTGTGTCTGCCTTTCAGTTGCAGGTCTAAAGATCGTACAAGGTTGGGGAGAACTTGTTTGGTGTACTCTTGGTGTGTGTGGGTTAGATGAGTGAGTGGTGAGGTGGATTGAGAGCCAGCTAAATGACAGAGATCAGAGGGTTGTGGTCAGTGGTGCAGAGTCTAGTTGGAGGCCTTGTTGCTGGTGGTCCTTAAGGGCCAGGACTGGGTTCACTTTTGGGCAACGTTTTCATTAATGACCTGGATGAAGGGACAGAGTAGGCCTTCAGCCAGTCTGAATACCAAACTGGGAAGAGTGGCTGACACCATGCCAGGCCCTGCTGCCACTCCATTTGGTGTGATGTGGACATGCTGGAGAGCTGGGCAGAGGGGAGCCTTGTGAAGTTCAACAAGAGCAACTCTAGAGTCCTGCATCTGGGGAGGAGTAACTCCCCACACCAGCAGAGGTGAGAGGCTGAGTTGCCTGGAAGTAGCTTCAAGGAGAAGGACCTGGGAGTGTTGGTAGACAAGTTCACCAGGAGTTAGCAATGATGTTCTCTGGCCAAGAAAGCAAATGGCCACCTAGGGTGCATAAAGAAGATGGACTGAGGTTTTCCTACTCCTCTACTCTGCCCTGGTGAGGCCACATCTGGAGTCCTGGGTCCCAGTTCTGGGTTTCCCAGTTCAAGAGAGAAAGGGTGAGCCCAGCTGAGGCTGAAAAGATGCTGAAGGGACTGGAGCATTGCTAAAAGAAGGAAGGGACTGAGAGATCTGGGGCTATTTAGCCTGGGCATGAGCTAGAACACAAGAGGTTCTGTAAAACCTACTCTAGGTGACACTGCTTTAGTAGGGGGTTGGGTAAAATGATCTTTAGAGGTCCCTTCCAACCACCAACATAATGAGATGCAGTTTGCATTGCTACTGAAGAAGCACTGTGTGGTGTTTGCTGATCAAGTTCATAGTCTGCAGTGTGCCCCTGGCATAAACCTGGCAGGCTCTTCAGGTTTTCTCCTTTTCCAATGAGCCTAAAAAGGAAGAATTCAACTCTTAAGATCAACCCCAGTGTCTCTCTGCAATAAGGACTTTTGTTGGGGTGGTTTGTTAGCCTACAATGCTGGCTGCTGCCTGTGCTCTCCTACACTGGAGTGAAGTGGGGATCAAAGATCTCCATGCTGAAGTGGGAAATGTTTGTTCTTGGAGTGCTTTTTATGCTACTCTAAGCAGTTGCAGTTGGGGCAGATCTGCTGTGGTCTTCCCTGGGTGGTGAGACAGCAGCAGTCTTGCAGTCATGGACTTGTATTAAAATATTTGGGGATTTTTTTAATGAAGAGGCAGCCTTAATCCTGCCCCTCTTCTTGCTGCTTGATAAGTTATCTTCAATGGCATGACCTCACTCAAGTTTCCATCCTCCTGCTGAATTACCTAGAAAAGAGTCCATGCTCTGTTTCATCAGCATTTGAACCTGGTGACAAAGGTGATCAAAACTAGCCAGGTTCTGATTGACACACGGGTATCTCTGGAGCACAGGAGAACACGTGCAGCTTGTTTCGTTCAGCTTTGCAGTGCTTTTGGTCATCAGGAGCAGCACTGCCTTATGGCTTCATGTCTTTGGTAGTGGAGCTATTGCTATCTGGCTTCTTCCAAGTGAAGAGTGATAAAATATAATCATAGCTGTTTTGTTTTGGTTGAAAGAGACAAGATCAAATCCAACTGAGCACTGCCATAACATGCCGTAACCATAAACCATGTCACTCACATACATGGCTTTGAAACCCCTCCAGGGATGGGGATTCCACCAGTGCCCTGGTCAGCCTGTTCCAGGGTTTGACAACCCTTCTGGGGAAGGAATCCTCTTGCAATCTCCACCGCATGTGTGTCCTCCTGCTTAAAAGGTCTGTCATTGTGAGGAAGGAAGCTTGTATGGAGACTTTTTGGGGTTGTTTTAAATTGTGCATTTTGAGCAGGGTTGAATGAACCAACTGAGACATCTCTGAGGCAATGGGTGCTGTAAGGGTCTCCTTGGAGCCTTGTTAACTCACTTGCTCATTAGGTTAAGAGAAGGTGGAGATAATTCCCTGTTGCATAGTGATTCATCTCTCCTCTTCTTTTTCCATGTGTGCCTCTGTCAGATGTGGTTTGCTATGGGCTAAATGCTTTGTGGGAGCCCTTTAAACTGACAGCTGAGCTAAAGCCCTATGAACTATGGAGTTGTTGGGTTGCTCACCCATCCCTCATGACACCCATACAAGGAACCCAGGGGGAAGACTGCTGAGAAATTACTCAGTGTCTGATTTTAAGTCTTGATAGCCCTAAATTATCATTTAAGGCCATGGCAAGTGCAGGATCCTTCACCTGAGGAAAAATAACCCCCTGCACCAGTACAGTAAGGTGCTGACCTGCTGGAAAGCTGCCTTGTGGAGAAAGAACTGGGAATGCTGGTGGACAACAAGTTCACCATGAGCTAGCACTGTGCTCTCAGGGACAAGAAAGCTAATGGTGTCCTGGGATGCATCAAAAAGAGTGTGTCTAGCAGGTTGAGGGAGGTTATGCTTCTGCTTTGCTCTGTCCTAGAGAGGCCATATCTGGAGCAGTGGGTCCTTTTCTGGGCTCCCCAGTTCAAGAGGGGCAGGGAACTACTGGAAAGAGTCCAAAGATGCTGAATGGACTGCAGGATGTCTGTGAGGAGGGAAGGCTGAGACACCTGAGGCTGTTGAGTCTGGAGAAGAGTAGCCTGAAAGGGAATCTTCTGAATGCTCAGCAAGAGCTACAGGGTGGGGGTAAGAGAATGGGTCCAGATTTTTGTCAGTGGTGCCCAGTGACAGGACAAGGGTCAACTGGTACAAACAGGACCCCAGGAGGTTCTGTGAACATGAGGGAAATGTCTCCTGGGAAGGTGCTGGAACCCTGGAGCAGGCTGCCCAGAGATTATGGCTACCTCCTTTGCTATAATCAATGCACATGTTTAAAAATAACTATCACAGAATCCCAGCATGGTGGGGATTGGAAGACACCTCTGCAGATCACCTAGTCCAACCCCCACTGCTAAACCAGGGTCACTCACAGCAGTTTTCCCAGGACCATAATGTCCAGGTGTGTTTGGAGACTCCACAGTCTCTCTGGGCAGCCTGCTCCAAGGGCTCTGGCACCTTTAAAGTGATGAAGTTTTCCCCCCATGTTCAGGTGGAGCCTCCTGGGTTCCAGTTTGTGCCTGCTGCTGCTTGTCCTGTTGCTGGGTACCACTGAAAAAAATATTTCTTCTCATTATCAACTGAAATACTATCAAATAAAGCTGATATTCATCAAATCATTGGCATCCTGGGGACGGGGAAGTATTTTCTTTGCCATGTTCTGCTAAGATGATACCTGATGCATCTTCCACATTTCCGAAATGCATGATTTTTATGTGTGTATTTATGATGTCATGTCGGTCTTTCAATATTTAGGGCTACAGAAAAATTTGTTCTGACCTGTATAAAGAGTTTGCAGACAGCTACTTTGGCACAGAGGTCGTCAGCCGAATGGATCTTTGTGCCATGAAGAAGAAGAGGCAGGAATCTGGTTACTATTATTGTGAGTGCTCAATCCACGTGGGCTCCACGGGTATGAAAAAGGATAAAGAGCAAGAAATGCAGACAGATGTGGGAGAAACATTCACTGGAGACCTTCCACGCAGTCCTGCAAAGGCTGAAATAGGAGCGACTGCTGCAAGCCCTAAGCTCACCTCACATTTGGTAGTAGCTGATGATAAACCATCTGAAAATATTGCTGAGGCTTCAACAGCGAGTAAAGAAATCAATGAGGTGAAGGGACAGCCTGAAGCTACAGCTGGGATTTCTCATGCAGCTGGGGAGATCTGCTCCCAGTCAGTGCTTGGTCTGCTGCCAGCAAGTTCAGATGTGCTGAAAAGTGTGGAGAAAGAAGAAGAAGAAGAAATGAGAACAGATGGCAGCTTACAGAAAACTGAAGCCACAGAGCATGCATCTGATCAGGCACCACGTTCAGGGCAAAGATGTGGCAGTCCTTGGTGACCTGCACCCATGCTTGGTGATGGTGTAGAAGGCAACCACAGCGGTGTCGAAGTGTGGATGGTGATTTTGGGTGCAAAAGCATCCATTTAGGAGAGTGACAAAGCAAAGTAGGACAAAAATCTGAGGGTAAACCTCATTGATCCCTGTAATGGTGAAATAGCTGTGTGAAAACAAGAGCCTACCATAGAGGTGTGTGAGCAGAGGTACTCTGCAGACAAATGAACTCTGGTTTGCAGGAGCAGCCCCTTCAGAAGTCACGCATCGATACCAAAGTTGTTGCCAGGCATTTCTGGTGCCTAAAAGCACAATTCTACCTTTGCTGCATTTCTTCTCAGCCCTGATTCTGCTCCTTCCTTTGCCTACTTGCCTTCTCTATGTTCTGCCTGAGAAGGTCTCTTCATGCCTAATTTCCACAGCTGCTCCAAGTGCAAACTCCAAACCATGACTCCAACACCATCATCTGTTGCATGTCCACAAATGGTAGGTGAATTTAGTTAGCATCCTTCTGTGAAATGTGCTGTATTGTTCGGTTGGGTTTGGGGATTTTTGTTTGGTTAGTAGCTCTGTCATGAGGACTATTTTTGGTTGACTCATGGAAAGGGTATTTTTGGAATAAAATCGAGGTGTAATGTTAAATTCTGTTTAGATAAAGAAGACTGAATTTTTGTTGCAAAACGGCTGGAGAAAATGGGGCACAACACCCTGAGATGAAAAGTTGTGTTGTAGCCTCACTTGTGTGTGTGAATTAGTAAAGAACAAAATAAAACAAAAATATTAATTTCTGGGGAGATTTGGAGTTGTGAGTCAATGTGGGGGCTGCAGTTCCCTTACTGAAGCCAAGGAGCTGAGCTGTGGCCTCTCCGTCCAATCTCGAGGGATGGGGAAAGGGTTTTCTCTGCAGAGCTTCTGAAACCAGAAGATGGCACTACTGGAAAAACAGCTGCGACTGGGAAGGGATCCCGCTGCCTCCAGGTCTTCAACACTCGCAGCAGGCTTGAGAGACATCTATCTTGAGGGTGATAAATTAGGAGAAAGGCAGTGGGGCACTTGGAAAATGTCTTATTTTTCTCTTCTGCCCCACCCACTCCTTGAAAAGCAGCATTTAGCTTTCTTTACAACTCCATTGTTACCTTGAAGAAATGTGAATTTCTGAAGTGTGATCAGGTTGCCCTTCTTTCTCCCTCAAAATTTGGGAACATTAGTTGTACAGGAATTTGTTTCCTGATGTGGCATGTGGGCAGGATGCACTTGGTTAAAGGAACATCAAGGTCCTGGAAGCCTGTTCAGCTGCTTAGGAGGCTTAAAGCCTCAAATCCTGTATTTATGTCCTTTTCATAAGGAGGGGGAAGCCAGCCCCTGTGCAGAAGGAAAGGGAAGGTTCTGCATTTAATGAACTCATTTTGTCCTCAGCACCAGGGTTGGATCCCTTGTGTGGTAGCACTTGGCAGAGCCTTTATTTGTGTCACTCCACTCATGGCTGTGGACTTTCAAAGGGTTGTCCCTAAATGGTCTTCTGCATGCTAATTTGAGTAATTCCCAGTTTCTCAGGGGGCTTTAAAATGCACCTGAATTGTTGAAGGAAGAGGAAGATGTTCAGGTTGACTTAGGGGAGTAGTTAAGAGTGAAATTTCGGGAGAGCATATGTGTGTCAGCAAGGTCTGGATGAATTTCTCTTAAAAAGAAAAAAGAAGAAAAAAAGAAAAAAAAAGAAAAAAGGGGATTTGCTTTAAGTCAACTTTGTTTCCTCAGTGAATCCTAATGATTTCTTCATCCATAAAAAAAGGACCAGTAGTGTCGTTCATCTTGGGAACTGAAGTGGATTCAATGGCCTAGGACGAAGCACGAGTTACCACAAGCTGCGTTTTCTCCTCCATGGAAATGTTAATTATCTTTTTATAGACAGATGGCACTGGAGTGTAGCAAATGTGTGGTGATCCTGTGCTTGTGAATGATTTGGTGTGTGCTTTGTTGTTGTTGCGGGTTTTTTTTTCCCTACATGTGTACAGGTTCCAATTTGTTGAATTCTGGTTCAGGATTATTGTGATGATTGGAAGGCAATTAATTTTGCTTATCTTGGGAGGCTTGTGTGCTCGGGTTGGTAAATTAAGCTGAAATACTTGAGTTGTATCACTGTGATTTAATCTTGACAAGTTGGATTAGTGCTTAAACCCCCAAATCTACTAAATACAATCTTCAGCTCTTTAGTCTCTAATGACAACTGAGTCCAAACAAGCTTCTAGAGTGCTGATCAAATCAGAGCTGCTTCATGATGGGGAACAGAAAATACGTTTTGGGGTTTGGTGCTGTTTTAGCCATGGGGATTCATGGATTTTGTTCCCTGGTGACTTTTGATTTGAATTAATTGAAATATGTTTGATTAGGCACTTCTGATGTGAGCAGAGCAGGTGCAAGTCAGCTTCTGAAATGAAAAATAACTTCAGACTGTTGGAGCAGTTTAATTGTCCTTCTTTGAGTACTAAAGGGAAATTACACTCTGAGGTCTAGGCTCAGAAGTGAGTTTGAATTATTCTTTATGATCCTTGCATTTACTGTTCTTTTTCTATGATCATTTTCCCCTTTATGGTCTCTAATTTACCTATTTCCCCCTCCCTCCCACTTTGAGTAATTTCTTTTTGTGTGCACTGCTAGTTTATGTAGAAGATAAATGCAATGTGCTAATTTCTTCTAACTGGATTTAGCTTAATGTAACTTGAGTTATTGAAACTGGTACAATGTTGGGGTGGGAGAGAACTTGCATTAAATCCCCACTAGCTCTGATTTTCTTTTTGTTTTCTCCTCTTTTGGAAAGAAAATTAAACACTGACTTGCTCTGCAACAATGATTATTTTTCAAGTTATTTGAGAGGAGCCCTTGACAACAGCATCTCCCTGCTTCTTGGCGAGTTCTAATCAGAAGTTTCTTAAGCTAGATATTCTAATAATCAAGATCCAAAGGAAGGAGGGTTCTGTAAGCATGTTGCCCTAAATACCCTGCTACTGGTTTCTGTTGGGTGCTAAGCATCAGATGGACCACTGCCACCTCAAGAGCTGGAGCAGTTCTTGCTTCTGAGTGTTATGTGTAGGAGGCTATTTTGGCAAGAGCCCTCTAAACAAAGATCACAGTGGTTAGTCCAGCTGGCTTTCCCTTCCCATAGTCCTGCTCTTCCTACATATGTAGAAGAGGGCAGGTCCTCATTTACCTATATTTCATGTCAGGATAATGCCAGCATCTTCTGTTGAGCCATCACAAAAGGTTGTAGCTTCAGGTTTGACTTCTACTGTCATAGAAGAAAGTTCTTCACAGGGAGAGTTATTAGCCATTGGAATGGGCTGCCCAGGGAGATGGTGGAGTCACCATTCCTGGAGGTGTTCAAGAGGGGATTAGACGTGGCACTTGGTGCCATGGTCTAGTAATCATGAGGTCTGTGGTGACAGGTTGGACTTGATGATCTTTGAGGTCTTTTCCAACCTTGTTGATTCTATGATTCTGTTCTATAAAGCTGTAGGCAGTTTAAATGCCTCATCCTAAATGCCCTCCTCCCTATGATGTTCCTCTATGTGCAGGTAAAAGGGAATAACCCCTCAATTCCAAACATTCATAGAATCACAGGATGTTTTGTGTTGGGAGGGAGCTTTTGGGGTCACCTATTCCAACTCCCCTGCAATCAGCAGGGATATCTGCACCTAGAGCAGGTTGCTCAGAGGTCCAAACAACATGACCTGGAATGGGTCCAGGGATGAAGCATCTCTTAACAAACTGGCCAACCTGTGCCAGGGCTTCACTACCATTTATTCACCAAAACTTGCCCTGATTACTTTTTTTTTTTTTTTTTTTTTTTTTAAATAAACAGAAATAGTAATAATAATCATAATCCTCTTAAACCAATCTTCTACTTGCCCTTGAAGAAATTTCTTGCACTGTCCCCCCTTGCATTGTCATCTTGACCCCCAGCTGGAGGGCTGAAGCTGCTTACGGAACTATGGTGTGAATCATACCCAAACTATGGATTTGCCTCTCACAGGAGAGAAATTAGGCACTTTGTAAAAGAAAAATAAAATAAAAAATAGTTAAATGTACTTCTACTTTTCAGTCTGGAGAGTGACTTCTTTCTTTTTTTAATCTTATAATTAAAAACCTGCTTTTGAGAGCAGCTGAAAAAGTTCTGACAGCTGCTTTCAGAAATAAATTTCAGCACAGAAACTGAAATTGGAAAGAGAGGGAGATTAGCATGTCCCTGTACCCTGGGGGGCTGGGTAAGACCTTTAATGGTTCCTTCCAACACCGACAATCCATTCTATGGTTCTGCAATGCCCAGCATTAGTTCAACTTTTATACTGATGAATAAGAAGAAAATAGCGTTGAATAAGCATAAACTAGTGACACATTCACTAAATGGCCATGGTGCCCTAAGGTTGGACTTGATAATCTTGGAGGTCTTTTAGAAAAAACAATTCCATGATTCTAAATGCAGCAGGGAGCTGTGATCATGCTAGGTTTCTAATACATTAAGTTTATGGGAACCCCAGCATGGAAGGGGTTAGAAGGGACTCCTGGAGATATAGTCCTTATCCACTGCAGATTGCGCAGGCTTGCATCAAAGTGGATTTGGAATCTCTCCAGAGAAGGAAACTCTGCTACCTCAGAAGTGAACTTACCTCTTTCTGAGGGAAAGAAGCTGCTCAGCTCTATTTGTGAGAAGTGAACTGGAGGCAAAGTCCTGTTGAGGGTGTTCCATAGTAAATTCTCTTTAGGTAGAGCCTTGTCTGGCCTGACCATGACTGTTTCCAGGGATGGAGCATCTGCTACACCTCTGGGCAACTTGGACTAGTGTCTCATTGCCCTCATGTAAAATTTTTTAACTCCAGTCTCTCCCCTCTTTTAGTTTAAAACCATCGCCCCTTGTCCTCACCTTCTGAGGTGTTGCTGCTTTTATGGGCTGCAGGTGGGCTCCTTGGTGTCGCCTTCAGTTACTGCTTGGGTTTTCTCCTTTTTTGGGGGTAATTTGGAGTGGGTTCAGCCTAACCTCCCCATTCAAACAACTGATTACCACACTTATGCCTTTAAATCACTGCTGTGATGAGCCCAGCATTCTCCTTATTACCTTCTCCATCTAGGACACCTGTTTTACCCCACCAGTGCATATGTTCCTCCATGTGTGGTACTAGAATTTCATCATTCAGTGTTTGTTTCAGTTCTTTGGGCTCTTTTGAAGGAATGTAGCCTAGCTGGGCCTAAACATGACCATTTCTATATGCTGTGGGGCTGCAGGGTGGAGATTTGAGCAACTTCAATGCTGTGACAGAATGATTGATTTAGGCAAAAGCTTACTACTTTCTAGCTCTTGAGAGAGGAGAGAAAGCACAATTCCCAGGATTCTTCATGATAGAACAAGACCTGTGAATGCTTCTGTATTTCAAGATGGCAAAAGCAGTGCATAAATTGCTATTTTTGAGCCACAATGACCAAAACCTCCCTCTATCCCTCAAAAGCATGGACTTTTTAAGAGAGGGCTGCACACTGAATATTTCTCACAGCTACTGTGTGTCACAAAAATAACCAATCAACTCATGGGGCAGAAAAGGAGAAAGAGAAACTTCTTTGGTGCAAAGTTGCTGGAGTCCTGGAGAGATTCCAAACCCACCTGGACATTGTGATCCTTAGCAACCTGCTGTGGGTGACCCTGCTTTAGCAGGAGGGTTGGACTAGATGATCTCCCAAGGTCCCTTCTAACCCCCACCATGCTGGGATTAGACAATGCAGCATTATCATATGGATCACTTATCAGCAGGAGTTTACAATGGATGTATCATTCACTGAGGCCACTTGAGCTGCCTCCTGACTGCAACCTTTTCTATCCTCCCCACATTGCTCTGTCTGTGTGTGAAAGATGAAATGGTTGAGGAACATCTAAAGATATTCAGGGCTAATCTTGGGTTTTGCTGCAATTTAAAGGCATCCCAACTGCTCAGAGCAATCCACAACCCATTTTAAAGTAGTTTGAAGAATTTATGCATAAATTTCCTGTTTTGACATCTTGAAGCTACCCAAGTATCAGAATTTCTGAACTCCAGTAGGGGGAAAGTTCCATTTCTGGCAAAACAGAGAATTTGTGAAGTGGCAGTTATGAATAAAAGAACTATTGTTGATCCAAATTTGATTCTTGTCTCCCAGCAAACTATTTCTTTAGGCTGGGCTTAAACAAAATGCTTCTCTATTCACTTTATCAGTTTTACTGAAAAACTTGAGAGTCAAAAAATCATTTTGGTTGGAAAGGACCTTTAAGATCATCAAGTGCAATGATTCTCTAACTCTACCAAGGCTGGTGCTAAACCATGTCCCTCAGCACCATCTCTATGCCGCTTTTAAACACCTCCAGGGATGGGGGTTCCATCATCTCCACGGGGAGCCTTGTTGCAGTGTCTGAGAACACTTTCAGTCAAGTAGTTTCTCCTAATGTCCAACCTAAACCTCCCCTGGTGCGACTTAAGGGCATTTGCTCTTGTCCTATCACTTGTCCTATTTCCTCTTGCCCTATTTTTTTTTCCTGTGGCATCAGAATCACCTAAAACATATTTGCTTGAATTGCCAAGGAGGTTTATCCAAGGCTATAAATTAAACCAAGATGTTCCACAGATAATTTTGGATCCACACCTAGTACAATGTCCTGGAAAGTCTGCCCTCAAGAAATGTTGTTGCTTGTATGAGGATTAATTCAACCAGTTGCTGATTGATCAGACAGCATAAAATATTTGAAGTGAGGGCTAGACCAGTTTGTGGGTGAAATGAAAGACACACTAAATATTATCTTAATATTGCTTTACAATTTAATTACTTTGTGTGTGTGAGCTTTCTCCAACTCCAGGCCCCGTGGCTGCCCTGGGTTTGTGGTGGGTAGAATCACAGAGTCATAGATGAGTTTGGGTTGGAAAAGAACTTAAAGGTCGTATAGTCCAAGCCCCCTGCATTCAGCAGTGACATCTGCCACTGGAACAGGTTGCTCAAGGCTCCAAACAAGCTGACCTGGAATGGTACCAAAGATGGGGCATCTCCCACTGCTCTGGCCAACTGGGGCCAGTGTCTCACCAACCTCAGCATAGGGAAGAGCAGAGTAAGAGGGGATCTTCTCAATGCTGATTAATATCTTGTAGTAACAGGATGAGAGGGAGCAGCTTTTAAGCTGGAAGAGGGTAGATTCAGACTGGCTTTTAGGGAGAAATTCTTTACTGTGAACGTGGTGAGACAGTGAAACAAGTTTCCCAGGGAGGTTGTGGATGTCCCCTCCATGGAACTGTTCAAAGCCAGGATAGATGGGCCCTTAAGCAACCAGATCTAGTAGGATGTGTCCGTGCCCATGACAGGGGGGTTGGAACTAGCTGATGCAACCCAAACCAGTCTGTGAGGGAGGGGAGCAAAAGGATGAGGCCAGACTCTTCACTGCTGTCCAATGACAGGGCAAGGGACAACAGGCACAAACTGGAATCCAGGAAGTTCCATGTGAGGATGAGGAGAAACTTTGCTGTGAGGGTGCTGGAGCCTTGGAGCAGGCTGAGCCGAGAGGTTGTGAAGCCTCCTTCTCTGGGGAGATTCCAAACTCGCCTGGACATTGTGATCCTGAGCAGCCTGCTGTGGGTGACCCTGCTTTAGCAGGGGTTGGCCCGAATGACCTCCAGAGGTCCCTTCCAACCCCCTACCATGCTGGGATTCTGTGATTTTAGAACATGAAACCCTAAGAAAAAAAATGTTAATTGCAACAGAAAGCCTCTTGCCTGCCTACACGTTGTGGTTGTTTAATGTCGATTTGTCTTCCCCTAGCAGTGAAATGCCACATCCATATTTAAAAATCTGAAGTATTGACAAAATCTTCTGAGCACAGAAAGCTGTTGGAGCAAAAATAAGAGAGCGTCTGCCGTGCTGCAGCTACCAAAATGAAACAGCTCATCGATCTACCCCCAAAAAATATCTGCCTACAGAACAGGGCACTCTGCAGCCGGCAGGAAACCTGCTGCTGTTCTCAGGCAGGGAGAAATCCTCACCACGAAATCTCTGCTGACTTCAGCAGGGCCAACTGCTAGGAGACTGACAGGGTGATCATTATGCTTTTAAATTAAGTTGATGCACACGAATTCATGAATAGGAGCTGTGACAGCAGAAAGGTTTAACGAAAGGCTTACAAGGGAAGCCAAAAATCCAGAAGGAACAGGCTGCAGGTACAAGATTAATGTGTTCTTCACAAAAAAAAATATCCAATTTTAATAGGTCAAACCTCCAAACCATTATTTTTCCCTCAGCATGTCCAAAATCTCTTCATCTGTCAGTACTGTTAGAAATAGAAAAAGAACCTGCTGATTGAATCATAGAATTGTTTCAGTTGGAAAAGGACTCCAAGATCAAGTCCAGCCTTCAAACCAAGACCACCATAGCCATTAAACCATGTCCCAAAGTGCCATGCCCACACGTTTCTTCAACACCTCCAGGGACAGTGACTCCAGCACCCCCCAGGTAGCCTATTCTAACGCCTGACCAAAGTGCAAATATTAGAATAGAGTTAACCAGGTTGGAAAAGACAAGTGTGCCTTCTCAGGGGCTTGAGCCATTATTTATGGTGGAAGGACTCCTAAATGATTAATTACCCACTTAAAAGCAACCTTTTGGCCTCACAGAATCTCTATAATCTTCCAGATATTAAAACCAAACCCAAAGTTTCTGCTATCTGTACTTACTTACCAGAAGAAAGGGCTGGGGCTTTCTGTGTGTGGCAGTTTTGCTTGTAAATGTTTTATTAGATAAAAAAAATAAAACAAAATAACTTTTTAATGCTATTAGTGGATACATGTGTAACAATACTTAATGAAGTATCAGGTTGTAGTAGGGATTTTGGGTTCAGGAGTGTCATGGTTGCAACTAAATAGTCAGAGCTCTGTTCTGCTCCAGTCTCTTCTCAATGGACATCTTTTGTTGGGTTTTTGTTTGTTTGTTTGTTTGTTTTCCCCTCCCCAGAATTGAGACAAACTCATTCTTTGTCAAGGTGCGTCATCCTTAAGGCCTCGCAAACATTGTAGTGATTGAACCAAAACAAAGAGCGAGCTCAGCTTTCTTGACCTGAAGACCACGCTGCTCCTCAAGCTTCCAAAGGTGCCTTGCGTTGTTTTGGGTTTTTTTCAAGCAGTTGGTGGCAAATCAGCAAGAAAGAAATCAGAGGAGAAGAACTTGGGCACTTGGAAAATCAAACCAGTAAAGTGCACAGTTAAGACTGTCCAAAATCATATTAATCTGATCCCAAGAACTTGCTGGATTGTGGATATTTAATACAATTTTGGCTTGCCTGGAATGTAACCGTCACGCTTGGACAGGAAAGGATTTTATTTTTCTCTTCCTGAAGTCATCTGCAGGACTGATGGAATTCAATTCTCAGGGGTAACATACTGCATCTCTTTGGATATTAATCAGCTTCCTAAGTCCACAAGGAGATGGGGAAGGTGTGTGTTGGGGGGAAGGTGTGGAGGGCTGCAAGGTGTCCCTGTGCCTTTCGTTTAGATGCCAGTACTCTCCAGCTCCCCGTCCTCCAGCTCGAACACGGCATGTGACCTAGAAATCATAAAGAGTTTCTGTTTATTTGTGTACTGTCTTTTCTGGGATTGCTCCCCTCTTTGTTCTCTGGTGGTAGCCTCGAGGGAGTCCATCTTCTCAAGTGATTCCTCCTCACAGTCCTGGGTTTTACTGGCTGGGGTATTGGCAACTGACTCCAAGGAGGTGCCTGCCTCCTCCAGGTGGCTGTAGCCCTTATTGCTGCTGGAAGGCTTAGACTGGGAGCTCTGGGAGTCTGTCCTGGCGATGGCAGGAGGGGTTGAGGGAGGTGACCCTTCAAGATCCAGAGATTTGGAGTAGCTAGAAGATGCCTTTACCAAGAAGCCAGAGTCCAGGCCCCTGTCAACAGCTGGGGACCGATGTGGCTCAGGGAAAAGGGGACGCTTGGCATCAGGCAAGCAGCTGGTGCTCTGCCGCCTGAGGATCAGCCTGTGCCTTCTTAACCCACAGCCTCCCTCCACGTGCCCACTGCTGAGGTTGGTCAAGCTCAGTTCAAACTCGCCCCCGCGGGATCTCCCGGGCTCCTCTCTCCCCAGGAGGCCTCCGCCAGCCTCCTCCACTGCTCGGTGCCAAGGGCAGGAGGGCAAAAGCACTCAGCGAAGAGCCAATGATGGAGCTGGTTGTGCTGCGCCGGTCCCAGCTCTCCGGTGGGCTACAAGGTGGGCTGGTGACAGCACAGGCAGCACGCTCCTGGTAGATGCTGTACACAGCCTCGGCCAGGCTGGGTGGCTGTGGTGGGATGCAGAAGGAGGAACGCCGTGGTGGGGATGCCAGGTCCGGTGGGGAAAGGGAGACACCAAGTCCTGGTGGCCAGGAGCTCTTGGCCAGCATGGCCGCAGCACCCAGGCCTTCCCCACCAGGTTTGAGCTCCAGGCCCCGGGACTGCATGTAGTTGACAAAGCCATTGAGAGGGGCTGAGGCTGGGGTGCCTCTGTCCTTGGCCCGCAGGCTGTGGGCATCGATGACGGTGGAGTAGAGGTCACGCAGGTTGATGATCTTGGTCTTCTTGTCGCGGTTCTCGTGCAATACCGCGTTGGCGCAGATGAACAGGAAGATGCCGATGCCCATGATGAGAGGCCCCAGCACCTTCAGCTTGTCTGAGTGCAAGTAGCTCGAGAACAGACGGAAAAGGAAACCCGCTGAGGCCTTGGGGGATGAGGAAGAAGAAGGGGACTGTGGGAATCCCCAGCTCGTAGCAGCAGTAGAGCTATTGGCTCTAGGAGGGCGGTCTGGATGGATTCCTGCTTCTGTCCCTTCCTGGCTCCAGGAGCGGTTCTTGGGGTCCCACCCTGTGGCACCAGGTGCCGACCCCTGCTGAAGCTACCTTCTCTGTACACCTGGCTGGGCTTGGGCCAGTAGCCCACCACGGCCAAGGCAATGCCCACCAGCAGTACAAGGATGCCACAGAGGGCAATGAGCCCCGAGATAGAGCACAGCTTGAGCTTGCCTTTCACCACCACCACGTCGTTCTTGCGCTTCTTTTTGGCCTTGCGTTTGCGTTTGGGGACTTGGCTTTGGGGTCGCAAGGGGTCCTGTTTCCTAGCTGAGATCCTCAGGAGGCCTCCAGTGGCGATCATGGCTGGCTACCCAGAGGGCTGCTCCCTACGGCCACTCCAGCTCCTGCAGTGAAAATAAAAGAGGATGAGGACCAGGGGGAGGCCTGCAGAACAAAAGGTGTCTCTGCTGCTCCTTGCTCAAACCCCTGCTAGTTAAAATGCTCAACATGAGGGTTGACACCAGCTGTGCTTGCCCACACAGCTCCTGCAGACTGACAGCAGCGCAGCAGCAACATGTCCCACTCTGCTCCTGCCAAACAACCAATTAATTTCTTTCCACTACAGCTAAATGATGAGGAAGTGCTATACAATCAGATTCATTTTTGGTTGGAAGAGACCTCTAAGGTAATCAAGTCCAATCATTAGGCCAGCACTGCCAGGTCACCACTAAATCATGTCCCTCAGCCCCACATCTACACAGCTTTGAAACCCCTCCAGGGATAGGGTCTCCACCACTGCCTTGAGCAGTATGGTCCAGAGCTTGACAACCCTTTTGGGGAAGATTTTTTTCCTTGTGTCCAACGTAAACCTCCCATGGTACAACTGGAGGCTGTTTCCTCTTTTCCTACCAAGACTATCTTGCCGGTGTGAAGAAAATAAATGATCTTGCTGGTCTCAGAAAGAGCTTGCAAAGCAATGAAGTTCAGAGGATGCTGAGCCAGACTCTCTAAGAAGGTTTGGGTTTACACTGCACACTGACTGGGGTTAGTGATGTCACAAAGGATTTGAAGGAATGGGGGAAATAAAAGCAGGAATATTTGATCTACAGACATAATTTATTTCATTACACCACTTGCAGATGACTAAGGGGAGAATTAAACACAACATTTGCCTTTTAGAATGAGAGGAAATGGACTGAGATTGTGCCAGGGGAGGTTTAGATATTAGGAAAATGTCTTTCCTGGAAGAGTGGTCAGGCATTGGAACAAGCTGCCTGGGAGGTGGTAGAGACGCTGTCCCTTTAAGAATTGTGTGGCACTTTGGGACATTGTTTAATGGCCATGGTGGTCTTAGTTTGAAGATTGGACTCGATGAGCTTAGAGGTCTTTTCTAACTGAAATAATTCTATGACTCAAAGGAGTGGGACAGGAATGACTGTGAAACACACAAAGGTAGTATTTTCACACTGGAAAGTGAAACCCTGTGAAAGTTTCATCCTTGATCTGCAATATTACAGACATCCATCTCCTGCCTGCAGTCCAGAGGCACCCCTGGGTTGGGAACATGTGCCATGCTTCAGGTAACTGTTATGTAACGGCAGCCACTTCCTCCCCGCCCCCCAGCAAGGGGAGATGGTGGCTGGCAGGTAGGAGATGGCATATCGAGTCAAATCTGATTACAGGAGTAGTGAAGCCTCGTGAGAGTCACCCGGGGAAGTGGCTGCTTGCAGCGGACAGGCAGGGGACTAACACTGAGCATTTATGGCTTTGTTTCAATGACCCATCAGAGTCATCTCCTGTCCCAGTGATCTGAGCTATGAAAATGCAGCGTGGAGGAGATCATGCAAATTATTTTTCTTTTGGGAGATATTCCTTCATGCTCCTGAGGAGCTTGATCTTCTTCTCCCCCTTTCCAAGTGTCTAATTGTTCCTGTGTGTCACAAAGATCACAGAAGGGTTTGGAAGGGGTCTTAAAGATCATCTTGTTCCAATACCCTTGCCATGGGGAGATAACACTGAATAGAAAATGATGCATAAAGTTCAATTAATTTCAGTGAAAGGTGATTAAATAAGCACCTAACCCCCTCTCCTTCCCCCCTCCCCTCCCTGCAATATATCTTGTTCTTCTTTCCCTTTTCAGCTTTTAAATCTCAACTCATTTCTATCCCCAGATTTGCCACGGATGCGGTGATTTTGTGTCCCACTTCTATTTTCTCCTGGATGGGAAGGGTGTTGTCAGCAAGGACATGGTTAAATTACTCTCCCAGGAGCTGCATGCTCAAAACAAAGAGCAGTCTTCTCCTTCCTAGCGCTGAACTATTTAAGTTAAAAAGAAAGGGAAAAAAAAAGAAAGGGAAAAAAACCCAGCAGCTGCATTTTTTGGTGATGCTAAAGCGGAATTACCCTGCTTTAATTCCCAGTGGTTAATCTTCTTTCTGCTGCCCCGCACCAGGTGCCTCGGAGATGATTTTTATCGGGTTTTGGAGAGGAGAACGAGCTGAAAACTGACACAAAATCAGCTTCGAGGCACCTTCCCAGTGGGGCAGCGCCTGGCACTGAGTTTTGGAGACGCGAGAACGAGGGTGGGCAGGTGATGGAGAGCAAGGAGGGGGACCGCAATGCCATGAGACACCCCGGGACATGCAGGAGCCACAAGCCCGAAGGCTCTGACCGAGATCTCCATCAGCCCCCCGCCAAGCCCGCTCGGCCGTCCACGGTAAAGCCTGAACAGGGTTTAAACCGAGTCAAACGGTCCCGGTGTAACCCTTTCCCACCCACGGACAGGGCTCACCGGGGCAGGGGTCACCATACCCCGTGTTCGGGATCTCCCCAGACCCGGTGGTTACGGCTGGTTCCACCTGGTACCCCACGGCCAGGCTTAGCCCGGCATCTCCCCACCGCGGGTGCAGAGCTCCGAGCCCCAGGACTCCCTCACCCCACCCTGGGGAGTCGCTGGGACGGAGCCGCAGCTCAAAGATGGCAGCGGGGCGGCTGAAGTCTCTGTGTAGCGGGGGGACACACGGGAGATCACCGCGGACACTTACCGAGGAGAACCGGGGAAATCCGCGTTGGAAGCGGCCGAGCCGCCGCGGGGAAGAAACTTTCCGGCCCGACCTGGCATCCCCGCCCCGCCACCGGCCACCCCCACCGCTCCTCACGGCTCCGGCCGGGCTGGCGGCGGGGCTGGGGCGAGCACCGGACGCCCTCTCGGCCCCACCAGCATCCGCCGCCGCCTCAGGGAATCGGGCGGGAGCGCCGTTTCCCCGCCATGCCGCATCCTTCCCAGCCCAGCCCAGTTCGGCCTGGCCCGGCCCGGCAGAGCCGCTGCCGGTAGCGCGGGTGCCGCGGCGGGCGGTGCGCGGCTGGCGGCCGGACTCTGCGCGGTTGCCTAGGAGACGGTGCCCGCGACACAAGCAAATGGCGGCGGGAGGGACGCGGCCGCCTCCCCCCTTACGCCACCTGCGCACCTGCGCCAAGCCACGCCCCAAACTATGGCCACGCCCATCCCGGGACCACACCCACAGACTGACCCCCTCCCACTAGGCGACCCCTCCCTCATAGTCCACGCCCACAGCGCCCTCACCCCTCAGGCTGCGTGTGTGCGCCCTTTTACCCCCTGGGCTCTTCTGTCCCCTGTCCCACAGCTTGCCCTGGCCTGGCGCAGCTGCGGGACAAGACAGTACGCTGGGCACGCCGGAGAAGTGCATCCGCGTGAACCTCACGAGGTTCCACAAGGCAGGCCCTGGCACCAGCGCAGGGTGGGTGATAAAGGGATGGAGAAGTATCATAGTATCGGTCAGGGTTGGAAGGGACCACAAGGATCATCTAGTTCCAACCCCCTGCCATGGGCAGGGACACCCCACACTAGATCAGGCTGGCCAGAGCCTCATCCAGCCTGCTCTTAAACACTTCCAGGGACGGGGCCTCAACCACCTCCCTGGATAACCCATTCCAGGGCTTCACCATGGGGAAGAACTTCCTCCTCACATCCAGTCTGAATCTCCCCACCTCCAGCTTCATTCCATTCCCCCTAGTCCTATCACTACCTGATAGCCTGAGAAGTCCCTCCCCAGCCTTCTTGTAGGCTTGGGGAGTCTTGTAGACTTGGTTGGACACCCTGGAGATGTTTCAAAGAGCGGAAATGTGGTGCTGAAGGTCACGGCTTAGTGCTAGACTTGGTAGGGTTAGCGAATGGTTGCGCTCAATGATCTTAAAGGTCTTTTCCAACTGAAATGATTCCATGGTTCAACGACCTGGCAACACATGCTCACAGTGCAGAAGCCAACTGTGTCCTGGGTTGCATCCCCAGCACTGTTGGCAGGGGATTCTGCCCCTCTGCTCCACTTTGCTGTGACCCCACTGCAGTGCTGGGTCCATCTTTGGAGTCCTCAACACAAGAGACATGGGCCTGTTGGAAAGGGGCCAGAGGAAGCCACAGAAATGATCAGGGGGCTGGAAACCCTCTGCTTCACAGTGTTGGAGTTGTTCAGCCTGGAGAAGAGATGGCTCCAGGGAGAACTTCTTGTTGCTTTTCAGTGCTTAAAGGGGACAATCAGAAAGCTGGGGACAGACCTTTTAGCAGGGCCTGTTGTGACAGAACAAGGGGTGATGGGTTTAAACTAAAAGAGGGAGATTTGGACAAGACAGAAGGAGGAAATTTTTTATGCCAAGGGTGGTGAAATCCTGGCCCGGGTTGCCTAGAGAGGTGGCAAATGCTTCATGCCTGGAAACATTCCTTGTGATGTTGGATGGAGCTCTGAGCAACCTGCTCTAGTTGAAGATGTCCCTCCTGACTGCAGGGGTGCTGGGCTAGAGAAGCTTTAAAGGTCCCTTCCAAGCCATTCTATGATTCTATGATTTTCCTTCTTGATGTCAATCCCACTGGGGCTGTCCTCTCCTGAAATATATGAGGTCCCCTGTCCTCTCCCCACTTTAGTCCTTCTAGAGTTCATGAGATCTCCCACTTAGGAGTTCAGTGATCAGGAGTGGGAAGCCTCTTGATCTTTTTTTCACCAGTGGCACCTTGGCAGCCTCAGCTACCCCACCTTTGTTTCTCCCCCTAAGTTTGCTTGAATGCATTGAAAGAAAGCCAAGAAGCAGGTGTAAAGATGAAGAAAGAGGACAAAAGAAGGAAGTGGCAGCTGAGATATGTCAGTAGTATCACTCGAGATCTCTTATTTTCAGCAGAGGCCAGGAAACAGTGTTCTCTTCTGATCTGCTTCATGAACACTGATTAAATTGAAGCTATCACTCAAGACATAATCTAGCGTGTTCCATCACCCTGCTTCTCTCATTCTCAAGAGGAGATTACTGCTGATTGCTTTGGCCGAGTCCAGTTATGAGTCCACCATGAGCTAGAAAGGCAAATCTTAAGCAGGTATCTCAGTAAATACAGAAACCTCATCCTGTGGCTTGGGTTTATTCCTGATGTACATTGTGTGGGTTTCTAGGGTGGAGAGACCCAACTTGCCTTTTCTAGAGTAGAGAGACCCCACCTGTCTTTTTGTGCAGTGGCCTTGAATTCCTCTTGCAACTGAAGTGTGACCAGGTTGGGCCAAAGCATCTCTCTCCTGCCTCTGCTTGACCCCTTGCGTGGGAGGAACATGCCGTGTATGAAACAGCCTGACAGCAAATGATGGACAAGAAAGAGAACATTTCTGGTGTGAACTGTGTTTTTAAAAAGAAAAGATCCAACACAGGTTGGGAAAATTGTTGGTGGGACTCTGCAATTTCAGTTCAATTGTATCTCTTCCAGCCTCAACAATTCTGTGTTCACCCAGCCTGGGATGTGATGTGGTTTCGACCCCAACTCTCAGCGCCTGCTTTGAGAACGAACACATCCTAAAGCTGCACAGATGCATTTTGATGTCATTTGCAGTTTGCCTTGGCAAAGCCACCCGGGACCCATTTCTTTTAGCACATGTAGAACTTCTGGTTATGCAACAGGCTTGAAGTGTTCGATTCATTATTTAAGAATCCTCTTTCAAAAGCATGGTTTGAATGGACTCGATGAACCCAAGTCTTCTGGCCTTCAGTAATTTGCTTTGTGCTCAGCCCAGACTCTCAGAGAAAAACAAACAGATCACATCTGTTTCCACTGGAGACCTGTCTCACATCAATAATGCAGCATCACCAGGCTCTCCCCGAAAAGGCTTCTGTGTTGGAGGAAGAGTGAGAGTGATTTTTTTAAAGGGCAAAGAGCTCTTTTCCCTATCTGAGTCATATTTTCTATTTCTGTCAAGCTAAGCCATTCTGTGTAGCCAGCTTTTTACACAACAAGCCTTTCCAGATCCTCATCGCTTGAAGGTTTGAGTGATTAGGCTATCATCACATTTGCAGTTTTCAGAGGGAAAGGTATAGTAGGTGAGGCCAAATCCTGGCAAACAAGAAATATGCTGTTGGATAAAACGCTGCTGAAGCTGTCCTTCCACAGCAGCTAATTTTCTCTCTATAGTAAGGAGCAGTGGTATGACAACAGGCTGAATCCCTCGGAGCAAATTACCTTTCAAGTGGCACATCCCCACCTATTCCACAGATTCTTCGTCTTGTTTAACAAACGCAGTGGGAGCATCAGTGAACCATTTATTTAGTTTTCAGTTGATGTGGACTTTTGTGTTCCCAGGAGCAGAATGGTTGCAGATTGCAGCTTTCCTACTGGTCTGCTTTACTGGTTGCCTGAGTTAATTTGCAACCGTCTGTTTGCCTTGACTCCCAGCACTGCTGGCAGGCTTGGCTCCTGTTCTGTTTGTGGAACTTCCTACATGATCCTGGGAATCTAGCATCTAGCATCAAACTGTGGTGAAACCTAGGGATTAGTAGGACCTGCAAGAAGGTTACTCCCCTCCCCCCCCCCCTCCTCTCCCACCCCTCCACCCTTCCCCTTCCCTTCCCTCCCCTCCCTGAACCTCTCCAAACCTCTTCTCTCCAAACCTCTCCTCTCCAAACCCTTCGAACCTCCCCTCCCTGAACTGAACCTCTTCTCTCTTCTCCTCCCCTCCCCTCCTCTCTCCTCCTCTCTCTTCATTTTTATAAAGTCACTAATTTTTCAGCAAACACTTGCTTTTTCTTAGGATGTTTGACCATAAAATGGACCTTGGCATGGTTCTTCTCAGGATGTGCTTCAAAACAATATCATCAATATTGGTGTATCCACTTGAACAGGTTCCACTTGGGGCTGGCTCAGGAGGTCAGCTCCAATCCAGGAGATATATAGCCAAGTTAATATATGTCAGCCCTCAGCAAGCCCAAGGCCCAAAAGCAATTGAAATGACAACCTTATATAACTTGGTGTCTGCAATATCTGTTAGGTTCCAGCCAAGAAACTGCAGATCCTGATGTGGAAACCCTACAAAACAAAGCCAGGAAGAAGCACCTTACTTCTTGTACTTGTTGTTGTACTTGCACAAGATTAAAAGTTTAAAAGTGAAAAGGCTACTTAGGGGAGCACTATTAGAACCACAGAACCACAGAATTGTTTTGGTTGAAAAAGACCTCTAAGATCATTGAATCCAACCATCAACCCAAGATGACCATGGCCATTAAACCACATCCCAATGTGTCATGTCCACATGTTTCTTGAATACCTCCAGGACAGAATAGAATAGAATAGACCAGGTTGCAAGAGACCTTCAAGATCATCGTGTCCAACCTACTATCCAACCCACCTAATCAACTAAACCATGCAACCAAGCACCCTATCAAGTCTCCTCCTGAACACCTCCAATGATGGTGACTCCACCACAGAATCACAGAATCAGTAAGGTTGGAAAAGACCTCAAAGATCATCAAGTCCAGCCTGTCACCCAACACCTTCTGACAACTAAACCATGGCTCTAAGTGGCACATCCAATCCCCTCTTGAACACCTCCAGGGATGGTGACTCCACCACCTCCCTGGGCAGCCCATTCCAATGGGCAATCACTCTCTCTGTATAGAACTTCTTCCTAACCTCCAGCCTAATCCTCCCCTGGCGCAGCTTGAGACTGTGTCCTCTTGTGCTGGTACTGGTTGCCTGGGAGAAGAGACCAGCCTCTGCCTGTCTACAACCTCCCTTCAGGTAGTTGTAGAGAGCAATAAGGTCTCCCCTGAGTCTCCTCTTCTCCAGGCTAAGCAACCCCAGCTCCCTCAGCCTCTCCTCATAGGGCTTGTGTTCCAAACCCCTCACCAACTTTATTGCCCTTCTCTGGACACATTCCAGCAAGTCAACATCCTTCCTGAACTGAGGGGCCCAGAACTGGACACAGGATTCAAGGTGTGGCCTAACCAGTGCAGTGTACAGGGGCAGAATGACCTCCCTGCTCCTGCTGGCCACACTGTTCCTGATATAGGCCAGGATGCCATTTGCCCTCTTGGCTACCTGGGCACACTGCAGGCTCATGTTCAGCCTACCATCAACTTCCTTCCTAAACTGAGGGGCCCAGAACTGGACACAGTACTCAAGGCTGAGGGGGCCCAGAACTGTTCAGCCTACCATCAACCAGTACCCCCAGGTCCCTTTCTGCCTGGCCAGCTTCCTTCCAGCCACTCTGACCCCAGCCTCAACCAGTACCCCCAGGCTGCCTGGGGTTGCTGTGGCCAGCGCTGCCTGGGGTTGTGTGGCCAGTGTGCAGAACCCGACACTTGGATGTGTTAAATCTCATGCCATTGGACTCTGCCCATCTGTCCAGCCTGTCGAGGTCCCTCTGCAAAGCCTCTCTGCCCTCCAGCAGATCAACTCCTGCCCCCAGCTTGGTGTCATCCACAAATTTACTGATGATGGACTCAATGCCCTCATCCCGATCATCAAATAAAGATGTTGAAGAGCATGGGGCCCAGCACTGATCCCTGGGGCACACCACTAGTGACAGGCCGCCAGCTGGATGTGGCACCATTCACCACCACTCTCTGGGCTCGGCCCTCCAGCCAGTTCCTAACCCAACGCAGTGTGATCCTGTCCAAGCCATGGGCTGCCAGCTTGGCCAGGAGTTTGCTGTGGGGGACAGTGTCAAAGGCCTTGCTGAAGTCTGGGTAGACTACATCCACAGGCCTCCCCACATCCACCAGGCAATCACCTGGTCATAGAAGGAGATCAGGTTGGTCTTGCAGGACCTGCCCCTCCTAAATCCATGCTGGCTAGGCCTGATCCCTTGGCCGTCCTGTAAGTGCTGTGTGATCGCACTTGAGATGACCCGTTCCATAATCTTGCCTGGCACTGAGGTCAGGCTGACAGGCCTGGAGTTCCCTGGCTCTTCCAACTGCCCCTTCTTGTGGATGGGCACCACACTGGCCAGCTTCCAGTCTTCTGGGACTGTCCAGGGACAGTGAATCCACCACTTCCCTTGGTGGTCCAATTAAAAGCTTGAGAGACATTGTCCACAGGCTTAGGCTTCAGATTTCCCCAGGGATTTATCTTCACGGTTTCTTACATGTAGAGTAGCAGCAGAATAACCAAACGAGGATTGTCGTCTGACCTTCTATTCTGCAAGCAGTATGCCTTCCTGTCACAATGGTGGCTCTGGCCTAAAAATCCCTTTTAATCATACCTCATTCAGCTATTTTTGATTTGCCAATTTATTGCATTAATAATAGTAATAAAAAAGTACATTCTGTGCATATGCTTCACTGTATCTTGAACTACATGCCAAGGCTTCCTGCATCTTCATTGGTGGAGAGACCTCACTTGGAATAGTGTGTCCAGCTCTGGAGCCCCCAGCACAAGAAGGGTGCGGAACTGTTAGACAAGGGTCCAGAGAAGGGCCATGAAATGATCAGAGGCCTGGAGCACCTCTGCCTTAAAGACAGCCTGAGAGAGTTGGGGTTGTTCAACCTGGAGAAGAGAAGGGTCCAGGGAGACCTTAGAACAGCCTTTCAGTGTTTGAAGGGGGCTACCAGGGTGACTGGAAAGGGACTGTTTACAAAGGCACTGAGTGACAGGACAAAGGGTAATGGCTTCAAACTGGAAGGAGCTCAATTTAGGTTTGACATTAGGAGGAAATTCTTCCCAGTGAAGGTGCTGAGGCACTGACCCACAGAAGCTGTGAAGCCTCCAATCCTAGAATTATTCAGAGGCAGGTTGGATGGAGTCTGGAGCAACCTGGTCTAGAAGGAGGTGTCCCTGCCCATGACAGTAGTATTGGAAGTAGATATTCTTTAAGGTCTCTTCCAACTCATGCTAGTCCAGGATTTTGATTCACAGCTCCATCTTACTCAATAGGCAACAAGGTTGGAAAAGTATCACTCCCAGTCTGGCCACTGGTCTCAGAGTGTTTGCTTTGTCTTATTGTAGTCCCATATACTTTTCATATTGTTTTATTTCCCATGGCAGTGGGAATTCTGCTATGATTAATGGTGGAGAATATGGTATGATTAATGATGGCTTGATAGTTGATGCAGAGGAAAAGAGCAGCTCTGATAATTAACTGCAAGAAATCAACCTCACTGAGAAAATATATTTGAAATTCTTGCAGGCCTGCATCAAATCACAGAATCCCAGCATGGTAGACATTGGAAGAGACTTCTGGAAATCATCTAGTCCAACTTCCCTCCTGAAGCAAGGTCACCCAGAACAAGTTACCCAGGATCACAATGCCTAGGTGGGTTTGGAATCTCTCCAGAGGAGGAGATTCCATAACCTCTCTGGGCAGCCTGCTGCAGGGCTCTAGCAGCCTCATTACAAACAATTTTCTCCTCCTCTTCAGATGGAACCTCCTGGGTTCCAGTTTGTGTTCATTGGTCCTTGGACTGTCTCTGGACACCACTAAAAAGAGTCTGGCCTCATCCTCTTGCCCCCCACCCTTTAGCTATTGATCAGCACTGCAAACCTCTCTCAGGCTGCTCTTCTCCAGACAGCCTCAGATCTGTCAGCCTTTGCTCTTTACAGAGATGCTTCAGTCCCTTCAGCATCTTTGTAACCTTTGTTGAACTTTCTCCAGTAGGTCCTTGCCTCTCTTGAGACCCCAGAACTGGATTCAGTGTTCACATTTTGTATTATATTTGTCCAGCTTATTTGATATTCAGAGTAGAATCAGAAGCAACTTTTCATTGTATAGCAAACCTGACTCTAGACGATCCACCAAGAGCAAACAGCTTGTCTGCTCTTCTTTCAAAATTAATTATAGCAGAGCTACAGTTTGCTGGAAACATTTACCAGGGTGAAGGAAAGACACAGACATGAAATGTGGTGGTTGAAAGGTAAAAGGAATTGATACCTTAAGATGAACAAGATTTTTCACCGAAAGAATAAAAGAAGTAAGTACTAGTTTCTCTTTGGGTCTTACTGACCTTCCTTGTGGATAGATTTGATTTTTCAAGGCATTAACGACACCAGCCACTTTATAAATATAAATATTTTTAATTGGTGTCTTGCAAGCAGTTTGAAACCTGAGGAGGCTGAATGTGAAATGCTTCTGGGTCAGTTGTGACATATTGCAGGAAGCTGTGATGGTCACACCCTGAGGTTATGAGCCATGCTCAGGGGCAGATGTCACTCAGTTGCCTTTAAATGTTCTGTGCATGATTTCCTTGCTGGCTTCAAGAGAAGCAAGGAACCAGTCAGCCATGTTATTTGCCTTCACTTTGAATTTGTTGATACAACTGCAAATAGCTGCAAAATCCCTGTCTGTTATTTGTTGACTCAAAACCACATAAAGGCTCATTAGGAAGCTTCCCAAACTATTTATCTGGAAGGTCAGACCAGTGTAGCATATCCCTAGATCATTGTAATTAATGTTTCTTTAATGATGCTCCCCATCTGCTGACCTCATTGCTCTATAATGTTGCTCCTTGAGGGACAGCCCATGCCAAAGCAGCTTGACCTTAGCTCCAATGAGATATCCACATACAACTGTTTCATGATCAGCACATTCTTCATGTTTCAGTTTTTTTGTTGCCTATTTGACTCATAGAATCATAAATCCATTGAATAATTTTGGTTGAAAGAGACCTTTAAGGTCATCAAGTTGGACTATTAACCCAGTACTGCCAGATCGCATTAAACTGTGTCCCTCAGCAGCACATCTACATGGCTTTTCAATCCCTGCAGGGATGGTGACTCCTCCACTGACCTGGGCAGCCTATTCCAGTGCTTGACAGCCCTTTAAAGAGGTAATTTCTCCTTATGTCCAATCTAAACCTCGTTCAGTGCAACTTGGGGCTATTTCCTCTTGTCCTGTCACTAGTTTTGTGGGAGAAGAGACCAATCCCCAGCTGGCTCCAACCTCTTTTCAATGAGTTATAAAGAGTGAGAATGTCTCCCCTGAGCATGCATTTCTCCAAGCTAAACGACCCCAGTTCCCTCAGCCACTCCTCACAAGACTTGTGCTCCAGACCCATCACCAGCTTTATTGCTCCTCTCTGGACCATCTTCCTGAACTTCAATGTCCTTCATGGAGTGACAGGCCCAAAACTGAACACAGTATTCAGGTCACAGCCTTACCAATGCTGAATACAGGAAGACAATCACCCCCCTGCTCCTGCTGGCCTCACTATTCCTGATCCAGACCAAAACACTGATGGACTTCTTGGCCATCTGTCCATACGCTGGGTCATCCTAAGCTAATTGCTGACCAACATCCCCGGGTCCTTTTCCACTTGACAGCTTTCCAGCCACTCTGCTCCAAGCCTGGAGCGTTTGTGCAGTTGTTGTGACCCATGTACAGGACCTCGCAAGATCTACAGAAAATAATGTGTATTTTGTAAGACAAGTTCAAAATAAACCAGCACTTGTCTTTTACCTACAAGCCTTCAAAATAGTATTTTGAGTCAGTGGGACACACTTGTCTGTGGAGAAGTAATGACAAAGTATGTTGGACAGAGCCAACATGGATTTGGAGGTCCTGCCTCTCCAACCTGATCTCCTTCTTTTGATTGTAATGTGGGGATATTGAAAAGCACATTCAGCTTGTATGCGCTGGGTTAGGAACTGGCTCAGAGAGTGGTGGTGAATTGCCACATTGTCACCAGTGGGAGGAGAACATCAGAGCAAGCAGATGACACCAAGTTGGGAATAGATGTTAGTCAGTTAATAACAGAGGGATATGGCAGATGGGCGGAGTCCAATGGGATGACATTGTCAAGTGCCGGGTTTTTTGCAGAGCCCCCTGGAGAGCTTTTCTTCTTCTAGGTGGCACTAGGTGTTGGAAAGATTTCTAGCCTCTGGGAGTTTAGAAATTGTAGATGTTCAAAAATGAAACTGAGGGAGCTGTTGTTTAGCCAGCATCTTTGCAGCTCTGTGCAAAGGCTTTTTGGCGAGGTGAGGAGGAAGAGAGAGATGAATGGGCTGCCCGGGAGGTGGTGGAGTGTCCCTGGAGGTGTTTCATGGCATCTTCACTGGGCTCAATGCTTGGTTATAGTTGTGACATCAGAGGGTCCTGACCATATGAAAATAGCTTAGTCAATAAGTGTTCAGGGAGGAGTGGTGGGCAGTTGCCTCCACCACGTGAGGATAGGACATCCAGTCCATGAGTCAACCAGAAGGAGCCATGCAGAGTCTGACTAGTGAGCAGATAGTCTACAGTTTTAATGATGTCAGTGTTTCCACTTGTTCCTTGGGGATGCACCAGCTGCTTCCCAGCAAACCCTCAGGCTGCTGAGGAGCAGAGCTACTCTTCGTTCTACAAAATACACAGTGCCTGTGTTAGCTGGGGAAATGCCTGACTGGTCTGGTGAGACCCTGGAACAAAGCAATCAAACATAACCATGCTTATAATTAATAATAAGATGATTTGCAGCAATCTGCTTGAGAGCACAATCTATATCATCAGAGAAACACAATCATAGAATCACAGGATCTTTCTGATTTAAAGACACCTTGAAGATCAAGGAATCGTAGTTTGCATTAGGTTGGAAAAGACCTTTAAAGTTCATCTAGTCTACCCCCCACTGCAGGGTCATCTTCAGCTAGAGCAGGTTTATCAGAGCCCCATCAAGCCTGACATTGAATGTCTCCAGCAATGGGGCCTCTGCCACCTCCCTGAGCAATTTGTTCTACCACCCTCGTAGTAAAGAACTTCTTCCTCATGTCCAAAAAGATCAAGTATAACTGTTAAACCAGCACTGCCAGGTCACCACTAAACCATGTCCCTCGGCACCATAGAATCATAGAAAGGTTTGGGTTGTTTTGTCCCTGAAGTGAGCAAGGACATTGTGCATCAGATCACATCTATGCAGCTTTTAAACCCCTTTCAGGGATGGAGACTACACCACTTGATTGTGTCCTACTGTTTCTTTCCAGAAAAGGGTTTCCTCAGACCAGGGATGGAGACTACACCACTTGATTGTCCTACTGTTTCTTTCCAGAAAAGGGTTTCCTCAGACCAGGGATGGAGACTACACCACTTGATTGCGTCCTACTGTTTCTTTCCAGAAAAGGGTTTCCTCAGACCAGCACTCGCTGTGTACTCACATCCTCATGGTGATGAGAGGTATCTTTGCCCTACATTGTTAGAAGGATTAACTTAGCATTCAATGAAGGGAAAATATTGCAGTCTCTCTGCTGTCTGGAGAGATTAACCCAAATTTTTGACCTGTTTGTGGGGTTATTCTTTGGCCATTTCCCTTCCTTCATGACCTGAAATCACAGTTGGTTTTTTGCTTTACACTCAACCTCTCATCAGCACTGTGGAGACACAGCAAGCTAATGTAGAGTACTCGTCCAAGAGACAGAGTTTTTCTGGTCTATTAACACAATTTGTCACAGCCCTGATGAATTGTGAAGGTCCTTAAAGCTCCATACTTCATCGCTGTCACTTTCAAAGTCATAGAAGATCTGCTCAAAACCGAAGGTCAGATTTGCCCAAGACTTACTCTTGGGAACATAAAGAAACCCAGAAAAAGTGTTGACTCTAACACAGGAAGTCTTTGAGTTGCCAGAGCAAGAGAGTCGCAGAATAAAAGAACCACAGAATCACAGAATCAGGCAGGTTGGAAAGGACCTCAAAGATGATCAGGTCCAACCTATTACCGAACACCACCTGAAAACTAAACCATGGCTTCAGGTGCTACAACCAATCCTTTTTTGAACACTTCCAGGGATGGTGACTCCACCACCTCCCTGGGCAGCCCATTCCAATGGTCAGTTACTCTTTCTGTGATGGACTTTCTCCTCACCTTGAGCGTAAACTTCCCCTAGTGCAGCTTGAGACTGTGTCCTCTTGTTCTCTCACTGGTTGCCTGGAAGAGGAGACCGACCCCAATTACAGCATGGTGGGGATTGTAAGGGACATCTAGAGATCATTCAGTCCAAGCCCTCTGCTAAAGAAGGGTCAGCACAGGAGGTTGCCCAGCATCACAATGTCCAAGTGGGTTTGGAATCTCTCCCGAGAAGGAGACTCCACAACTTCTCTAAGGAGCCTGCATCAGGGTTCTGGCACCTTCACAGCAAAGAAGTTTCTCCTCCTGTTCAGGTGAAACCTCCTGGGTTCCAGTTTGTGCTGGTTATTCCTTGTCCTGTCACTGGGCATGACTGAAAAGGGTCTGGCCCCATCCTCTTGCCCCACCCTTTAGATCTTGCTGAGCAGTAAGAAAATCCACTCTGTCTGCTCTTCTCTAGTTTGGGACCATTGGCAAGCATGCTGAGGGGCCACTTCATGCCTTCATAGAATCATAGAATTGTTTTGGTTGGAAAAGACCTCTAAGATCATCAAGTCCAACCATCAACCTACGACCACCATGGCTATTAAATCATGTCCCCAGGAGCCATGTCTACATCTGGATCATTGGTGAAGATGACACTTCAGGACTTAGGTTGTAGAGCATAGTTTATTAGATATAACTGATAACCCTTGACGTGGAGGATCTTGATCATCGTTGTTTTGATATTCATGACAAATGCTCTACCTCTGCCTTGATCTTGAGTTTTGCTGTTGCAATACTCAGCTCAGTTACTCAAATGCCTGCTATTATACTAATTGTTCTCAATCAGTTTGGAGACTTTACAGGCAGCAAATTATACAATTCAAATAAAGCATAAGTTGCTAAATTGTTTTTCTGCAGTGGTACAGCCAAGCTGAATTTGGGATGAACCAGAGCTACAGGAAGTATGGTTTCCACAAACCCAAGGAAGATTCATGGTGGAAAGCCAAGAGGAATATTCCTTAGTGTAGGAAACATTACCATGAAAGAGTGAAATCTTATGACCACTATGGTTGGAAAAGACCTTCAAGATCATCAAGTCCAACCATTATCTAACTTTACCAGGACCACTACTACACCATATCCTTGAGTACCAACAAAAAAGAATTAGCAATGTCTTGTGTGCTTTCTGCTCCTTCTTCTTTCACTGCCATATATATCTTACCTTAAATATAAAGAGAAAGAATAAAGGAGCCTTTTAATTGCTCAGGCTGGAAAGATGTTGCTTGCTCTGATCTTTTCCATGCTCCTACTGCAGTAGGTTATAGAATCACAGAATCATAAAATTGTTTAGGCTGGAGAAGATCTTTAAGATAATTGAGTTTAACCATCAACATAACACTACTGAGCCTGCTCCTAAACCATGTCACTCAGCACCACATCTACAAGGTTTTGAAACCCCTCCAGCAATGGGGACCCCACCACTACTCTGGGCAGCCTGTTCTGAGGCTTGACAACCCTTCTGGGGAAGAAATTGTTCCTCGTGTCCAACCTAAACCTCTCCTGGTATAACCTGAGGTCATTTCCTCTTGTTCCTTGGGAGGAGAGACTGACTCCCACCTCATTCTGACCTCCTTCCTGAGAGCTGTAGAGAGCTTCTCATAAAGGAGAAGGGAGCTCTTGCACAGGATTTGGGAAAATCAAAGGATTGGGGCAGCTCAACTCCCTGCTATGGGTGCTTTTTCACTAGGTGTAACCCCCAAACCCCCATCCTCCTTCTGCTTCATGTTTCCACACATACTCTGCTACTGCTGAATACCTGCAAGGTTATTCCTATCCACACAGAAATGTTCTTTTGCTTGTCTATCCTGAAAATTTCAATGGGATAAGGAACTGAATTCTGGGAAAGGCTGCCCAGGGCAATGGTGGAGTCCCCATCCCTGGAGGGGTTTCAAAGTTGTGTATATGTGGTGCTGAGGAACATGGCTTAGTGGTGACATGGCAGTGCTGGGTTAACTGTTGGACTTGATCATAAAGGTCTCTTCCAACCACAATCGTTCCGTGTTTCTATGATTTCTTGCTCTCTGTTTATATCTTCTAGTTGTTTTTGAAGAGTTATTTTGTTGACATTAGTTTATGGGTATTAATGTTGCAGGGAAATGATTGTGCCCTGAAGCACCACCCAGAAAGAAAGGACCTGGAATCATTATTGGTTCTCTCACAATTTAACTGTGGGTAGATTGAGTTATTGAACAGAAGGATGGGAAGGGCCTTGTCATACTTTTTTTCCCTTTTTTTCCCCCTCTTTTCCTGTTTGGATATTTTAAGTATGAAGTAAAGCTTGTTGTATAGCTGGTTATGAAGCCTCAACTCCTCCATTTATTATGCATTCTTTGGTTTTGTGTTTTCCTTTCCAGACAATGCTTATTACTCATGCACAGCCAGGAGTATAAGGGTTCACAGATGCTTTAAGAAGGTATAACCAGTCAGAGCTTAAGAAACTGTTAACCAGGGGAACTACAAGAAAGCTGGGGAGTGACTTTTTACAAGGGCTTGTAGTGACAGGATGAGAGGGAGTAGATTTAAGATGGAAGATGGTAGATTTAGACTGGATATTAGGAAGCAATTCTTACAGTGAGGGTGGTGAGACACCAGAACAGGTGGCCCAGGGAAGCTGTGGACGTCCCCTCCCTAGAGGTGTTCAAGGCTATGTTGGACAGGGCCTTGAGCAACCTGGGCTAGTGGGAGGCATACCTGCTCATGGAGAAGGGGTTGGAATTAAATGATCTTTAAGGTCCCTTCCAACCAAAACCTGTTCTATGACTCTATGATTCTATTTCCCAGTAGCACCTGCAGGTATTAATCAGGCCATGAGTCTATATGAGTCTATATGATATCTTCTGCAGAGGACTTAAAGAATCACAGAATAGTGGGGGTTGCAAGAGTACTCCAGGTGTGACCTCACAACAACAGAGTAAAGGAGAAGGAGAACCTCCCTCAACTTGCTGCTCACACTCTTCTTGATGCACTTCAGGAGACCATTCTCCTTGCTGGCCACAAGAACATATTGCTGACTTATGGCTAACTGTACTCATGGTCTGCATTCATGCCAAGGAAGGCACACATGGTGTCATATAAATACCAAAATCTATAGTTAGAATAGCTCAGATCTGAGCTCACATCTAGCAGTTTTTGTGTTTATATCCGTGACATAAGGTTTAGAATCACAGAATTGTAGAATTGTTTTGGTGGGAAAAGACCTCTAAGTTCATCATGTCCAACTGTCAACCTAAGACCACCATGGCCACTAAACCATGTCCCAGCGTGCCAAGACCACATGTTTCTGGAACACCTTTTAATCATAGCTTAGTTCATAGTTAGGGTGTGGTGTTGCCTTCCAGAGAACGTTGCTTGTCTCCTGCTTGGCAAGCCGTGCTTTACTCTTTTCAGCTGGTCACACCTGATCTTTCAAGATTTCCCCCTCTCCAACCTTTCCCTCCTCATTTAGCCAAAATAATGTCAACATTTCAGAATCTCTGCAGGTATTTTAGTCCCCAGTATGTTGCTTATGTCAATCAAGAAAGGAGAACACTGCCTGCACCTTTATTGCTAAAATGAACCTTGTGTAGCTTCTTTTTTCAGCTTTATAGTTGGGAAACTAACTGTGGACACTCAGCATTACTTGCCTAGTGATGGAATGAGGACTCTGACTGGATGAATAACTGGGAGAATGTGAAAAGTCACAGAACTGGAGTGGATGTTCCTAGGCCACAGCTAATAGAGTTACAGAAGGTTCAAAGGGATTTTTTGAGGTCATCTGGTCCAATCACCATTACAGTCACCTAGAGCAGGATGCTCATAGCCCCAAGCAATGTGACTTGGAGAGGTTCCATTGATGGGGCATCTACCACCTCTCTAGGCACCCTGGGCCAATGTTTAACCTTCAGCATTATAAATTTCTTCCTTCTCTCTAGCAAGAATCTGCCTCTTTTAGTTTAAAACCATCACCCCTTGTCTTGTGACAACAGGCCATGCTCAAAAGCCTGGCCTCATCTTCCTTGTGGGTTGGACTAGATGGCCTTTAAATTTTCCTTCTAACTCAAAAGATTCTATGATTCTATGACTCTGACCATCCCCTTTAACTACTGAAAGGCCACAGGAAGGTCTCAGTTTAGAATAACCACTGCTTTGAATTTCTCTGTGAAACACTTCCAGTGTTGCAGCACTATGAATAATGAGATGCTTAGTGGTCTTACACACATGGTATCTACAGTCTTCCTCATGTCTTTCTCAACCTCATGAATGCTGCCTCCAGAGCAGCAGTAGATGAGGATGTCAGGATTCTAGAGCGCAGTCAAAGGCCTTGCCCTCTTAGTGAAGCACCTCTCATTCTGGTGTCTGTGCTGAAGGCCTGGAGCAACCTCACCTTACAACTTCAAGAACCTGTCTTTCCATATCCAAATGTTCTGCAATGGCTTCTTGTTATTTAAGTTGCCACTACAGCATTGACCTTGCCTCTCAAGAGTCATTTGCTGGTTGCAAAAATGTTGCTTGGTGAAATGAAACAACCTGACATTCTTCTGAAGTCTCTGTCCTGTCCATTCATCTCCCTCAAAAAGTTTTGTCTGCACTTCAGCATATCCATCAGGTCAATTTCTAATCAGAAATCATTTACATTTCTGAATAAGGCAGGGGGAAAAATATCCAGTGTACAAGCCAGATGCATAATTGCCTCAAGGATCTATATATATGGAAGAAATGCTTAAATACACTGAACCATACAATCACCTAATCACCTTAAGATCATTGAGTCAAACCGTAACTTAACATCTCCCTGTACACAATTGTGTACTTAGGTAGATTTTGTGATGTAGAAAACATTATGAGATGCAAAGTAGAAATATGGAGACCCTAGTACTTTTCCTAGCTGCACCTTTAAAGAGAAAGAACCTGTTACTTGGCTTTGGCCAGCCTGATCTAGTGCAGGGTGCCCTTGCCCATGGCAGGGGGGTTGGAACTAGATGATCCTTGTGGTCCCTTCCAACCCTGACTGATACTATGATACTATGATTAGAGGAGAATTCATCACTTGGGACTTCCTGGTAACTCCATGGCTGTCACCCAAAAGTGCTCATGAAGGAGTCATGTAAATGGTCTAGGTGTAAAGAGGGAAAAGCCTGCAATGAGAAAACTTGAAGCTTAAAAACCTAGAGTTCAGAATTCTGCTATAATCAACAGATAACCAGGGTTTGGACTTGATGATCTTGGAGGCCTTTTCTATGATTCTATGAACTTGAACAGAAGGAAACAGGTAATTACAGAAAACCACTCCTCTCAAACAAACCCTCCTACAGTAGACCAGATCTGTCATGCTCTAGAAGTGATGCAGGCCTTCCAAAGTTAGGTGAGATACATTCCACCCACCTGTGATGTAATTTGTTATATTTGAGACGGGAACTGACAGAGCCTTTTGTAGTGAGGACACCCAGGAACAGCATAAAGGAAAAGAATTGAAGGGCTCTGTGGTTGAGTTAGGGTACACTATGAATGAACAGAAAGAGTGGACCCTCAGCAAGTTTGCAGACGATACAAAGTTTGCAGTGTAATAGAGTGGGCTCAGAGAGGTGTTTGTTTGCTGCTCCTTAGGAGAATATGGCACTAAATTGGGTGGGAGTGTTGATCTGCTTGAGGGTAGGAAGACCTGCAAGAGTGGGCAGGCATTGGAGCAGGTGGCTCTGGGAAGTGGAGGAGTCACCATCCTTGAAGGTGTTAAAAAAATGTGTGGACATGGCACTTTGGGACATGGTTTAATGGGTATGGTGGTGATAGGTTGATGGTTGCACTTGATGATCTTAGAGGTCTTTTCCAACCAAAACAATTCCATGATTCTATGAAGAAGGGAAAACTTAGGACCTGGTCAAGCACTGAAATAGGCTTCACAAGGAAGTGGTGGAGGATGATGCCACCTCCAGCTGGAGGCCAGTCACCAGTGGCATCCCCCAGGGATCAGTGCTGGGCCCTATCCTCTTTAATATCATCATTGATGATCTGGATGAGGGGATTGAGACAGTCATCAGCAAATTTGCAGATGACACCAAGTTGGGAGCAGATGTTGGTCAGTTAGAGAGCTGAAGGGCTCTGCAGAGGGACCTCGACCAGCTGGACAGATGGGCGGAGTCCAATAGGATGACATTCAACAAATCCAAGTGCCGGGTGCTGCACTTTGGCCACAACAACCCCATGCAGAGCTACAGGCTGGGGTCGGAGTGGCTGGAGAGCTGCCAAACAGAGAGGGACCTGGGGGTGCTGATCGACAGCTGCCTGAACATGAGCCAGCAGTGCACCCAGGTGGCCAAGAAGGCCAACGGCATCCTGGCCTGCATTAGGAATGGTGTGGCCAGCAGGAGCAGGGAGGTCATTGTGCCCCTGGACTCTGCTTTGGTTAGGCCACACCTTGAGTCCTGTGTCCAGTGCTGGGCCCCTCAGTTTAAGAAGGACATCGAGACACTTGAACGTGTCCAGAGAAGGGCAACAAGGCTGGTGAGAGGCCTTGAGCACAAGCCCTGTGAGGAGAGGCTGAGGGAGCTGGAATTGTTTAGCCTGGAGAAGAGGAGGCTCAGGGGCAACCTCATTGCTCTCTACAACTACCTGAAAGGTGGTTGTAGCCAGGAAGAGGTTGGTCTCTTCTCCCTAGCAACCAGCACCAGAACAAGAGGACACAGTCTCAAGCTGCACCAAGGGAAGTTTAGGCTTGAGGTGAGGAGGAAGTTCTTCATGGAGAGAGTCATTCGCCATTGGAATGGGCTGCCCGGGGAGGTGGTGGAGTCACCGTCCCTAGAGGTGTTCAAGAGGGGCTTGGACGTGGCACTTGGTGCCATGGTCTAGTCATGAGGTCTGTGGTGACAGGTTGGACTTGATGATCTTTAAGGTCTCTTCCAACCTTGGTGATACTGTGATACCATCCTTGGAAGTGTTAAAAAAAAAATGGACACATGGCACTATGGGACATGGTTTAGTGGGCATGGTTGTGCTGCCACTTGGGCTTGATGATCTTAGGGGCTTTTCCAACTTGAACCATCTATGGTTAGGAGCTTGATATTTAGCTGATATATTTTCTGTGGTTTGTTTGTGTCAACAGGACTGTGCAGAACTCATTCATCTTCAGAAGGTGACTGGCAAGTAATTACTGCCCCAGCCTTGAAATCCTTACAGCTTTGACTCTGCTGTGGTTATTTGCTTGAATAGACAGACTCTAAAGATGACAGGGAAATTAATAGGTAGTTTTATTGCAAACATTTGCTGCACCCATTTGTTGAAAAGATGGGTGAGAAAATTGGGGAGCCTACAATAGAGCTAAATTTCATTTAAGCTTTGGAGAAAACAACTCATGCCATAAACATCTAAGGTCAGAGCTTGAACAAAAGGTTAAATCCCAAGGCAAGACTTTTTAAATCATAACAACTCTGATTGACACTGGTATTTTGTGCAGAGGTTGATCACTTCACCCTAGTAACAAGTGATAGGACATGAGGGAACAACCTCATTTTGCACCAGGGGAAGCTTAGGTTGGACACAAGAAACAATTTCTTCCCCCAAAAGGTTGTCAAGCCCCAGAACAGGCTGCCTAGGACAGTAGAACAGTCTCCATCCTTCGAGAGGTTTCAAAGCCATGTAATGTGGTGTTGAAGGACATGGTTTAGTGGCAGACTTGGCAGAGCTGGGTAATAGTTGGACTTGATGGTCTTAAAGGTCTCTTTGAACCAAACCAAGAAATAAACATGTAGGCATCAATGACTCTGTTATCAATGTATGAGATACAGCACCTGTGAATGTATGTGGATGATAATGGTGGAAGGAAGGACAAGATGCCAATCTGAAAATCCATTTGCCTTTCAATCAGTTTGTATTATTGTGTTTGGCCATTGTCTTGAGTGATCATAAAATCATCATAGATTCACAGAGTCACCACAGAATCATAGAATGGTTTGGGTTGGAAAGGAGCTTAAGCATCATCTAGTTCCAACCCCCCAGCATGGGCAGGGACACCTCCCACTAGACCAGGCTGCTCAAGGCCCTGTCCAGCCGGGCCATCCAACAACTTCCCAGGGCAACCTGTTCCCACTTGTCCTGTCACTACAAGATGTTGTAAAAAAGTCCCTCCTCAGCTTTCTCGTAGGCCCCTTTCAGGTTCTGGAAGGCTGCTATAAGGTCTCCCCAGAGCCCTCTCTTCTCCAGGCTTAACAACCCCAACTCTTGCAACCTGTCCCCACCAGGCAGGTGTACCAGCCTCTGATCATCTTTGTGGCCACCCTCTTGACCTGCTCCAACAGTTCCATGTCCTTCCAGAAGTGAGCACCATACTCCAGGTGGGGTCTCAGAGGAGCAGGGTAGAGGGGGAGAATCACCTCACTTGTCCAGCTGGCCACACTTGTTTGGATGCTGCCCAGTTTGATGACAAACTGAGCCTCTGCCCAGCTGAATCAGTATTCTGTGGGGCTATTCATCTAACAAATTATGAGTCAAACTTTGTGCCTGGCTGAGAGCGAGTGATTAATCAGGGATGGTCATTTGTCATCACTCTGTAACCCTGGAGAAACAAATCTTCATATTCAGAGCTGCATCGAGTCTGCTCATACATGTTAGCTGTTTCCATTTGCATTTTTGACAATGATGACATTGTGCTTTTTCTTCTTTTGTGTAGTAAAGAGCACTAGGAGTCCAGTGAGTCATGAAATCTGTACTTACTGTAATTAAAAAAATAGCACCAAACCCAACAACCCTGTATTTTTAATCTCTGTGGAGTTACAAAGTGCTTGAAAAGGTGGTGAGAGCGAGCCATGGAAATGGGCACTTCTAATTAAAATAACAGATCCTTAAACATAGAATCATGGTATGGTTTATGTTGGAAAGAATCAGTAAAGGTCAGGTAGTCCAACACTCCTGCAGGCAGCAGGGACATCTGTAACTTGACCAGGTTGCTCAGAGCCCAGAAAAATTTGATGCAGCATGGTTCCAAGAATGAGACATCTACCACCTCTCTGGGTAACCTGGGCCAGGGACTCATGGCCCTCAGTGTGAAACAAGTCTTCCTTCTCTCTAGTCTAAATATCCTTCTTTTAGTTAAACCTCATCACCTCTTGTCCTGTACTTGTCAAGTACTGATAAAAAGTCTGTCCCCAGCTTTCTTATCCATCCCTTTATGTCCTGAAAGGCCACAATAAGGTATCTCTGGAACCTTTTCTTTTTCAGGCTGAACAAACCCAACTTTCAGCCTGTCCTCACAGCAGAAAGCTTCCAGCCCTTGGCTCATCTTCATGGCTCCATTCTGACAGGTTCACATCTTTCTTATGCTAAGAAGTTTGATTTACTGGAAATAATTGTTCCAACATTAAGCTCTTTTTGAAGACCTGAATCAAATGCTAGTCCTGACTTGGTAAGTATTTTCAGGAGTTTGGTTTTCAGCCAGCAAGAAATTGAAAAGAAGGGTGGAAAAGAGGTGAGACTCTTACAAACTACCTCAACAATAACATTCTTTGATCCTGCACAAATGCTTTTCAAAAGGACATAGCTGAAAGAGAATAAGGACTTAACAGGGATTCAGCTGAAAGGAAAAGGAAACAACTGACTTTGATTCTGCTCTTACATACTTCAGTTGCACTGCTGCACTGTTTCAAGTATGAATGTACCTTAGTGTAAATGAGAGAAGAGTGACCCAAAGCCTGGGTGTGTTGGCAACCAGCAGCGGTTGAGGTTGCTATAAAAAACAGATGCTGAAACCCTGGGGGATCAGAGCCAATTTTGTTTGAATGGACCTCCTCATTGTCACAGACTGATGGAATGGTGGAGTTGTATGGTGCCTCTGGAGATCATGTTGTCCAATCCCCTCCTGCTAAAGCAGGGTCACCCACAGCAGGTTGCCCAGGATCACAATGTCCAGGTGGGTTTGGAATCTCTGCAGAGGAGACTCCACAGCTTCTCTGGGCAGCCTGCTCCAGAGCTATGACACCTTCACAGCAAAGAAATTTCTCCTCATGCTCAAGTGAAACCTCCTCAGTTTGTGCCTATTGCCCCTTTGTCCTGTCACAGGGCACCACTGGGCCCTTTTCTCTAGTCATCAGCTCTTTAGATATTGATAAACACTGCAACACTGTCCAAGGCTTAGTGTTTGAAGAATCGTGTCAACTTTTTTTATTAGTATAAATTTACTTGTTCAGTTTCTACCAGAAGAGAACTCCAGAATACTAGCCCTGGCTGGCACCATCCCAGCGGAGAATTTGTCCCAGTCTCTCTAAGATTGTGTTCCCTCCATTTCATTTCACTTGCGCTCGAGATCTGTAGAAGTTATTCCATCAATCCACTTCTTATCTCTTGTGCTATTTGAGAAAATAAAGTAGGTCAATGGTCAGATAAATTTGAGCAAGAAATGAGAAATATCATCTTTTCTCCCCCCATCCCCCCATCCCCCCTTTCCTTTCTAGTCTCATTTGGGAACTGAATGCTACCAATCCTTGGAAGGATGCCAAAATCCAGTATTGTGCTGATGGGAACATGAATAGTGTATAAAAGAGGTACTTCGAACACAGTATGAAATCTGAAGGCACAAAATGTGTAAAGAGGTTGAACCGAAGGCTTTGTAAAAGTTACAGCAGAACCAATTGGTCAAGCACACGTTGATAATCCACTGGTCAAGGTTTCTTGGCTAGAAAATTGTTATGACCCCAGCAAGTCAGAGGATGACACCGAAGACGGTGAATTTAGACAGAAAAAACCCCAGCCACTAGTAAAGATCATAATAGATGAACCTGCTCTGGCATAAGAGAGCCATCTTCATAGCTCTTTGTTGTACCCTCTCAAGCAGTTCCCTGTCCTTCTTGAACTGGGGAGCTCAGAACTCACACAATATTCCAGACGATACCTCACCAGGGCAGAACAGAGGGGAAGGAGAACCTCCCTCCACGTTCTTGTCGCACCCTTCTTGATGTACCCCAGAATACCATTGGCCTTCTTGCCTATAAGTGCCCATGCTGGCTCATGGTCGTCCTGCTGTCCACCAGGACACTCACTACTCACAATCACTTGTTACTTAAGGACTGTCCGAATTCATTATTACACAGGCTAATAGTAACTTAAAAGCCAGAAAAAGTGAATAACAAGGGGAAAATGTGGAATGCTTGAGGGAGGTTACCTCTGGGGGCTTTTCTTGCTGTGGCACAACATATGGCAGTACCTGTGTCTGAGGGTTATGGCCAAGGGCAGAGTGTAGCCCTACAGAAATAAATAGCACCCATAGAATTATAGAATCATAGAATTGTTTTGGGTGGAAAAGATCACTAACATCATTGAGTCCACCTGTGAACCCAGCACCACCATGGCCGTGAAACCATGCCCTGAAGTGCCATGTCTACACATTTTTTGAACACCTCCAGGGATGGTGTCTCCAGCACCTGTCTGGGCAGCCTCTTCCAATGCCTGACCACTCTTTCAGGGAAGAAATATTTCCTAATGTTGAAGCTATATCTCCCCTAGTTCAATTTGAGGCTGTTTGTTCTCATTCTATCATTTGATATTAGGGAGAAGACACCAATACCTCACTATAATGTTATAGAATCAGGACTGTTGAGGTTGGAAGATGCCTTTGAGATCATTAAGTCCAATGACTCACCTAGAGCTCACAGTCCCATCAGTACTGCTAAGCTACTACTGCTAAAGCACTTTCTAAGCACCACATATATGGGTCTTTCAAATATCTCCAGGGATAGCGACTCCACCATTTCCCTAGGCAGCCCATCCCAATGCCTGATAACCCAGCTTCCAGGTGGAACAGAGAGAAGCATGGAGGGAACAGAGAGAAGTAAAATTCAACAGTGAGCTGCAGAACATGTTCTGATGATGGAGGAAGGTAACAAATCAAGAACCTATGTAGTAATAACTGTGAGGAAGATTGAACACCCTTCCAAGGGTTCTATCTTCATATTCACAGAGCTGTCATCAAGGGTCAAGGAGCTGCTTCCTTTTTAAACAGTGTCACTTGTCATTTCACTTTTCAGCTGGTTTCAGTCACCGTGGGCTGAAATTTGGCACTCACATCATCAGCTCGACGGCAGAGCTGTCTCTAAAAACTACTTTAAATGGGTTTGGTTAAATTTAGTCTTGGCACAGTTAAAAATAATAATTAAGGCGTGGTTAATTATTGGCTGGCAACAGAAATATCACTGCTAACTGAATGGGAATTCCAAACTTGTAAAATACAGCAGCCAAAAAACTGTAGAAGATGCACAAAGCCTTCAAAATTTCAATGTATAGTAATCAAATAAAATTAAAAATTTAAAAAGGGAGAGAAAGAAGCAGCAGCACAAGTTTCTTGTCCTCTCATTCACCACCAAGCGTATCACCGTGTTCCAGTAACTTAGCACCATGCTCCAGTACCTGATCACCATGTCCCAGGATTTAAAGGCTGGCTACAAAAAGATGGAGACTCCCATAGAAAAAATGAGGGGTGATGGGGACCAGTTAACATGAGGAGATCCTGACAAGATCCCGACAAGAGATATTTTTTTTTTCCTACAAGGATAATCAACCATTGGAATAATTTCCCCAGAATCATAGAATCACAGAATAGGTTGGGTTGGAAAGACCTTTCAAGGTCATCTAGACCAACATCTTCAAGTAGATCAGGCTCCTCACAGCCCTGTCCAATCCGACTTGGAATGCTTCCAGGGATGGGGGCTTACACCACCATCCTTAGCAGGTATTTTTAGGACAGAAGAGAAATATTGTGAGAATAATTTTGATTAAACTGCTTGAAAACCAACAAAAAATGAGACTAGTTTCTCAATTCTGCTTTATTCTTCTCTCAAAAGATGGAATACCAAGGCTGGGGGTTTATCTATTTTGATTTCACCTGGTATCTGTCACTGAGGTAGCCAGACTCTGCAGAAGAACAACAAAATCAAGAATAAAGAAACAAGCACACTTGCTGAAGAGGCAGACAAAAAGACTAGAACTTTACTGTCTCACTTATTTATTTAGAGCTATAAAATCTTCCAGAAGCACCTCTCTGCTCTGAATCCCATCTCATGAATTAAAATACCCAGTGAGATGTGGTCTAGAAAGGACAGCTCATCACAATTCAGCACATCAATATTCAACAGTTATCATGAGGCAAGATAAGCTGAAGGCTGCTCATCTCTCAACCCAGTCTTCCCTAAGAGCCTGGGGGAAAGAACAATTATGAAGGGTAAAAAGGCAGACTTAAAAAAACACCCCCAAACTCTGGAAAATGGTGGAAGTTGAGGATACCACATAGAGAGAAGCCCTCAGGAGGCCTTTCTCAGCATGACATTTCTGCATGTCACAGAATCATTGAATCTCAGGTTGGAAGAGACTTCAAGGATCATCTGGTCCAATCTTTCTTCCTTCTGATTGGAAAAGACCGGTAAGGTCATCAAGTCCAACCATCAACCTAAGACCACCACAGCTATTAAACCATGTCCTGGAGTGCCATGTCCACATGTTTCTTGAACACCTCCAGGGATGGTGACTCTACTCTCTCCCTGGGCCACTTATTCCAGTGCCTGACCACTCTTTCAGTAAAGAAAATTTTCCATTCCTGGTTGGATCACTTTAACCTTTGAATGTCTCCTTCTCTGGAGACTTTAAAAATCTGCCTTGACACAGTCCTGTGCAAACTGCTGTAGGTGACTCTGCTCTAGCAGGGTGGTTGGACTAGATGATCTCCAGAGCTCCCTTCCAAGCCAACACACCAGGCTGAAAGAGACCTTCAAGATCATCGCATCCAACCCATCAACCAATCCAACCCACCGAAACAACTAAATCACGCAACCAAGCACCCCATCAAGTCTCCTCCTGAACACCTCCAGTGATGGTGACTCCACCACCTCCCTGGGCAGCCCATTCCAATGGGCAATCACTCTCTCTGTATAGAACTTCTTCCTAACATCCAGCCTAAACCTGCCCTGGCGCAGCCTGAGACTGTGTCCTCTTGTTCTGGTGCTGGCTGCCTGGGAGAAGAGACCAACCTCTGCCTGTCCACAACCTCCCTTCAGGTAGTTGTAGAGAGCAATAATGTCAGTCTCCTCTTCTCCAGGCTAAGCAACCCCAGCTCCCTCAGCCTTTCCTCATAGGCCTTGTGTTCCAAACCCCTCACCAACCTTGTTGCCCTTCTCTGGACACATTCCAGCAAGTCAACATCCTTCTGAAACTGCGGGGCCCAGAACTGGACACAGTACTCAAGGTGTGGCCTAACCAGTGCAGTGTACAGGGGCAGAATGACCTCCCTGCTCCTGCTGGCCACACTCTTCCTGATGCAGGCCAGGATGCCACTGGCCCTCTTGGCTGCCTGGGCACACTGCAGGCTCATGTTCAGCCTACCATCAACCAGTACCCCCAGGTCCCTCTCTGCCTGGCCGCTCTCCAGCCACTCTGACCCCAGCCTGTAGCACTGCCTGGGGTTGTTGTGGCCAATGTGCAGAACCCGGCACTTGGATGTGTTCAGTCTCATGCCCTTGGATTCTGCCCATCTGTCCAGCCTGTCGAGGTCCCTCTCTGCAAAGCCTCTCTCCCTCCAGCAGATCAATTCCTGCCCCCAGCTTGGTGTCGTCCACAAATTTACTGATGATGGACTCGATGCCCTCATCCAGATCATCAATAAAGATGTTGAAGAGCATGGGGCCCAGCACTGATCCTTGGGGCACACCACTAGTGACAGGCCGCCAGCTGGATGTGGCATATATATGTTATGTTGTAACCTCCCCTTTTTTCTTCCCTTTTTTCCCTTCCTTTTGCTTCTGAAAAGGGCAGGGGAAGGACATGAGAAGTGATTATTTAATTTTGGATGCCTTTAAAAATGGGGATTCTTTGTCTTTATTAGAAGATCTTTCTAATAAAAGCCTAATGTTTGAACCATTGCTATTACCCAGACTCACCAGGATTAATCCTGTAGATATTTGAGAACAGAAGAAAAATTAGCTTTTGTGACTGAAGTGTAAGCCTATCTAAGTACCCTGTGCAGTGTTGAGGAGCTTCAACATTCGTAGTCAGGCATGATGGTGCTCCGAGCAACCTGATGTAGTTGAAGACATTCCTGCTGACTGCAGGGGGGTTGAACCAGATAGTTTTAAGGGTCTCTTCCAAACCAAACCATTCTATGATTTTACAATTTATGATTCTATGATGCTATGAACTACCAAGTGATATAGGAGAAGAGGAAATGGCCTCAAGTTGAACCAGGAGAGGTTTATGTTGGACCCAGGAATAATTTCTTCCCCAAAATGATTGTCAGGCCCTGGAACAGGCTGCCTGCAGCAGTGGTAGAGTCACCATCCTTGGAGGGCTATGAAAGCCATGTAGTTGTGGTGCTGAGGGACATGGTTTAGTGCAGGACTTGGCAGTGCTGTGTTAATGGTCAGACGTGATAGTTTTAAAGGTCTCTTTCAACCAAAACAGTTCTATTCTTTCATAATTTTTATCCCTCTCTATCACAGAGAAAGCTCATTGCAGGTGGGAACCATCCTCAGACCTGCAGTTATCTTGAGGAGCTGCTTTTTTACAGGCTGTGCTTCATTCAGGTGCCCAGAGACAGGTGGTTCAAGCGTCATTTGGGTTCTACTTGTTTAAACAAGCAGAGACTGCTGAGGGTGGATGTCTGGGAAATGCTCTGCTGAGACTGTTCAGACTTAGGGTTGCCGTGGGTACGGCTGCAGAAGACGTGGGCTCCAATTCTGGGATTCTCTGCTTTGTCTGAGCTGGGTAAAGAGGAAGGAGAGGAGGAGGAGGAGGCAGGGCTGCAGAGTGAATCAGATGCCTGAAATGAGATGCTGTGCAACCTCTTCTCCTTTAATACCTACCTCAAAGGATATCTCAAAGGCCAGACTACAGGCAGTAATAGTGTTAAGCTCTTCTGGTGGCTCTCTGGGCTTTACATCTACAAGGAAACACTCCACACTGCTCACAGTCTGCTTCCTATCTTCCCAGAACAGCTGGGGAATAAAGATCCTGATACCAAGTGTGTGTAGCACTGGATCCTTAGTCATCAGGGGAAACAAGGCTGACAGCAGAGAGAAAACAGTTCCCAGCTGATGCTTCAAACAGCAGCTGCAGCATCCTCATTTTCACTGACTCCCACTCAAAGGCTTCGCCTGAACCGTTCAGCAAGCAGCAGGCAGGGCATGAGCATCCATGGAGGAGCCTGCTTTAGACAGAGAAACAGCTGGCCATGGCTATGAGAAGGTTTTAACCCTACTGAGACCAACAAGGATGGAGGTGAGAGCTCTACAGGGGGTTGGAGAAAAAAGAGATTTCTTTCAGTATCCATAAACCCTTTGAGGGGGAAGGGGTAAAACAGTGAGGAGCAAAGAACCTTCTGAGGAGTGGCTGAAGAGCTGAAGTTGTTTAGCCTGAAGAAAAGGAGGCTGAGGAGAGATCTTCTGTCTCTCTGCAAATACCTGAAAGGAGGTTGGAGTGAAGTGAAGGTGAGTCAAGGACAAGAATACAAGAAGAAATGGCCTCAAGTTGTATCCCCAGGTGGGGGGAGGGGGAGGATGTTAGGCTGGACATGAGGAACAGTTGTCCCCCAAAACGATTGTCAAGGCTTGGAACAGGCTATCTAGGGCAGTGGTGAAGTGCCCATCTCTAGAGGGGTTTAAAAGCCATGTTGACGTGATGCTGAGGGACATGGTTTAGTGGTGGGCTTGACAATGCTGAGTTAACAGTTAGACCTAATGATCTTGAGGACCTCTTCCAACCAAAACCATTATACGATTCTATGAAATGCTACTTTTGAGAACGGGAGAGGTCGAAGCACAGATCAGTACTAATGCAGTGGAAACTGGAGAAAATCAAGATCTGCTGCCTGGTCATTTGAAAGCTGAGGAGCCCAGGCTCACAGTGAGGATGGGGATCTGCACCAGAGTCAGGCAGATGGACCTGGGATCCCATTTCTGAGTGGCTGCGCCTTTGGCTTTACAAAGTGTATCTGGTAGGAGAATCTTGCTGTTGACTTTCTGTCTTGGTTTAACACAGTCTGATATAAACAAGCCCCACTCTCATGATAAACAATGGATGAAAAGAAGCAAAAGCTGTTATGTTCAGACTAAATGGCTGAACCACCCTGCATCCACCAGTCTGCTGGGTGGGACAAACAGAAAGAGTATCCAAGAGGCACTTCTGTATCTACAGAACTTTAGAACCTCTGGGGTTGTTCAAAATCTTCTGCTGTGAGGACAGGCTGAGAGAGTTGGGGTTGCTTAGCCTGGAGAAGAGAAAGCTCCAGGAAGACTACCTTGTGGCCTTTCAGTATTTAAAGGGGCCAAGAAGAAAAGCTGGGAACAGACTCCTTATCAGGGCCTGTTGTGACAAGACAAAGCATGATGGGTTCAACCTAAAAGAGGGAGATTAAGACTGGCTAGAAAGAAGAAAATTTTTTTCAATAAGGATGGTGAGACAATGGCTCAAGTTGCACCCCCACCGCTGGAACCATTCCAGATCAGGTAGTCTGGGGCTCTGAGCAACCTGCTCTGGTTGCAGATGTTCCTGCAAGACGGGTGGACTAGATGACCTTTAAAGTTCCCTTCCAAACCAAAACACTCTATGATTCTGTGATCAAGCATTGGTAGTGAATAGTACAGAAGTTCAGAACGGAGACCAATATTTTTTAGTGACTGAGGTGCACCATTATAATTTTAAAAGGCTCTTTAATGTGGTGTTGTTTGGCCATTAGTCTCCAAAACAGATGATGTACGACTGAACACCACAAGCAGCTTCTCTGAGAGAAGTATTTTCTGGTTGTCAGAGTGGCTGAGGAGAGGATTTCATCATGATTTCTACAGCTTGCTTGGCTGTCAGCCTTGGCTCCCCTCCCAATGACCTTCTCTGCTCTGCTGCTCTGGCAGAGTTTCATGTTCAGTCCCAGAGACAAAGGAGGATTGTCTTTTCAAAATGGATATGGATCAGCACTGTCTGGAACAGAAATACAACAGGAAACACCCATTCATAGAATTGTAGAATGGTAGGGGTTGGAATGGACCTCTGGAGATCATCTAATCCAACCTTCCTGCTAAAGCAGGGCCACCCACAGCAGATTGCCCAGGATTTCATTGCCCAGGTGGGTTTGGGATCTCTCCAGATAAGGAGACTCCGCGACCTTCCTGGGAAGCCTGCTCCAGGGCTCCAGCACCCTCACAGCAAAGAAGTTTCTCCTCATCTTCAGATGTAACCTCCTGAGTTTCAGTTTGTGGCCACTGGTCCTTGTCGTATCACTGGGCACCCCTGAAAGAGTCTGGGCCTGTCCTCTGGCTCTCCACACTTTAGCTTTTGCCAAGATTGAGAAGTTCCCCTCTCAGTCTGCTATTCTTCAGGCTAAGCAGTCCCCAGTCTCTAATCCTTTCCTGCTCACAGAGATGCTCCAGTCCCCTCAGATTCTTTGTAGACCTCACTGGACTCTCTCCAGTAGTTCCCTGTGCCTGTTGAAATGGGGAGCCCAGAATTGGACACAACACTCCAGATACGACCTGACTAGGGCAGAGTAGAGAGGGAGAAGAACCTTCCTTGAACTGCTGGCCTCACTCTTCAGAATGCGCCCTAGGACACCATTGGCCTTCTTGGCTCTTAGGCCACATTTCTAGGTCATGATGAACTTGTTATCCACCAGTACTCAGAGGTTCCAGCAGGTCAACCCCTCACCTGTAGGGACATCTGGACACTTGGGCAGGGACAGAGAAACGTAGAATCATAAATCACAGGATTTTTTTGTTGGGCAAGATGTCCAAGATCATAAGCCATGAACCTTGTTACACACACACTCTAAACAGAGAATTGGTTTAGAATCATCTTTATAAGCTTCTAAACCAAGATTTTCCACAGATATTCTTTCTGCTTGCTGAAGCAGGGAAAGGTGTTAGATCATTACTCTTTGGGGAGAAAATTAATCACTCCCCTGCTGTGCTGATCCTCAGAAGTTTTTTCATTGCACTTCTGGAGGGATAATAGATATAGATGATACCCCAAACTTTCTCTGGGCTTAGCACCAAGGTTTAATGCATGAAAATTGAGAAGGGATGTATCTTATCTTTACTAAGACAAGCTTTGCTGGAGATACAACACAATGACCAATTCCAGCAGAGACATATCCAGGGTTGCCATCTGCTACACTGAGCTTGGGCCTTTTTGTTTCTAGTCCAATGCTGATTAAATCTAGCGTGCAGAAAGCAGAGGTGAAGTGCCCAAAACAATCAAGAGAACACGAAGATCACAGAAGGAAGTTCATGCTTCATTCATATGTCAGTAAGGATCTATCCAATAGCAAAGGGCTTAAAAGGCTGCTCAGGGAAGTGGTGGAGTCACCATCCTTGGAGGGATTTAAAAGCTGTGGAGATGTGCTCAGTGACATGGTCTAGTGGTAGGCCTGGAGTACTGGGTTAATGGTTAGGCTTGATGATCTTAAAAGTCTCTTCCAACCAAAACAATTCTATGATTCTAAAAGAAAAGGCTAAAAGATAATGCATGAAAAGACATCTCCTTCTGTGTTTGAACCTAGATCTTGCTTTGTTTTCCTTAGTTCTTGTGTTGAAAGAGGCAAATTCATCTCTTTCTATCTTCTCTATATCACTGAAGATTGTGTGGACCTTCACTCTATGGCCTTAAGATGCCACTTTTCTGGCATGAAGAGTTTCAGTCAATCCCAGAATGGTAGGGGTTGGAAGGGACATCTGGAGATCATTGGGCCCAATCCCTACTGCTAAAACAGGGTCACTCACAGATGTTTGCCCAGGATCCAGGATCACAATACCCAGGAGAGTCTGGAATCTCTCCAGAGAAGAAACTCCACAATCTCTCTGGCCAGCCTGATCTAGGGCTCCAGAAAGCTAACTGTTACAGAAAAGAATTCTTTCTTCATATTGATGTGGAACCACCTGGGCTCCACTTTGTGCCACTCACCTCTTGTCCTGTCACTGGGCACCACTGAAATGTGTCTGGCCTCATCCTTTTGACCCTCAGCCTTTACATATTGAGAAGAACCCCTCTCATTTTGCTCTTCTCCAGGCTAGACAGCCCCCGGTCTCTCAGCCTTTCCTGCTCACAGAGATGTTCCAGACCTCTCAGCATCTTTGTAACCCTCTGTTGGACTCTCTCCAGTAGTTCACTGTATTTCTCAAGCTTCTCGAAGTTCTTCCTGCTTTTGATTATTCTGCTATGAACCTTTTAAGTCCTTTTGCAGATGAGGAGAGAACTGTCAAGGCACGGACAAAACATGGCTTTACATTGCAGCATGATGTTTCCTGGTTTGTTCTCTGTTCCCTTCCTGATAATTCCCAACGTTTGTTTTCCTCTTTCAACTGCTACGGAATACAAACCTGATGGTTTTTATGGGCCTATATGTCAGCAGATGAAGGGCTTGCTCCCCTGTGGAATGGCCGGTACAGAGCTCATAATTTTTGGTGTGAAGCCAAGATTGGCTTTCCCCATGTGCATCACTTCACATTCAGCTACACTGAATTTCATCCACAAATTTGTTGCCCATTCGCTCGGCCCCTGAAGCTAAAAAAAAATAAAAAGGATCATTCATCATGGTAGTTCTTAGAGTCTTGGATAGCTGTGTATCTTCTGCAAATTCTGTTATCTCCCTGCTCATCCTCCTCTTGGGGTGATAAAATCTGAGTATCTTAAAACAGCACAAATTCCAGCACTAATCCAAGGAGAATTTGAGTAGTGACGGCACTGAGAAATGCCTGTGGCTCTCAGCTTTTGGTTTGAGTTTTGGATGCAGCTCAGTTTTCTCTGCAGGCTTAATTCTTTGTATTTGATGAAAGAGTTTTTATGAAACCTCTTAGAAATCACGGAATCATAAACTGCTAGGGGTTGGAAAGGACTTCTGGAGATCATCTAGTCCTATCCTTCTGTTAAAGTGAGCAGGGATATCTTCAACTAGAGCAGGTTGCTCAGATCACCATCCGACCCGATCTTGAATGAGACATCTGCCACCTCTCTGGGCAGCCTTGGCCAGTGTCTCATCACCCTCAATGTGAAATCGCTTCCTTATATCTAGTCTAAAACAGCAGTGATAGTGTGACTGGCAGGACTAGGTCAGTGACCGTGCCCCTGTACACAGCACTGCTGAGGCTGCATCTCAAGTACTGAGTTCAGTTTTGGTGGCCTCACTCTGAGAAGAACATTGAGGTGCTGGAATGTATCCAAAGAAGAGCAGTGAAGCTGGTGAAGGGTCTGGAGAACATGTCATGTGAGTTGGGGGTTGTTCAGCCTGGAGGAAAGGAGGCTTCTCACTCTACACAATTTCCTGAAAGGAGGTTGGAGTGAGGTGGATGCTGGTCTCTTCTCCCAAGCAACAAGCAATAAAACAAGAGGAGACAGCCTCAAGGGGAGGTTTAATTTGGACATGGAGAACAATTTGTTCACTTAAAGGGTTGTCAAGGCCTGGAACAGCCTGCCCAGTGCAGTGCTGGGCTTCCCATCCCTGGAGGGATTGAAAAGCTATGTAGATGTGGTGCTGAGGGACATGGTTTAGTGGTGACCTGGCAACGATGGGTTCATAGTTGGGCTGGATGACCTTAAAGGTCTCTTACAACCACAATGATACTAGAACTCTATGCTTCTAAATCCGTTCTCTATGTGGAATGTGATGCTGGAAGGGCAGGATAGGGATGTGACATGAAGCTACTTCTGAAGGGGCTCTCCTGGTTAAGAGTCATTCAGACTAGGTGTGGTGGAAGATAGTGATCTCCTTCGTGTTGTTCCACTTAGGCCTCTTTGTAGCTCTAACAGTTGAATTGCTCTCAGGACACCTCAGGGGTAGATTTGTTTGTTGCCTATTGGTTTGTTCATTGTGATCTGAACATGCTTGTTGTGTGGTAGGTCTCCATCTTCAATGAAGAACATCTCCAAAGTTTCATATTAGAAGGTGTTGGAATTTCCATTGCATTTCTAGGTTGGACAGTTCTTGTGTGTAGCAGAAATGACAACTGGAACAAAGAGGGGAATTAAGAAACCATGAGAATGCGTGTCCTTTTTTAAATGACATATGAAATGAAATGAGAGCTTTCATATTCTTCTAAGCTCATAGAAGCCTCACTTCAATTATTTTTGAAGCCCTGAGTTACCCTGACTTTTACAGTGTGCAACTGAAAACCCGTCATGGTCCAGATGGAAAAACATCTGAGCGTTGCTCTGTTTTGCTGCTCGAGCCATTTAGCACGTATTTATGAATACTACTTTTACTACTCAACCAGCTGAGGCTTTTCTCACAAACAGATGAAATCATTTCCTGGGAGATCTGCAGCTGTAACTTTTCATAATGATACATTCAAAGTTTAGAATAGCTGAGAGCCCTGGGGCTGTTTAGCCTGGAGAAGAGAAGACTGAAAGGGGATCTTCTCAGTGCTATTAATATGTTTCCCTATGGGATGTGCAGAACTCAGGCCCTGCTCCAGCCTCATAGAATCATTTTGGTTAGGAAATACTATTAAGATCAAGTCAAACCATTCTCTAGCTCTATCAAGGCTGGTGCTAAACCATATCCCACAACAACACATCTCTGTGTCTTTTAAATACCTTCAGTATGGGAATTCAGCCACCTCCCTGGGCAGCCTGTTCCAGTGTTTGAGAACCCTTTCAGTGGTTTCTTTTAATATCCAACCTAAGCCTCCTCTGGGGCAACTTGAGGCCATTTCTTCTTGTCCAATTGCTTGTTACCAGGGAGAAGAGACCAACCCCTACCTCACTCCAACTTCCTTTCAGGTAATTGTAGAAAGCCAGAAGGTGTCCCCTGAACCTCTTTTTTCTCCAGGCTGAACAAGCTAGTTCCTTCAGCTGCTCCTCACAAGACCTGTTCTCCAGACCATTCACCAGCTACATTGTCCTTCTCTAGACCCACTGTGGCACCTCAATGTCCTTCTTGGAATGAAGGCCCAAAAATACACTAAACTAAAATACAGTCCGTTTGTAAGAGATGAACCGGAGCTAATCCTTGTAAAAACAGCTCATTTGCAATAAGAAGAAATTCTTCACCACAGGGTTGGGGAGGCACTGGAATAGGTTGCTCAGAGAATTTGTGGAGGTTCCAATGCTGGAAGTGATCACAACCAGTTTGGATGGTCTTGAGAAACGTGGTATAGTAGGAGGATCTGAAGTAGATTATCCTTAAGGTCCCTTCCAACCCAAGCTGTTCTATGATTCCATGATTCTCACCTCCGTTTTTCTGACCTATGGGCTTCATTTAGATAAAGGAGGGAAAGATGTTTAGGATTTAATCTTTTAAAATATAAGTCCATATGGATACAAGGCTCAAGGCATTCATCATTCTATTTGAAGAGGTTTGGTGTTGTTTCCAAAATGGCTTCTTTTTCCTGGAATAAGAAGATTTGGTACCTATAAAAGTGAGTAGATATTTAAAGCCAAATAGGACAGCTAAAACATGTCACTCCTGGCAATTTGTTTCCTTGGAAATATCATAAATATTTCCCCAAGCAACTGCTTCAGAAATCAGTGCCTTCGGGAAGTAACAAAGTGAGATCTTAACTAATAGAACTAGACAGTGAGGACAGGGAGGAATTCCCTGTGTTTGACTATCTGTTGGTTCATTTCTATTTCCAGGAGAACATCACATTCAACTTGTTACTTGGGGGAAATATTTTGAGTTCCAAACGTGGTATTTGTAAACAATGAGAAAAGCAGTGTGACAGAAGTTGCTTACAATTCCAGCATGATAGGGTTTGGCAGCAGCCTCTGGAGTTCACCTAGTCCAGCCCCACTGCTAAAGCAGGGCCATCTGCAGCAGATTGCCCAGGATCATAATGTCCAGGTGGGTTTGGAATCTCTCCAGAGAAGGAGACTCTGCAACCTCCCTGGGCAGCCTGTTCCAGTGCTCCAGCACCCTCACAGCAAAGACATTTCTCCTCATGTTCATATGCAACCTCCTGGATTTCAGCTTGTGGCATTAGCCCTTGTCCTGTCATTGGGCCCCTCTGAAAAGAATCTGGGCCCATCCTTTGGCTCCCCACACTTTAGCTTTTGCTGAGCATTGAAGAAATCTCCTCTCAGCCTGCTCTTCTTCAGGCTAGACATCCCTAGGTCTCTCAGTTTTGACTCCTCACAGACATGCTGCAGTCCCTTCAGCATCTTTGTAACCTCTGTTATACTTGGTCCAGTAGTTCCCTGTGCCTCTTGAACTGGGAAACCCCAAACTGGACACAATACTCCAGATATGGCCTCATTATGCTAGAAGATAGAGGGAGGAGAGCCTTTCTGGACCTGGAAACCCTGGTCTTCTTGGCCACGAGGGCACATTGCTGGCTTATGGGGAACTTGTCCACAGGCACTCCCTGTGGAGCTGCTTTCCAGCAGATTAACCTCTCACCTGTACTGGTGCAGGGGGCTATTCCTTCCCTGATGCAGGACTCTGCTGTTGTTGTGTCACAAATATAGGACCAGCTGTAAGAAGAAAAAGTGAATTTTTTTCTGGTTTGGTTTGTTTGTTTTGACCTTTTTTTCCTTTTGGTTGGTTTGTTTGTTCTTTTCTTGTGTGTGTGTGTGTGTGTGTGTGTGTGCGTGTTAACTTCTCCCTGTCAAGGTCCTAGGTTTCAGTTCAGTCTACTGAAGGTTATGGAGAAACTCCTGTTCATATCTGCCCTTTCATAATTTGAATTTTGCTCAGTCTACAACAGATTTATCTTTGCATTTAAATACTGAAATGCAAATAGTGCAGATTTTAGGAGCTCCATTTGTAAAAGGGAGAAAATTAATTGTTACATCGTGAGAATGCTGAATTCTAAATGCTTCTCAATCCTGGCAGAACCACACAGGCAGAATTGATGTTGTCTTGCTCTTGTCTTCCTCTTTAATCACCTTTAAAGTGGCATTAATTTTAATATACTTTTAATAAGTTCAGTAAACTTGTAAGTGTAATGAAAAGGTTTCAATCAAGCTTCTTCATTCTGATTATTAATATCCACAGTGACATGAAGGCTCAAAGAATGTAATCAGTTAAAATGTCAGTTTGGGGAGAATTTATTGACTGGTCATAACCCTGAGAAATTTATGTCTTTTGCTCAAAGTAAAAAAATACTATTTGAATCTGAGGAGCAAATTACCCTTTCCAACAGCTCACTGTGGAATTACATCCCACATCTTTGACTTTTGCTGGTGAAGTAAAGAGTCATCAAAGAAGAGAAAATATCATATTTAGCAGTGGTGAATCAATAGACTTGAGAGAAGAGGGAGAAGTGGAAGGTGAGAGTTGACAGATAATGTAAATACATCCCATAATACTCCAAGATTGGAAACTTGAAATATAGGAAGAAAAGTTGGCTGCCTTTCATGGAATCACAGAATGCGTTGGATTGCAGAGCACTGGAGCAGGCTGCCGAGAGAGGTGGTAGAGTCTCTTATCTCTGGAGTCATTCAAAAACTATGTGGACACAATCCAGTGCAACCTGCTGTGTGGGTGACCCTGCTTTAGCAGCAGGGTTGGACTAGATGGTCTGCAGAGGTCCCCTCCAACCCCCATCATGCTAGGATTCTGTGAATATTCTGTATTCCTCCTTGGGCTAGCAATTCCAGGCTGCTCCACATGGGATGCCAGGTTTTATTCAGTGTCCTTTATTTGTGGCAAACAAAGGACATGTTCTGAAGCCCTGATGTTGCTGAATCTATTCACCAAGTGCCAGCTGATAGCAGTTACCATTTTAGAGGTGAGAGATAAGAATGATTCAACTGTGCTTTGCATGTGGACATCCACAGCAGCCCAAATCACACCAGCAGCAGTGCTGCTGCTTATGCTGGTGGTAATAGCACTGCAGAGAATACCACCCACCTGGGAATAAGAAGCTGTAGTAAAAGGACCTTATTTATCTGTCCATCAAAATAGCCCAAGGGTGAATACCCCAAAGGAGAGTGTTTATGTTATCAGAGGAAATGCCCTACCAATGCTTTTTTCATGAGTGGAAAATAGCATAAGATCTTTCCTTCAGCTGTGAAAAGGAAAAAGGCCATGAAAATACAATATACTTGGTGCTGAGTAAAGCTACTAAAGGCCACAACAATGAGGCTGGAACACCTCTGTTGGGAGGACAGGCTGACGCAGCTGGGATGTTCAGCCTCAAGAAGAGAAGGCTCCAGGGAGACCACCTTATAGCCTTCAGTAATTTAAGGGTAAGAAAGCTGGGAACAGATTTTTATCAGGGACAACTGTGACAGAACAAGGGGTGATGGTTTGAAACTAATAGAGGGAGATTCAGACTAGAAAGAAGGAGGAATTTTTTTACTGGAACCATTCTAAGCCAGGTTGTCTGGGGGCTGAGCAACCTCCTCTTGTTGCAGATGTCTTTGCTCAATGCAGGGGAATTGGACTAGATGACCCATAATGGTCCCTTCCAACCCAGATTATTCTATGGCTTGGGTTGCAATACTATGAACTTCTGAATTTCTGTATATGCTGAGAGGAAAAGTTGTGTAGGGGGTGGCTGTTACTCAGGGTTGTGACCTAGGTTGCCCAGAGCAACCAGATACAGACTATATGTATGTAGTGCCCCATCACTGGAATCATTCCAGGTAAGGTTGTCTGGGTCTCTGAGTTAACTTGCTCTAGTTGCAGATATCCCTGCTGACTGCAGTGGGTTGGACTAGATGACTTTTAAAGGTTTCTTCCAACCCAAACCATTCTATGGTCCTACTGCACAATTATAGGGTTGAATGTATGAGGAGCAGATTTTAGAAGATCATAGGTAAGATTATCTCATGTTTGTAGGGATATCTGTTCTTACTCTCTCAAATAGATACTCTGGCCTGTAGCAGAGTGATAGTGTATTTTAGTGTATAGCTACAAGTTGATTACTATGCTGGCAGCTCTATTCTTCTGTTTTGGACAAGGAGCAACAGGCACAAACTGAAACACAGGAGATTCCCTCTGAAGATGAGGAGAAACTTCTTTGCTGTGAAGGTGCCAGAGTCCTGAGCAGGCTGCCCAGAAGGGTTATGGAGCTTCCTTCTCTGGAGCGATTCCAGACCCACCTGGACATTGTGATCTTGGCCAGCCTGCTATAGGTGCCCCTGATTTAGAAGGGGGATTGGATGAGATGATCACCAGAGGTTCCTTCTAACCTCTGCTTCTGTGATGTCCACTCTCTCAAGTCTCTTCTGTAGGTCCTTGAGTGTCTTTAAGAGTGAATTTCACATTAACTTTTTCATAATTGCTAGAGCTGAGGGAGAGCAGGGGGATTAATCCATCCAGCTATATAGTGAACTTTTAATAACTATAGTATTTTCTAAGTGGGTTGTTACACATTTTATACCTTTGCTGGTAAAATTTATTTTCTCATAAGTGGTTTTGGGTTAAGCTGGGAATAGGACTTTAAATGGTAAATGTGTTACTTCTGCACCAAATACACATGGTTCTCCTGCCTTGGAGCCCAAGAAGTGGACCTCTGTTTTTTGCTTTAGATTAATCATCCAAACCCAGGATGTCATGCCCCTGTGCAACCTGCTGTGGGTGCTTTAGTTGGAGGCTTTGGGCTACATGATCTCAAGAGGTTCTGTCCAACTCACACTGTACTGGGATTCTATAGTATCATCAACTCAAGTAATTTCAAGCAAATTAGTGTAACTATGTCAACCAGTGCTGCTTCTACTGTGAATTCTTTCATCTTGTCCTATGATTTGTTATTTGGAGAAGAGACCAGCCTCCACCTCACTGCAACCTAGTTTCAGGGAGTTGTAGAACCAGAAGGTCACCCCTCAGCCTCATTTTCTCCAAGTCAGACAACCTGAGGTCCCTCAGGTGCTATAACACCTTTTCTCCAGGCCTTTCACCATCTTCATTACTCTGGACCCACTTCAACACCTCAATGTCCTTTATGGAGTGCAGGCCACAAACCTGAACCCAGTATTTGAGATGCGGCTTCACCAGTGCTGAGTGTGATCATTACCCTGGGCCTGCTGGCCACATTATTGCTGATACAAAAACCAGAGGAGATAGCAAAAGTCTAGCAATTCTATGTTGAACAGTTTCCAGTGATGTCCATAGGTCTGAGATGTGACTTGTCAACACGGCCCGCTCTCCCCCAACACAGAGGTGAGGGAAAGGAACACAAATAGCCCAAATTCTGGGCTGAGATAAAGAGCTTTACTGGAAAATGAGATCCTACAATGCACTATGACCTTACCCTACTTGCTGAAAAATTGCAGCAAAATGCAGAAGCAGCAGCAGCAGAAGCCAGCAACCTACCCCCACCTTTCTGACCTGCAGGCAGCTCAGCAGAAAGGACCAAACCCCAAGCCCAGAAACCAAAAGCAGCAACTCGAGCCCAGAGAGTAATGGTGAATGGCACCACATCCAGCTGGCGGCCTGTCACTAGTGGTGTGCCCCAGGGATCAGTACTGGGCCCCATGCTCTTCAACATCTTTATTGATGATCTGGATGAGGGCATTGAGTCCATCATCAGTAAATTTGCAGATGACACCAAGCTGGGGGCAGCAGTTGATTTGCTGGAGGGCAGAGAGGCTTTGCAGAGGGACCTCGACAGGCTGGACAGATGGGCAGAGTCCAATGGCATGAGATTTAACACATCCAAGTGCCGGGTTCTGCACATTGGCCACAACAACCCCAGGCAGCGCTACAGGCTGGGGTCAGAGTGGCTGGAGAGCGGCCAGGCAGAGAGGGACCTGGGGGTACTGGTTGATTGTAGGCTGAACATGAGCCTGCAGTGTGCCCAGGCAGCCAGGAAGGCCAGTGGCATCCTGGCTTGCATCAGGAACAGTGTGGCCAGCAGGAGCAGGGAGGTCATTGTGCCCCTGTACACTGCACTGGTTAGGCCACACCTTGAGTACTGTGTCCAGTTCTGGGCCCCTCAGTTTAGGAAGGATGTTGACTTGCTGGAGCGTGTCCAGAGAAGGGCAACAAAGCTGGTGAGGGGTTTGGAACACAAGCCCTATGAGGAAAGGCTGAGGGAGCTGGGGTTGCTTAGCCTGGAGAAGAGGAGACTCAGGGGTGACCTTATTGCTCTCTACAACTACCTGAAGGGAGGTTGTAGCCAGGCAGAGGTTGGCCTCTTCTCCCAGGCATCCAGCACCAGAACAAGAGGACACAGTCTCAGGCTGCGCCAGGGCAGGTTTAGGCTGGATGTTAGGAAGAAGTTCTACACGGAGAGAGTGATTGCCCATTGGAATCGGCTACCCGTGGAGGTGGTGGAGTCACCTTCACTGGAGGTGTTCAGGAGAAGACTTGATGGGGTGCTTGGCTGTATGGTCTAGTTGTTGGGTGGGTTGGATTGTTTGATGGGTTGGACGCGATGATCTTGAAGGTCTCTTCCAACCTGGTGTATTGTATTGTATTGTAACAGGAAGTCTCTCATGTCACAATCTGAACTTCAAGTACCATAATACTTTGCTTCTGCCAGGACTGTCATTTTGAAGCTGGCATGATGCAGCCTGGTACTGAACATCAGCAGCAGAGTCAGCTTGACCCATGACATTTGCACAGAATCTGTGGAATGGAGGTTACTAAGAAGACTGCCTAATTTCCATAAAAATAGCCTGGATTTCATTTTGAGTCCTGACCTTGGTGTCTTTTACAATGAGAGACCAGAAGAAATATGTTTGAGGCACATCAGCCTTGTAGAGTTTGTGACTTCTGCAGAGGGAGACATTCATGCTTTAATTAGAGGGGGAAAATCACATCAAATCCAGGGAGTTATCCCAATTTACCCAAGCAGAGAAGTTAGTCCTTCATGTTTGGAGTTAATTTCACTTGAATGCAAAGCTATAAATATTTTTTAGCAGGTCATCTTATTGCATTATTGCATACAGTAAATTAAATAACCTATTAATGAGTTTCTTAGCAATGTGATTCAGTGAGATCTTGTCTCCTGTTAACTGAGTTTGAAATGAAGAGGCAGATTTTATGCAGATGTCACACCCTTGAATTAATTACACATTTCAGATAATGAGTCTGACCTATACTTGAAGTCTTTCCACTACTTTTTCGTTTGTGCCTGTTAGTAACCAGGTTTGTGATATGAACTTTCTTGCCGTAACCTGACATCCTAAAACACTGTGGTGTGTTTCCATGTTGATGTCTCCAGAAGTTAAAAAGGCAAACAATTCCTGGCTTCATATAGTTTTATGTTTCACTAGACAGCAGTGATAATATCCCCTTAATACAGATTTGTTCAACAGTGACCATTTCAGTATGTAAATAAATCCTGTCCCTGCACAGTGTGATCAGACTCAAGAAATTATCTTGAAAACAGAATCACAGAATGATAAGGGTTGGAAGGAACCTCTGGAGATCATCTAGTCCTTAGGTAAATGCTTTTATGAAGAAGTCTGAAGCTATAGATATGGGTGAGTCTCATCACTGGTTCCCAGTGTTATGACAAGGGACAATGTGCACAAACTCAACCCTAGGAGATTCCATCTGAAGATGAAGAAAAAAACTTCATGATTTTGAGGCTGCCAGAGTCCTGAGCAGGCTGCCCAGAGGGCTTGTGGAGTCTCCTTCTCTGGAGAGATTCCAAACCTGTCTAGGCATGATCCTGGAATCTGGTTCAGGTAAGCCTGCTTTAGCAGAGGGGTTGGACTAAGCATCCAGGGGTCTCTTTCCACCCCTGTCATTCTGTGATACCATGGTCAGATATAAGACGATGCATTTGTGAAGCTTGCAGACACAATGATACAGTTTCTAGCTACAGAATGTCCATAGTCTGGCAATTCCCTGTTTCTGTGGTGGTTCAGAGTGGCTTTTGTTGGAAAGAAAAGCAGAAAAGGCAACATGATGAATAGCAAGAGTGATAAAATGATAAATATATTCCCCTCTCACCCACACTTGGAGACTGTCTGTGTCAGAAGTGATGAGATGTGGTCCTTCAGAAATAGATTTCCATGAAGAAAGGCAGAAATAGCAAATAGAATTATTTCCCGTAATTGCTATTGCAAATAATGCCCCTTAGCATTCAGATCCCTGGATTCCTGTGGCAGTGAAGCCTTTAAGTCCTGTGAAAGCAGTCTTAAGACATCTATAAATGTGATTTGCATATCAAAGAGGTGAAGTCAGCTCTTGCAGGGTGGTTGTTGTGGGGGTAAAGTGGATGGAAAAATGTCACTGAAATTTTGGTAGGGTCTAAATAGTTTCTCCCTGTGAATTCCTGTTTCTTGAGGGTTTTGACAACAGCTGGGGTCAGTGGGTGCTCTGCTGCTGTAGAACCTCTCTTGTACTTTCTAACGCTTGTGAAGATCCCTGGGTGGTTTATGGTGGAGAAAAGGAGGCTTTCTACAGGTACCTGACAGGAAGTTGGGGCTAGGTGAGTGTTAGTCTCTTCTCCCAAGGAACAAGCAATAGGATGAGGGAAAAACCCAAATTTTACCCGGTAAAGATGAAAAGTGAGTAACAAAAGAAGATCCTATTTTTCAGCACTTAGGGCTCTATGCCCTGACAATAGCTGCTCCAAGGTGTTATTGCTGTTGGTGTCAATCAATTCTCTTGTTGGAGCCTGTGCTTGTGTCAGAAACCTCATCTGAAGCTGACACAAAGGTCACTCCTCTCTGCTGATGAAGGGGAAGAATTTGCTAGACATTAGATGAAAAATGATGGTCATTATTCACGGTAAGGCAGAAGAAAATTCCTGTGGCACTGAAACCTGGACCTGTGGAGAAACTCCAGAAGAGGCCACAAAAATAATTTGAGAGCTGGAACCCCTCTGCTGTGAGAATAAGCTGAGAGAGACGGGGTTGTTCAGCCTGGAGAAGACAAGGAAGACCTTCTTGGGGCCTTTCAGTAGTTAAAGGAGCCGGGGACGGACTTTTTAGCAGTGCCTAACAGGATAAGGGGTGATGGCTTGAAACTCAGAGGAAGATTCAGATTGAATAGAATATTATTTTTTTTTTCTTTGGAGAGTGGGGAGACGATGACCCAGGTTCTCAGAGCAGTGGTGGATGCCCCATCAGTGGAACCATTCCAGGTCAGGCTGTATGGGGCTCTGAGCAACCTGCTCTAGTTGCAGATGTTCCTGCCAACTGCAAGGGGGTTGGACTAGGTGACCTTTAAAGGTCCCTTCCAACCCAAGCCTTTCCATGATTATATGTTACAGTAAATGCCCTGTAAGATGAGACATGGAGGTGCTGGTCTCTGATGTTGCATATCAAGGGACCTGCATCTCTGGCAGCCACTGTATGTTGGAGGTAACATATTTATCTTCTGATAACACTTTACAGCACTGTTACATAACCTCATACCTCTGTTCAGTTCTGTCAGGAGCACAAATGGAAAGGCTGAATTTTGCCATGCAGTACTAAAGATAAAGCTGGGGGCAGGAGTTGATTTGCTGGAGGGTAGAGAGGCTTTGCAGAGGGACCTCGACAGGCTGGACAGATGGGCAGAGTCCAATGGCATGAGATTTAACAGAGTGGCTGGAGAGTGGCCAGGCAGAGAGGGACCTGGGGGTACTGGTTGATGGGAGGCTGAACATGAGCCTGCAGTGTGCCCAGGCAGCCAAGAGGGCCAGTGGCATCCTGGCCTGCATCAGGAACAGTGTGGCCAGCAGGAGCAGGGAGGTCATTGTGCCCCTGTACACTGCACTGGTTAGGCCACACTTTGAGTACTGTGTCCAGTTCTGGGCCCCTCAGTTTAGGAAGGATGTTGACTTGCTGGAGGGGTTTGGAACACAAGCCCTATGAGGAAAGGCTGAGGGAGCTGGGGTTGCTTAGCCTGGAGAAGAAGAGACTGAGGGGTGACCTTATTGCTCTCTACAACTACCTGAAGGGAGGTTGTAGACAGGCAGAGGTTGGTCTCTTCTCCTAGGCAGCCAGCACCAGAACAAGAGGACACAGTCTCAGGCTGCACCAGGGGAGGTTTAGGCTGGATGTTAGGAAGAAGTTCTATACAGAGAGAGTGATTGCCCATTGGAATGGGCTGCCCAGGGAGGTGGTGGAGTCACCATCACTGGAGGTGTTCAGGAGGAGACTTGATGGGGTGCTTGGTGACATGGTTTAGTTGATTAGGTGGGTTGGATAGTAGGTTGGACACGATGATCTTGAAGGTCTCTTCCAACCTGGTCTATTCTATTCTATTCTATTCTATTCTATTCTATTCTATTCTATTCTATTCTATTCTATTCTATTCTATTCTAAAGAACTATTTATAAAAGGGCAACCACAATGGATTTGACTGCAAAAGCTCTTAAAAAATGTTGTCTTTTAGTTTGTCAATAATTGTATGGTGAGCACCTCCTTGGAATTAGAAGGATGATATATAATAAACTGCCTTGCATTTAAGCAGAGCATTTTATAATACCTCTTGTATGAATAGCTTTGGACAAAATGGAGGGGAGATTTTTGCCATTTGGTCACTGGAGGACTGCCATTTTTTTGTCACTTAAGACTAGAAAGAATGGAAAAAAAATAGAAATATTGCAGGAGCTGCTGGCCCAGCAACTCAGCTATAGCTGTACAGCTCAAAGAACAGCTTGGGAATGACAGTGTGTAGGTGTAGAAATAGACTTTTTACTCCTGTGCACCATCATCAATGTTGGTCTTGAGCACAAGGCTTCTGAGGAGTGGCTGAGGGAACAGGGATTGCTCAGTCAGGAGATAAGGAGGCTCAAGGGAGACCTTCTCCCTCTACAACAACCTGAAAGGAGGCTGTAGAGAGGTGGTGGGTCATTTCTTCTACCAAGGAACATGTGGCAGGATGAAAACATAGCCTAAAATTGAATCAGGAGAGGCTTAGGCTGGACACTAGGAACTATTTCTTCCCTGAAAGAGTTGTTAAACCCTGGGCCAGGCTGCCAAGGGCAGTGGTTAAGTCTCCATCCCCGGAGGGACTTAAAAGCCATGCAGATGTGGTGCTGAGGGGCATGGTTTAGTGGCGGACTTGGCATTTCGGGGTTAATGGTTGGACTTGATCTTATAGGTCTCTTCCAATCTAAACAAGTCTATGATTTGATGCCTCCACATTTTGCAACCTCCTTTTGGGGGTTGGTTGTGTTTTGCAGGTTTTGTGTGTGTGGTTTTGGTTTGGTTCTGATAATTGTTTCTAGATGCTTGAATCTACCAAAATAGTTTAGGGGGGTTGGGGGGTGGGTGGGGGGAGTGGGGAAGTGGGGGGCCGGGAGCAGCTAGAAAGGATGAAAACTGGTTTCAACTAAAACCAAAATGTAATCACCTTTTGTTCTTTAAAGTGCTGCAAATGAGCTGCAGCAGTTCTGTGCCTCTCTAAAAGGACAATAGGTGCCTGTAATGAGCTTGGCTTCGTCTTTTGTATGAGTTACAAGGGGGCAATCTACAAGGCTGGAAGCACCATAAAACCCATACATCCAGAAAGACAGCACTGTGTGCTGTAGGAGCTAAATCCTTCTGACTATAGTAAGATGCACGGTGAAGTCAGGAAGAAATTAGCCTGCTTGTGTTGTACTCCTAAAAAGGATTGTATGGCAATAAAACACAGGCTTCTAAACTGTAATTCTCTAAATTAGCTGTGTTTAAAGTGTGTTAAATTAGGATTTATCATGAAGGCTTCATCTCCTCTAGCAGCATGCTTCTATGCAGAATGAACAGTGTGCTCACTGAAGGGACCAGTTCTGCTTTTCAGTTTCAGAATCATAAAATCAGATGCATTTTTGTGGTAGAAAACTTCGAGATCATCAAATCCAACCATTAACCAAGCACTGGAGGTGTTTAGGATGACTGGATGGGGTGCTTGGTGCCATGGTTTAGTTGATTAGATAGTGTTGGATGATCGGTTGGACTTGATGATCTCAAAGGTCATTTCAAACTTGGTTAATTCTATTCTATTGTCTTGCTGCCTGGTCACCACTAAACTGTGGCCCTCTGCACTGTGTCTACATGGCTTAGAAACCTCTAAAGGGATGGGGTTTTCACCACTATGCTTGGCAGCTTGGCCCAGGGCTTGACAATCCTCTTGAGGAAGAAATTGCTCCTCGTGTCCAGTCCAAGCCTCCCCTGGTATGACTTGAGGTAGTTTCTCTTCTCTTATTGCTTGTTACTTGGGAGAAGAGACCAACAGTCTCCTTCTCCAGTGAGATTCCAAAGCTGCCTGAGCATTGTGATCCTGGACAATAGGCTGTGTGTGACCCTGGACAATAGGCTGTGTGTGACCCTGCTTTAGAAGAGGGGCTGGACTCTGACCTCCAGAGGTCCCTTCCAACCCCTGTCATTCTGTGATCCCCAGAGGTCACATCCGATCCCCTCATGCTGGATTCTGTAAAACCATCCACTCAGGTCATTGCAAGCAGTTTAGTTTTACCATCTAAACCAATGTATCTTTCAGTGGAAGTTCTATTTCAAATGCTTTATCCATCAAAGCTTTTTTTTTGTGAACCAATGTGGCATCACACTGAACCATTACCTGGAAGAATGTGTTGTGTTCACTACAAACAAATGACTTTAAGTGAACAATAATCCCAGGATAGTGAACTGGGGAAGTTGGTGTTCTGGTCTTCTCTGCAAAATTTTACTTCATTGGATCTTAATGTTAGAGCCTGAGCCCTGCAACAGCAAAACCCCAAAACAATGTAGGCATTTCCTGTCCTATTTTGGGAAAATAATTGTCAGTTTGTTAAATATATTTCATTTCTTTCCCTCTAGCTGTATTTAAGAAGCCAAGGCCAAGACATAATTCATATCTAAGCAGCTTTATGCTGCTTTGTTGCTTTCATGGGGTTTAGTGTCATTCCAAGACTGCCAGGAGGAAAATAACCATGATGGGAGAGTGATCTTTTAAAAAATATTTTCTCAGACCTATATTCTCTGATCTAGAGCTGTCTGACTTCACTGAGGGAATAATTTTTCTTGGAGGAAGTCACAATTTTTGCCCTTAATGAACCTTCTTACTGGCATGCAGCTAGGCTGCCAGCAATCTGATCTTCATCCTTTTGTCTTGTACTCACTGGGGAACATTTCACAGAAATCCCAGCAAGGGGGGATTGGAAGTGACCTCTGTAGATCATCTAGTCCAACCCCACTGCTAAAGCAGGGTGATCCAGAGTAGATTGCCCAGAATCACAATGTCCACGTGGGTTTGGAATCTCTCTGGGCAGCCTGCTCCAAAGCTCTGGCATCCTCAAATGAAAAATGCTTATCTTTGTGTTCAGGTGTAACCTGGGTTCCAGTTGTGCCTGTTGCTTCTTGTGCCTGTTGCTTCTTTTCTGGAAAAGAGACTGTCCTCATCCTCTTGACCCTACCCTTTAGATGCTGATCAGCATTGATTTTTATCTTTAGTTGAAACGATAGCAAGGTGCTAACCACATTATCTTGTGCTATTTTATCATGTGTGCTATTTTATCACTGCAGCCAACCTTTAAATTCCACTCACTTTTTGACATTCAAAAACGAGGAAGAAATCACTGTGAGGATTTTAATGACTGAAAACCTGAAAAGCAACCTTTTGTCCAAATTTTCTAAGCAAAACTTGGATCATGCTGTGCATGGATTCCTTGATATGAAGATGATACAGAATGAAAAATAATCTGTGCCTAGATAGCTTCTGGCCATTGAATACACAGAATGTTGCCCACAGCAAGACAAGCCAATTCAAATGTGAATATTCTCTGTTGAATAGAGCAAGGAAGTAGAAGACTACTAATGGCTTTTGAGAGAGGACGTGAACAATCAGTGCTTGAGGATAAAGGAAGAGCAGTCCCAGTTCCTGAAAAAAAAAGATCCCATTAATCAGTGATTGTAAATGGGAGGTTGAAATGAAGAAGCTTTTGAAAGACTCAGATGCTCAAATGTGTAATCCACCAGGCAATCATAGAATCATTTTGGTTGGAAGATACCTTTGAGATTGTGTCCAACCTTCAACAGAAGATCATCATTAAACTAGTTTTGAAGGGGGGAGGGGTTGTTAATTTCATGCTTGCCTGTGACAAACATCGGAGCAGCTCACCAGAGACAGAGGGATGGAGTGCTAGCAAGGGCTCTCCACTCGTTGCCCTGAGGCAAGCCAAAGATGAAGCACTGGGGCATCCCAAGGGAATCAAGGGGGATTCACCTAAGAGGGTGGCATGGCCAGCCCAGCTGAAGTGCCTCTATGCAAATGCACACAGCTTGGCCAGCAAACAGGAGGAATTCAGGGCCACTGCACTGCTAGGATGTTATGACATAGTGGCTATCACTGAAACTTGGTGGGATGATTTCCACAACTGGAATATAGGGATAGATGGGTACAAGCTCTTTAGGAAGGACAGGCAGGGTAGGAGGGGAGGGAGTGTTGCTCTCTATATCAGTGGCCAGCTGGAATCAGTGGAGCTCTGCCAGGGCAAGGATGATGATCTGATTGAGAGCATATGGGTGAAGATTAAGGGTAAGACAGGGGAAGGTGCTGTTACTGTAGGGATCTGCTACAGGCCACCTGACCAGCAGAACCACACAGATGAGGCACTCCACAGGCAAATGGAAGTAGCTTCAGGTTCACAGGCCCTGGTCCTCATGAGTGATTTCAACTACCCTGACATCTGCTGGAGAGACAACACAGCAAGGCACCAGCAATCCAGGGTGTTCCTGGACTGCATAGATGACAGCTTCCTCGTCCAAATGGTAGAGGAACCAACGAGAAAAGGTGTTATGCTGGACCTTGTTCTTACCAATGGGGAAGGGCTGGTCACCAATGTGAGCCTCAGGGATAACCTTCTCTGCAGTAACCATGAAGCAATAGAATTTAAGATCCTCAGGGCAACTAGGAGGATGTATCCCAAGCTTGCAGCCCTGGATTTTAGGCACGCAGACTTTGATCACTTCAGGGATTTGCTGGTCAAAGTATTGTGGGACAAAGCCCTAAAGAGAAGAGGGGCCCAGGACAGCTGGTCAGTATTCAAGGATCACCTTCTCCATGCCCAGGAGCAAAGTATACCCACAAAGAAAAAAGCAGGAAAGAATGCTAGGAAACCTGCCTGGATGAGCAAGGAGCTCCTGGACACACTGGCACACAAAAAGAAACTCTACAAGCAGTGGAAGAGAGGACAGCTGGAACGGGGGCATATAAGGAAGCTGCTCGAGCAGTAAGAGACCTGGCTAGAAATGCTAAAGCTCAGGATTCAATCTAGCCAGGGAGATCAAGGGGATCAAAAATTTCTATAGGTATATTAATGGTAAAAAGAAGACTAGGGAAGCTGTGGGCCCCCTCAGACAGGAAACAGGTGAACTGGTGACAAGTGATATGGAGAAGGCTGAGGGTCTCAATGACTTCTTTACCTCAGTCTTCACTGGCAAGGGCTCCAGCCACACTCCCAGAATAATGGAAGACAATGGTAGGGTCTGGAAGAAGGAACTGACCACAGTGAGTGAAGATCAGGTTTGTGACCATCTGAAGAACCTGGAAGTGTTCAAATCCATGGGACCCGATGGGATACTCCCATGGGTGCTGAGGCAAGCAATGTAGGAGGTTGCTAGGCTGCTCTCCATCATATTCCAAAAGTCATGGCAGTCTGGGGAGGTGCTCCCTGACTGGAAAAGGGGAAACATAACTTCCATTTTCAAGAGTGGAAAGAGGGATGACCCAGGGAACTATAGGCCAGTCAGCCTGGTAAGATCATGGAGCAGATCCTCCTGGAGGCACTGCTGAGGCAGAATAATGAAGAGGTGATTTGGCACAAGAGGCACAGCTTCACCTAGCATAAATCCTGCCTGACAAACCTGGTGGCCTTCTATGATAAGGTCACAACATTAATAGATGAAGGCCATGCAACTGATATCATTTACCTGGACCTGAGCAAAGCCTTTGACACTGTCCTGCACCACAACCTGTGTCCAGTTCTGGAGCCTCTATTACAGGAAGGATCTGGAGGTGCTGGAGCGTGTCCAGAGAAGGGCCATGAGGGCAGAAGGCTGGAGCACCTCTCCTATGAGGACAGACTGAGAGAGTTGGGGCTGTTCAGTCTGGAGAAGAGAAGGCTCAAGGAGATTTAATGTATCCAGTATCTGAAAGGAGCTACAAGAAAGCTGGGGAGGGACTTTTAGGGTGTCAGGTAGTGATAGGACTAGGGGGAATGGAAAAAAAACTAGAAATAGGTAGATTCAGATTGGATGTTAGGAAGAAGTTCTTCCCCATGAGGGGGGTGAAACACTGGCACAGGTTGCCTAGGGAGGTGGTCGAAGCCTCATCCCTGGAGGTTTTGAAAGCCAGGCTGGATGGAGCTCTGAGCAACCTGATGTAGTGTGAGGTGTCCCTGCCCATGGCAGGGGGTTGAAACTAGATGATCCTTGAGGTCCCTTCCAACCCTGACAATTCTGTGGTTCTATGATTCTGGCCACTAAACCATGTCCCAAACTGACATGCCCACAAAAATAAAAAGGTATTAAAATTGCTGGTTTCAGGCACGTATAAGGTATCTTTTTAACTGATGACCATAAGAATGACAAGATTACAACAAATGTTCATGCAGTGCAACAGTTAACAGACTATCTGGCTGGCTAAAATACTTTCTCTTTTTTTTTTTTTTTTTTTTTTTTTTTTTTCTTTCTTTTCTGGTCTAAAAGATATGTTAATGACTGTCTGATAAAAAAAATCTAGTAATGAATCACAGTAAACTACAAATGTTTCTGGTTTGATGGAATTGGTTCTCCTGAGAATGAGGAGTCTAGAGGGAGCAGGCATGCATAGAGAAAAGGAATCCCTTGGGAGGGACAAATATGAAGCTCTTGAATATGAAGATGGTGAAATACTGGAACAGGTTACACAGGGAGATAGAGTCCCCATTCCTGGAGACACTCAAGATCAAACTGGATGGATCCCTGAGTAACCTGATCTAGATGATGTTCTTGCTAACTGCAGTGGGTGTTGGACAAGATGACCTTTAAAGGTCCCTTCCAACCTGATGCATTCTGTGATTTGTATTGTTGTATTATTGTATTATTATTCTTTTATGGAATCATGAAATCCTTCAGATTGGTGAAGGCTTTTTAAAGGTCAACTAGGCCAAGTCTCTGTCTCGATCCAGAGAGGGAAAGAGATTCAGGTTTTTAATGAATATTCCCGTGTTGTGAAATTAGAGGCACAAACAAGGCCAAAATATCAACAGCTAGACTATTGATTACATAACTACAGTGGATGGACATAAATAAAGTGGAGGGATCAGAAGGGGAGAGAGAGAGAATAGGAAGAGAGAGAAGAAAGGGAGAAGAGGGAAAGAATTATATTACCACACCCCTCACCCCCAAGACAGTTTGAGTCTGTGGAGGATAGGTGCTGCAGGAGATGTTGGGTCTCTAGAGGAAGGGTGCTGCAGGAGATGTTGGGTCTGTAAAGGAAGGGTGCTGAGGCTTTGACTGTAGAAGGGATGAGGTCCTCTGAACAGCTTCTTCAGCTCCATGAGTTGCAGCAGGCGGAACTTAGAGCACGGAGAGAGGGTTTTCAGAGTCCAAGATCCATTGTGTTGGCCCCGTGATGTTTCCAGCATGTGCTGCCGTCTGCTTTCTTCTGCATTTTGCTTCTCCAATTTTCTCCTTTAAGCCAGTAGTTGCTCCAGTCTTTTATACAGTTTTTTAGCCCTTAGGCAAGTGTCCAGGTGTTGTTCCCCAGGATATCGTTCTGGGAAATCATCTTTAGGTCTGGGTATCGTTCCCCAGGAAATCTTTCTGTGTACTCAGGTGAGTTTGGGCAGGGTCTGGATGGAGGGGGGAGGCCTCTGCCTCCTCCTTCTCCATCTACCTACCCACACACTCTTTACACATCAGGAAACAGGTGGTGAATCCATTGTCCTTTCCTGGGGTATCTGATGGCTGGAAATGATCTTGTCCTGAAGGTGTGAATGCTGGGTCCTTGGGCCATTGTAGTAGGCCAGCTGCAGTCCCGTGAGCAATGTTATCTTTGCACCTTCCAAGAGTCCTTCCAGTGGCTCTGCCCAATGCACATCAGCTATTGTCCAGGCAAGCAGCAAGTGATTTTATCTTTGTTGAGTCACACCAGGAGAGACAAGCTTTAGTCTCTCACAGTCTCCTGCAGTCAGCAGGGACATTTTTGATTAGATTAATTTCATCCTGTATTTTGCAAGTATTCTTAGTACTCCTTAGTTTCTCCCAACTGCTTCTAAGGCTTCTTAGAAAGCTGATGCAAGCTTCTTCACACTGACACAGAACTTTGCAAGCTTAGTAGTGAAAAGGATGAGAAAAATTGGAGAGACATTTCATTTAAAATCTGTATAGGTGTGGTGCTGAGGCACATGGTTTAGTGGTGGCCTGCCAGTTCAAGTTCAGATGGCTGAACTTGATGCTCTTAAAAGCTTCTTCCAACTAAAATGATTCTACATCAGGAAAACCTGTCCAGAGGCAAGCTTTCATGGAAGAGACAATAGCTGGTGTTAAGAAGTAGTGCTGAATACAGATGACACAACTGGACAGTATTCATCCTCTTGGTCATCACTACTGCAGAAAGTTCTAAAGAATATGAGCATTAAAGACAATTATTCTAATGGAGACAGTTGCTCAAAACTTGTTATGTCTAGCAGCTCTGATAACCTAACATTGAGTCCCCGAACAGACTGTTCAGCCACTATTTGAAATATTGCCTGTTAACACCCAACAATTCCTTGTGCAGGCCCTGACAACTTACGTATGGGATATGTATATGCTCCACTGATAAGCTACACTCTGTCTTCCATCTACATTCAACACATGAGATCTCTTTTGAAATAAATAAGCAGATGGACTTCATTCAAGCCATCATCCTGAGCAATGTGATGGTGATACCAGGTGATTTATAAATATTAATTGAAAATACATCAATCCAGAGCTTTAAAATTCATATCAACCATGGGTATGGTGCTTAACCCCATGCTAGTTGTTCATTTGATGTCCCTTTCAGCACCAGTAGACTGCATTACCACAAAACCTGGCACTACCACAGCCCAAACCTTTCTTCTTGGTAATGGAGCTGGTTTTGTGCCAGAGATGAGGGCTGTAAAACGAGCTGAGCTGTGTGACCAGAAGCAAGGCAGATGCCAATGTTGGCACTGCTACCTTTAGAGACTGCAGATGCCTTCACTTACTGTCAGGCTGAATGCCAATTTTTGTTCCTAGCTCAGGCACTGTCACAGCTTTAGTTTCTATCAGGAATAAGCAGATTTAAATGGAAAAACTAAGTCATTTGATCTAAGGAATCAATTGTGATATGCCTAGGAAAAGCCAGCTCCATCAGGATTGCTAGCAACGCTCCTAACCTCGCTTATCTGACAACTCTATACAATACACTTTCAACATAGCCTCCAAAAATTTATTGTGCTTCCTTATTTGGGAATAAGAAATATGGAATAGTTTTGTTGGAAGGGATCCTTAAAGGCCATCTAGTTCAACCTCATCTTCAGCTGAATCAGGTTGCTCAGATTCCATCAGAGCTTCTACCACCTCCCTGGGCAACCTGGGTCAGTGTCTCATCACCCTTAGCATAAAGTTTCTTATGGACAAAAACTCTTTTGTGAATGAATGTTGTTCATAATCCCTGAGTCAACTTGAGCTCCTTCACAAGCTGAGCTGGCTACAAATCTCTATTGCCCTTGCAGCAAACCCCAGAATTTCTGTAAGATGAATTATTTCTATCTGCTCAGATATGGTTGGACTGTATCACCATCAGGGTAGTAACAAAATGTGGAGGTGGCTGCAAAGGGTGTTTGCAGGATCGGGCACCATGATTTAATGCTTAGGATCCTCTCAAGATGCCCTTCTTTACCTTCTCTCTGATCAATGATGTAGCAGGAGGCACTCCATCAAGCAAGGAATGTGAATGGTCAGGGAATTCAATGTCTGTCCAGACTTTCATCCTGGCTTGAATTATAGCCAAGTCTTGCTACCTTGCTATGCATGCGAGAAGACCAAGATTGTTGAATGGAAGATTAAAGCCAACACTAAGAGAGAATTTTTGAGAAGGTTGATCTTTTTAGATGTTAGATTTGTCATTTCAATAACACTGTGTGCAGAAATAAGCTTATTTTCAAGGAGCTCTGTCTGAACTAGCTAAATATTAAAAAAATAACTAGTGCACATCTTTTTATATGATTTGGGGTATTTTAAGTAATTTTATGGTACACATAACTATTGAATTCAATAATGTTAAGATCATCGGGGCTGGGCTGGCCACCAGATGAGTGGCAGATGCTCTCTGTGAACAACTCTGGCTTCCCAAAAGGAAGAAGGGGGAGAGACTGATGGTTTGGGAAAGATACTAAACCAGATGGGATGGAAAGAACAATCCAATGAAATAGAGAAAAAGAGATACAAACCAATATAGAACCAAAGCCCTGATAGCAATGGTGGTCATCATTGTCACTACTGATGTTGGGGGCAGGTATAGAGCAAGTCTCAGACTGGAAACAGTCTGAGTGGCATATAGGAACTGGGTTCGGGAACGCAAAGATTGGGATGGAAGGCAGAATGGACAGAGTGCCTCCTAGGACAATAGACATTGAAAAAGAGGCTTGCTCCTGATGATTCCCTCAGCTTTCTCCTGATAGTGCTGTCCATGGGATGGAATTCCCTGTTGGTCAGTTGAAGGCCACCTGTCCTGTCTGCTCCTCCCTGCAGGTGCCACCTCTAACTTCCTGCAGCCCATAGTGTGGCACAAGGGCAGTACCCTTGGTCTGCACAGGAGCAAGTGTGAATGAAGGCTTTTCTGCATCCCCAAATAACCTGAATCCTCCTATAATTGATTCTATAATAATGCTGAAAGACTGGACAGTGTTAAATCCATTTGACACTTGAAGGTGACCTCTGGGGACAGTTCATCTTCCAATCTGTAGCACAAAGATGAGCTCACCTGGCAGGAGATGTGAGTGTAAATAAATACCCACTCAGAATCATAATGTTTCCTTTGAGACAGGCCGTGAGGTACCTTTGCCAGGCAGGACAAAATATTCTGAGTGCATCTAGCTGTGCTTTAGTCATTCTGCTCAGGAGTCTGAGTATTCCAGTATCATCCACCACTGGGGGTAAAGGTAGAAAGTACTGGAACATTCAGTATTAACAAATGTATAAACCAAGGTTAGAATGCTCATAGGTCAGGCATTGGAACAGGCTGCCCCGGGAGGTGGTGAATTTACACCCTGGAGGTGTTAAAAAAAATACATAGACATGGTGTACTGGTGTGTGGTTTAATGGGCACAGTGGTGTTGGGTTGATGGTTAGACTCTATCATCTTGGAGATCTTTTCCAACCAAAAAAATATCTATGAGAAGTCCAATGACTAGAAGAGAGTACTAAAACCTCTCCATTTAGAAAGCTCTGTTCACCCTTGAATGTTCTTCATTATCATAGCATTCTCTTGGATATGGTTTAAATCTGGTTTTAATAACTCTCAAATTCTTTCTTTATCCATTTTCTTTGGTTTTCTCTTTAAAATAGTTACTGATGCTGTGAAACATTCCTGATGTAGAAGTACTTCAATAATCCAACTTCATAAAATCCTAAGACCTTTTGGGTTTGAAAGGGAAAACTTCTAGAAAGATGAACAAGCGTTAAAGAAGTTAGCCAGACAGCTGTACTTTGAGGGGAAAAAAACTTGCTTTTCAGGCAATGAGGACTTTGGTTTTGTGGAGTATATTCAAATGAATGCATTTGTCACAGAGGTTGAGTAGAAAAGAAATATGTGAGGCGAGATTTTTTGAAGAAAAATGAGTCTTTGTGTAGCTCTAGCTGGAGGTTAATGCCACAATAGATCAGCATGCCACCCTCATTAAAATAACATTCCTGATCTCTTCCTGGCCCAGATCCCAGCACTTATAAGGACACCAGAATGCAATAGACAAACTGTGTGCCAAAATTCTTGTTGGGTTGAAAGAAGGAGGAATTCTCTGCTCTGGTAAATGTCTGGGATCGTAATCTCATGAAGAGATGAAAGTCAGCTTTGTGACGTGGCTGAGATCATATCAACTCTAAGAAGATATTTAAATGTAACTTAAAAGGCCACATGTATTGGTTTTTGGGGTCTAAGCAAAGCCCTGATGGCCTGGGTGCTGAGTTAACAAAGAAGGAAAGCTTTTTTCCTCTATGAAGTACAAAGTTTTGTAGGATGAGAAAATCTGAGTGACAATCTATGTACTTCTGGATTCATCTTGGATACTCTCACCCCTCTGAAAGGTAGAGGAGGAGTAAAACATGAACTACTGAGTAGTATGACTATTGTAAGTGCAAACATACTGAGCCAGCAATGTACAGTTGTGGCCAAGATCTCCAATGGTCTCCTGGGGTGCAATGATAAAAGTGAGCCAGCAGGTCAAAGGAAGTTCCTCTCCTCCTCTACTTCATGCTAGTCAGGCCACATCTGGAACATTGGTTCCAGTTTTGGACTCCCCAGTTTAAGAGAGAGAGGGATGCTACCATGATGCTGAGGGGACTGGAACTTCCTGTAAGAAGGAAAGGTTGAGAGACCTGGGGATGCTTATCCTGGAGAAGAGCAGACCAAAGGGGATCTTTTTAATGCTGATCTTTTCCTAAAGGGTGGGCAGCAAGCATATGGGGCCAGACTTTTTTTTTCAGTGGTACTCAGCAATTGGATGAGAGGGAACAGGCACAAACTGGAACCCAGGAGGTTCCATGTGAACATGTGGAGAAACATTTGCTGTGAGGGTGCTGGAGACTTTGAGCAGGCTGCCCGGAAAGGTTATGGAGTCTCCTTCTCTGGAGAGATTCCAAAACCACATGGACATTGCAATCCTTGGCAACCTGTTGTGGGTGAGTCTGCTTTAACAGCAGGGTTGGACTGCATGATCTCCACAGGTCCTTTCCAACATTCCCCCCAAAGTCTGAATTCTGTGATACTTTCCCCAAGCCCATATGGGATGGAACTTTAGGTACACTTTTGGTCATCTTGACCATAGAGTCAAAAGATAGCCTGTAAAAGAAACTTGTTGATACCAAATACAACAACTTCCCCTAAAATTAGACAACTTTTCAATCATAATAAGCCACAAATAACAATTTAGCAGCAAAACTAAAAAGTCAACTGAAACCTACTTGTGTTATAGCGCCACTGTTCAGTTGCTGGTTTAGTTGAACAGAATAGAATGGAATGGAATGGAATGGAACGGAACGGAACAGAATAGAATAGAATAGAATAGAATAGAATAGAATAGAATAGAATAGAATAGAATAGAATAGAATAGAATAATAGAATAGAATAGAATTGAATTGAATTGAATTGAATTGAATTGAATTGAATTGACCAGGTTGGAAAAGACCTTCAAGATCATCAAGTCCAACTTATAGAGTAGAATAGAATAGAATAGAATAGAATAGAATAGAATAGAATAGAATAGAATAGAATAGAATAGAATAGAATAGAATAGAATAGAATTAACCAGGTTGGAAAAGACCTTCAAGATCATCAAGTCCAACTTATCACCCAACACCATCTTATCAACTAAACCATGGCACCAAGTGCCTCATCCAGTTGGGTCAGTTCAAGGACACCGAACAAGCATACTCAAGTTCTCATCAGAATATTTTTCTTCTGGGTGGATATCCTTTGAATTTAGTACCCAATGGATAAAATGCCTTGGTATACCACCATAAATATTCTCTGGATTTTTCCTTTGTTCTGCTGTAACACTCAGTTATGAAGTGATGAACGCTTGCAGAAGGCAGAGCACAGTCACTTTATTTTCCAGAACTAAAATAAGTCTCCTGGCTTGTAATATTTCATGAAGTTTGACACTTTCTTTGCAATGAGTAGGTTAATAATGATACAATAAAGCAATTTTTTATGATAAAAGTGGGATAATATATCACTTTTCCATGGGAAATGACAAGTGGCTAGAGCATCTCTTTACTGACAGTTATAAAATGATCCTGGGCACATGCTAATTGATTCGTTTTGATTTAAATCCAATTTATCTCTTTTAGGTGAGATGAAAAAGGAAGAGAGAAGGGTTCATTTAATTCCAGAGAGTGAAATTCGTAACATGTAAAATATGTGTCTACTTTAAAAAGTGTTTTTATTGTTATTTATAGGGAGATGTAATATCACAGTGATTAAATTAAGGGTTTCAAGGCAGTGATGAGAAAATTGCTGGTTTTATTATTCTTCTTAGGTGCTAATAATTTCATGATACCATTGCAGTTCGTCCCCAAGTAAATGAAATCTTAGCATCCTGTGAATGTGAGGTTTTCCTACCAGAAAACTCAAACCAAAACCACCTAATCTTCCATACAAGTGTTCTGGCCCACAGCAGTGACCAGAATCGCAGAACATTAGGGGCTGGAAGGGATCTCTGAATGACTCCAGAGCTGGAGATTCCATCACCTCTCTGTGCAGCTTATTAAAGTGCTCTCTCACCCTCAAAGAAGTTCTTCATCATGTTTACATGGAACTTCTTATGTTCAAGTTTGTGCCTGTTATCTCTTGTCCTGTCACTGGGCACCACTGAAAAAAAAAGCCTGTTTCCAAAATTTCCTCAGGGAGTCATCAGTGGAAGGAAAAAAATAGTGAAATGGTTTGGGTTGGAAGAAGATGGAATGGAATGGAATGGAATGGAATGGAATGGAATGGAATGGAATGGAATGGAATGGAATGGAATGGAATAGAAGAGAAGAGAAGAGAAGAGAAGAGAAGAGAAGAGAAGAGAAGAGAAGAGAAGAGAAGAGAAGAGAAGAGAAGAGAAGAGAAGAGAAGAGAAGAGAAGAGAAGAGAAGAGAAGAGAAGAGAAGAGAAGAGAAGAGAAGTAGAGTAGAATTGAATAGAGTAGACCAGACCAGGTTGGAAGAGACCTTTGAGATCATCGAGTCCAACCTATCATCCAACACTATCTAATCAACTAAACCATGACACCAAGCGCCTCATCCAGTCTCTTCCTAAACACCCCTAGTGATGGTGACTCCACCACCTCCCTGGGCAGCATATTCCAATGGCCAATCACTCTTTCTATGAAGAACTTCTTCCTAACATCTAGCCTAAACCTCCCCTGGCCACCACACCTTTCAGGAAGATTATGCAATAGGATTCCTGGTTGCAAGCAAGGCTATCTGAATTATCACCTGAAATTAGATGGTTACTTCTTCAAAGCAGAATGTGCCCCAAACCACACATCCCTTTTACTTGCAATGGTTTGTCAGGGACTATGTGTAAAGGATATTTTTGTCTTTGATCTTGTCATCCAAAGATGACAGATAATGATTGGAAAACTGCCCAGCAGGGAAAGGCTTAGGGGTGCTTGTTGACAACCAGCTGAATATGAGCCCAGGTGGCCAAGAAGGCCAACAGCATCCTTGCTTGGGTCAGGACAAGTGTGACAAGCAGGATCAAGTAATAATCATCCTCTTGTACTCAGCACTGATGAGGCCACATCTTAAACACTAGGTTCAGTTTTAGGCCACTCACTCTAAGAAGGACATGAAGGGGCTGGACCATGTCCAGAGAAGGGCAATGAAGGTGATGAAGAATCTGGAGAACAGGTCTTGTGAGGGTCAGCTGAGGGAACTGGGGTTATTTAGCCTGCAGGAGGCTCAGGCAAGACTTCTCACTCTTTACAACTACCTGAAAAGAGGTTATTGTGAGATGGGTGTTGATCTCAAGTAGCAAGTGATAGGATAAGAGGAAATGGCATCAAGCTGCACCAGGGGAGGTTTAAGGTGGGTATTACCAAAAATGTCTTTGCTGAAAGAGTGCCCAGGCACTGGAACAGGCTGCCCAGGGAGGTGGTGGAGTCACCATCCTTATATGTGTTAAAAAAATCAAGTAGACATGACACTTGGGGACATGGTTTAGTGGTCATAGTGTTGGGTTGATGATTGGACTTGATTTTAGGGGTCTTTTCCAATCTTAATAATTCTCTGTTTCTAAGCATGAGGCCAATTTTCTCCCCAACTCTTTCTGTGCAGAGTTGTAGAGTTCATTCTTTGTTATATATATATATATATATATATATAAAAAATTTTTTTTTGTGTGTGTGTCTGTCTTTGCTATTATCTTGTTCTGAACTCTCTGTTTTGAAGCTTGCTAGCTTACCTCAAGGTTAGTCATGGATCTTCTAGTAGTGAAGGACTAAGTTTCTCTTTCTGCTGTTTCTGTAGGAACTGAAGCCACCAGGTTTTCATTCCATCAGAGGAATAAGCTGAATGTGAAAACAACTAAAGAAGTGTGCAAGACTACGCATCTAATTTGCATTTCAGGAGGGGTGCAGTTTTGCTTCTGGTAGTGGAATCCCTTAAGCATGTGCTTAACTCGGAGGTTAATCAGACCTGAGGGTGTGGCAGAGTTGGACTTGATGATCTTTGAGGACTTTTCCAACCTTATTGATTCTATGCTTCCATATATTTGACTTAAGCTATCTCAGAAACCTCATCCTCATGTCAACAAGGCCAAGTGCAAGGTCTTGCACCTGGGTTAGGGCAATCCCAAGTGCGCCTTGAAAGCAGTCTCAAGGAGGCGGCTTTGGGATTATTGATTGATGAAAAACTCAAGATGAGCTGGCAATGCTTGCTTGCAGCCTGGAAGGACAACTATGTCCTGGGCTTCATCAACACATGTATGACCAGAAGGACTAGGGAAGTGATTCTCCCTCTCTGCTCTCATGAGACCCCACCCGGACTACTGCATCCAGTTCTGCTTTCCCCAACATGAGAAGGACATCAAACTGTTGGACCAGGTCCATGAAGATGATCAGAGGGTTGGAGCACGTTCCCTATGAAGGCAAGCTGTGAGAGTAGTCTGTGCAGCCTGAGAAGGCTCCTGGGAGACCTTATAGCTGCCTTCCAGAACCCGAAAGGGGTCTGTGAGAAAGGTGAGGAGGGACATTTTTACAAGGGCTTGTAGTGATTGGATGAGGGTGAGTGGCTTTAAGCTGGAAGAGTGGAGATTTATACTGGATATTAGGAAGGAATTCTTTACAGTGAGGGTGGTGAGACACTGGAACAGGTTGTCCTCCCATGTTGTGGAGGCTCCCTTTCTGGAAGTCTTCAAGGCCAGGTTGGAGAGGGCCTTGAGCAATCTGGTCTAGTGGGAGGTGTCCTTGCCCATGGCCAGGGGTTGGAAATAGATGATCTTTATGGTCTCTTCCAACTCAAACCATTTTATGACTTGGCTCCCATTTTCTTCACGTATCATATACACCCAGGTCTGGATTTATGTAACTAACTATATTTATTATTCATAAGTGCTCATTGAATAGTTTATCTGGCAGTATACAGCCTGAGTCACCTGCTTTGGATATGTATCTGTCACAACATTTGTGACAGATCTAATTGTTGACATTTTCAGTAGACTAATGAATAGCTGCAGTCTAGCAGTTGTACACTGGAATAATATGGATTTTATATTTTTATATATATTAAAATATATTTATTTATATGTACCAAATTTCTTCCCTTTATCTCTCCTCTGCTCTCATGGTGCTCTTGCTAATCACTGAAACACCAAACTCAGGAGTTACTTGATGATGCAGACTCAATCTGTAATCAAATCCATGCTCCCCACTGCTGTTTTATACTGAAGTGTTATTTCCACCTCCATTTCCATGCATAATGCAGCGAGAAGACTGAAATGTTTTATTTGCTTTGATACAAGATGAGAGTTCAGTAAAAGTTTAAAGTTCTCAGTGCAGAAGAGTGGAATTACTAAACTTACAGACTCATAGAATTGTTTTGGTTGGAAGAGATCTCTAAGGTCATCAAGTCCACCTGTCAACCTGAGACCACCATGTCCACTAAACCATGTCCCCAAATGTCACGTCTACTTCATGTTTTTAACATGTCTAAGGATGGTGACTCCACCACCTCTCTGGGCAGCCTGTTCCAGTGCCTGACCACTCTTTCAGCAAAGAATTTTTTCCTAATATCCAACATTCTGGTTGGTGTAGGAAAGACCTTATTACCACGTACCAGCACATAAAGAGTGGCCACTAGGAGTATGGGGACTCCCTTTTTACCAGGAATCATATGGAAGAAAACAAGGGGTAGGGTATGCAAGTTTCTCCTGGGGACATTCTGGTTAGACTCCAGAAGAAAATTTTCCACAGTGACACAGTCAGATGTTGGGAGCAGTGGATTCCCCTTCATTGGAGAGTTTTAAGACTTAGCTTGGCAGGGTGCTGGGACATCTTATTTGAACTGTACAATTACCTGGAAAGGTTGGACCAGATGATCCTTGAGGTCCCTTCTGACTTGTCATTCTGTGGAACTAAATCTCCCCTACCGCAATTTCAGGCCATTTCCTCTAGCTCTATCACCTGATACTAAAGAGAGCAAGTGCCACCTCACTACAACCTCCTTCCTCGTAACTGTAGTGAGGAATGAGGTCTCCTCTCAGCCTCCTCCTCTCCAGACTAAGCAAACCCAGTTCCCTCATCTACTCCTCTTAAGACTCGTTCTCTAGACTCTTCACCAGCTTTGTTGCCTTTCTAAATGGAGGGACTTGATAAGCAGGAGGATTGGACTCCATGATCTCTGGAGGTCCCTTCCAACCCCTTCTATGATTCTATGAAAAATAACTTCTGGTCTTACAGTTTTAGAAGCAGTTAGAAATAAACAGTAGGAGAGAGCTCCAGTGTTTTCTGGACTGATCCCAAAAGGAATTAAAATGGTTTATCTGCAAACACATCAGTATGCCACTTTCTTAGCTACGGGTTACCTACTGTCAATGAGGGAGGTAGAGTCATCTTTCAGAGAGCATTGCAGTTAGCATGGTTGACAGCTGATTTGTCTATCTCCAGATCTTTGTACTGACTTCAGATGTCTATCTTGGAGACAGGCTTAGTGTGGCATATGATTTCTGTATCCTTATTTTGCACTGACTTGCTATGACACATCTGAATCAGAACCCAAATCTTTAATCAGTCCTAGCAATACTTCCAAAAACCCACCATCCAAACCATTCTTTTTCTAACGCCTATGCATGGGGAATAATGCAGAAACTCCCAGGTGAGAACCAAATTAATGTGACTGCTGGATTTTCTAACATTCTGTCTGAATTTTGGGTAATAGCTGATGTCTAAAATCCTCAGTGCTTTCTGCAACAGGCTTGTTGCTAGGAAGGTACCTAATGAAGGAAACTAATGATGTTCAACAAGGGCAAGCTTGGAGTGCTGCATCTGGGGAGGACTAATTCCCTGCACCAGCACATGTGAGGGGTTGACCTGCTAGTAAGCAGCTCTGAGGAGCAGGATCTGAGAGTGCTAGGGGGCAACAAGTTCCCCATGAACCAGCAATGTGCCCTTGTGGCAACAAAGGCCAATGGTCTCCCTGGATTCATGAAGTTGGGAGACCTCATTGCTGTATACAGCTACCTGAAGGGGGATTGTAGCCAGGAGGGAGCTGGTCTCTTCTCTCAGGCAACCAGCACCAGAACGAGAGGACACAGTCTCAAGCTGCACCAGGGGAAGTTTAGGCTCGAGGTGAGGAGAAAGTTCTTCACTAAGAGGTGAGGAGAAAGTTCTTCACCGAGAGAGTCGTTCACCATTGGAATGGGCTGCCCGGAGAGGTGGTGGAGTCGCTATCCCTGGAGGTGTTCTAGAGGGGACTGGACATGGCACTTCGTGCCATGGTCTAGTCATGAGGTCTGTGGTGACAGGTTGGACTTGATGATCTTTGAGGTCTCTTCCAACCTTGGTGATACTGTGATACTGTGAAGTAGAGTTGTGCCAGCAGGTCAAGGGAGGTTCTCCTCACCTTCTACTCTGCCCTGGTTCAGTTCTAAGCTGGATAATCTTCAGAGGTCCCTTCCAGCCTTATTGCTATCTCCTCTCCTAATGTATCACTACTGATGACAGGCTCTTTCTGTCCCATGGGGGTTTGTTGTCAGGCTGAATTGGCCTCAGAAGCTGACACACTGTTGCTGTGGTCTGTCTCCAGCTGATTTTCCTTCTGGATACCTAGGACTTTGCACAGTCATTCCATTATTTATTTTTTTGGTCATAAAATTGACCAAATAAGACCTGATGTATGTGGGTGGACTCTTGGGGAACCATTTTGTCTAGGCAAAGGGTGACAGCACCTCTTCCTCAAACCCAGCTGAGCTCATGGTTCAGCTATTTCTCTCTGTGAAGCCCAATTGCAGAAGCCAGTGGAAGGGGAAGCAGCTGTACAAGCTGCAAAGCAATTTGAGATGGGGTTATTAAAAAATAAACTGTTCCAATAAATCAGAAGCCTTTGATAAGAGTCATAACCTTGAGACACAAATGCATGTAGTGAAACACATCTTTAATTAGAACATAGGATTTGTGAGGGCCGGCTTCATGGCAGATCTGCATGGCATAGTGTTTTGGGCTTAAAGTGACTATATTGAATCTACTTTTTCTTCACTGAAGATAGACTTGGGAAATTTGAAACTGAAGAATTTAGTGTCACTAACAGAAGGGGTTGAATGATAAAGATGATAGCTGTTTAAGTATCTTGGCTAACCCTAAGTGCACTTGTCAAAACCAAAGCTGGTCAACTCCATTTCTTTCAGAGGTATAAACCCAAGATTTGTGGATATAATAAAGTGGACTGAAGTATACTTGACTTCAAGGTAGTTGATGGGATTCCACAAAATCATTTTAAGACAGTGGGAGAATACAAATTAGTCTGTGAGCTTGAAGGCAGATAGCCACCTGATAGAAACCACACAAAACCAAACAAAAAGCCCTAAAACAAAACCAAAACCAACCAACAATAAAACACAAAACCAACCAACCAAACAAATCCCCCCAAAACAACACAACAAGCCAATCAACCAACAAACCCTCACAAAACAAAGAACCAAAAGAAACTAATTTCTTATGAAGAAGAAATGTTTCCAGAATCGTAGCACAGGTTTGGTTGAAAAAGACCTTTAAGATCATCAAATCCAACCATTCTCTCACTCTGCCAAGCCTGGTGCTGTCCCTCAGCACCACATCCCTGCCTCTTTTAAGCACGTCGAGGGATGGGGATTCAACCACCTCCCTGGGCAGCCTGTTCCAGTGGTTGAGAAACCTTTCAGTGAAGAAGTTTCTTTTAATATCCAACCTACACCTTCCCTGGTGGAACTTGAAGCCCCTTCCTTTCATCATATTGCTTGCTGCTAGGCACAAGAGACCAACACCTACCCAACAGTTTTAGAGAGCCAGAAGGTCTCCCTTCAGCTTCCTTTTCTCCAGACTAATCAACCTCAGTTCCCTCAGCTGCTACTCACCAGCCCTGTTCTCTAGACCCTTTACCAGCTTTGTTACCCTTCTCTGGACCTGCTCCAACACCTCAATGTCTTTCCTGGAGTGAGGGGCCCAAGGCTGAGCACAGTACTCAAAGTGTGGCCTCACCAGTGCTGAGTACAGGGGGAAAAGAAGAAATATTTTGGACTTGCCATTGAGAAGGATGTAGATAAGAACAGAATATGTCTCGAGTTTTACAGACAACAAAGTAAGCCTAATATCAGGGCTTTAAAGCTCTCTAACACTTCAATTTGTTTGAAGATCAATTAACTTGGCAGAAGGATATCATCCTTCAGGGAGGATGAAACTGAATCATTTGATCTGAAGAGTTTTTGGGGAGGCTACGTGGTCTGTTAGATAAGAGTTCTGTGCCAGCACAGGACTGTGATTTTTAATCCTAAGTGCTTTGAAGCTAATCAGTGATTTGCAAAACCCATCATCAATTCCAAATATCCTGTGACCTCATGCATAAGCCATTTGAAACCCAAATACCTCACAGATATGGAAGAACCTCTGAAAAAGATAGAAGGCATGTTAACTAAAAAAAATAAAATGATTAAAGCACAGATAACAATTAAAAGAATAATTGCTGTGTTGATGAACCTTAATCACATATCACAGACCTTATTGGATTGCTTAAGAACTCTATTTAGGGTTGTCTGGTTTAATACCAGACTAGCCCCAGACCAGAAAAAGGATTTTGTAAGTCTTCTGCCTGCTCAAAAGGCACAGGTAAAAGTAAAACCAGGACTGGGGGAGATGAAAATTAATTTCCTTCAGAACAATAGAAAAGGTCTTCATACTTCCTGAGCTGGATGGAATTGGACAGCACATGGCTATTTTATCTGTGAGGCTGTTCAAGAAAGAGAGACTATATATTTTCTTATTATAATGAGGAAAGTTTGGGGTCAGCCATCTCTTTATATTCAGGGTGAAAAAAGAAGAGGAAAAAAAGACTATTTTAGTTCCTTTTTTTCCCCCTTAATTACCCTTAGGTAGGAATCAGACACAGAAAATTTCTACCAAGAAGATGAAATATTCAGAAATGAAGGGAGTAGAGGCAGAAAGTTGCATTAGAGATGATAATTCAACCTTTAAAGTAACAGCTCAGTGTTAGAGCCTTTCCACAGCCATGGATAGAAATTATATTTTTTTAATTGAATGTCCTTAAACACAAGGTGCTGTACTTGGTGATTGTGGTTGGCTATTTCATTTAAATATTCCTTGTGGAAATGACATGTAGCCAATTTAATGGCAATTAAGAAAGACTGAAGTAAAGAAATAGAGCTTCTAGGGTTTTTCAGTGGTACAATGATATTTCAGGTTGGGGGAGTTAGATGCTCTGTCACCCCCATTTCTCAACTGGACAGGGAGAGAAAACAGGATGAAATGCTCATGGATTGAGATAAGGACAGGGAGATCCCTCAGCAATTCGTGTCACAGGCAATGCAGACTCAGCTTGGGGAAATGAGTTTAATTAGTAAACAGCAAATCAGGGTAGAATAATGAGAAATTATTCTCCCACCCCTCCCTTTCTCCCAGGTTCAACTATTCCTAGTTTCTCTGTCTCCTGCTTTCCTACCTGGTCCAGTGTTCCATCACCCCTCACAGCATGCAATATTTTCCTCCTGGTCAGACAGAACCTTCTGGCTTCCAGTTTGTGTCCATTGCCCCTTGTATTGTCACTGGATGCCACTGAAAAGAGTCTGCCCTGTCACCTCTGCTCACACTTTTTCGCTGTTGATCAGCATTAAGTAGATCCCCTCTCAGGCTGCTCTTCTCCAGGCTAAACAACCCCAGGTCTCTCAGCCTTTCCTCACAGAGATG